>JAXCHB010000020.1:622500-1245000 GCA_036926305.1 Uropetala carovei
TTTAACAATCTATTTGTAATAATTTATTGGTGACATACATTTATAGTTAATTTTAGCAATTAACTTTTCAAAATGAGATTATATTTAGGCATGCATATGTGTTGCATTATCATCTCCAGTTATTACTAAATGTATGTTTATGAAAGTATTTTCACCCACTCACTCCATCTCGGCTCTAACAGAATGCAGTACGATGGGAACGAAAAATACAAATTATCTTATCATGTCCTCTTCAACTTCAAAAACCAAGCTATGCTTTTTTAAAAAGCGAATGAATACTTTAAATGGAAAGGAGACGACGAATCAAAAGGACGCTCCTCGAAAAGGTTTTCGGATGGATGGCGCACTCGAATCAAAGAAAATGAAAAATAAATTTCGACTTTTAAAAATACCACTCAATTCGATACATCCACGTTTTTCCTCCTCATCTTACTCTCATTTCCTCTTCCATCATACGAAATTCTAACTTCTCTTTTCGACGCCGTACCTCACTTAATTCCGAAGCTTTTCCTCGCCCTCCCTCCTCTCTTCCATAACCCAGCTCAACGACATTTCCTCCATGAAAACTAGGATACGATTCGGTTGAATCTATCATTAATCTAATAAACTCATTTTTTGGGTGTACTCACAGGTTGGTCGATAGAGCTAATGTTCGTTCGCCTAATTCTACTTTCGAGTTATTCCATCCTTTTCTAGGTCGGAATATAAATCCCACTCCCCTCCTTCTCGTTGGTCGAAAGAAATAAAAAAATAATCGCTTCTCTACTTAATAAGCCTCGGATTGGCGTTTTCGGAAGGAGGAGGCGAGGAAAGGAGGCGGGCGTAAGGAACGGGTACACTCCATGTTATTCACGCCCGGAATGTATCGAATTTCTTTGAATTAAAAGCTCTCTGCTCGGTAAAAATTTCTGCGAGTCAACTTTAAATGCTCTCAAAAATATTTTCCCGCTAAAGCTAAACGGCCAGCCTGAATTGGTGCCCCAACGGTTTTGAATCAGGATCTGTATTTTATATGCAAATATCGCAGATAGAACCCTGTTTAGTGATTATATTATACCGTTTCATCTTAATTACTCATAATAATCCTTTGTGATACATTTGAAATATTTTTTTTATACCAGAGAACGTACAGAAACGCTACAAAGCTAATATAAGTTCTTCCGGCAGTCAATAGAGGGCTTTTGAGGAAAGTAATAATATCTTACTTTGAAACGTACAGTAACTTCAACAAAAGTCATTCTTGACCGTAAAATTGCGCTCCACGAGTTAGTCATACCCTATGAACTTAAAAATTATGTAAGTAATTAAAATAAAATAATTTATTGCCCTAAATTTCATCTTGCTATTTGCTCAAAAATATTACTGCTTGTGAGCTTTACTTATTAGGTTGATTTGTGTTCATAGAATCATTACTTCTTCAAGAGAAAATTTCAACACAATAAGGGAGTTGAATGGAATGCTTACGATAATATATTTAATTTGAAATATTTAATTTAAAAATAAGTTAAAATGAGAAAGGTAGAATCAAAGCTGAAATTTAGACTTATGAAATTGTTATTATAAGCATTGGCGAATAAGTACGTTGTAGTTCACCGTAATCGTTACAAAACTCGTTAATTTCGTACTCACATTACTGTTATACCAAAAGTCTAATCTAGAGTCAATGTGTTCAAGTCCGCAAGCCCTAAAATATCTAAAAAAATTTCAATTAATCAAAACAGGCATTAGATATATTTAACGTTACACATGGCTCGATATGTAATTTCTCATATATTCCTTTGATCGAGTACGAACGAGTTTTTTTTCAACGTTGGTGGCAACAAAATTTCCTTTCGCGATTCTTGATAGTACTAGAGGAAAGAAAAATCCACTCCGGATATTTTCGGATTTATAAAACCGAAGACTAAAAAGAAATCCATGTTTTTAAGGTCATGTAGTTTTCGTCAGTAATATAACCGGAGTTGAAGTCGATTAATTTCAACTATGTCAACTTACGCCGAGAGTAAAAAAGTTAGTTTTTCCCCTCTTCTCTAACGTATCGCGAACTACTTCTTAATGGGTTTCAAAACTTTTCGTTCCGCATAAAAGAACGGCATTCCCTTTTAAATCTCTTCCCCTTTCCTTATCACCTTTTTTATCTCCCTCTCTCTCTCTCTCGCACCCTCTCTCGAAGTTCATTACGAAATAAAAAAAGAACATTTACGAGTTCGATTGTGCTCAATTTCCTCGAAGACAACCGAAAGGAGTTTAAAATGAAGAGTATAAAAGAGAGAGGAAAATATCAGGCGACAAAAGAGTACTTCCAAGGAAGTGGGAGAAAGCAGGACGCTATAGAGAAATCAAAATAAAAAAAATAAGCGGACGATGAGCAAGACGCCGAATGGAGGACAAAGAACTTTACCACACACACACACACACACACACACACACACACACACACACACACACACACACAACGCCTCAAAACCGTTTAACTCATAAATCCTTCCATCCTCTCTACCAAAATAAATAAAAATTCTGAAGTTTATCGGACAGCACAGTGGGAGAAGTTTTTCGAGAGAAGAGGAGAGAGAGACAGAGAGAGCGATATGCTTGAAGAGGTACGAGAAAGACAGATGGAGGACTTTTACTCGAGAGATACACGCGGAAGATGAGACGATAAAGGGGAAGGGGGTAAACCTTTTTTCTCGTAGAGTAGATCTTAAAATTGTCAGCAAATGGATTCACTCGTCCGAGCGATTCGCCAGTAGCGGCGATTTATCGGCGGAGAAGTTGGCGAGGCGGAGGAGCAGGGGGGGGGGGGGGGGGGGGGGAAAGGAGTCGCCTCGCCTCCGCGGCTCTCACCGGGAATTTTGCCGTGGCGAGAAAGCGAGAAGAGAACACGAGGTGAGGATGAGTAAGGAAGGGGTGAGGGGAAGGCGTGGGATGGAAAAGGATTGCTCGTGTTGCCAAGAGTGCATTTGTCCCCTTTCGAGTGCCTACGTCGATCCCTAAAAAGAAAAAGAGGTCAAGAGGAGACGCGCCGAGGGGGGAGGGTGTCTTTTGCCCGCAAGAAATACCACAAGGAATTGAATTATACCAGAGGCTAGATTGACAAAGATGGAGAGAATGATAGTTTATGACAGGAAGAAATCGTAGGAAAATTCTTAAGCGGAGGACTATCCAGGATCTGTTTGAATGTAAAAATCATTTCTTTATCGTTTACTTATTTCTAAGAACTGTTGACACGATTCTTTTCTTATTTCGACTAATGTGGATATTTAATTATTTATTGTCAAGTAACAATTTCATATTTTAATTAAGAAGTGCTAATTTATTTTAAATGGGTATAACGTGATTGGATATTAAAATAAAATCGTCGGACCGGTTAATAGGGAGTAAAATATTAAATTCCATCCTCAATGGGTATTTATTTTCTGTATGACCACAGATGTCTGCACGCCCATAGTGAATTTGTTATGACGATTTTCTCATCATTTTCATAGGAGGGGCACATGAATTTCAATAATATTATGTAAGAATATTGTCGAGAATGTCAGTACAGAAATATATTAGGTAGAACATTACGATTAAAGAAAAGGAATGGATTTATCATTCTTCGGTTACCATTTATAGTCTCTTTGTAATTTTAAAATTATATATATATATATATATATATATATATATAGAAAGAGGTAGGAAAAGGTTTCAGCTAGTAGACGACTTGAAAGGGAAAGAGAGCTATCAAGACATGAAGAAAACTACGGAAAATAGGAGTATATGGAGAACCAAGTTTAACCTAGAATAATCACGGACCTGTCAACGGACAGACTACCTATGATGATATATATATATATATATATATATATATATATATATATATATATAACGCGGTTGAATTTCTATCAATAGAAACTTATGTCAAGAGATGTAAATACCAATGAAAACTATCATACAAACAAGTAACTCGCACATAAATCTATCGAATTTGCTCAAATACCTCAGAGTACATCAGAATGGAATATTAACCTTGTCTGGGCAGCAGTGTGGATTAATTGTAATTAACGATTAAGCTAGTATGGACAGACATTTTTATTCTTGACCACTTCCTGTTCATAAAAAAATTGTAAAATTATTCATGAATATTATAAATTACTTTCTGCACTTGGCTGGAAGTAAAAAGAACTCGAACTTAAACTAAGCGATCCATAAAGTCAGGTATTTTATTCAAATTTTGAAAATCAAATATTTTCTTTATATTTATGTGTATAAGTCGATCAGCATCTGTATGTTAAATAACAGAAAAAAACCGCATGCTAACCATGGCAGGTAATTTCATTTTAACCCTCCCATAACCCAGAATTAAAGGTAAATGCTAGGCTAGGAGAAAATGCTCTTCGTACAAATTTCCTCTGGTTAAAGCATCCGGCTAATGCAGGTATTATTTAAAAAATAATTTAACTAAGGAGAAGAATTTCATAAAAGTGAACGGCACTCAAAGTTATCTAGTTTGAAGTTAAGTAACTAAAACAAAAGCATCTTGCAACAAAAAACCGCGAGCCTTTTTTCTCTCTCCGAAACCACGTCACGCTCGGGACATAATTCGGAGTCCCCTCTGAAGCGATTTAATCGCAAAAAAAAAACCCTCGAAATTCATAACAAGAGTCTTTCTTTCCTCTCCGGAAAGATACGAACCCACCACTTCACGTCGCGGAGGCAAGAGCAATTTATTTTGGTGAAAAAGCTCGCGGTATGAGACCAATTAACCTGGGAACGAAAGGAAAATTAAACCAGCGGAAGATCCGCATAACCCGCATAAACGTGTTACGTTTCAAGGAAGAATGAATGGCTCGCAGTGGTATTCCGTTCCAACCGAAATGCCTTTTGTTTCGTAGATTCGTACGGGGGAAGGGAGAGAGAGAGAGAGAGAGAGGTCATCGCACTACCAAGGGTGCTTAGGGAATGACCTTCTGGTATTTCCGCCCCGCTACATATTAAGGGATGGGTCCAACTCCCTGCCGGCCATCTTTTAAGAGACAAAGGTTGATTGTTCATACGAGAAGAGAAACCCAGAATTTTCTCTTCCAGGATTAAAGCTCTTTCTTTCACTTTCTCGTTGTGTCTTTCTCTCTCTCTCTCTCTAATGGAATATGGTAATGTTTCCATCTCAAAGATAAATTTATGCCCGAGGAAAAAGGAAGTTTTATTCGAAACTTACACGTTTTTTTAGATGGGCATAAATAAGCAGGGTCGATAATTTTTTGGTGTAAACGAAATTCCACTATAAAATGCTAAATATTCTATTGTTTTTTTGGGCGAAATATTGTAAGCTAAAATATTCACAAAGAGCACTGCCCGACAGTTATTATAGCCATTTATAACTCGTATCTTGGGCTAATATAAAAATAAATTTCTTTATTTAAGACAATTCAACAATCTACAGTAAGCTCTTGCTTAACGCGGGCTTTCTCTACGCTGTTTTGATTACAGTAGAATAAATGTGACGCCAATTTACCCAAATTCGCATAAAATGTAATTATACACCGTCCCAAATTGGTCACCTCCCTCTTTATAAGTATTTATTAGACGATTAGACGAAAATTGAACCAGGTTTTCATCTTTTTTGGGGAGACATAGTTTGTCATCTTAATTTCGGCCATAAGGTAAGCTCGGTAATTCTCCCGTAAATTTACGACACAAATGGAAAACATTTATCTTGCAATACTATATATGAGCATTAAAGTTTTTCTCAGAATTTGAAAAACATAAAATTAGGCCACTTTAACGAACAATTCTTCGGGATTTGAAAGAGCGAACAACGACCTCAAAAAAACACAATATCAAAGGCCAGGGAGGGAACGCCATCAACGCGATTTATATTCTCTTTATCTCGCAAGAGCGACTCTTTCCAATCCCGAGGAGGAGACAAAGAACGAGTGGACATTCCATCTTATCCACTCCACCATCGCTTTCTTTTCCTTTTTGCCCCGCTCTGAAATAAAACCCTCGCCCCCCTCAACGCCCCCTTCATCCTCTGCACTCCGGACAATCTCAAAAAAAAAAGAAAGCCTAAAATCTCCCAGCTGCCTCGGCTGCGTACCATCTCGAGAAGTCTCTCTCTCTCTTACAAAAGGAAGAGAATCTTCGCGTCATCGCAAACCCTTTAACGGCCATCCTCTTCCTCCAAAAAACCTTAAGAGGAACCTCCCTCGACTCCAATCCTCTCACTTCCATCTTCTCAAAAACCATTTACACACTACTCATTCATGTCGACCCTTTTACGGAGAAGACTAGGTATAACGCTAGGTTCACTACTCCTTTCTTTTAAACTGCAGATTCACAAAAAAATGAATTTCCTTGTGAACTGATAACTCCTCCTACAGTCTAACTTCGTAAGGGAAGAGGCAGAGATAGTCTGTTTTGCTACGGTAAGGTCCTTTTACAGCCATGGCTGTCGTTTTTATTTTTCAGAAAGATCACATTTATTTTCTAGATTGCTTTTGTTGAGCTATATTTTTAAAAAAGATACGGTTTGGCCATAAAGATAATTTACTGCCAAAAAATTGGAGTTAACCGTACATTTGGATTGTGGCTATTGAAGGGATTGTATTGATAACCATTGAAACTATGCGCTTGGTGAAAATAATTTACTAAGAGAATTATCGCAAAACATATACAAATAAATATTAATGTTCAATTGAGAATTTCACAGTGACACATTGAACTTAACAAGCTCACTATCCATGAATCACATGCGATTCGTAGGACTTATTACATACGTAATTCCTTAATATATTTTTAAGTCGATGCAAGCATCGCAAGCACTGATTGTCCAGTGAAGCAACGACGCTACAAACATTTTTAAATAAATAGAATAAATTCAGTTACTATTATAAAATTGATAGAAGGGCATACGTGTGCTCATTGGAGGGGAAGCAGAATTTGAACTGCTTTTCGGTGCCGTGGAAACTTTTGCTGGGGACATGAAAATATTGCCTTCTGTGTCCATATATCGGAAGAAATTGGTTTACATATTTTTAGAGACATATTTGTTTAGTTGTTTTGTGGTATATTCGTGGTTTTACCACCGTCCATTGGCAGCGCTGATCACTTCCGTTACCGTCAAGTAAAACTGTGCCGTTGCTTGCCTTACACAACAGATCACCAACCGCCACTGTTTAAAGTATGTATATCCAGTCACAATGAAGGACTTCTGGTGCATCTAAAGGTAATATGCAGTGGCTACTCTGAAATGTTACGAATCACCTATGATACAGTACGCAGGCACAATACAGCTAAAATTAACGCAACGCAAATACCTACAATACCTCCGAAGTCTGCGTAGGCTAAGACGAGAAATTTCCCATTAACCCAATTACAATGATTGTTTTAATAATCACATGACATACATTACCATTTATTTGTGCTCTTAGGTAGGTACCCAAAAATTATCCTAAAACATGCTTTTTCAGAAGTTATAATAAAATTTATTTATTGCTTCTATGTCTGATCCAAATAAATCACAAACCATCCGAACCGTCACTCAAAACATAATATAGTAACGGAGAGAAGGATTTAATGTCATGATTTGGAACGGAAACCAACCCTAAACATTGGAAAAAGTGCCCCGGAAATAAAATCCTACAGTCTACACACAGCGCCAACCATGCTTAATTTTTTCTGCACTGCCAATCTTTGAATGTGCACACTCCTTCCACGGAAACCTCCCACCATCCAAATCCCCTTTTCTCCCGTCTCTAATTACAATTTCAAAACAGAACGGAAGGAATTCTCGCCGCCGCCGAAGCGGAAGAGTAGGCGAGAAAAAATGCAAGCAGAACAGCGAAGGAGGAATCGTGATGAGTGGAGACAAGAAATTCGCCATACGTTCAGCGTTCGGATGCTTTTCGGGCGGCGAAGATTTCGCGAAGACACCACGTTGTTACTTTTTTCGGGAAGAGAAGGAGGGATTCTCGCGTTTCCCCGAAATTTGTACGCGCAGTTTGAACCGAGAGGCAATTCGAGAGAATTTTAGGGCGCCTTAACGTGCTTAATTGCTCGGAAGTGGTGATTTATTCAAAACTGTAAAAGAAAACAGGGGTCTAATAAGAAAGGGGGCGCTTGCGCTTTTTAGCCCCGAAATCTCGCGAAGAGGTAAGAAAAAAGGAGCGAGGAGGTAATGTTCGACTCCCTCGGTGATTTTCATCGGCTAGTTCAAAATGCGGTGCAATTTCTGTTGAACGTAATAATTTATAAAAGATTGTTATCGAAATTTATTTCACGCATTTAGAATTTATTATCTATTTTTGTCGTCATAAATTTGAACAAATGCTAACTGTCAACATCATTAGTAATCTGACCGATGTGATTACATCTTTGACCGGGTTTTCCAGGCCATGCGATGCTCAGCAGCATTCATCAGTGGTAC
Organism: Uropetala carovei; assembly: GCA_036926305.1. NCBI lineage: Eukaryota > Metazoa > Arthropoda > Insecta > Odonata > Petaluridae > Uropetala > Uropetala carovei. The sequence goes on from JAXCHB010000020.1 coordinate 630,908, forward strand.
TGGAAGAATTGTTTCACATGACTAAATTTCCGTCATAATTAATTATTTTTTTTAAATATCAACTAAATACTTTGATACTTTACTGCTATTTATTTTAATAAAGTATTTATAAGACTTTCTCAATTAAGATCAAGTGATGAAGCAGTTAACAGTGGCTAATGATTTCATAAATGAATTTACAAATTATTTAAAGTACGTTATTTTAAAATATGCCTCGTCAATTTTTAATAAGGAATTAATGAATTTATCAAATAATGATCACAAAAATGAATTCTATATATAAATGAAAAGTAGACGAAATTAAGGGTTAAATTTATGGTTTCATAATTAATCAACAATAATTATAAGGTTTCTAGAGACATTTAAAAAAATAAAATTATTGGTGATAAATAAAAATTAGCTCCGTGATACCTTACCATAATAATAATAAAACGGTTAAATAGGACATTTAAAGTGATTATTTAATATTTCAACTTTAAAGTCCATATAATATTTGGAATACGAAAATAAAATGAAAGCTGCGATGCATTTATCGTTTATTTATACCGTTTATGACGCTATTTGAAGTTCAAATAGGCTAATCTTATAGCGATATATTCTATATTTAATTAATTTTCGATAATCTCGAAATATTTAACGAAAGAGTTTGACAAAAAAAGTCTGCGATCCATTACACAAATGAACGTAGATGGAGCACGTTGTGAAAACGTATTACAAATTGCGAATCCCTTCGCGAATAATCTCATCTCATCTCTCCCACCACTATATAATCCACCGCTGTCTCCTTTTCCCATGTTCTCATTTCTCCACCGCCACTAAGGAGGAGGGAGAGGAAGAAGAAGAAAAATCGTGGGAGAAATATACGTCTTTCTTCCCGTCAAAAACCGTCTTAAGGCCGGATGAGTAAAAAAAAAAAAGACGCGAGCGAGAGAGAGAGAGAGGCGAGGAATACAAATGAAGTGGCTGCTAGGAAATGCAGGAGAGAGAAAAAAAGAAGTAACCGCAACGAAGAATGCTTACTCTTATGCGTCTCTCCTCCCATTTTTTCCAGCCATTCCGAGTGCCTTGAATTCATTCGAGATTTCGGATACGAGATAGAGAGAGAGAGAGAGAGAGAGAGAGGGAGAGAGAGAGAAAATGGAGAGCGGAGGAAGAGGCCGGGGTATGGCGACATGAGAAAAATAAAAGGAGATAGAGGGAGAGGGTGATAAGAGGGAAGAAAGGACGATAGAACGCGTGGAAGAAGGGATCGTTTTCAGAGGAAAGTGGGAAGTGGAGAAATTCCGCAGCCATCGCTGACCAGCGCCTTTCCCTACGTGGGAGGAAGGGCGTGAGAATTAGGGGTAGAGAGAGAGAGAGAGATGGAGAGAGGAGAGAGGACGGTGGCCAGCAAGGGGATGAAGTAAGTGGGGCAGGATGGGATAAAATCTGTAGGGATAAAGAGGGAGGAGGAAGGGAGGGAGGGAGGGAGGTGGGAGTGAAAACTGGAATGGGAGGGATTAGAGAGAGAGAGAGAGATGGTGAGAGAATGAGATAAATAGAAAGGAGAAGGGACGGGAGAGTGGGAAGGGAGGCGGGGTTCCAGTCGCGGATATGTGTAGGAGCCGGGGCAGGAATGGAGGTCAGGAATGCCCAGTCACAAGAGGAGCGAAAACAAACCGGAGGATGGGGAGAGGAGGAGGAGGAGAAAGGGTCGGCTAAGGAGCAGAGAAGGAAACAAGCAAATTGAAATAGACAAGAGGGAATGCGAGCACGAAAAGAAGAACGAGGAAAGAGAGAGAGATGAAAGGACGAAGGGAATAAGGAAGAAGGGAGCAAATGAAATAACCTGGAGTTTAAACAAATGCGGTAGTACGAACGTTACATTGAGGAAAGGTTTTACGTATTATTTTTGGAGAATGGAGGACGGAGTGGGAGGGACGAAGGGGAGTCATTTGCTCCACGAGTATTTCCATTTCCATTTCCGTCGCCCTCATTTTCTATCGCTCTTCCTCTCTCTAATTTGAAACCTCTCTTCTTTCTCTCCCCCCTTTGTTTCTCATCCCTTTCCTTTTTTGAGTCGCGAGAGAATGGCTAACAGGGAAGATTTCCAAAGCGTGGACCGCCGCTTTTCGCTTGCCTGCTGTAAGAGAGAGAGAAAGAGAGAGGATGGAAGGGAGAAAAGGAGGGTTTGGAAAGAGTTTGCGAGGATAAGCGGGGATAGAAGGAATAAAAATGGAAATAAAGTGACGAGAACGGCTATAAAAAACGGTTGAATATATGAGAGTGCGAACAAAGGGAGAACCGGGAACAGTGGCGAGAAGGGGAGTGACATTAGCATCAGTCAAAGGGAGAACACAAATTGTTACGCCTGCGAGTTCTAAAATAAATACTAAAATAAATACTAAAATAAATAAAATGAAATATAGAGTCGGATATATAGCTGTCACTAAGTATATGCTAAGTCTTATTAAGTCAGGATACATTTTCCGTTAATAAATCGTTGGAAACAAGATACAGCAAAAAATTAAGTTACCAAGTCAAGGCGAAATTTGAACAAATCACCTTGTTATCTTATGCGAAACTTCAAACTCACGCGAATACAAAATTTGGGCTATCAGAAGTTTATAAAATATATTGAATAACTTTAAGCATAATATCTGTAACAAGTAAGACATTCTAGTCTTAATGCGTTCAAATGCTTCACTTTTGCGACTGGCCTTATTTTGTGACCCTATAGCAGTGCTTCTCAACCTTATTTGCTCCACGGCACACCTTCATGCATGCTTAAGAACATCGCGGCACACCAAACAACCCCTAATTAATTTCACTGGGTAAATAATCATTTTTAAAGATAAAAACTAGCGTAACAAGTGAAAGTCGCAGTTATATTAGATTGTTACAATTGGTAAAGCAATAATTGCATAATTTTATTGTACATTAAATACAAACATAATTCATAAAAATTCAATATCTTCGGAATGTGCGGCACACTAGTCCTTTCCTCGGGGCACACTAATGTGCCGCGGCACACCGGTTGAGACCCACTGCCCTATAGTACTGGAAAGTGCCATTTATATAACGTTCGTGAGATATTTAAAGTTACATAAATTACACAAATTAATAACATACAAATTAAAATATTATGAAAGCTTAATGATGATATTTCAATTATTGGTATTCGTTATGAAAGTTATTTCCATGCGTGTTTAATTTATTTCGTCTAATTGAAGTGTATATAAAAAAACTGAGTTGATACCAGTGAAAAAGCATAGAACGCACACAGACAAATAAGAACATCTATAATATGAAGATAAAGCCAATAATATAAAATATTTATGGAGATATTTTACCGCAATTTAAAGATGCACAAGAGATATGAGAGAAAAAAGAAGCAACCGTGGACAAAGTAAACCGAGCATTTTTTTAAGGCAACCATGGGCCAGCATCTATTGCGGTTTCTAGGGAAGCAAGAAAGCAGTTAGCTTGAGAATATGTGGGACGTGGGGTGGGAGAAATTACGATGAAAACAAGAAATTCCGAAGGAGCGAAGAGAACCGAGGAGAATGCCCGAGAGGATATGATATGAACGCGCGATACAGGGCAAGAAGCTGAATAGAAGACTGCGAGGGATTAAAATGAAAATGGCGCATCGAGAATGCAAATATTTCGCTTGGATGTAGAAAGAGGGAGAAGAGGAAAGAATGAAAAAGGCAAAGGAAATTTTCAGAAAAAATCATATTTGAGGAATGGAGGGTGAGATATAGAGGAAAGAGAAGAAAAGATGGAAACGGGGGTTAAAGAAGATGAATAAGATGGGGAGAAGGAGCGGAGAAGAGACGAAAGAAAAAGGAAAACGAAGTGAAAAATAGCTCAGAAAGGAGGGGGAGAGAGCCAGGTAGAAAATAAAGCGAGATACGTATTGAAATATGGAAATAAATTGGAATAAAGCGAGACAGAGAGACAGGAAACAAGTCGGGGTATTCTTGAGGGAGAAAAAAAGGGGAGCGCAGAAAAAGTAGGACAGTAGAAGAGAAATATTAGATTAGAACCAGAAAAAACGGCAGAAAACGGGAAGAAAAATAGAAACGTACGAGAGGAGACAAATAGAGGGAGTTAGGGAGATAAAAGAGAAGTAATAGGGAGCGCGAGAGGAAAAGAGAAACTGGAATCATCAAAAGTAGACTTTATATGGGACAAGAGAGATGGAATTCGCCGCCCGAGGCAGAAAATGAAAGAAATAACTCGAAGAGAGAGAGAGAGAGAGGAAAGAAGAAGAGGAAAGGCCAAAAAAATAGTAGTGGTCTGGTTACGAAACCTCAAAAACTCCTTCAGCTGCTGCCATTGCCGTTATGGTATCTCTTTTGCCTTTTCCCATTCACACTGAACGGAAATCGAAGTAAAAGAGAGGTGGTAAGAGATAGATAGAGAGAGAGGAAAGGACGGTGAAGAGAAAGGGGAGATCGTGGGGGCGAAATGGGGGTTTGGTGTGTTTGCTTCTCTCCAGTGCACTCTTCCCTCCCCTTAACTGAGATGTTGCCTCCCAGAGAGCGGAATTGATCGCGCTGCGTACGGTTGCTGGTCACTTGTTATTTTTCTTTCGCTCTGAATTTCGAGAAAAAGCTTCCATCAGTTTTCCATGTTGCCCAGCATTACGTCAACATTAAAACGTTTTTTTTTACTCGTGGCGTTCAACTTGCTATTGCGGCAACCCGCCATTACTTTATTTCAAGCATTCTCCTTTTCCTGGTATTATACGGCGTTCAACTTGCTATTGCGACTACCCGCCATTACTAATTCAAGAATTCTCCTTTTCCTGGTATTATCTTTAGAATTATGTATACTTCTATTTAATCAATACTTTTTCAATTTTGTCGTCAATGCATCGATCATTTTATTGACTTACTTCTCATTTCTCGATAGGATTACTTAGTAAACGGTATATTTCACCGACCTAATGTAGCCTCCAATCTCCAGATAACGGACGCCTCCTAATGTCTCCTTCATATGTCAGCGTACTTTACATAGGAATGGTGATGAGGATTGCATTACTCCCCTTCATATACATATTCCACTGGCATCAGCTTCCTTTAAAATAAATCCTACCACCAATTTTTACAGTTTCGCACGTTTATTTTATAAGAAGCGTTCTGCCAGACAAAAACACGTGGTTTGTTTTCCTGCGTCTTATGCAACACAAACAACAACGCCAATGGCTTTTTCTCGAGAAAACTATCACGCCCAGACTAATAGTATTTCCACGGACGGGACAACGTCAAAGAGAGAATGGAGGGACATAAGGAAATAAAAATGCTCGGATCTCTGATTCCTCTCTCTTTCTCAGAAGAATTCGGCCGAGGTGGAGAATTCGTTGCGTGGGGGAATTGGATTTCTTCTTGGATCTGTGACGCACCCTTAAAGTTCGCTCTAGTGATTTTCGACTTGGTGGATAAGGGTCGATGTAAAAGTCTAAGAGGGGCCGGGACGGAACACACGCACACACTTTCACCAACACACACACAGACGCAGACTTATCTAATTCTTCTCCTCCATCCGCTCTTACCGGGGGGAAGTAGTATTAATAATTCAGGAGGAATGTGGCCGGAGGTGGACGAGGAGGTTCAAGAGAAAGAAAATTCTGGCGAAAGCGTTGCCTCCTCCGATGTCTATAAGGGTCGCACATTTGGGGAGAGGGTAAGAGATGGTGAGGAGGAGGGAGGGAGAGTTATCTGGCAGCTATAAGGAAGTGAGTGGGAACAAGGAGAAGGTAGGTAAAGTGTTGCGACTGGATATATTACGGTATAAGTAATAACAGAAGAAGAGAGAGAGAGACAAGGGAACGAAATCTGTGGACAAAAAAAACTCGGTACGACATACTACATCGCACAAACTTTCTCATATACGTTCGCTTCTAGCCTGCACAATAACGCCACTGGTTAAATTCTTGTATAGGAAAATTGACCGTCTTTATTTTATTTATTTTTTTTTAATGCAACAATAATAACATTGGATGAATTATAATCAAAATGCATGCTGCCATTTTTGATTAAATTTATGTTTTGTGAAAATTGACAATTATATTCTAACCTACGTTGCTGCGTGATTTGATTCGTTTCATTAAGGTTTCTATTCGATAGAGATAGGAGATTTCATCCAAATCTGATCCGTCGTTCAGCCCCTCGATCTGCGCACAAACGACTATAGAAGGTGGGGCCGTATAAACCAATTTTTCAGACATGGGGGCACCAAAAACGTATACATTCATCAAAATCTCCTATCGAATTTCTTCAATGTCGAATTATTTTCTCTTCGTACATCGTAGCACCATCATAATAAGTATTCTCTCTGTATACAGGTCCGTGATTACTCTTGGTTAAATCCGGTGCTCCACATAGTCGTGCTTTCCGGAATCTTCTTCATTTCTCGGCAGCTCTCTTTTAATTTCAAGTCAGATGAAAGCTTTTCCTACCCATTCCTCTTTCATCTTCCAATTTTCCTTCTAACACGTCTTTAACCATTCCCTCCCTCTCTCTCTCTCTCCTCAGGTAATCTCCAGTTCGCCTTTCTTTCTCAATGAATCTGAATAATAATTCGCTTTTACCCTATTCTTGGTATATCCCTGTTTTTCTCTCTCTCCTGTCTATTTTATCTTTAGCATTCATCTTCATACCCACACTCCGAACCTTTCCAAGTATTTTATCTTAAAACATTCTATACGATAAATAATAAGAGCTGTAATTACAGGTCAAAAATATTTATAGGATGAACTTTAAAGAATTTCCTTTTATAGATTGGAAAGGCTGCGTCGGGTTTATGAAAAGATTCTCTCCCTAAGTTCTTATATATCTTTTAAGCCATTTTGAAATAGTTCTCGAAGAATGAGAAGTGGGTAAAGACGGAGATAGAAGAGAGGTGATTTATAAAGAAGATTCCTTGCCTCACCCGGTGTTCATTCTGAGCTAACGCTCGCATAACCACACGTACACACACAACTTTGCCTTTGAAGAATCCGAAAGATCCGTGCGGAGAAAGGAAAAGAAGAAAAGAGCTAGAGGAACGTTTTCGCTCCTCGCTTAAAAAAGGGGGGAAAAAACCTTTTCCTACCCTATTCTCTATTTCTTATACCTGCTTTCTTTCTCTTTCTCCCAACTTGCGGGGATTACCGGGATGCTGCAGAGTGGACAGGTCTTTCTTTTATTCTTTTCCCCCGTCTCGTTGCAAATTCCTTCTTCTCCTCCTCCTCCTCCTCCCTCTTTTACCCCAAACTCAATTTGATTTGTTCCACTTTGTGCTTTATCGTATCTTGCGATTTTTTTATATTATATTACCTCTTCTCTAGAAACGGAGCGGAACATCTCAAAGGTTTAGGGAGGAATCTTTGCTGCTTTTTTTTGTTTTTCTGTGAAGTGGACATGGATTTACCCTCCATCTTTCAGATGAAGAGAGGAGGCGAAGCGTGGGTATATAGATGATCATAAAAAGTCTCTCCAAATTCGATAGCTCTTTTAAAAAGGGATTTCTGAGTCAATTTACCGTATTTTTACCGAAATAAGTGGGCAGGAAAAGTTAATATTCGATTTTCATTAAATAGCTATTTTTTTATCATTATGCTATAAAGAAACACCTGTTTATTTCGACCTAAGGTTATACAGAAAATAAAAATTACAGATGAACGGACAAAGAAGCTTCTTTTCTGAATTTATTATTCAAGGTTATTTAAAAAAAGGTTCTGTAGAATAATTTACCTCTAAAGTAGGGAATTAAAAAAAATAAATATTAGTTAAAGTGCGCAATGTCTTTGCAAAATAACATCCTTCTTAAGTATCAGGATAATATTTCTAAGTCTTTACGTAGGCACATGGGAAACCAATCAAGAGCTGTAACTATTTCTTTTAATTTGATTGCTTTCTAGTTTCTTAAAAAGTTTTTCGCAGGCATTAAGAACAAATAAAACAATCAAAATTTAATGAAATAGAGCATAAATCTGCCTATTCGTGAATTTAATGAAAACATTACACGATTCCCTTTCGTACGAAACAATTTTAATTTCCGAATACTGTCCTTCGACGTTTTCCTGTTTATGATCGAATCAAATATTATAATAGATTCACATAAACGGATATTTTAATAGATAGAAAAACTTTACTATACTTTTATACTGGAGCGAAAAATAAATTTCCCTTTGTATGGGAAAGTCTTTATGAAAATTTATTTAAAAAGGAAGCTAGGCAGTTAAGAAGTCGAATGAGCGGAGCATCACTTTCTCTCCAATGGCCATAACAAGGTTATAACTAAGAGAAGTCATTAATCTTTCGATTGTTGATAATTACTTGCTTATACTGGAGTTTATTTACAGCCGAAAGACGAATTCTACAATTCTCTAATGAATCACTTTCTCTGAATGAAAATTTAGTAAGGGCAGTCTTTCTGTACAGCGAATTATTTATTTTCATAATGCAAACAAGGTTATGCAATTTATATTTTTGTCATACAATAAAAATTATTAGCTTTAGCGAAATGACATTAGTCCAAACAACAGCGGTCGTTACAAGTTCGGTATTGTGAGACGATAATGATCACAAGATTTTCCATTGATAGTAAAGGAGAAAACTTCATCCTTGTCCTACAAAGAACGGCGATAAATCTATCCACCTTATCATTCTTATTCTCTAAATTACACTTGTTTTTGCACGGTCGGAAATCAGTCCACGAACAACGAGATACCCCTTAAGAAGCATAACAAAAACAACCGTTAAGAAAGGAGAGATATCCGTTCGTAAGAAGTATTTTTGGACCTGTTACTGTGCCGGAGTGGGCGGATTGTGTATGGCTTGAAGGGAAGGAAGGTGGAGCGAGCGATAGAGAGGAGGAGAAGGGAAGGAAAAAAATTTACGAAAAAAAAAAACAATCCTCCCAGACAGATTTAAGGAAGAGGATTGGTTTATAGAGAGAGAGAGAGTGGGAGGAGGGGAAGACGTTGCCGGCGAGGTGGTTTGTATGGAAGGGGTTAAGTGGTACCGAAAACGCCGATCTTACGGCCGAAAAAAGGAATCCGAAGGAGGAGTGGTCTGGTTTGGAGTGTATCCAAAGGGGTGACTTATTCTACGAAGCTCAGGAAAGGCATTCTCGCCAATATCCTTTCCTTCCTTTCTCTCTCTCTCTCCTCTTCTCTTCTTCCCTTACACACATTTCCGAACCACTACTTTATGCCGTTCTTGATTCTTCCTAAAAGTGTTAGCAGCGCTTCTCGGATGTATCTACGAAAGCGGTATATCAAGTTGCTTAAGGTCGTCGCCATCCGCATTTATTATCGTTGTCTAAGTAACATTAATTTAACATGTCCTGACTACATGGTGAAAACTCAAGAATCTCGATGAGATCTATTAACTCCCTTTTAATACTTTATATTCCTCGCATTACTAATTACTGATAAATTTATGTGCTTCTTCAAGTGCAACGACTCCCAATCCAATATATATTCGTATTTATAATAGGTATTTTTTATGAAAGAATTTAAAACATTTCATAAACGTGGATTCGACATCGCTCCTTCATTATAGATTTTAGAAATTGATATTAGATAGAAATGTGACCGCTTTCCTATTATTGACCCATATACGGTATATTTATATGAATTATCTTTTATTGCCTTTTATGTTAACGTTCATGAATATGTGCCCATGGTGAATACGGTACTTTCCAACGTACCAAAAGTAACAGAAGAGCTCTACAAAACAAACACTATAAAGATGCGCTTGAGGATGCAGTATCGATTTTAACTTTATTTGTAGTTCAGAGACAGTTCACTAACCTATTGCACCGAACATACAAACTAAACGACTATGGACGTAAACTCTCATGCCTGCGGCTGGTTTCCAACCTAAAGCATTCAACTGAAAGGCATATATATATATATCCTCCCCACCGCCCTAAAAATCAACAACTGCAGCAAACAAAACAAGAATGGCAATAGATGAGTGCAAATAATGTAGCAAGCTAACACCCTACTATTTGCTGAAAACATGCCAAACATATGTTTTCGAATAAAAACGCTTACGTTTGATAAAACTAGCAAAAACTCAAACATCGTTCCAATCTTTATTCTTTTCTGTATTACACGAGTATTCCAGAAATAAAAGAAATAGTTTATTCGTGCTATAATTGTTACCAAACTTATGTTGTTCCATAGTTTGAAAAGAATGCCTCAATAATTGGCGCGGATGCCGCATCAGAATAAAAATACATCTCTTACTAAACATTAGTAGTTAATCGGCCAATTAATGTTGTTTGAATTTAATAAAAATAAAAAACATAATAAAATGACGCGTATTAAATATCATGGAACTTTATAAAAAAAACATTTTCAATATACAGTTTACTAGGACAAAGTTCGCAAAAAATTACTACTCAGCGATCGATACGCAGAGAATTGGAGATGCTATAGAAAAAAGTATGTCACATCCCTCGAATCTAAATAAATCATTCCCACCAATACATTAGAAGTTAAACACAAAACGTCGCGTATATATTTCATTTCCCGAAACATATTTCGATCCTAGTTGACAATTACTTGACGTTAGCTTAAAATCCTTCACATGAGCTCGTAAAACACCGTCCACCGGCTTAAAAAATAAATCAAAAGAGGAAATAAACGGATTTTTTCGCTATGCCAGTCCCTGTGTGCATTTTTTTCCTCGGGATCATCCGCCGAGAGATCGGGAGATATGGAGTGATGAAAAAATGGGAGGAGAACGGAGGTGGAGTGGGAGAAGATGATAAAACAGGAGAAAAGTGGAACGGAAGTGGAAGAGAGGACGAGAAGGAAGGGGGGACCAAATGAATAAAAAAATAAAATAATAAAAATACCCATAAATTCAAGAACCCTCTTTATTAACCTCATCTTCGAGACTCCCCGTCGGTGAAGCGAATTCCACGGAGAGAATCCTGGCCCATCCAAACTCAAGCCCTTGCATTTAGATATTGAATGCGAAAACAAGGAAATTCCATGCATATTTAGGGAAGGGGAGCGATGGATATGCAGAAGGTTTGGGAGAGGACAGCGGAAAGGGGTTAGAGAGAAGAAGAATTTTTTGGGAAGAGGAGAGATAAGAGAAAATAGGTGCTTAAGTGTATCTGTGTGTGTGCGTGTGTGTAGCGGTATGGAATTTCTACAATTTTACCATTCTCCATTATTTCAGAAATACTTCTCTTTCTTTCCCGCTTCTTAGCTCTTACCCCAATAATTGCACCCTTCAAAACCCTTCCTCGACATCCAGTAACCAACCTCTCTCAGTTTCCTCCTCTTTCCTCTCCTTTTCTTCACATACCGCTGAAAATCACTTGTACCTTTTCTGCCTGCACAAGAGTCAAATCCGTACACGAAAACAATTACTTCCTCAATCACTCCGACTCATTTTCCTCCCTTCAGATTTATAGGACTCTATAATGATGGTCTCCTTCCAGCCTCAGAATTTTCAGGAATGCTCCTTTCATAAACTCCTTCAAATAGAAAAAACATATCTCAGGAGTTCAAAGAAGGCTTTTTAAAATTAGAAGTGAGTGATGTCCTTATTCACGCCTATATTTTATAATAATAACCTTACTTTTTACTAAGCGACCACCTATGGCTTCGCGACTCTGGAGGTCTCGCACATCTGAGGGCACAGCGATAGAGTTAGTGTTAAGGTAGAGTAATGAGTTTATTTTGAAAGGAGAAATAAATTTATAGCTTGAACGTGAAAATGATGATGACGATCGACGCAAGCGATATTAGGGGAATACCAGTCTAAACTTACGGGTATAATTGAAAAATAATTACTTCCAAGGGTTCCCTTCGAAGAATGTGAGCTAATATCGACATCTACCTCTGACTCTCACCCACTGTATTGTAAATACATATAAAAAGAACCATAAAGTTTAACCACATGTTTCCGGCAACTGCGATTCGTGGGCCCTGCAAGGTATTATCACCAAGGGGCCTTGCAAACCGCTATCGTTTAGGGGCATCGCAAACCCCCTAAATCCGCGTCTGCTCTATGGCTTCCATTTTTCCAATCCACCAGATTTATGATTTTTAAGCGACGCTTTCGACTCCCTCAGAGACTTCCCTCTTCCAACACTTACGGAACCTCTCCTCTTCTTCGGAATCTTTCACCCCCCCTCACAAATTTCTCCTCACGCCCAGATTCCATTTTTCCACTATCGACGGCTAGAGAACCGAAGAAAAGGGTCGGGGCTTTATGGACTGTTAAATATTGAGAGCTTCGATCTCTAATTCCGATTCTGAAGAGTCGAGGGGAATAAGAAGTGAGGCGAAGACGGGAGGGGAGGGTGGAGGGAATGGGAGGAAGTGGGAGGAGGAAAGGAAATGGATGGGGGAGGTGGCGTGGGAACAGATAAAAGGACCGAAAAAATTCCGGAATTCTAAGAAGAATAAAATATGAGAAATTGACGAGATTGATTTTTTTCTAGAATATTTTTAAAGATGAAGTGTAAAAGATATAAGCATTTGATTAATGAGCACTGTAAATCAGTTCTTCGGCCTCGAATTTATTTCAATACATTATCTACCCTCGATGAAAATTGTAACCGTTGAGAATTAACTGATATTTTTGCGAATAGCGCGGAAAAGTCAGATTATGGTTTGGAGAGACGAATTTGACTCATATATATAGAGCGAATGAAATGTCGACGGCTTATTTTGATACTCTCTCGAAATAGAAAAGACACGACGATTGGAATCTAAAACGATTAATAAATGGTTTATGGCGTTTGTTCCTATTTTGTGCTGAAAATTATTTGAGGAAATAAAATTACTTAATAATAATATTAATATAAATATTTCAACAATAAAATTCCGCAAAAGCAACTGTTTTGAGCATTAATAACAATATTATTAGTTTTATTTTAAAAATAACCTTATGTTAAATTAATACAGACTTTTCGTGGCAAAACACTAATTTTAGTTTACTGGGACTATTAATGCTGAATATTTATGCTTAATTTTACAATTAGTGTAACCTTCATGCCATTCACTAAGGATGGAAAAATATGTATCAAAATGTATAAATTAAACGTAAGATTAGTTTCAAAATAATAAATGAGTATCAGTTTTTCAAATCTAATTTATTTTGGGAGTAAAGGGTTAATAATAATTGAAAAATAAATTTATCATGCTAAGATATAAAATATCAAATTTCTTTTGCATAAAAGTCCCTACAACTACTAGATTCCTTAAATTCATCTTGTACATAAGTTTAAATTCATTCCATACGCTAAGATCCTAAGTCGAAAAAAATATTATGCCGCCATTATAGAACTGCTTGAGAGTGAAAGATATGTTAATTTAAGATGATCAAGTTCAAAGAGTAATAATCGAACTAAAATTTCAATTGCAGCAGAAAACAAAACTTTACTTAAAGGCTCTGTGTGTAGAAAACTTAAAAGCGACGGCGATCTTACTTATGACGGATTGAAACACGGATTATGCTATTTTTTCTTTCTAAACATTTGGGAATTTTTCCGACATTTGCTCGAATCGGAGAGATGAAGGAAGCAAAATGACTGGAATGATTATCCTATATCACCCGAAGGATGGGTGGATCTCGAAGAGACGGAAATGAAACCAGGCGATTGGACGTCCTGAAGTTGACTTTCCTTGATAACATCTTTCAGATCACAATTTTTTACATTAAACTATTCTGGAAAGTTTTGAAGTTTATTTTTTACCGTTAGCACATAAGCAGTACTAATACAAAAGGCAATGAGATTAGTTATATTAAGCTTGCAATTTAGTGTATGCTACATAAACATCAATGCTCGTGAAAATAATTTATTCTGCAGAGAGATCGTCTTCATCCAGGTGAATGCTGCATGTTACTTATCCTTCACGTGAATTTCAAAAGTATTTATTTTAAAGATTTTGCTTTCATATTTTTATCCTTTGAATTATCCGTTTTCTCGTTATCCTTGCTTACCGAAGTCCCAACCAACTGTATTTTCTAACTATTAGCTCTCTGACATAGCAAAAGTTTATTCATTTTTCACTAAGAATATCATTTTATGCTTTAAAGAGTTATACGTTGCAAAATAAAGAGTACCTGCATTGTGTTTGTTTAAAGAGTTACTAATTAATACACAGATCTGATTCACAAAGAGAAAAACGAAGGAAGGGAGAAGACAAAATCGCAGCCTGACTCTCCAAAATAAAAGAATTGCGTTGCTCAGTTTGCTGATATAGACTTAATTCCCTCGAATTTCGGGAATTGTTTTTTCACCCGAGCACGCCCAAACACAAATCCGAAGCCGAGTTCCGACGCGGAATTCCAAACAGGCTTCCTCTCTCATCTGTAGATTTTTACCCTTAAATCTCGAGCGCATGAAGAAGGAGAAATAAAAATACAGTAGTGTGACAAAAAGACTGACACCGCGAATCTCGATCTTGATTCGCCCAACCGCATCCCCTCACGTCTTTCCGAAAAATAAATGATGGGTATGCAAAGGGATACACAAGTTTACGCGAAGAAACGATTTTTATTTTCCTTTAAATTCCACCTACTTCCAAAACTTTGGAACTACCGAGTTATTTGGAGACTTAAGAAATTATTCGTTTATATGTTTCGTTTTTCTTGGAAACAGTCACGTGGTGAGCTGATTTTACTGCTTTAACAAGGAGTAAAAAGTACATACATGTGTGTATGGATATTTATATAATGTGTAGTTTTTATATGAAAAATGTCCCTACTTATATGAGTTCAAATTTGAAACTTTAATACAAATTAGTTTATATATACAAAACGTGACTGTTGAAGTTGTCGGGACAATATGCTACACACCAATCAATTACAGCATCTCATTTAAAAATGTTTCGACTTATTCAAAGGTATTTATAATAAAAGTATGTCCATAATTTCAGTAATGCAAAAGTTAGTTTAACTATATACATATAAACCAAAAAATCAGAAAGTCTTCCTTTAAAGTAAGTTAAGAAGCAATAGCTACACTAATCTTATGATAAATAATTTTTGCTAAGAAAAAAGACATTGAAAAGAGACTGATTTTAAAGTATAAGGACTAGATTATTTCTCAATTAATGAATAATTTTCTGTTCCTTTCTTCGTTGCGAAGCAGAAGAGCATTTTAAATATACTGAAATTATATCAGAAATTTTAATTCCAACAGAAAATATTAAATTAGTACTATACTAAAAATATTATTGCAACTGTCGAAATGTAAATAATGGTACCATTTATTTTCTTTATAGTACAGGTATCAAGCACCAAACAAAGGGAACGAATGAATCATTAAAATTTAATGGGTAGAAAAAAAAACAGGAATAAAAGGTCCTGAGCAGTGAAGTACACAGTGAATTACGATTTACTTAAAGAAATTTCGCTAATAATTGGGTAATCACAGATTCGTACGTTACATGAATGTATTAACGGAGACATATTTGCAAAACAAAACCAGGATATCATTCCCATCCATAGGTAGCTTTAACAATTTTTTTTCCCAATTCAACCCGCGATTCTCTTATAAGAATGTCGATCCAATTCCGCGTACGAGTCTTTCGAGCAACGGAAATAATTAATTTCTCGTACGCGAAGAACCATACAAAGAGATGAGCAAATGGAGAGCGGGTTTGCGATACAGGTGTTAACCCACCCTCTAGAGCGAAAAAAAAACTTAAAGAGCCTTCTTTTATTAATAAAAAAATATAAATGGTAGACTGTATTCCTCGAAAAAAAACCGACTCGCGAAGAAAAAATAACTGCGACTGCAAAAATATCGGGCGCTTTAGGAGTTATCTTGAATGTACCATCGACTTGAATCGAGCCATTGTTTCAGATCGATCGAATCCTATTTGGCACTTTCATTCTGAGTGATTGCTCATGCCACTTCTCATTGTCGTCGCCAGGGAGCCCAAGGGCAGCAACGGTCGAGAGAGCGAGAGAGAGAGAGAGGAAGGAGTGAGGGAGTGAAGCTGGGAAAGCTTAAGAGTGGTCGGGGGAGAGAAAGAAAGAGAACGGAGAGAGGGTGTGGGGATAGGGCGAGAATAGTAAATTACGGGAATGGAAAAATAAGTACGACCGGAGTATGGCAGGGAGAAGGAGAAGGGAGAGGGAGTCGTAATAGTAGAGAGGGAGGGGAAATGAGGTAGGAGACTGGAGGGAATGAAAGTAAAGTGGCAGTAACGTCGAATCGCAGTGGATGGGAGAGGGGAACAGAGGGCAAGATTGTCGCGTGCTGTGAGTGATGTTGTGACGACTGGCCCTAGCCGGCAGTTTCGTAAATCGACCGGTTGTGATCCCCCTTGTCCGGAGTGGACAATTCAATGATTTAGGGGCGGAATTCAAAATGAAAAGGGAGGGTGGGAGAGAGAGAGGGAGGGGGAGAGAGGGGGAGAGAGGAAAAGGACGAAGGGAGAAAAATTAGAGAGAAAATGGGAGAGAGGCGGAGAGGAAGAAAGGGAGGCCGAGAATGGAAAACTGCTGATGTTTACATCTGGCCTCAATCGAGTACAGAGAAAAGCACATCTTCCATTGCCGGCTCTACTTTTTTTTCCTCCCCCTGAAGTGAAAAGGCCCATATGCGGACATTTTATTGTATTAACTCGCCTCGAAATTTGGTCTAATGGCACCTCCGTTTCTCCTTCTCCCTTTTCTCGAAATTAAACTTGATCGCGTGAAACCTTTCAACTTAATAGAAGCAATAACTTCCATACCTAAATCTAAAATAATGACGGATCGACGACATTTATGAACCTCTAGATATATTCATAGCGCTTTCGTTCCAAAAATACGTTTGAAACTGAGTAAATTGGAGTTTTCAATTTTAATGGATATATCGGTCTCTGTAGAGGAAATGATAAAAACATTACTTTTCTGACACTAAATTCGCAGACTAGAATTCCATCGTAAGCTCAAAAATATGGAGAGGGCAACTGAATTTTTCGATATTAATCAAATTTTTCGTAGTTATTGGTTAAAATAAAAAAAATTACACACAACAGTAAAATATCTGAAGGGAAACCGTCGCAATTTTAAGCAGCAAGTGATTGCTTTTAGGTTCATGTAGGAGTATACTTAAAATAAGGAACGAGTTAATTCGGCGCAGCTGAGAAGAGAAAATACTAAGCCTTTCTTTTTTCTAAAGGGACGCAGATGCAGCACCTACACGATTAGTACCATCAAACGCTATTGTTTCCTCATTCAGTGCTTTTAGAGAACAAAGACGGTTTTAGGATAGCCTTTCAATTCCATTGATAACAATGACGGCGTAATTTTCGTTCGAATTGGCCTTTTTCTTTGCTGCCTCCGTAGAACTGTTTTCATCAATCGATGAAGAGACGACTAAACTTCCAATTACTTTTTAAAATATTAGAGCTTAATAAAGGTAATTCTTATCTCGGTTTAAGGTGAAAGCAATATTTTTCTCCTGGTGATAAATTGTAGGTGACGAACGATGTTAAAAATATCACGAAAAATTCTGTGGAGTTCTATCAGGAAATCAAATTATCCTGAACAAATTCAGAAGTTTTGTTGCAATAAATTTTCTGCAGGCTTTACATTGGAAAGGTCTTGTAGAGAGACAATAAACAACAAATTCCGCCAAAATAGTTTTGACATGAACGATAAACCTTTAGCTTCAACCTCTGCAAAAGATAATGACTTTTAAAGCACGTGTTTCCTTAATATTTACTAATGTATGTGTTTTGCCATTGCAGAGAAACTACATTAGGAAAAGAATTCAAATTAAATATTCCCTAATTTATAATACTGTAATATTCAAATTTTTAAAGCGTCCAATTATCAACCTTCTTTGTAATATAAGGGAATGGTGCTTTGTCCTTCCAACATTACTCATGAGGCTATCCCCTGGATTTTTCGGTATTTTTAATGTCCTTGGACGGGGAATATTAGCAAGTTTCACAACTCACCGTATAACGCTACGCAGACCCAATCACAACCTGATGGCAAAGAAAAATAAGCAGCATGACTTGGAAACAGAGCGGTTAGTCAGAGAACAAGTCCCGCGCCGAATCCAAATGAAAAGTTTGCTGCCGGTTTTCTGGACCACTGTACGGTGTATACATACATGCATATAAACACACAAAATACAACCAATAAAAAGTTGATAGCAATTTACTTAAAACCATCCTCTTTAAATGTCACCCTAAGAAACATTTTGGAGCATAATTTATTTGAATAATGTAAGCTATTCTC
Source organism: Uropetala carovei (assembly GCA_036926305.1). Classification (NCBI taxonomy): domain Eukaryota; kingdom Metazoa; phylum Arthropoda; class Insecta; order Odonata; family Petaluridae; genus Uropetala; species Uropetala carovei. The sequence goes on from JAXCHB010000020.1 coordinate 649,111, forward strand.
GGATTTCTACAAACCAATTTTCATGTATTTAGCGTATAGCAAGTTGTATCCATTTATTTTTAAAACCAATGAATCCGAAGGGAGGTTACGGTCCCTTAAGTGTATAAATTTTGACCTTATGTCAATCAGGAAGTTCCGTGTAATTCTGGTAAGTTTTCATCTCTCTTAATCATTCTGCATCTCATTCTGTCAAGGGTTTCGCTGTCATATCACGAGTTGAATGGCATTCAGTTAGAATTAGGTTACGTGCTACTCCGCTTAGTCACGCGTGGATACGACAGTCTTCCCCACTCCCTCGGGCAATCTCTCGGTCTGTACTTATTTATTCAAGGGGTTGCCGGCCTACGTGTTCAATTCCTAAAACGTCATTTCACTGTGGAGTGGTATTATGTTGACAAGGAGAAAAATAAGTTCTTTCTCTTGCGAGGCTGATGGACAATTAGTGATGACGGATTCCTTTAAACGGGTGCAGTTTACGTAATTTTTTGTCGCTTTTAGACTCCATCATCATCATTTTTTTTTAAACTTTCGATAGGTGTTTTGTCGCAATAAACCAAATCTGACCCGCTAAAGACCTTTCGACTCATATTTTCATACCCATCAATTTCTTTTATGAAATCTAATACGCCCTTTTTCTTCCTGCCTCATTGCTTTTTTCCTAGCACCCTCCCTCCCATTCCCATACTTTCAGTAGACCTTTGCCTCTAAAAATTTGACTAATCGATTTCTTGTGTGTTACCCTAATTAAGTTCCTCTCTACCCAGGGCCGAATTAAGAGACCCATGAGCCCACGCACAGCACGTTTAAGGCCCCACCAAAATCGTAAAAATTTTTAAAAGTAACAGATTATTGCAAGGTTTGTGATCTGTGCGGCAACACTCGGAAAGGGTTTCTGCAAGACGGGATAGGGTAAGCCAATTTGGGCCCCCTTGTCCTCTGGTCCCCACTCGCGTGTTTTGCATACCGCCTAATCCAGCTCTGCGATCAAGTAAGCTAGAGTAAATCCAATTCTTAGCGTTGTATTCTTTGGCAACGGCCTTGGTAGACGGATGGGATCTGCCGACGGTTACTAAGGTCGGGGGTTCGAATCCCGCCAAGGACATGGATGTCTGGGTTCATCAGGTTTTTATGTAAGAATTGACATTAATGTCTAAATATCGACCTAATAAAGATGGCTTATTATTATTTTTAATACCACGATGAAAACACTGGTTCTCGTCCGATCACCGTAGTTATGCCTGGTAGAGCCCGGTTAGTACTTTGATGCGTAACTTCCTGGGAACATCGGGTTCCGCTGTCATTTTAGTAAAATTTTCGCATCATTTTGTATATCCTTTTGGAACTACTGCTATTTTTTCGACTGACATCACGTGAAATATTTTCATTTTATCTCCTCGAGTGCATTTTGTCGAACTGGATCCGAAAAGAGTTTTAAGGGACCCGCGTGTATTCAATTAAAAAAAATCGACCTATATTTAATACTGGCAGTTTTATCGTCTTTTACATAAAAATTATGACTATCAAACCTTAATGGTGATGTTTAAACGTTAAAAACTTGGTAATAAGTTCAGCTGAAAACCGTTATTCGGCCCACCGGGAACCGGAATTTTTAACGTATAAATAAAAAGGTTGCACGCTTCTTTAATAGAATATGCCGAAGAATCCGATGCTTTGTAGTATTCCAACAATCTGAGGAAAATAGAAGAAAGAACAGCTGGATTAACAGGAAAAATTATGGTTTTGGGAGATGATTGGGAGTCAGGAGCGTAATCTAATAATTTTATGCACGATTAAGAGATCCATGGGCCCCAATCACAACACATTTAAGACTCCACCCAAAAAAGTGACAATTATTGTAAGGTTTGGGATATGTGCTGCAACACTTGGAAAGGGCGAAACGAGGCGAGGCACGTTCGGCCCCCAGTGGGCCCTCTTGTCCTCTGGGCTCCACGCACTTGCGTGCTTTGCGTACCGCTTAATCTGGCCCTGTCTCTACCCCTACTGTATTTAAAACTTGCTCATTTTTCTCTCTCACAATCAGTCCAACTAATTTTCTCCAATATAACCCACACCCGCATCTCAGACGTCTCTAATCTGCTTGATCCTAAAGCGTAAGAAATGTACAAACATTGCGAAAAAATCCCATTAAGCATCATTTTCGGATGATATTTGAATTTATACGACATGGAAATTAATCTATACAATATTTTCCGCATTTGTAATCACAGACATTCTATTATATAAAACCAATTCTGAACAATAACAGCAATAAATAACGTATTTTTTACCGTTATCCTTTAATAAATACCGTTCATAATCATAATGAAACACAAAATGAAAAGAAAAGATGAAAACATAGGAGCACACACTTGCTGGATGTCTCGCGAAATGGAAATATTGCTGAAGATAGGAGAAGAGAAACGGAACAGGATAGACAGTAAAGATTGAACGATCAGAACAAACAAAAAGCGAGGCATAGAACTAAGGAGTCACCAGAAGCGCCAGCAAATCGTTTGACAAGTAACAGATTTATAGATGCAAGAGAACGAGCACATGAAAGTTCATTACAATCTGAATAGCGATTATTGTAGATTAGGTTATTTATATTTATGTTAAAAAATTCTTATGGACTTATTAAGTATGTTTAACGAATAAATCATCATTAACATATATCTTTGCCAAACAACTTTTATATGCTCATGACTATTATTACTTTCTGAAACATTCGATTGTGTGGATTTTATACACATAAAAGTTGGTTTCATTAAATTTTATTTTTTTAACATAATATTTAATTCACTCATACCCATCATATTTGACGGGCAATTACGCTAGTTTTCGTTCTATTCTATTCTTCCACCCCGAGTCTTATTTAATGCCTCAATAAGTAAAACATTCCACCTGCACCAGCCTTTCTCCATAACAGTTCATATTTCACAAGAGGTCTAGCTATCAAAGTAAAAGTTCGTGAAATTACGTCATGCAATTTATAACGAAATTAAGGCTCAGCATTTCCTCAACATTCTCTAATTCAACTCAAAATATGAAATCAAAGCACATATTGAGGATCGTAAGACACGCATCGACCGGTACCCGAAGGGTATTGGACCTTCAACTAAAGCTGGAAATGTCTACCAATTGGTAAAATTTGTTCCTAAGAACTGGCGCCATCTACTCTTTCAGTAAAGCTTCCAGCGATGCAAACATTCGTTCTTTCGCAAACACATACGTTCCTCTATAGGTGTATGCTATCGCACTGCACATCAAAATAACAATTCTAGTAAGAAAATGATACGGCCATTTTGTGTAGGTTTATGCTTCACCAAATGGCCACTTTAAATCAGTATTTTAATATCACAAAATGACCTACTTACCTCACCCTGACGAGCAAGATTCAGTGCTGAAAGCAATCTCATGATCCTGGCAGGAAAACGACACCTTAATTTATCCGCTCCTGCAATAGGAAAATAAATTTAGAAAGCGAAAAATACCGTATTTTCTTCAACACAATACACGTTACACAATATGCGTCATGAAGATGTGAAATTCATATCATGGCATATGAGTATGGAAAGGGAGACTTTCAAAGCTTGAACAGGGCGGAAAAAAAAAGTATCAGTCACTGGGATACGGAGAATTATACATAAAATTTTATCGGTTTGTTGATTGTGAAAAAACTCCAGAGAAAACTTTAAAACCACTGTAGACAGTTTAGAAATAAGTGCGCATATTATATTCTAGCATATTTAATATGAGATTTTCTATTTATTTTCATAGTATTAAAACACTTGGATAGCGGTATCATCTACAATTAAATACGCACAAAACGAGATACCATATATGATATAAAACTCCTACATTTTTATAGTGAAATAATCTAATGAGAATTAACTGGATATCTTATGGGTAGAACTAAATGATTTGTTGATTGTTTATTCAAATTTCAACAATTGAACAGAAACCTTGAAAAAGTTGTGCGCGTTTGTGTGTAAAATCATGCATGTTTGTCGTGACATCCTTTTACGGAATCATGCCTTTCATATAATGAAAAATTCCTCTACTGCGTCAGAAACTTTTTTTTATAAAAATATTTAAGATACTGGACTCCGTTTACCGCGACCAATCGTAGGCTCATCCGACACCTTAAGCGTTTCATTATTAATAAAAAATTAAACTTCTTCATGCTTTTATGAAAAATGAAGATCTCATATTACCCTATAATTATATTAAACTCTCCACTCTCTCTTCAAATAAAAATAAAACTCTAGGGCCTTTTTTGCGAGAGAAGAAAAAACATTTCGCATGTATGATGTGCATTCTTTTGTAGAAGGCTTTATTTTTTTCTTTTAAACGGTGAAAGGGCTGCCTCCAGTCTTCAAAAAGTTGATTTTTTGCACATATTAAGGCACGCGAAGATAATATAAGGAAAAGGCCGGCATTTAACTTTCTACTTCCTTCCAAAAGCCTTTGTAAGCCGACCATCTGGAAACGCTAACACTCTACCCCAAATTCCCCTTCTTTCATCCGCCGTCTCCACGACTCTCCCCCGCTATTAAAATCTCGTCGGAAAAACTTTCCTCCTTACTTTGCAGTAGCGAAAAATGCAGGTTAAATTATTTTTAATGTTAATGCGCTGTCCATAAAGTGTTCCTATATTGCGAAAAGAAAAACAGCAATCCGCTCCGCCATTTCTTCTTGGAGAGCTGATGTTTTTCTCGTGAAGGTAACGTTTGACAAAGTAACGTGAGAGTAGAGTCAAAACGGGAAACTTTTTAATATAGGAGGAGGAAATTTCAAAATGTATGCATAGAAGTTCGATCTGAAACAAGATCGGTAAGTGCTAGACCGCATTACTGGGAGATTTTATCCATAAATGAAAGTTTTAAAATAATTTACTAATTGCGCTTCCTTTAATATGAATTGTAATTATAACGGGTTCTTCAGATAAACATCGGAGAATCGTTTATTACACTCAAGATATAAATAAGAAAAAAATGGGAGCTTCATTTGCTGACGCAATATGGAAAAGGGCGCTTTAATTATTGGTGTAACTATTTTTAAACTTCATAATATAATTATATGACAAAGTAATTTATTCAAAAACAGAAAATATCAATCACAAAATATACTATTTAAGGTCTGCCCAATAGTAAAATGCCATTCTTCAATTCTTACTTCCGGTGAAAATTCACCGGTTTCATAATGATTATTAGTTGCAGTAAAGATGTTTTCAACGTGTGTAAAATTTACTTTATAAATTAATAGAACAAGAGAATTTTGGAAAATACAAAAATATACACATGAAAAATCACATGGTACTAAGGTATGCAATGAAAACTAATCTATAAATTAGCAAAGAAATAATGAAGAAAATTGAAAGTTTCTTAGAAGAATTGCGTAGCTTCAGAAAATGTACGTGTGATATAATTGAATTACCAGATATCTTCATATATAGTCATCATAATCAACTTTATATAGGTACACACGTTAGTGGGGCAATAGCAGAAATCGTCAAAATAACGAGCAGATGCGTTGTTACGTAATATAAACGCAGCTACGAAGAATAAGAATAAAAAGTTTTGTGCTCATATTCACTCAAACAAACAAGCGATAGAGGCCATTTACAGTCATTTGCGACATAAATCTTACGATCGTCTTAGTAAATAGGGCAAAAATCTGGAGTGAAAAATATTCGAAACGATTACAGAAAGGTTTAGAGGAGAAAATAACACCGCTTTACGACAGTAAGAAATCTGACGAAAATTAGGTCATCGAGATAACCTCCCGTTACGCTATCGTAGCTTAGACATTGCGACACCTGACGTGAGTGCTGTTTTACCATGTTATTACAATTAAATCTGATTGACGGGCTTGTTTGGCCGAAAATTTCAAACTTACATTTACAAGGCAGGAGCGAAAGAGGAAAAAAAAAACGTTCGAGATTTCGAAAATAATAATTTTCTGCTACGCAAAAGAGCCCAAACAAGAAAAATTTGCATGCCGGATTTAGACACTTTATTTTTCAACGTTTCTCATTCAGATGCATAAATTTCTATTTTTTATGAAATACCAATTTTAATAAAAAGAGGAAAACGAATAGAGAGAGCCATTAAAATTCCATCTGGAAAGCCTATCCTCGACAATAAAAAATAAAGAGAACACGAGATAAAAAAATTATTTAGAGGTTGCGTCATTTTTTCGAGCCGTCCGACCCTCGGGGGATGGGGGGCGAAGGATACAGGATGATTGTGTACGTATGCGTATTTAATGGAATTCGAGCGGAATGGGGAAAGTGTGGGAGAGACAGAGAATCCAATAGAAATTTAGAGGAGAGAATGATTGTTTTTTTCTCCTCGCGAAAGGCATCACGCAATTGCCGGCAAACATTAGCGGCAAAAGAAAATTTCCTATAGTTTCCCTTTTTGGTGCTCGAAAATCCGCTGAGCTCGAAAGAGAATGTTTTAATGATATCCAAATGTTCGTGTTTTTACCGGTGTGGCGTGAGTTTGGCGGTTTTATGAAGGGCCTTTGAACTGGTAGGGAATCTTTTGTACAACACCAAATCACCAAGTTTGAATGGATTCCCTGAATGGCTTCTATTAAAAGCAACTGCTTGCCTAAGCCTTGTCCTTTTCAGATTTTTCATCACATCTTGCCATAGGGACTGCCTTTCGGCTTGGGTTAATGTCTCCGACAGGGCTAGTGGATGAATTCTCCAGAAATTAGTTAAGGGGTGAGGGAGTTCCCTACCCATAAACACCTTGGCTGGGGTATAGCCAGTACTGCTGTGCTTGGCAGAATTAAAGGCGAAGGTTAGACTAGGTAGGAATTCATCCCACTTCCTATGGTCATTTTGTGGTAAGATGGTTAAGACATATTTTAAATTACGGTGGACTCGTTCAGTTTGGTTAGGCTGAGGATAATAGGGTAAATATTTGTTTAATGCCGTATTTGAGATATATATCGGACATCAAAGCGGACCTAAATTGGGTCCCATTATCAGAAACTAGAAATTTGGGATACCCAAATTTAAGAAAAAATTTATAGATCAAAGTGGAGACGACTTGAGAGGCTAAAGGAGAACGCAATGGTTCGATGAAGGTAAATTTGGTAAAACCATCTATTATTGTAAGTGCACAAGTATTCCCGCTGCGACTTCTAGGTAAAGGGCCAACAAAATCTATATATACTCTCTCCCAGGGGTAATTCGGTGTTGAAGAACTCATCTTGCCAGGGGGAAGAGTGTTTATAGGTTTGCAGGTTTGGCAATCATGACAGGTTTTAACCATTTGTCCTATTTCTGATTCCATGTTCTTCTACCGGAACTCCTTACAGATTCGTTCGCAAGTCTTGCTAACACCCACGTGTCCAGCGGTTGGCAAGCAATGAAAATAAGAAAATAACAGATTTAAGGGCATATGGAACGACTACTCTTCCCATCTTAAGTCTACTGGTACCATGATATAATAAATTCTCCTTCAAGAAGTAATTTGGAGAAGGTCTTCCCTGTCTGATTTGCTGAATCAGCTGTTTCAGGTGTGGATCAGAATTCTGGTGATCACGAATGTTGGTGAAAGACGGGAATTTTATGCAAGAGCATAGAACAATGAACTGGCTTTTCAGTTGGTTGATTAACCGCTCTTGATAGACAGTCGGCCACCCTATTTTTGGAACATGGTACATGGTGAATTACAAAGCGGTAGGAAGACAATTTTAAGACCATTCTGCCAATTTTCCCTAGTTGCTTGGGATGTCTAAACAGCCAAGTTATCGCCCCATTGTCTGTATAAATATGGAATTGTTTCGGCTGGAGATAGGTCCTGAAATTTTCAGCAGCCCAACAGCAGGCAAGACACTCCAGTTCATAAGATGGCAGCTTTTGTTCACAATTATTCAGAGCCCTACTGGCATAAGCTATCGGTTCTAGGATCGTCTTCTCTCTGCTGTCTTGCGAACACCGTTCTTCTTCTTCTCGTCCTCTCTCTAGCGAACGCCGGCTCTGCCCTCCGCGCTCTCTCACACTCGAACTCTGGTCAGTTCCCGTGTTCTACGCTGGACATTTCACGGTCACGTGACGTCGGCAGGCGGTGATTTTTGCGGAGGGGAAAGGCGGGGTTTTTGAACGGGCATCTCCTTGATTTCGTATCGGTTAATTCATTTTGTAGGTTACATAACCATAGGAAAGGGGGAGAAATTGGAAATAAGGGTGATATTCGCGGTATATAAGGCGAGTTGCTATGGGGCCGAGCCTTTCGCGAGGAGAGCCCTTGCCATTCCCTTCGGCGATTACAAAAGACGGCGTGATTCGTGTAAGTGCGGAGTTGCGAGGAAAATCGCTGCACCGGTACGCAGCGTATTTAAATGTTATTCGCGCAAGAAATCTGGATCGTTCGATTTTAATCTGAAATACCTTGTTCTCGCATCACGGACCTGTTCAATCCATTTTCTCAACTTCAAATGACAGAAAATGTTTTAATTTTTCACCCAAATTTTCGCCACACTACCTCGCAATAATAAAACCTCCAGACTATGAAATTCGCACAAATGACTCCGGTTTTACAAAACGATTTGGCGACGGCACAATCAGCTGTCACGTTAACTCTTACCAATCGATCTCGACTCTTATCAAACACTTCCGAAAAAACGTACGATTCACTCGACGCTCGATAAGGTAAAAGGATTTTTTTAAAGGAGGATAGCCACGTAACACAGCCAAAAAGAAATGATAAATGTCATCTTCGCTATGGCCTATATAAGGAGAAACATCTTGCTCAGGGTTCTCTCCTCTCCTATCAACCGTGCCACAAAATCCACCCACAACTCTCCCACCCGCTTCATTTCCTACTTTCATCATTCTTTCTCCCGAAGGCGTAGTAGCAGTAGTTCCCACCGCATTCTCCATTTATTTTTATCCATTTCCCACTTTAACAGAGACTTTCACTTTCCCAATTCCAACGGGCGAGCACACACGCACAGATAGCATATCAGTATACACACTCTCTCTCACACACCTCACACACACACTAACTCACTCTATTCGTCCGATAACGCTAACTTTTTCGTTCAACGCCTTTTGTCGTCGTCGTCGCGAGAAAACACTATCGACATTCGAAATTTCTTTATTTTCCTTGCTTCCACGAACCAATTCGAAGGCGAATCGAAAAAATAACAAATCCTTATTTTCCTCCCCTTCCGTCGAATGCTACCCTTTTTTCACAGGTTCGCTACCTCTGGTATCGGAAACATGTCTCTTCGCTCTCACTTTCCCCTCTCAATACCCCTCCATCTATTTCCGTATTCACCAAAATTCACTATTCATTTTCTCTCTCTCTCTCAAAATTCGTACGCATTTTCTTCTTTTTTGTAAAAAAAAAGTTTGGTTTTCATCCTTGTCCTTTTCCGTATTTGTTTCTCATACCTCAACCTTCTTCTCTCCGTAGTGTCATTTCCCATCCCGTAAATACGAGGGCCTCGAATATCTCCCCTTTACTCGTCGCACTCCAATTTCATTTCAGATAAACTCGCCGAGGGAATCGCTCACCTTCACGGTTTCGAAAGAGGGAGGGAATATGAAGTGGAAGAGGTTTTCAAGCGATTTCTCGCTCCTCAAATCGTTGATATCCCACCGCAGTAGCATCGTCCCGCACCACAAAGCGTGTACGCCCCTCCATCTCTTTCTCTCTCCATTTTCTCACGTGCAAACGCTCCCTCTCTCATAGAAACACGAAATTTTACATTTTTCTCAAGCTGCCTGATGCGATGGATTCATAAGATACTAAACTTAGACACGTAAAAACGGATGCACCCAGAAACGTAGAAAATATGTATACGTAAATTTTCGTACAAATCATTGAATAGATGGATGTCATCAACCATGATGTTTATATATATAATCTAGCGTTGCTTCGGAAAAGGAAAAACCTTCTTTGACCACCTGAATGATGACTAATAATATTTGAAAATTTCATAGCAAGGGAAGTACTTTCGAGTTTAGCTGATATTTTAGGGAAACTACGTTGAACCTAGGTGAGCATGTTCCCTCCCAGAATATTGCTGACTGTCCTCTCAAATTATATGGATCAGCAAAGATTTTTTTAAATGTCTATTTATGTACGTCAGTGAATTGAAAATTTTACCCCATTGAACTGAGTGAGTCTTAACGAAAATATCGATACAATATACATTGTACATTTGATATGAGACAGTATTCACAGCATTCTCGCATTTATCAATTTAGATTTAATAACAGTGTGTAATTATTATTTGCAATTAAACGGTTTCAATTCAATCAAATACTGGTCTTTGTGAGCATATTTCTGTGAATCCCTCTTCTTTAATTAGAAGGTATTTCGCCTTGTCCTTTAATGTTAATGAAAATATTTGCACGGCATCTGTTTTCTCTACCTAAAAAAGTTTTACGTAGAAAGTTTTAATATTAAGATAACAAGCAAACTAATTCCAAAATGTATATTTTTAAGCTGATATCTGCGAATCGAAAAACTGTAAAACTCTGAAAAATAATATTCAACATTTCAAAGAAATTCATAGGGATAGTTATTCTATCATAGATCTACGAATTTTAATTATCGTTTCAAAACACCCCACAGCTTAAAATTATATTTGGACAGTGATTGTTAAACTTCATACGTCGAATTAATTTCCTACGGCGATACCATCTCGGTGGTGGAAATATCACCAGTATACACTACGCCGCGGATTTAAAATTCCGTCCTTTGATTTTGCATTTGTCGGCTCAAAGCTCAAAACCGGAAAGTCGCCACTCTATGTAGAAGTGCCGAAAGCTTTTGAATGCTTCCGGAAAATTATTTCCGGCGGTGCTTCTGTAGTGCTTTATAAAAAGAAATTGAAAAATAAATAGGTAAACCAGCCCCAAAAGAAATTGGTACTTACGGACATGCGTATGTATATTTTCTGACAAATACTTTCACCTCAAGTGACCAGTCCCAAGGGGTTGAGCCGGGAGTGATCGTAAACGACAACGTTCGTGGAATTGGCATATGAGGAAAAAAATGAAAGAGAATACGGAACTTTAGGATAGGCGAAGGGAAGGAAAACGGTCGGGGAAATTGGCAGAGAAAGTTGAAAGGACAAGGGAGAGAGAAAAGGATGGAGGAGAGGAATGGAGCAGCGAGAGAGAGAGGTTGAGGGAAAGGCAGATATTGTTAGAGAGAAAGAGGTTAGAGGTTTAAAGACAGGGACAAAGTGGACAGAAAGCGGTAACGGAACAAAAGGAGGAAAGGTGATGTGACGTGGAAAGGGAACACAAACAGGCAGCGAATCAAAGAGAGGAAAAATGGAGGTACAAAGGACTAACGGAGGAAAGGAATGGGAGGTGGAGGGGAAGGAGATCCATATGAATAGAAGAAGGGGAGAGAGAGAGAGAAAAGACGAACAACTAAAAACGAAAATATACGAATGAATGAGAGAGTGAGGAAGATGTGAAACGTCGAAGGGAGGCAAAAGAGAGGTAGCGTAGTAAACAGAGAAAAAAATAAGGAAAAAGAAGTAATTCAGATACGGAGTGAGAACCGTGGAAGAACTACGGTTGCGGCAGCTCCGTTTACCGAGCAATATGACCCTTGACCATTTCAGCTTCGTTTTATGTTTCGGAGGTTCACCGCACGCTGAGCCACCGTCGGTTTCCAATAAGACCAAAAAGAAAACCGCACGTCCCCCATCTCCTTTTATTCTTCCCATCCCTCTCGCTATATCCCTTTTATACCGCCACACTCTAATTATGCAATCCTCCTATACCCCTCACTCCTTTTCCTCACCTCTTTCTCCATTTCTCCCTCCCCCACCAATCTCTCTCTCTCCTCTTAGGTTTCCACCCTTTCCCATCTTCACCATCACACTCCCCCGCCACTTCTCACCTCAAATCCGCATACACGCACATACGGTAGCACACCACACACTTTCCTACATAAGCGTTAACTCGTAGGATGTGTCCGGAGATGTTTTTCGCTCGCTCCACCGCAACTGCGCGAAAGGGGGAATGTTTTCGTCTCGAATATTACCACTCCACAGGCCACGTGAAATATAAGCACGTGCCTACCACACTATTTCGGAATCTCTTTCCTACTCACAAAGGTTAAAATAAAAATCATTTGAAGCTTATTATGCGCAAGACTTAATTAGGAAAAACATCCTTCGGCGGAAAATGAGGTAGTACTAAATATTTCGGATGTTTTTGCGAGTGGTACTATTTGATTGTATTCTCGAAATTGGGCACCTTCATCAAATGGAACGTATCACAGCGGAACGACCGAGCGTTCAATGATTAAACGAATTTATGGATTATCTAAATTGCTTAAAATATTTTGTGTTGGAAACAAAAGAAACGCTGGTTACATAATGTTTACTATTCTGTGTTTTAAAAATTATCAATTAGTTATATAAAGAATTTACCAAAATAATACGGTGATATATGTATTCACTCCTGAATAAGATAACAGACATTCGTTGAAATGACGGAAAATAAAATAATATTTAATTGTATACGACAAAGGTAAAACTTGTACAGCTTATCTAATCAAATACGCATATATATATATATATATATATATATATATATATATATATATATATATACCTATATATATTCTTTACACAGGTAAGGAATAGCATCAATGTGATATTAACTAAGTTGATTGGTTATATAACTATAATTAATTTTACAAAAACAAAATTAAAAATTGGTATCGATGAACGAAATAATTAAAAAAAGGGGTTGGAGACTACGGTGAAATGGACGTTTATAAAAGAAACTCCTTAACCGTAAAAATTTTTACAGTTAAGGAGTTTCTTTTTTAAACGATCAACGAAATGATAATCTATCTCAAGAAATTAAAACCGATAAAACAAGAATGTTTTTGGGTGAGCGACGACAAGTCATGGATTTATCCTGTATATTCATCTTCCTTTGGAAACGCATGCAAATTTAGATCGTTTGAGTTTGCGCGAGTGAGCACTAAAAAACATTTTCAATGAGTAGCAAATTATGTTTGAGAAAATTGGTACAAACACATCGTAGAACGAGAAAAAACGGCCCCTGGAAAGCTGTTCCCGAATATTGGATTCTGCGCACTCAAGGTATCCCTTCCTCCAATAAAATCCTGAAAGTGTTTTAACTATTCAATTACATCGTTATCTTTCACTTCGACGAAGAAATAAAATAAGTAAAGCCTTTATCAATTCCTTAAAGTCCCGCTGCAGTAAAAAAAACACATAAAACAACTAACTGATTTCCATTTTTATGAGAGGTAGACGATCGTGAATAGGAGCACAAGTTGCTCAGTTAAAGGATATTGACAGTGATGCGACCTTTCCCAGAGCATATTAAGTAGCTATTAACGGAGAATCGAATACTTGCTAACTAAATACGAGCAATTATTCGTACCCTTAAAATTTTCAATTAAATACGTACAAGTTCTTTGTAGAATTTTAATTTATCAGTTGCAATAGATACCTTTATCGTAAACTTACTCTATAAGTATGTATACACACACGCACACACAGAGCCGGGGCAAGTTACTTTAAAAAATTACGCCCCTTTTATAATGAAAGGTAGTACACAGTTTTATGTCTCAATACAGTAATTTGCTAAAAATGTAAAGTAAAATCACATATTTATTATATGAAACAATAAACTTAAAAGTCCAAATTGTCATTCCTTGCGCCCGTAAGCGTGATGCTATCCATGCGGTTGCCTCTCTCCCCTATATACATAGATACGAATACATAAAAACAGAGGCGGATTTAGGCCTTCCGGGGCCTGCGGCGCTAAAAATTTCGGGGCCCTCAATATTATGGTACTCATATAACCTACACACATTTCACCTATTGCTACAAACCCTCACATTCGTTTTTGGTTTTTCTATGGAAATACAGATTTTCTCTTTAAGAAGAAAGAAGAATCTCTAACAAATAAGACGGAATGTTTGTAAAGAGTTGAGAAATTTATAGAAAACCATATTTTTCAAAATTTATTACATTAATAGGAATACTACATACAAGTGAAAAAATTTGTGAAAAATGAAATTCATTTCATCTAGAAAATAACATTTCTCAAAATAAATTAGTAGATTTCTTAAAATATCAACCAAATTTGTCATTGCATAACTGATAAAAATAAAGCATATAATTACAACATGTAAAATTAATTACTATATGAAAGGTATTAGCAATTCATAAATTTCTTCTACTAGATTTATCTTTTGCAAAAATATCTATTATTACGCTCGGATGAATATTATTTAAAAAATCATTCTCAATGTAAAGTAAAGATAAGCAATTCAGACGATGGTCACTCATTGTGTTCTTCTGATAATTTTCCACACGCTTTACTGCTGAAAATGATCTTTCCCCTGAAACATTTGAAATTGGCATAGTTAATAAAATTCTTAAAATTATTTCTACATTAGGAAAAGTTGATTTCATACGGGAAACCAATTTATGCATTCCAGTAATGCTCTCTGATTCGTCTTATTCTTTCGCAAGTAATAAAAAGTGATCCAATTTGCCTTAAAAATTTATGGAATCAATGTCACCCTTGTAAATGTTTGACATTTCTTCTTCTTATCCTTTTCCAAATTTAAATTGAAAAAGATTTCAAATTTTTCTAAAATTTCAGAATAAATAGAACCCCTTATTAATTCTGAATACAAGCTAACGCAAATAACATAAAATGAATTGAAAACAAAATTTTTCTAGCAGAGAACTGTTCATCCACATTTTAATTGGGAAATCACGTCCTTTTCCTTTGCTGAGACTTTTCTTCTTGGTAAATATTGTTGGTCAACTCTAGGAATTCTATTTCAATAATTTCTAAATTCAAATATTTGATAATCTCCGCAAGAGACCTCATGAGTTTTACTCCGTCGAATAAATTACATTCGACGTTTTGTAGTAATTTATTAGTTGTATTTATCCTTTGCAAAATTATATTTCACAGCACTGTATCGAAATCGTCAAAATTATTCAACAAAGCTTTTGCTTCAATTATGGCAATTTTTTAAAGAATCATTACTACATATACTATGTATAAGTGGCAAAAAAACAATAAATTCTGTACAAACAGGAAATAACGGTTAGCTGTAGAGCAACTTTCAGCCGCAAAATTACCGATCAGATTCAATGAGTGATTTGAACACGGTATGAAAAATGCTGATGGGCTATGATTCTTTGGACGACTTTTAACCCAGAGTATTTACCGGACATGTTCGCCGCATTGTCGTACGTCTGTCCCATGCATTTTGCGATATCAATTTCTAATTCTTTTAGCGTTTTTAATACTTGCTGTTCCAAGTATTCTGAAGTGTGACGTTCAATGGGCAAAAAGCACAAAAACCTTTCCTTTACTTCTCCACTCGGCGATAGATATCTCACGACGAAAGTTAACTGAACTTCGTGAGAAATGTCTGGAGTAGAATCTAATATAATGCTGTAATAATTAGCTTTTTTAATTTCATTAACTAATGCAGTTCGAACGTGGTCATGGAGTATTGCAATGAATTCGTCGCAATTTTGGTGAGATAATAATTCGCTGTCCCTTGCCACAGGCATACTTTTGAAAATGCATTTTTAAAAAGAGGTCATATTCACACAGATATTTTAAGCATGTTAAAAAATTACCGTTTTTCGGAATTCTTACGTTCATCGTGACCACTGAAAGTCTATAATACGTTAGCGATCGAAATGAAGATAGCGATTAACGACAATGCGCTAGATCGATCGATAGCGATTTTGAGTTTGCGACAGAGATAGATATGTTACAGACTAGGCCTCTTGATTGTTTAAATTTGAAAAGTCAGTAAAATTCTCGAGTCCCGGGAATTCTTCGACATAGTGTCTCGAGTCCCGGGAAACGAAAAAGTGCCGGGAATCAGAATCCCTAGTACATATACGTACATACATAAAATCATACATACAGGCACATACAAATACATGAAAACGCACAAACACACACTGTGTTTATTTCTTCCATTTTGTTAAGCACGCTTTTAACCACTTTTTCCCTATTCCGTTCTGGCATCCTGTACAGGGAAAGGCAAAAAAAGCGAATTCCGAAGACAAAAAATCCGCATAAAAATAAAGGAGTGGCCACTTGAAATTTTCCGAACACTACGACCGAAAAACTCCCAAAAAACTCATTTTGCATTACGTACATTTTCAACTCCCAGACAGACGCGGACGCGGGCGCTCGCACACACACACACAGAGTCAAACAGTTGGTACGGAACAGTTATCCTTTTTCTTTCTCACTCTCCTACCGTCTCTTTTTCTACCCTGTTCTCCCTTCCTTCGAACGAGCCCTTCTCTCTCATCCCCTTCCGAAAAAAAAAGTACCTTTTACGTCCAAAAACATACAATCGGATCTCTTTTGTTTTTCAGTCGTCGTTTTTTAGTTCGGAAAACGCTTTTCCGAATAAAACAAACCGGGAACACTTTGGCGGTCCTGAGTGAGTTAGGGGGTATCATGGCGCTCAGAGAGGGCGAGGAAGAGAAAGCGTGCTGGGTTGTTGGGAGGAAAGGGTAAAAGGGTCGGAGGTAGGGGAACTGGAGGAAGGGAAATGGGATTAATGCAATGACGACCATACGTGGAAGGAGAGAGAAAAGAGGAAAGTAAGAACGGCGTGGTATTCCGTGGGAAAAAAGATGGCGGATGTGAGAAAGCCGTCTTAGTGTCCTCCTACATATACGAGAGAGAATTATATTTTTTATCGCGATTTATGGAAGCGTGAACCGCTAAGGAAACATAGTAATTCAAATTAAATTTTAAAGTTATTTTCTCGAATACAACCCATTTACTATTGATTTGTCCTAAAATACGCAAAATGTTGTATTGTTCACTTGGATCGTATAGACGCATCCACTTAACATGTTATGAAATTTTTATTGAAATTCAAGACAAAATACCACATCTAAGGTACATGTCAGCACTGCCAATATATGTGCAGTTAAATAAAATTGCAAGGTCAAAAGCATCAATTCTCGTAATTCCCCTCAACATAAGCTACCAGATTATGGGTAAATACAATGTAATCGAATTTAAACAATTTCATTTATGATTCAATATATTTCATATTTAGAAAACTTGAATCATAAACGCACAATTTATGACACTCATAGGTACTTGTTTAAATAAGCTCGAGTATTTGAAATGCATTTCTAGTTCTGGTGATCAATTTTCTTTCGTAAATATTAAGCTGTTTATATTTTTTGAAAGAATGAAACAGACCAAGTTAGGATTTACTAAAATTCATGGATCATTTCATCAATTGGAGCTACATCTACGCTATACCTTGAAATGCATCATAGTGATGTGTGCCGAGGGGTTAAATGCGTCAATGTCTTGGATTTCATATTGTGTTTACTATTATTCCTTGGGAAATCGAAGCTCTGAATCATTGAGTCATGCAAACGATTACCTGTACTTTACCTCTGCGATAACGCCTTTCGATGAAGTAAGGTTTTTCGATTATTCCTATAATCTCGTCGACGCTTCCTTATAAATTTAATTTTGGCACTATTTCGGCGTTTAACAAATCTGATTAACTACTTTATCAAAGACTGAGACCTTCTTTTAGGCTTTCTAAGGATGCCTCAGCGAAAGAAATATAAATAAATACAAATAAGTCTAGCACTAAGGCACGTGAAAGGCAGGTATGCAGATACACATACATAATTTCACTTTCTCTTCAGTTTCGACATCGACGTCTCAATACGTACGTTTTCACTTTTTGAAACACGTGCTTATTTTATAACCCCTGGCGAAAAAAATCCGAACTAAAAAAACCCACACTTATTCGCGGATACAGAAGAAACGGAGCGGACGTAAGCGCGAGTTTAGCGCTTGAAGGATGACAGATCACTGTATCATTCGCGCTCCCTGGAGGGTGCGATATGAATGTTAAGACAAGAGAGGAAGAAAGATGGGCGCAGAAATCAATAAAAGGAATAAAAAAGGGAAAGGTGGAGTGATACGCAGAGAGGAAAAGTGGCACGTACATAAAATGAGGGGGAGAGAGAGAGAGAGACAGAAAACGCTAGAGAAAAGAGAAAGTGTGGATTCTATCGGTCGATATGACGTCGGAATGTGTCCCGAGGTTTAAAGAAAGGTTGCGTTTTTTTTATTTATTGTTCGGAATATTGCAGGAGGTAGATGTTTGAGTGAGAGAGAGAGAGAATTCCTCGGGGGTATAGAGATGGAAAGGGAAACGAATGACAGGGATGATGTCTGTTACATATCGTGAATAGAAAGTGAAACTTGAGAGAGAAGTTTGAAAAAAGCGGAATTCACGCAAATTAATACTCCATCTGTTTTTATTTTCACCGAACTAGGTGAAATGTTGCCAAAGATGTTCCCTGCCCAACTTTATTTATTGTCTCTAATATTCAGTGTATTCTTCTTAGAAATATGGACCAATATACTATCCCACTTAATATAAATAACAATGCTAAAAAGGATTTCAAAAAGGGAGGATAGGGATTATATATGAAGTTTTTATCAGATCTTTATATTATAATATAAATTAGGAAAATATCAATAAGGTGCATAACATCATCCTATCAGATAATAACTGCAACGCTTCAATAGAAGTTTCATTAAATCTGACCCAAAAATTTTTACAGTTTCGTAGAATGAGACAAATTATTCGAGACTAAAAGTTTTGGTTTACATTTTAAATACATAAGAAGGGAATCGGAGGAAAATTTTTCCCAGAAAAAAGATAAACGAATTCTTTCTGATAGCTAGTAATGTGCCAAAAGCTCATTTAAATATCCTTTTCACTTCAAAGACGCACTTTTATTTTCATTCCAACGGTTGGATATTTAATAACGAAAGAATCCCCCCCCCCCTCTCTCTCTCTACTGATTGTGAGCTCGAATCCGTCTCCTTGGTAATTTAGTCCCGCGTGTGGGTGTGATGACTGGAAGCGCAGAGAGGCCTCCTAAATAAAAAGAGCCTCCTAAGAGGAAAAAATGCTGGTGGAAAAAAAGAGAAGTAAAAATGGTCGCAAAGGATTCCCAAACCACATATTCTTCATCGAGAATATTTCCGAGGAACCCCGGGGTCACCTTCACTCGGCATTGTGAATTGGAGCTGAGAAATAAGAGAGGAAACTTTCACGTACGCTTTCTCATTCTACGGCGTGTAAAATCGTGTACGAAATCTGTCAGTTTGATTTGCTCTGTATGCAGGCATACATACTCATGTATATACACACATACACACGCATACATCTTTCCCCAGCAAGCGTCAGGTTGGAAAGTTTGTAAAAAATTTCGCCCCCTTAAATAGCAGGGACAGTTCTCTCACGCGCCCACATCAGTGTTCCGCGAAACACGGCTGGAAACTCGAGGATTCTGAGAACTCCTACTTTACGCAGAGCACGGGACGATTTGTAAACACCGTTTAATATTCTTCCGAGCACAATACGGGAAGCCAATGAACTGTGTGGATGCCCATGCAATACATCTCTCTACCATATCCATTTTCCGCGTTTTAAAAAGTGATAATTTACCTTTTTGGATGATTAAATATAAACTTCCCGTCTGGTTGTCAGAAAATAACAATGTATGTATGTCCATTATTCAGAATGCTTAGTAAAATTCACACAATAGTAGTAATACTTTCTGATCTTTGGTTATTAGGATTTAATATTTAAGTTAAGATTACATATTTTCTTTCGGAAATAGCGTCCAGTCAGCAGGTGGCAATTAGAAAATGAAGCTATTGCATTAAACCGATAGAATTTTTCGGTGTGTACTCGGAAGAAAATTTATAATGATTTTCTTTTCCATTAGGGAACTATTGGATAAAAAGGCGAATTCAAAAATGTATAGTCATCACAGCTGGAAACTTCATAGGCAAATCAAATGTAATTCAAGGACATTTTTAATAACAAAAATTTCCGTAATTAAAAAATTAACTGCAACTACAGAATAAACGTATTTTTCCTTTGCAATGTTCTTATACAATCAGAAATCATTCTCAGCTTTAAGAATTTCTAAAGACGACGACAATTTACGATTAATTAATTAATCTCACGAAAGAACGAAGAAATGATTTTTTTCGACAATTTAGGACAATTCTCTATATGAACAAAAAACAAGAATTCAGTTCACGTATTTATTTCTTAATTAATGCATATACACACGCGCGCTCGTACACACACATATATATATATATGTATACACATACGCATATAGCTACAGATAGAAAAGGGAGCTTTGACAAAAGAGAAATGAGTGTCTAGTTCAGGGGTCGGCAACGTTTTTCAGTTGGGTGCCACTATTTACCAATATTCATAATCCGTGACCCTTCACGGGTGCCAACCTTAAATTCGTTTTCTCCGTAAGACGTATGAAAAGCAGTTCTTATATTATAAGGAATCCTGAACATAATGCGGTATCATTGAAATACAAAATAAAATTGAAATAAAAGTGAAATTCTTTTAAAAATACATACTTTTCGTAATTATCCTCTGAAATATCGTGCCACTTAAAATCTCTTACCGTGCCATTAAAAATCTCTTCGCGTGCCATAGGTTGCCGACCTCTGGTTTAGTTGAAGACCATTGGTCATTGTAAATGATGACTCTGTTTCAAGGATGGACGCAAAAAAATATACCCCAAAGCAGTCTCTGACTACTCTGCAGGATTAGACTGTAAGAAATGGCCAAAGTTTTTCCTCGTGGATATATGATAAGCAACAGTAGGAATGTTCCAAATGAAACATTTCCGATGACTGGATATAAAAGAAAAAGAGTAAAAGTGGCGCGAAGTCTGTCGACCATATGATTCATGTCTTAGACAAAGGAGCCTAGTTTTTGGCAATCATATATATATGGAAGAAAAGTTTTACTCATTGGGCGGTATCTCATGAAAACAAATAAATAATAAAACTCGTGAAAACCTTGGGAATTTGGGGCGAAATTCATATCGCTCTACTAATCATCTTTCAAAGATACAAGTACCCTTTGAATTCTTATTTATATTTTACCTGAAACTAATTTACTAACATAAATGTTTTAATTTCATCAAATGTATTTGCTTCTTATTTCTAAACGGTTTGTCCATATCCTCTCATGTGCACCAAAACGGATTTATATTGCTAAATTTCAGGTCTCTAATATTAAAATCAATGAAGTTCAATCATATAGGTAATGTGAGATGTGCATTTTACCGGAAACAGTGAAGTAATTAGACACTTAATGTAGAATAAAAGCTAATTACCAGAAATCCGCCTCTATAATTTTAAAATAGAAATTCTGTGGGAAGATAAAGAAATTTCAGCCATTTGTTTAGTTTAGAAATAGAATTTAGTAAATAAGATAAGGCATAAATGATGATTAACAACGCATATTAGAATAACATCCAATAAAGGTAACAAGTTAAGCATCAACCTGATAGGCAATATAATATAACTTTAGCTTCTTATCGTTTATATTACTCAAAAGTAGAAACAAGATCATTTCGGAAGTAATAATCATTACGGATATCTCTATCGTTTTTCGATAACAAGATCATAAAGCAAAATCGACAATTAAAGTAATGGAAAGCACTCACGGCATTTTAAGCCCGAGGTTATTCATAGATACACACCGCAAAACGCATAAAACACAATCACGCCATCTACAAATCTGTCTAGGTCGCCCTACATCATATTACGGGACGACGTGATGGAAAATGTAGAAAAAATATGGAAATCTGCCTTGGTTATTGAAATGTAGAGAGAATGTAGAGATGGATGGTGGAGGAAGTTGAAGGGGAGGGGGTTGGAGATAGGGAAGCGGAGAGTGAGAGTATATGAAGACAGGGAGAGAGGCGTGAGAGGTAAAGAGACAGAACGACGCAGAGAAAGACAGGTGGGAAGGAAAATAGAGACAGACAGAAAGACAAAAAGAGGCAGAAGGAGGCAGAGGAAAGCAAAGGAAAGCCAGGGGATGCAGAGAGAAAGGCATAAAGAGGCAGAAGGGACAGAGAGAAGCAGGATAAAGGCAGAGGTGGATATACGTACACATAGGCAGAAGGTGGAACGAGAATCGTAAAGCTGAAAGGAGATAACAGTCGGAGAGTATTGTGCAGGTTATGGGAAAGTGACGGTAGTACGATTTAGGAGAAGCGACTGAAGATGAGGAAAGGGATCGTTGGTTTGGAAATACGGAGAGAGAGAAAGACCGAGATATTTTGGACGAAAATGAAGATTTGAATTTGCGAGCAAAGAGAAGTCAGGCCAGTCGGTGGGGATAGGGATGTAGAAGGCGGTCGACAGGGAGAAGAAAAGTGGAAGAGCGTGGAGCAGATCTGGTGTGTAATGGAAGAAAAAGTTAACGCATTGGAGGAGACTCTCAATGAAAGTGTATATGAGGGAGTACGAAAGAGCGTTTCTTTTTTTTTTACTGTGCTCATGTTGATATTTTGGGTGGCGGTGGTGGTCGTCCAGGTGAAAGTGTGGAAGGAAAACGACACGCTGATATTGGATACAGAGCGAGAGAGAGAGGGAGGAAAAGGGGTTTTTTGAGGAAGAGGCGTTTCTTTTGATGTTCACCTATCGTAATTTTAATTTAACTTCAAAAGGCAAAAATCTGATTTACGCTTTTTTGCGTTTCGCTCCCTCAAACGACATAGCTTCGAGGGACGTCCCACAAAAGGCAACCGTTTCTTCTTTTTAGAAAACTGCGTTGTGGGAAAACAGACATCGGTGTGTGAACATTCCGTCACAAAATTTTCCGCCCAAGTACGTACATATATGCGATTTAAGATTCATGCACGCATGATGATCATACACATGCATGCGTGTCTGAGTTTTTTCGAGCCGACGAATAGACAGAGTAGTCGTTGCGCGTGATCGTGTGTGCATGCTTGCGTGCGAATGCTATCTGCGTGAAAGGTTAGGAATGAAAATTTAACGACCTTAACGAACTTTAAAATATATATGTGACCTGTCTTCCTACAGAGAATTTTATAACTTCATTGTAGGCTAACGTAAAACGAATGATATGCGTGAGTCGTAATTGAATTGCTAATACACTATGCTTGATGTGAAAATGAAAAGTCTCTAGATGAAACTTACTTTTAGGAAATTGAAGCCATTTTAATATTTCAGCAGAGGGGAAAATTAAATTATACGCTTTATAATTTAAAGCCTACACGTTGAAGCTAAGATCTTGTGAATTAAAAAAAAAACATGCAAAAATTAAATCAGGTAGATAAATATTGAATGAATTTCAGGGCCGTATATTTTCCGATTTTTTTTATAACCTCTGCGGCTTCATAAGAAAAATTTAAATTAATCTTGTCACTTTAATTTATCTTGTCACTTTTAGCTCTATTATGCGATGAATAAATAATTTATTTGGCTAATTATCCTTAATCAATATTATCGTATAATATTTATTTGCAGAGAAGAAATTTTAAATCTTCCAAATTATCAAACGCACACATTTCTCGAACAATCTCAGCTGCACGTATATTAAATGATATTCTTAAGAGTAAACTTAAGATTCGCCTGAGGCAAATGAATTTCCGTACATGTTAACTGTTTATTCTTTGGAAAATAAAAGCTCCAACATCTAAAAGGGATAGCAAAGAGCCTTTGTTACTCAACGTTTACGTTTAATATAAAAATAATTTTACAATCCGCGCCAGGCTTTTCGCAACAGAAAAAATGACACCATGCTTTACTTCGTTACAGACACTCGTGGAGAAACTAGGCAGCGTAAAAATATACAAATCCTCTTATCCTTTTACCAGGCACGACACTTCCAAGGGAACTTATATAAGACGAAGCTTCCAAACGGTAAAGAAACGCTGCCATTTATAGTGGCGAAAAAGAGCAATCGCATGACGGTTTATCCTAGACGCTTTTAAAGAAAATAAAATAGGGGGAGAGAACGTTAGATTAAATTCCCCTCTTTTTTGCAATTTTGGCCGAAAATTCCATTTCTATCCTCTTCTCCAGAAAAGTAGAGTAGAGAGGACCTCCCGAATTGTTGTCTCCCTTCCAGCCGCTGCAAAAAAAAAAACGCTGAATCCTCAAACATTCGTCTCTTTAAGTCGCCGCCATTTGTCTTCAAAGTCTTCCCTTTTGAGCCAAGCAACGGCATGTTCGGAGACGATTTTTTCCTTTCCCTCTCTCTTCCCTTCCCACTCTCATATTTCTCCTCACCCTCACCCTTTTCTCCCCTTTCTCTTTTTTTCCCTCATCCCAATTCCTTTGTTCCAACGCTCAATTCCCCTTTTTCCAAACTCTTTTCACTGCACTCTTTTCCATCTCTATTTTTCCATATCTTCCCCTCCCCCCCCCCTCCTCCCTCTCTCTCTCTCTCTCTCCCTACCATACCACACTGTTTCAACCAATCCTCCTAATCCTTTTGGCTCTCTTAACCTTTCCCCTCTATTTTCTTCATCTTCGCTTCAATTTAGCCGAGACATTTCTCTCCAAATGATAAATTTCTCCCCGTGAGAAGGGCGGGGGAGGGGGGGGGAGAGGGCAGAAAAGATGGTGAAGGAGGGGGGAGGGGCAGAAAATCGCTTTTTCACTAGCTGCACGATTTTCGCCAACGAATCAAGATCTGTCCAACAAACCGGCCCATCTCCACCTCTTCTTTAATCGTACTGTCTCCCCCCCCCCCATCAAACTTCCTTAACCATCCATCCCCCTTCGAAAACACCGATGGCGATTCTAATAACAAAGTTCGAACGGAAAAAACACATATGGAGAAATTAGAAACAACCACTTCAGAGTATTCGGTTGACCGGGGTTATTTACCCTTTCAGATTACAATCCATTATTACGTTTCGAATTATATAATAAAATGAAAATTGTTAAAACATTTTTAATCGTCGGATGTCCTGATATTTTTTATTATGTTCAACTTTTGATTCAGATTTATTAATATACATTTATATTTCGGATTTGAAAGCATTTATATAGCAGACATCAGTGAAGTTAATAAAAAAGGGTATAAAAATTGAGATAATTTCATTGATCACACGTTTTTTGGGCGAATTTTTTTAAAATTCGTCTCCAACTTTTTTATTGCGAGGGGAACGATCATTTAAGTAACTCCCAGGGAAAAGGACCGTCGTGATTTTGAGCACTTCTTTAAAAAAATTACTTCCGTCGCAAATTTTTTCCAAAATTCCCAGATTATGCGTTTTCGCTACCATCGTATTAGGAACCGAAGAAGATAAACGGGCAAATTGGAAAAAACTATCTCTCGTACGTTGCTAAATCTGAATCGTCGTTCTTTGCATAAATTTCGCTCCGAACCACAGCGTCGTTTTATATATTTCGTGCGATTCCGCTCTAACAAAACTTCCATTTTAAGCTTCGCCGACGACTAAGCAGCGAAAACAAAACCGGACCGAGCACTCTTGAGCCACTTAACGGGGATGCCAATCCTTTATTTGTCATCTGCCACTTAGACGAAATTCCACGAGGAACTCACTCACCGCTTTCCCAATATCACTTTCTCCTCTCGCATAATTTCGCATCCCCCTTTCACTCCTCCTCCTCATCCGAATCACTTTGCGCGAAAAGCATCCTTAGTGGGACACGGCGTCCTCCCACAGGGACTCGAAAACTTCCCCTTCCAACTCGCCGCCTGCCGTAGTCTTCCAGTTTCCTCCTCGAGGCAATTCTCCCCCTAAGCTTCCTTGATTCCCCCCCCCCCCCACCCCCCCTATCACCCCCTCTCCTTACCCGTTACTCAACCCTCCTACTTAGCCCAACCCGCAACACCAAGTATTTCATCTCCTTCATTCCTCCCGCCTTCCTTAATCCCGACCTCAGGGATCGATCTCTCTCTCTCCTCTTCCGTCCGAATTTCTTCCTCTCCATCACTTCCCCTCTCCCCTTCGTCTTACTCTCTACTTCTCTCTCTCTCCCTCCCTCTCTCTCTCTCTCCATCCCTCACATTTCCCTTCTCTCTCACCATGTTTCTCTTATTTAATTTCCCGTATCGCCACCTCTTACCTTTTTTTCCCCTTATACCCTTTTTAATTTTACCACTCCTTTAAGAACAATTTTCGAATAATCTTACCGACATTCTTTTCGGAAACGTAAATAAAATCTCCTCCTTCCCGCAATACTACTCGCCCTCCCTCCCTCTCTCTTTCATCTTCTCAGATGCCCACAGAATTTCTCCCCCAGCGTCTGTTATTATCTCATCAATTCCGCAACTTCTGCACAAGCACTATCCCTCTCTTCCAACAACCTCCATACTTTCGCCAACTCTCACCAGCTATCCTTCCCTCTCCTCTTTTAACTACCTCCGTCCGTCCGTCGCTCTATCTCTCTTTCTCTCTCTCTCCCTTCCGCTCAAGTTCTCCTCAAACTCCAGCTCCGCTCCATTTAAGCATTCCTCCCTTTCTCTCGCCTCTCCCTGTCCACGTATTCTGTACCATTCCCACGTTCCTCCAAGCTCTTTCCTATCCATCTTATCAGGAGCTTTCTCTCTCTCTCTCTCTCTCTCTCTCTCTCTCACACACACACTCTCTAAGCTACCCTCCGTAAGCCCTGCCTCTAGTTGTTTCTCTACCTTCTTAACTTGATGCTCTTCTCTTCTCCAGAGCGCCGCGTTTGATTTTCCCCGCTAATTAACCCATCCCCATCCTCAAGTCGTTTCTTCTTCTTCTTCCACTCTCTCAGACCATTTTGGCATCATATTCTCCGTCGTTCTTTCGACGCTTCCCATCCACCGTCACATATTACAAAAGATAACACATTCTTTGATTAATCTGCGTCCCTTTCGGTTAGGACTTCATAATTTTCAAATGATGATCGTTAAGAAAATGTAATTAACTAACCGAAATTGACGGGAAAGGAAAAAGAATGTTCTCGTTAGGACTTATAAATATCTAATGAACTAATATAAATTGATGTATCGCTAACTCATAAAAGTCTTAACAATCTGCGAATGAAACTGTTAAACTAAAAATCTATCTGTGATTCTACTCGGTATAGATTCTCACCTTTTATTCTCAACCGCTTGGTGGATATTGGGGTTATCCTCATCATCAAAATATAACGTATACTCGGGTTTTACAGCAAAGGTCTAATGTAAGATTAATTCTGAAATTATGTGACATTCTGGAATAAATTCCGTCCACTACGAGAAAAAAAAAACGGAATTAACGAATAAATGTGGTAAATAAAGCTCACTCTCTTAATGAACAAGAGGATATATATGAAGAGTTAAGAGATAACATATATCGGTACATAACATGAAAAAGGACGGTTGAAAAAAAAAATAATTGCCATTTTTTCCAATTGCGATTTTCTACCAAGAACTCGTTAACCCATCTCTCCGTACTCTCTTCGTCTACTACTCAACGTAACTACTTTTTTGTTAGGTAACTCATTCCGCCTTCAAATCAGTAGAAATCCAAAAAGATTCCCCGTTCAGAAACATGAAAGCGGAAGTGGAAGGCCCAAGTTCGACTACTGTTTAAGGCAGAATTTTTCTTTATCTCAATTTTATATCACAGTTTTGATAACGTCTTCCCTCAAGTTACGTCATATATGCACAAACACACACAAATATCACCCAGAATCACTTTCTCTGCCTTAAAATTCTGCAACTCTCCCACATTCCTGGCGCGATTAACTCTTCAAACTGAAATCTCTTCTCCACGCAAAACCTTTTGCGTTATACACCTTAACCGACCTCTAACTTCTTAAAACCTGTCTCCACCCCTTTTTCTCCCCCTTCGTATTCTACCTTCGCATCACCTTAAACACGTTTTCATCCACCGCATCCTTCATAATCATCGCCTCCCCCTCCCCCCCCCTCCTCTATCTCAATTTTATCTTTCCTTCTTTCCCCTCCAGTCCTTTATCAACTTCCCTTCCCCGAGAGGACACCCTTAAATCTCTTACGGAGCTACTCGTGACCCATTCGCTCCCCTCTTTCCCACATCCCATCTCTGTCTCTCCTCATTCGACTCCACTTCTTCCTCTCTCGCTCTCTCCTCTTGCAATCCTTTCCTCTCTCTTCCTCACTATCATTCTACAAGCCTTCACATCGCTACGCCCACTTGCTTTCACATCACCAAAACGCCTTTATCTCAATGTTCTCATTCTCCACTCAAATTCTTCCTCAAGGTTCCTCTTACCCTTTAATTCCCTCTCAAATCTCTTCCTCTCTCTCTCTCCATCTTTATCGCCTTCCCTCTGTCTCTCTCCCTTCCTGACAAGTTTCTCCGAGAGCTTCTTTCGCTCCCTCTGCGAAATGAACTCTGTTTCCTCTCTACATATTCATCCTTTGACTTATTAACTATCCTCTTCTCCGCCTTATTAATTTTCCTCTCACATCTCCCGTATTCACATCTCTTCTTATTTTTATTCTCTTTTGGCTCCTTTTCTACCTACACTTCTCTCAATTATTCTCTTTCTTTCTCTCTCTCTCTCCCTCTCATCGCTAACCTTTCCTCTCAAATATCAAAAATTTTCATTCCGCTTCTTTTACTCTCATCTCTTTTTTTTCGTGCCTTTAGATGTTTTCCACACATTACCTTCTTCAATAATCTTCTTTTCACCATCCTTCCACTTCTTAATCCTCATACGCTCACGATTTCATCCGTTGCGAAGTAGTAGAGGGGAGTTTTGAGCCTCACTTTATCCCTAATAAAGGCAATTACTGATCTATCCTTATGACGTCTCTCAGCTCCTCTTTTCGCTGGCCCTCATTGTCTTCAACCTACCTTAGTTAGTTCGCCATAATGCTCCATCCCCATCATCGTTAACCGATTTTTTCATCATTTTGTCTCGTGCTCTCGCATTCTTGTTTTATATATATATATATATATATATATATGTGTGTGTGTGTGTGTGTGTGTGTGTGTGTTTTTCGTGTGTCTTCAGCACCCCCAGCGGCTCTCCAATCTAGGTAAGTGACCACTGGGCTTCCTCCAACACCTTGTTGCCACCTTTATTATTACCTTTCCTTTTCTTTAAGCATTTATTTACACACACACACACACGCACGCACGCGCGCGCACACACATATATATATATCTATATATATATAAATACTTGCGGAAGAGGAAAGGTAAATGAGGATATTTAGGGCAACTAGGTGTTGAAGGAAACCCAGTGAGCACTTGCGGGAAGGAGAGCCGCTGGGGTGTCGGAGAGACACACATGTAGACGTTGTTGGAGCTTTCGGGATGATCCCTTCGTCAGCACAAGAGAGAGACAACTGATATGGCAGTGACACTGGGATGAAGGTGTGGGGGTGGAAGGTAAGGGAGCGTGGAAAGGTCGGGGATTGGAGGACTCAAGAGGGTGGAAAGAAGGAAATATTAACGAAGGTTGAAGCCGAGAGGAGAGAAAGAATTTAAGATGTAGATGTGGGCCAATTCCCATTGACGGGTTGGGGGGGCGGAAGCATCGCCCGAGAGGGCGCGAATGGCCCTCACCGTGAAACAAACGCTGAATTTAAGATTATGATGATTCGCATGAACGGCCACGGGTAGCGGTCGTTTAAGATGACGCTGTTGCGATGGCCGTTCATGCGAATGTTGAGGAGAATGCTGGTGAGGCCGACGTAAAAGGAGGGTCATTGGGTGCAGGCTAGGAGGTAGATGACATTGCGGGTGGTGCAGTTGATTGGGAAAGTTATGGGGTAGGTGATGTTAGTGGTGGGGTTTCAGAATGAGTTGGAGGGTGGGTTTATAGGGCATGCTGGGCATCGGGGTCCGCGGCAGGGGTGGGACCCTAAAGGATGTTGGCTAGGTTGGGAGGTCTGCGGAAGGAGAGGATTGGGGGTGTGGGGAAGGAGACCTGGTTGTCGCCCAAGTGAGGATTCGGTGGGTTGCCTTTAAGATATTTTTTAGGGTATCGTGGATGCCGGGATAAAAGGTGGTGATTAGAGTGATTTGGGGGTTAGAGTCGGGGGGGTAGAGTCAGGGGTTGAGGGGCTGTTGGAATAGAGATTCGGGGTGATGGGTGCGACTGCCCGTCGGATTTGGATCCGGATCAAGTCCGGCGGGTATCCGCGTTGGAGAAATGCTTTTTCGAGGATGGAGCAGTACTCGGAGAGTGAGTCTCCGTCCGAGCAGATTCTCCGCCCTCGGCGGGATAGGGCGTAGGGGATTGATGTTTTAGTATAGAATGGGTGGCAGCTGTGGAAGTGGAGATATTGAAGGCGGATGGAGGGTTTTAGGTGAACTTTCGTGTGGATTTGGTTTTCTGGGATGGAGAGGTCGACATCCAGGAAGGTGATGAATCATGGG
This sequence comes from Uropetala carovei, assembly GCA_036926305.1. NCBI lineage: Eukaryota > Metazoa > Arthropoda > Insecta > Odonata > Petaluridae > Uropetala > Uropetala carovei. The sequence goes on from JAXCHB010000020.1 coordinate 679,381, forward strand.
TGAAGGAGAGTGTAGGGTGGGAAGAGAGGCGCAGTAAAAAGGATTGGAGTGAGTCGGGTCCATGTGACCAAAGGAGAAAAATGTCGTCAATATACCCCAGCCACAGGAGTGGTCTGGGATGTATGTCGAGGAAACTTTCCTCCCATTCATCTAGGAAGATATTGGCGTATGAGGGCGCCATGCGAGTGCCCATCGCAGTACCTTTTATTTGTAGGTACTGGCGCCCTTCGATGGTTAAGTTGTTCTTGTGGAGCACCATTTCCGCCAGCTTCGTTAAGAAATGGGAGGAGGGTCTTGCGTCGGGTGATCTCGAGTCAAGCGATTTTTCAGGTCGGACAGTCCATCGTGGTGGGGGATGTCTGTATAAAGGGAGCAGACGTCTATTGTTGTCATGAATGAGGTAGGGGGGAGGGGTGAGACTTGAGGCGTTGAAGAAAGTGGTTTGCATCTAGGACGAAAGATGGGATTTGAAGAAAGAGGGGTTATAGGTGGGAGTCCACAAAGGTAGAGATGCGTTCCGTGGGAGAGTTATAGCTGGCAACTATGGGACGGCCGGGGATATTCGGTTTGTGGATTTTTGGTGCGGAGTTTGTTGAGAGAGATGGTGGGATCGGGAAGGTCTTCTTGTTTTCCCACGGATTGCAGATATGTGGCTATTTCGGAGGAGTGGCGGTCGGTGGGGTTGCAGGGGGGTGGGAGGTAGAAGTTAGGTCGGATAGTTGGCGGAGGGCTTCGCCGTTGTAATGGGAGCGGTCCATTACCACCTTGGTCGTCCCTTTGTCCGCGGGGAGAATTATGATGTCGTGATTCCGTTTAAGCGTCGAGACGGCGTGTCTTTCTGCTTTGGTCAAATTGTCATGGTGTTCGAGGTCGGGAAAATCGTGCTGGGCGGCTCTGTGTGTGAGATAGTTGGAATATTGCTCGATGGGATGGCGGAGAGAGAGAGGGTGGGATATGTTGGGAGGGGGGCTTAAAGGCAGAAAGGGATTGTGGGAGTGCGTCGGGAGAAGATGAGGGGCTCGATTTGGGTGGGGCGACCCTGAGGCTAAGTAGACTTGTATATCCGCGAGTAGGGGAAAATGATCAAATTTGGTAGTGGGGCAGAAGGAAAGGCCGCGCGAGAGGTGCATTCTCGGCAGAAGAGAGAGAGTATGGGATGAGAGGTTCATCTGGTTGGGAAGAGTTTGGGGGTGCTTGAAGAGGGTTTGCCGGGAAAGGGATTTTCTCTGTTGACAGTTTGAAACAAAGGGGGGCCTGTTGAGAGTGTGCAGCGGGGATGGGGTTGGGATTCCCAAAAGGTCTGCTAGGCACGGTATTTGGGCGAGGAGGGGCGGGGCAGGTGCGATGGACTCACCAGCTGTGGTGAAGGGGAGAGAGGTAACCCTTGTTGGAGGTGGCGGTTGCATAAAAGTGAAAGTTTGCGGATGACTCTATTTCGGTTAGCCGCGAGTTCTTCTGCAGCTTTGTGAAAGATGGAGTCGAGGTTGGCTGTGAAAGTTGGGGAGTTGCGTAGTAGATGAATCATGGTAATGCATTTTTGAAAATGCGTATTTGAGAGGGAATAGTAGTGGCGCAAAACCAATTTGACTAGTATATTCAGGGACATAAGCTGATTGGTGAGGTCAAATGACGATCGGGGGATTCTTACCGTAAGACCTTTTGGAGGGAGGCCTAATTCCAAGTAGGAATTGAGGAATTCCATTTGGCAGGTGAGGGATATATGTTTTTGGAGGTGATAGCGGAAACTGTGGATATTTTCCCTAGCAGAAAAACGACTAAAGAAGAAAGGCGATAGGAAAGTTACTAAAAGAAAGATGACATAAGGAAAGGTAAGGTGAGATAAAATCGTGTAAATACTTGCGGAAGAGGAAAGGTAAATGAGGAGATATATACTATATATATATGTGTGTGTGTGTGTGCGCGCGCTATTTTTTCTGACACACACCGAAATTCAGAGTGGAAGGATGGCAGCGTTGTTTTCCCAAAAAAAAACGTTTCTCAGTCGATATATTCCCGAGCATTAAACTTTAACCGCCTCACTTTGGGTGTATTAAAACATTTAAACGAGTCGTGTTGATAATGTTTAGTTCGCCATATTAGCGCCTAGGTCAATGCGAGGAAAAATAAAACGATGCCTTCAAAAAGTCCTTTGAAAAAATGGTAGGATTGGAAAACGTTACCCTATTAACATAAAATATTTAACAGCAATCTAGCAAGGTATGTTTTAAGGATGAGACTCGAGCAAATTCTGGCTCGATTAATTTTATGGGACGATTACTTTTCCTTTTCAGCAGAGGATTGTAAGCGCGCTTAATAACATGATCGTGACTAGCTTCATTTCGGAAGCTTGGTATTCAACTTATTTAGGCTTCAATACGTACTTATGAGGAAGAGTTAACTGCTAACCATTTGGAATTTCTTAAGTTATTCGCTTGCTTGGGTCGAAATTTATATTCACATCCCCAAGTCTTAATTGCATTTCGAGGAAGTGCTCTTAAAGAAAGTAATGACGTAAGTTTTATATAAATACTTTTCGATAAGTTTTGATTATGTAATCAACAGTAGAAATGCGTAAAATCGTTAACATTGATCATTTACAAATTCAATTCAATTCTTCAAAAAGATTTTGATATTTCGTTCGAGAGCCAACGCTATTTTTACAGAATATTACAGAATTTTCCCAGTGATATCATCACACATATTATTAAACCAGCGCTTGGCATGCAATTAAGCTCAAAACCTGGCTATACCTTTCAACGAAAAACTCCAATTTATTTTAAGTACTTCACTTACAAGTAGGGTTAATCTATTTCCTTGTGTATTTACAGTTAACAACTTTTATCGGATGTTATTAGTGTAATTTCTAACAATTCGTAATTAGCGCAACCGATCTTTTATTTTGCGAGACAAATTATATTCGGGATACTGATTATAACTATATAGCATATGATAAAAACAATATTGAAGGGGTGACCTAACGTGAAAATCCGAAGCCTTGATTGATTAAAAACTAACAGATTTAATTAAGCTTTTATCACTCCCGTACACGTCCTCACGAAATATTATTCCTCATCGCCTTCTTCGCACACCCTTATCCTCTCCCTCCCACCACCCCTTCCCTTTCTCGCGCTTCCTCTCCGTAACCTCCAATTTCCTCCTATCCCTCTCGACTCTTTACTGATCTCTACCGCAAAGATCCCTTCGATCCTCCCCCTCCCCGCACACAAGCCGTTTCTGCACCCATTATCGTACCCCGCACTTTTCATTTCCTACCCTTAACTCTTCCCATTTCCTTTCCCGTACGTCTTTCTCCGGCTTTCTCGATTTCCCCATCCACTTTCCAATACCCCGTAACCTACGCTCCACCCCCGAATCAAACCTATCATTTCGGACTTTACTTCCTATTGGCATTCATCTCAGTCCTCCTCCACGCATGCCCTCCCTTTCTCCGACCAAATATCCAAATACCATATCCCATCCGACGATTCCTACTCTCTCCTTTCTCCCTCTCCCTCCGTATAACTCCCACTCGTATCGACACTTGCTTTTCTTCCCCGCACTTTTCTTCGACCTATCCACACCATCTCCTCCAATTTTCCGCTTCCATAACCATTTTCCCATGTCCTCTTCTTGCCCTTTACCACTACTTTTATCTTCCTCATCTCTCTCCGACACTCCTATCCTCTGCCCCTTCTTCCACAAACAAACGCGTGCGCGCACAAACCCATTTTCCTCCCCCGCTTCTTTATCCCTTCATCCTTACACTCCTCCCTCCGGTGGAGACCGAGTCCCCTCTCTCTTCCCTAATGGATTCTGATAACATCTCCGGGGACTATTCTGGCGAAATTCCCCCCATGCTGCACTTTCCTCCCTCTCTTTTACACCTCTCCTCCTCTTCCGACCCATTCTCATCCTCCATTTCGCATTCCCTTCCATCTCCACTGCTTCGCCCCGACGAAAGTACAACCCGTTCCGCTCCCAAAACACATACTGTTCTCGTCTTCTCCGGCTCTCTTTCACTTCACCTTCATTCTTCTTCGTCTCTCTGAAGGTTTCTTTAAAGTTACCCTGCCCTCTATCGTGATTCCCGGAAAAGCTGAAATGTATCTGGTAAAAATTCTCTGCTCCCCTTCCCTCTTCGTCCAGCCTCCCCACACGCATGCGCCTCTCTCACTTCCTCTCCGTTCAATTTTAACCTAAAACTGCGGCCGTGTTTACTCCCAAAAAAAAAAAAATCCTGCCTTTATTTTTGTAAATCTCCCCCCCCCCCCCTCCCCCCTGGTAGCCGAGTATATACTTCTGTCACACACCTTCTTTCCCGTCCCGAATCGCAAAATTGTCGGCCTCAGTCCACCCACCGGCTGAAAGAGAGAGTTCGGAGAGCGACGGCTTCACATGCGTATACATCCGGAACGTGCGAGGTTGAGGAAGGGAGGGAAAGGAGGAGAGGGGAGGACGGGGAGGGGAAATAGGACGGAAGGAACGATGGGTAGATATGAGATGGGGAGAGAGGGATATGAGAAGAATGATGCGTTGTGAGGGAAGAAAGGGAGAGGGGGTGGCGAGGGAGAGGAACTAGGAAAGGGCGATCGTGGAAATGAGGAGGGAGACCTACCCTCACTCTCTCACTCACTCCCACGAGGGCAACTGGCTCTCTTCCATATCTCCCCCCTCCCCTTCACATTCCTCCGTCTCTCTCTCTCTCTCTCCTTCCGTCCTTTGGGATTTAACCTCTTCTTTTATATATATTATTTTATATAAATATATATATATATATATAAATATATATAAAAATATACATATAAATATATATATATACACACACACACACACATATATATATACATACATACATACATACACATACAGACACACGCACGTCCACATTGATTTCCCTCCACGGGGTGATGCAGAGTGTTGACGGGCATGCTGCGTTGTGTATTTCAAAGCGCTTGAGGGAGGGTGGGTGATGGGGGGTGGGGAAGGTGCGACGGCAGACATCGAGTTGGGACAGTAAGCGCAAATGACATTACGTTTCCGCTTGCGCAGTCGGTCGCCGATGCTACTTTATACCCTCTACCGACTCGAAATCTCTCCTCCGTTCCCTCTCCCTTTCTAAACGGTTTGCTCTTTCATCTCTCCACTTCTCCTAAATCGCGCAATTTTTCATCTCCTCCACAGATCGCCGATCGCCTATTCTCCGGCCTAAGCCCTTCTGGGTCCCCCTCCCCCCCTTCTCCCCCCTCCGTCGTCTTTTGCCTGCCAATCTCAACCCAAACTCCCACGTCGCCCATTTTCCTTCTCGCACAAAACCCTGCCTACTACTCCGCTGAAACCCTTCGATTTCTCCCACGCCATCTATCTCGCAAAGCTTTCTCTTCTCGGCCTCTATTATTTACTTAGTCGGTCGGAAGAAAAGGAACCACGGTGGAATAGGCGATGCGGTCGAATAAAACACTGGTCCGCGGGAATTCGTTTTCGTCGTGTCGGTTGAGGGTTGTGCGTCATCAGCGATGGAGAGGAGTGAGTGCCCTATGTGTGGATGATACATATGATTTATAATAGTTGCGTTTCATCTCTTCATATAGACGAAACATTAGTAATATCGAAAATTACATCTGAGACAATTAAACTCAACAAGAATGTCATACCTAAATCCTACCTTATTTTCCTTTATTTTAGCCCGATAGCTACAAATATTTTTGGGTGGATATAAATACTTTAGTGAATCATTGTAATATTTTAGAAATGCCATCAGAAATACTTATTAAGTAGGTTATGCTTAATATTCCTGAAAGTGATGGATGCGGTTAAAATAATTAACATTTTCATAGGATAGACATTTACACACGGAAAAATCCATTTAAATAGTACGGCGGTATTTTTTTTCATTAAAATGTAGCACAAAATGCCAGCAAAAAAACCTTTTCGGCATGTAACCTACTAAATATTTTATTAAAATTTTCACAGTAAACACCTAAAATGCCGCAAATCTTTACCGACTCCTTTCGCTCCACGCCCTTTTTCACTCAATCTCCTTATCCAAACGTTTCACGTAAGAGTCCAAAGAGTAGAGGCATAAAATCTTATCTTACAAGAAACCTTCCAATTTCCGTTCCGGGTCGAGTCTCGATTTCTCTGTTTTTGTGGGCACGCCGGGTTGACATGCTAAAATTAAAATACCACATGATTATGTCAATGTTTGTATAAGTTTGTGTTCACCAATACATATATGCCTCACATACATGTGTAAATAGGCGCACCAGCCTTATCTAAGTCCACGTGCAAACAAAAGCACAGATATCCAATATTTTCTACCGAAGCATGTAATTTTGGACAAGGTCATTTACTTTAGCAGGATTTCCCAACGTTTAAAATATTACTTTCCGATCCTACTATGCTGGAACGGTTAAACAAAGCCCATTGAGCATTTTTCATCTATATCTTTTCCTTTATCTCTCTCTCACTCTCTATCTGGCAGAGAATGAGATGAGATTTTGATAACGAATCCTGCGGAAATAGGTCTCGGTATATGTGTGTCTATTTTCGGAAGCGCACCTTCCCTCCATTCAATTTCGATAACCTACGTTTTTTTACTCAAGCCTGTGTAAGCATCTTCGAGGTTTTGGTCGGCCTTTTCGTATTGTGCTTTAAATAATCCATTTTTATCTGACTGAGATGAGTTTATGAAACGATGTAGACGGAGGTCATTCGCGTGCGAATGACAGCGATGTTATTTTTTAAGGTTTTTTCGTCAACTGGATACTACAAATCTAGCAATGAATTTTTATCGTTACTGTACTGTATGCTTTTGATTTAAAAATAGAAATGAAAACTGTTTAATTGAAAGTATTTACTTCTTTTCATCAATTTTAAATACAATTATCACGTATTTTACGTATAATATCTCATTTCAAAATTTATTATCAATTCTATTTCAAAACGTGCGAGTTTTATTTATTATTATTTTATATCAAATAATTAACACGTTTTGGAATTTTCTGATTACCAGCCCAATTTCAAATATTACTACAGAGTAAAATTCCATGGATCTCCATTCTCGTGATAATGAATAGTTTTCCAGTTAATTACTTCCGTGTGCAGATAACTATCATCTAAATTAATTAAAATATGTATATTTTATATTCCATTTAGTGAAACCTTAAGTGAAACTGTAATCAATAATCATTAATTATGAAACGCGTTAAAACACCTCAATGTTTATCCTTCTATTATAAAAATATTGGACTGATCTTTTAATCGTACAACTCTTAATATAATTATAATGCTAAATTTTTACGACTGCAGTTTTACAAGGAGCAAGTTTAGCTATCATAAAATTGTAATTTAAATATGATTAGTAGAAAATATTTAACAAAAAATTATAGCTAATAACGATAAATATATGTTACATTTAAAAACTTCAAATTCAACACTCCATCAACAGATTTGATTGCGATTTTGGCGCATTAATACTTTCAACCGTAATAAAACGATTTTTGAAGCGTTTCTGCAAACTCCGTAATGGAAATATAAATCCCTTAATGGGTGATAGTTTTATTTAATTTTGATACAATAATACATTTATTTAATTCAAATTAAAACCTTTAGATTTCACAAAAACTAATATTTATATAAATATTTATATTGCCTATTTTAATTAATTTGTGTGCATTTGGACGAAGCAAATTGTTCTGATAGGGACTCATGGTTATAAAAAAAATATCACGACAAATTTCAATGACCAAATAAATAATAGCAGAGAAAAATCTACCATTTTGTGTAAAAAATCGCATTTTTAGCTTGAAATTTGTGCATTATCTTTGTGCATTATCTTAAACGATGGAATGTTCTTAGTGCCGCTCATAACTATGAAATGCTAATGAAAGGGCGGAATTAAAATTAATAACATCAATAATTTTAAATAATTTAATATATTACAAAATTATTTTTATTGTGTATGCTGGCAGAAGGACAAGTGTGCGATTAAATGTTAAACCGAGTTCTCCACATTATCCTAACTCAGGAGAACAATCAGTTCCAGAGAATGATAACATGATAGTTTCCTCTTACCATTATAAATACTAGGTATACGACAGCATTAAAAATCAAGAACTTCCAAATTCCAAGAACTGAAAAATTCTTAAAAAGTAATAGTACTTTTTGGAGTTTTCATACTTGCAAAAGTTTTGCATATGGTAACAATTTTTGGGCTGAATTTAATCACAATCATAAAACACCAGTGCTCATCGCTAATTGTCGTCTACGCTAATAGTTGTTATCTCTCAATTGTAATTACAACATTATTACCCTCCTCCGAAGGATCACTGGCACCCTCGCACAATCGATGTCCAGAGGGAGAATACCCTACGCTTCGTTTGCAACTAATATTTTCCTTGTAGTATGTAATTATATATACCATTAAAACATTTAGGACCTAAGTTGTAATATATTTTTCATTTGTTGTAATCTGGGTCTACAGGAAGGCAAATCCTATTTATAGAACTGCGCCTACGAGAGAATGGGTTTTATTAATCGTTGCGTTTTTCAGAATACCGATAAACGACGATTAGCGTAAATTTTAATACGATTTCAATTACATACATATATTTATTATAATCCACAGCATCAAATTTTCAATTATTCTTTTTTCATTAAATCGATGTGAAAACAACAAAATTTTTATGTATTTTGTATGAAATGCCAGCCGCAATGTGTTTTCTTGGCGACGCGACACGAATAAGGGCTGAAGATTCAAAGAAACTGCGCGTTATAATACCAATTATAGTATCCTCGTTATTCAGCGTGTCCGATAATCCTAATTCGATTAATCGTGGTCTCCTTTTAAAAATCGTTTTCAATTAATGGAGGAAAATCGAATTTTTTTCCTCCCTTGGATCCTTCGGAGAATTTCATCACAAAAAAAAACAGCTAGCTCCAATATATACCCTATTGTGAGACCTATTTTACGCAAGGCTCTATTCAAATTTAAATGAGGGCGGGGGAATAAATGAAAAAAAATATAACCGACAAATTTTTGCAGAGGAGCGTGGTATTTGAAGTTTATGGGCGGATCAGAAAAAATACTTAATTCTTCCACAATAAATCTCGTTCATAAGTCCATTTGCCCGATTGCAAGCGTCCAATCCTCCATAATCGGGGAGCGGTTGTAGAGAGGGAGGGCGGGGAGGAGTCGTAGTGGGAGAAGGATAAAAGGGATGCGGTCATCTGAAAATCATTCAATTAATCACCCCGTCATAAACGGTACCGGAAGAATTGGAAGCCATTTGGCAAAAAAAAAAATGAAGTATTACTTTTCCAGTTGGGTCGGCTGGAAAAAAAATTCAAAAAAGATACATTCGCGGGCCAAAAAAAAATAATAATTGGATTGTACGGTTTTCGCTGCCTAAGTCCTCCCACAATTGAAATCCATTTTTGCGGATGCACCGAATTCAAAAATGGCGAAGTGCAAAATGGCGTTGAAGATTTTATTTTCGTTTCGAAACTTTTCGGATAAAAAAATTCGAATTATTTTCGGCAGAAAACGCTGCAAAATTCGGTAAAAGGCAAAAGAGCGTGGGTAGAAATGGAAAATTGCGGTGGGATTTGAAAACGGTATCGATATTTTTGTTACCTACGGGGGCAATAAAGCCATGCATGGCGAAATGATAATGACCGAACTGACTCCGCGTAATTATTGGGGTCAAATCAAGTAAGAGCATTGAACGGCTTTCATAATTTCAAAGCGTTTAGAAAAAACACACACGTAATGCGACTTGAGTGCAATCACGGCGAAAATAGGTTATGAGCCCAGCTTATATGAGGGAGATTTACATATCCAACCATCAGATCACGTGAATATCATTTTCTACGTTAGTAACTTCATAATTTTCTTTTTCTTCCTAAAAATAGTTTGTCGTGATTTTCGCCTATTTTTGGTGATAAGTTCCTAAATATACGAAATAAATAATGAAAATGTTATCAAAGTGCTAAAATATGTGTTTAAATACCATATTGGAGAAGTATTAAAGCGCTAAAATGGGTTCATAAATATTCAACTGCTAAAATAACCAAATTGTATGTTCATCATATTTTATCTCATTACGAAATCATTCCGGTTTTCGTCTGAAAATTGAAATATATATTAAAAAAACTTTAAGTACCTTTAGCAGTTCATATAACAATTACGCCTGGGTCGACAGCGTCACATTCCGAAAAACACGTACACGTATTAAAAAAACCGTCCACCTCTGATACAGCTGCAGTCACCCGTTAATGTTTTATCCTACCGCCTACCTCTTGCGGTTGAACGAACTTGGAATATATTCCCGAGTTTCCCAAACTACTATTTTTAGGGAAAACAAAACATGTCTTTTTTTCCTGCCGACCTATAGGCACATACACCCACGCAATCGAACACAAACCTTTTTCATGATGGCCGTCATACAAATGTTTTTTTAGACCTTTCGATCCCCTAACCCATAACTCCATCCGATGAGCAAAACGTTCTCTTCGAAACTCCATTCAACCACCCGTCCTCCCAACCCGACTTCTTCCCTCCACACTACCAAACACAGTGACGTTTGGTCGAAACGCACACGGTTTTACGCACTGTTTATCCTCCCCCTCATACCACTCCACCTCCCACTCTGTTATTCCCTTTCATCGAGACCGCTGCCGCGAGGGCATTGTTGACGAAAAGGGGTGATATAGTTGTGCGTTATGTGTACCTCCCCCAGGAGGGTTAACGGAAGGCAAGAGGGAGGGGTGTGCGTGGGATTGGGGAGAGAAAGAGAGATACCCTGTTTTCCAGCCGCTACTATACGATCCCCCTTTTTTCGATCCGACCCCCTTTCATTTCTTCTTCTATGTTCTCCACTTTTCCCTTCATCTTCCCCACGCTTCTTCTTTATTTTCCTCATCCTTTCAATTCCATCTTCTGTTACATCCCTCTCTCTCTCTCTGTCCAAAATAAGAAAGTGAGTCTTTTTGCAACAGGGTTGAAAAAGACTAATCGATTTTGGCGGAGGTGATCGGAACGATCAGTGACGCTTACCGCCCGCGAGATGTACTTCCCACTCCCTACCCTTAAGTATTCCTCTCTATTCCACACACTAATACACAGGCAGGGTGACCACAAAAAATGTGCCCACATTACATTTCTTCTTAGGTTATGCATTACTCATTATCAGATCGATATAGATCACTTTGAATAGGTTCAGCGAAGCAAAATTGTATTAAGATAAGACACTTTGTATTCTCCATCAATAAATAAATATAGTCTGTATCTTGTATAATTTCCATAACTTATGCTACGATTTTATGTGTGGGTGCATTTTTTGTGACCATATTTTGCCACCGTCGTATGTGGGATGAACCTAACTTAGATCCCATCGGTGTTAAACTTTATTTTGGTGTTATCTACAGCAATTTACATCCAACCTATTTTAGCAAAATCTTCAACTACCTAGTTCAACCTGCTGGGCATTCCTCTCGGACTTGCAATGAAATTACGAAATTATCGGTTTGGACGGGGTTGAGTGCGTAGCTATGAATTATAATTCGATTATTAAAAAGAGAAATATTCTTTAGTAAAATATTACAAATTCGGATTGATTTAAAATTAATTTTCAAAATGATCGCTCTCTTCGTCACTCCATTTAAATGGAATAGGGGACCTTTTGGTCTCAATTTTGCCCTGAAAATAAAGACGTTTATCTATCTATCTATCTCCGTTTCCTGACCCTCATATAAATTAATTCCTTTCATAACGTCCTTCTGTATACCTTCCTCCACTTCCAGTATAGTTTTATCCTAGAACTCATTTTCACAAATCCTTTACTCAACTTGCCTTACGCTATTTCCCTTCCATACCTCCATTCTCTCACGCAATGACATTTACGTTCCCGCATTTACAAGCTTCCTCACCTCCTCTTCCTTAGGTCTTGCCGACGTAAAACCTCTCAAAAACACACGGCACGTAGACGAAAAGAAAATAAAGGAATTTTGAAGGTAAATTCCTCCTATTCTCTGCCCCCTATCTCTCTCCCTCCCAAAAACGTTATCCCTGTAATCAAATCTCTTAAACGGCGATACAGTATGCATCCGCTGCATTGCGCTCGTCTCTTCAAGTGCTTGTGAACGCCTTCCTGTTTGTGTATATACTACGCGTTCGTGCGTGGGAACACGGTTTTTTTTGTCTGCAGCGATGCCATCGTATGGATTACACAGTCTGAGAAATTGTTAGTACTTTGCAGCACGATACTTTCCCACCTCCCTCTCTCTCTCTTGCTCCCTCTTTGTTTATTATGCAAACGAGGGTTGAAGGTCTGCGTCACGTTAAAACCGAGGAGTTGCTATTGTCCCGAGGGAGAGGGCAGGAAAAAACACGACCGTTTCGAGAGCTTATTCGCCATGGCCTGGATCCAATAAGGGTAGTGGGAAAAAGGCGAACATGCAGCTCGTGTGAGAAGCGTCATCTACGTTAAACATGTGCTATTGACTTATGAAAAGCTCAGCGGGGTGGAAAAACAAAAACTCTTTAAAAATAGCGTTCGCGCCGCCTCTACCAAATTGAAGACCGAAAGCGTGTTACGCCGATAGTAACTATCCGAGAGAGCGTAACTTACCAGTTTTCGCAAAAGTTTGGCGGTTTACAAGGACGAAAAAAAAAATGGGTACCTACGTCAACTAAAAAATATGTTATGAAGCCAAGCCATCGGGCGAAGGTTTTTATCGTTACGTAATATACACTTGCGCCGTTGGACGCATCAATTATTTCTGTTTTGCAAAATTTCGCGATATTTTCCGCGATACCGCTGCGGCAGGACCCCGGAGTACACATAAAAAAGATCCAACCGCCCAACGATTTTACCTAGATCGCGAGACAAAGTTTAAAAAAAAATATATATATATCTCCTGATAACTGCACATTGCACGGCTTTAATATTGCTCGGCGGCCGAAAGATAAAGCCCTCCCCCTCCCCTTTTTTTTAAATAATACCCTCGTATCGAAAAAAAGCGAGATAATAACAATTTCCGTAGAGTTTCGAAATTCTCGAGAGAAGAAAATAAACGAACGATGGAATATATATGGAACTTCCCTTTCACGTTCAGGACGTGTTCGACATAATGAAAAGTAACGGGAAGAGAGGAGTGCATTAAAAAAGATAACTCGCTCGGCAGAAAAAGGCGAGTGGAACAAGAGTGGTGGGATGGGGAGGGGAGGGGGGGGGGAGACTCCGAAAAAAAGGGAATGGGGCGCGGATAGGTATCTGCTAAAACGCCCGTCATTTGTTTCCAGATACAGATAATAATGGGTAATAACGCAGAGCCGCGAAGGGAAAGGGAAGAGGACCGAGCGGGAACGAGGGCAGAGAGAGAGAGAGAGTGAGGAGGGAGGGAGAGAGAGGAAGGAAGGGAGAGGGAACAGCCGAGGGTGAAGAAAAAAAAGCGAGGAATGAGTGCCCTCCTCCCTCCCGAGGACCCCGCGGCCGATTATCGCAGAACTCGCCCCCGCAAAACATTTCCGAAATGCGAATCCGAATCCATGGCCGATCGTAACGGACTAATAACTGATATTACGGAGCGACGATTATTGAAGCCGACCCACCAGGGAAACCGAATCGGTTTACGACCACGCTCGAGCGAAGACGGTATTTCGAGGTGGAGGACGACCGGGATGAGGAGAGAGAGAGAAATTCGGTAGAAAATATCTGTGTGATTTATGAATTTATAATCTAAAACTTGAGCGTGAGAACAGTAACGAGAATATAGCCTACGGTCGTTAGTGGCGAGAGTAGGCAGATAACAAAGAAACCGAAAATTCCACATTTCGCGACATTAAGATAACGACACTATCTTTTTTCCGTAATGTATGCATTTTTAAAACGATATCCCGAAATAATTCACAATAAAACAATCGCTTGTGCTTTTATCTTTATTGCCCGGGATAAAATTATAATAACAACCTTATTATCCTAGGAATTTCATGTTAGGGCATGTATGCTGCGCCTAATATATAAATTATAAAACTTTAACAATACATCAAAATAATAACAATGCAGGATTTGGACATTTGACTAAACCCTCTTTAATTACTAGCAAACCTAAACCATACAACACGATTCGATAACTGCACAATAATGGCGCCTAAAGTCGCATTGATATCGAAATTCAAAAAGGTCGATAAACCTCTCGGATAGCTTGCATCTACCGTAGTGAGTTCGCTTAAGAGTACAGAGATTATAGGAGAGGATTAAACGAAAATAGTAGAGAGAGAGAGAGGTAAAGAGAACGGAAAATCCGTTTTAAATTACGTAATTCGGTCTGGATCTGGAGGGACGAGTGATGCAGGGGGGCGTGAAGACGAATCGTCATCGGCACGGCGGCTCCACATCCGCGCGAACGAGGACGCATTCGCATCGAACATAAAAAAAAACAGCACAAAAAAAAAAAACAAACGCCGAATGCGGATGGTATCGACGTCTCTCCACTTTCATTACTCGAAATGAGTAACGGTAAACGAATCATTCCGATTCACAATGCTTCGGAGACCGTTTTATAAAGCGACTCCTATTTTTTTTTTCGATTCGTAACCAGCCGGGGGAGGAGTTCTTTGCGGTTCATTTTCTCTCCCTAAATAATGGAAGCTCGACTGGATGGAAAAAAAACCGACGCCAGGAGAATAAAAAAAAGGAGCGTTTGAGATTTAAAAAAAAAAAACAGGAAAGGAGTCATTACCATGGATGGATTTTGACGATCTAATTAGGTCTCCCATTCTGCAGTGATTTCTGCCGCTTATGTGTGCTAATGGACTCCCTCTCATTTATATCCCAAAAACCTTTTTTTTTCCTTCGCTGATTCGCTATTAACAGCTCCTGTCATGAGAGGAGAGTAAAAGAGATTCGTTTGGGACTCATCAAAGACACTATTTTCTACTGTATCAAACTTTCGAACGATTCCCCCAAGCCGATCCATACGGTTCGGTAATCACTCAAAGAAACGCGTTCCAGTGTTTACAAAGAGTGCACATACGCCACGAGATGATTAATTTTTAAATCCTCTTCTGGCATACGTGAGCAGGTTCGTAAAAAGCGCGTGCCGACGGTTTAATATTAATGACTGGGATCTCCCAAAGTACAGGTTTATCATTTTAACGAAAATGCTCTCTTTCCATAATCTTTTCATTTTACAAGAAAAAGACGGATCGTTTGTTTCTCGTATAATGTAATTATTTTAAAAGACTTTTTTGCAGGAGAAATATCGGCTATAATATAATATACTATATATAATACCACAAGAACTAAAACAATCAATTTCTTAACCATTTAAACCAGGGGTCCCCAAACTTTTTATTGAAAGGGCCACATTAGGCTTTATGTACGACAGCGCGGGTCACTTAAGATTTTTCAAATGACTGATCGGGCCGTGTGAGAACTTCAAAGAGCAAGTTTCAAGGGGGGGGGGGGGGGGGGGGGGGGTGGTCATCAAGAAAAGAGAAAAGTTTCAGGTATCTACCTAAAAAACGAGTTGGCGATCGAATGATACTTGATGAAAATTGCTGTTGGTGGATACACGAAACTTAAAGAAATATATGAGGTAAGGCAGGCGGGCCGGATTAAATCACTGCGCGGACCGGATGTGACCCGCGGGCTGTAGTTTGGGGACACCTGATTTAAACCAATTGACTTCAAATATATGACTCCTGAAAAATGACGATTTTTCAATTAGTAAGGTAAATAAAAACATTTACCAGGATACAAATATCTTTAAAAAGGTTAGCATTCGGCAACATAATAACATCAACTATACGATTTATTCTATTAAATAACAAAGAAACTAGATATTTTAATCTAAGAATTGGTAAAAAAATCTTTCATAAAAACTACTAGTTCCTGGAATATACATACTATATAATAAAGAGAACGTTACGGAAAATTCTTGAATGAGGTCTTCAGAAACATAACTATACTGATGTTTATTTAATGGAAAGAATTTGAATTCAGTTGTAAACTACTCGTCTGTGCAGTTTTTCTGTTACACATAATGTAAATAAAAGGAAGAAATGCACGTTACTTTGATAACAAATGCCGCAAGGGATATGAAGGCATTTGAAGGGAAGCCCTAGAGGAAATTCTAATAAAACTCCGCTAACTCTACGCCGTGTTATTGCCGACTCATTTACGCGACGAGCCAAAACCGTATGCTTTCGTCTTTGTAATCTCATCCTCGTTTTCGTTTCCAACCGTTTAGTGGCTTTCGTATGAAGGAGACGAGGTTGTAACCCTAGCGTAGCCGAAAGGAGGTACTAACACTGTCGACTGATATAGTGGCGTGCTGCTATGTGAAGTTAAATATTCTATGCATGAGGTGAGACGGGTAAGGAAAAAGGGTATTTTGCGAAATTAGCTGTTTGCCGTGTGAGCGGCTCCGCGCTGTCGCTCTCTATACATAAGTTCAGACACATGGTGATTGCGAAGTTAACCACACATATCGTAGGAAAAGCCAACACGCCCGTATTTACGTTTCTATCGGAGATGTAGAAAGTTGGCGATGATGTGAAAAGCGATCAAAACCGACAGAGTTAATTTCGGCGTGCTCGAGGAAGAATAAGGGAGGCGCGCAGAATTCTGAACCGAACATCGGTTTAAAGACTACCCAAAGCCAAACTTTTAAATTATTCCTGTATTTAGTTTAAAGGATTCCAATTTGAACGGCAGGAATCGGCATGTAAAATAACCCTTGTCAAAACGTTTGATCGTAACTGTATAACTGAGGGTGACGTGACTCGTAATTGCTTCATGCGAATTTACGCTAACAAGGCTTAAGCAGATGAAGCCCTTCCGAGAAACCATAATTGGATTCGAAGGTTGTTACCTCATCAGTTTGAATTGCAGAAACGCAGGAAAATCCACGTGGAAATCTTACTTCCAAGACTAAGCGACGAAAAATACGCGCTACTACTGCAAAAAAAATCTGCACAACATTTAAAACAGTGAGATAAAAGAATATCATTACGATAATAAAATATTTCGACAGAAGAAATTTATCTCAAGAGTAGAATTAAAATAAACTCAATGACAAGGTCTTAACGGCAAATACGAAATTTCTGCATATTTACAAAGTCATTTAAACACTGCTACAAATGAAATAACCAATTTTTGGAGGCCAAATCAGCACAATTTATGTTCTAAAGAGAAAAGAATGCTGGAATATGTTCTGGCTAAATGAAAAAATCAGTACAAATTCTTTTGTTGCAACTTAAAGCATCAATCTCACATGTTTTTACTGTACCAAATCTTACGAATAATCTGTGATTAAAATTCAGTGAATATGTGAGATTTTTAAATTATTTAAATAGGCAATATTTTTTAAAAATCAGGGCCACTAAGTCAAGTAACCAATAATTGAGACAAGTGATGGCGTGAAGGCAAATAATGATTTATATATTTCGTGAGTCAGCACAAGACGTTAAGTATGGCAAGACAAAGCAACCCATTACGAAATAAATACATAGTACAGTTGGTCAATTTACCTCTACGTAACCGTCAATCATAGCCATTTTATAATAAGCCGTCTTTATTTAGTATATATTTAGACAGTAATGTCCATTCTTACATACAAACCTGATGAACTTTAACATCCATGTTCTAGGCAGGATTCGAACCCGCGACCTCAGCATCCGTCGGCAGATACACTAACCATCCGTCTACCAAGGCCGACGATTATATTGAATTTATGATCATGATAACATTTTTTACTCATATTTTGTTATTGACGCATATTTCATTTACAAAGTAGCTTCCACACTTACGAATCAGAGACGGTTGATTCTCTGCTTGTATTGATTCCATTTTGTAGTTGAATATTGGCACTAAAACCTCTCGCTCGGATAATCTGCAGTAATGTGTGGTTGTAACCATCAATATGAAGAACACTTACGGGAAAATTATCCCCCAATGTTAAAAGTTTGTGAAATCCAAAAGAAAAGTTCTATTTGTACAATCGCAAACTCACCCAATAATAATTCGCATTCCCAGTACACGTTCGATCAAAACATTAATTCTAATACCTCAACCGCTCATCCACCGAAGGAAAAAATCGGACGTCTTAAAAAGACAAAGTTTTTCAACGTCCCCTCCTTTTTTTTTTACAATGCGCTGCACTTCCAACCAGTCTGAGCGCTTTTTTTTTGGAAGGTAAATGGCTGCACTTATAGCCTTGGGAAAAGAAGAGGGACAGAAGTGGAGTGGAAATGGAATGCACTCCATTTCTCGTCGGATGGATAGAGGAGTGAGATAGAAGTCTCCGGCCGTGGAATAGACGAGAAGAGAAGAGAGATATCGCCCGAATTTCCCGTCGTCTCCCATTTGAACCTACACATTCGAGTGGTGGGCGACGCAGCGGCCGTGGACACGGTCACCCTCGATTGACCTCAGTCTCCTAGGCTCTCCTGCGGTAATGTTCTCCGGGGTCGTGAAGAATTCTCGACGGCGTCATCGTGTCGAAAAGAGAGAGAGGGGGAGGGGGGGAGGGAAGCTAACCACCCGGAAGCGACTCTTCTTACTCCTCCTCCTTCCTTTTACTCTTGCTCGAGAGGAAATGAAGGTGAATGGAAACGACGGGAACAGAAATGGAACCGACCGTAAACTGCGGCGTCGCGAGCAAAGTCTCGCGAATTTTTCTGAAATGTTTTTCGTTTCGCTTTGTATCGCGAACGGATGGCGGGTCGCTTTGGTCTTATGGCTGGATGAAAATAGGAAAAACGCGATTATTAAGTTCGTGCGCACGGGAAAACATTCTGAGAAATAGCTATAGGCATACATAAACACAAGATGACGTTTCGGAGAAAATCTCCCAGGACCGTTAAATAGAAGAAAATTGGAGGTGGCGCAAAAATGATCACTTCTGGATCCAAATACCGTATTTATCCGACTATAAGACATCCCCGAATATAAGACGACGCTCCCAATTTTTACAGAAGCTAATTTTGAGGGGAAATGTTTTACAAGGCATAATGAATGAAATAAATTAAACAAGATTATTAGAGTTGATGTCTATTTAAAATCTCTAATAATTGCAATCAAAACGTGTAGTTCAAAGGTAAATGTGATTTAAACCATGCTACGCTAGACATAATAACTCTCACTATTTTTTTAGTTAATTTATTTTTTATTCGCGAATGCAGGACAACCCACAACATTTCATTGTTAAAACAAACAGAAAAACTTCGTTTTATAGTCGGGTAAATACGGTACATATAAGAGCACGGCTAATACGAACAGATGCAGTGACGGGATTTCATAGCGATTTAATTCTTTAAAATAGCTTGAAGGAGAAAATAACAGAACAGACTAACTCTATCATAATAGAGAGTTAAATAGTTTCGTTCACTTACTACGAAACATTGAGAACGAATAAAGACATTTAAAATATACTTTGTGGCAAATAATCAATAAAGGATGAAGAGGAAACGATAAGTGCCATCTTCCGGAATAGTAAAAAAATAGTAAAGATAAATCCGAGGTTTTTAAAAGTGACAAGCGTGTTCACACGCTAAGCATGAAAATCCCATGTCCCCCGCATAAATTCGTGTCACACAACAGAAAAGACCGCCGTCACGCAGACGAATAACGCCCATTTCCACTTCTCCACCGAAAACGATTTCCACTCTGTCTTTATAAACTTTCAGCAGAGGCGAGTAAACATTCCACGTGACTATTAAAACCCGCGGATTGCCGCGCCGGATCATCACATCGACCGACGCTGTCCGAACGACTATTTCCAGCTCCGTTCGCGATTATTCTTTTTTACCTCCATCCGCCGTCGGGATGCAGGGCGCTAATAGCTATGCAGTTTAAAACGCTTCCGGCCTTCTGTACTTGCGCGGTACGACGAACCTCAAATCGACCGAGCGGCCATATTTGAGTTAGAAGATTTCTTCTTGTTTTACACGAAATCGTTCGCTTTTAACGTTCGGTTTCTCTCGTCCTCCCCATCGACGCGGATTTCATCCTACGGCTTATGTTAGATGTATTCTCCTTTTCTAACGTTTATCCGCATTTAAGTTGTTATTGTCCGCTTTCTATGGTAACATATATATATATATTTACAACAATATTTTTTATCGAAACGGTCTTGTTTTTGGAAAGGAAATATCTTTAGTATTAGAATAATGACGCATTTAATATTAGCTTCAACATTGGTGAGGGATATACGGAACGAAACATTAGCAATCAAATTGAAACAGCCTTGTGGATGTCAAAGGATGAGATATGTCGTGCATTATGAAATTAAGTCTTGGCATAAATGATAAGTGCATCAACAGTTTTTAATTATAACCGCTTTGTTAGGCTATTCGAGTTATCCTTGCTTTCCTACGGGTTATATTGTGGAATATAAATTTCAAGAAAACGAAATTGACCAATTTATCTTTGAAAGTTGACTCTGAGGTTTATTGCCTAAGTATTAACGAGAGGAAACTCATAATTACAACATGAAAGAAACTCTAAAGGAATTCTCATCGCAATGCTATATAAAGTTATTATTTTACTGGCTCCTAATTATCCAAATAAAATTTAGTAAATACATTATATCAACAACGGTTTATGCAATACATCCAAGGCTCCAGGAGCAACCTTGATTATCTGTTCAACGATGAAAATGAACTCGATATATCAATAACGAATTCAATGTATTCGCGATCATCCTTCAAATATCAAGGTTTTAAATTAACTATTTCTCTCATACACATCTCTAATATTACCATATTTACGAATGTTAATTCAGTTTTTATTTCTTTATGCTTGTGAAAAATATCTCGGTGCCTTTTAATTTCCGAACCACCGCGACAAAAATCTGTAACAGTCGCCGTTTAACGCGAAGATTAAATTTTAAACAGAGATCACATCTGACACCGAACATTGGCATAATGAAGGGGCGAGGGGGACAAGGCGAGCCCTTCCCCGAACGAAATGAATGATGCATCCTGCCAACTTGAAAACCTTTAGAACGGGCGCACGCTCACAAACACCATGTTCAAATGACCGGGGCGGCACAAGACGCGTTTCGCCAAAAAGAGTTCACGAGGGAGAAAGAGAACAATTCCGGCGGAAAATTGGAGTCATTCGTTAAGCCTTTAAGTGACGTCCTTCGGCTCGCAAAAAAAAGAAAGGAAGATGGCCTTTCCATCAGCAGTTTTCGCCGTTGTCCGGAGAACAAATATCCGGCGTAGTTCTCGGCACTGCAGTTTGTATTTCCGCTGCAAAATGAACGACGTCGAGTTCTCCGCGATATTTTACCAAAGCAAAGACTAGTCAAGGAACGGATCCCAGGGAGTAACGGGCTGAAAAATATCGCGTGTTGCATCGCCGTTTCAACCTTACTAAACCTTGCGATCCTATTTTTTCAACGATCCGGTGGAATGCATTGTTTTACAGTGACCGTTCTCAGACTGTAATTTTTCAACGGTGGAAAATAAATAGGAAAAACATCATCTCCTTCTCTCACTTGCTATTCGTAGACGGTTACACGGGGTAATATATATCGAGAGAGAGAGAGAGAGAAAGAGAATGTCGTGAAGAACGTTAAAAGAGACCATTTTATTTGTCTCTAGTTTCGGGACGAGTTGCTTATGTCTCGCGCGAATTTGTCATTTTTGCCAGCGGATTAATCGGACGTGATATCTATTTTCTGACGGGAATCAGGAGAGATACGCGGTATTTTTATCCTTCTATTACAAATAACGGCCAGGTTAGAGTGGTAGGTAGCGTGCCTGTCTTCTAATCCAAAGGTCGCGGGTTCGAATCCCCGTTTCGGCCATAGATGTTGCGATTCGTTTTGGGGTTTTCCCCCTACTTGCAGACAAGCCTAAAATTGGCTTTGCGGGGAAGGCATCATTTAAAAAAAAAAAGATATCGCTGACAAAAAATGGTGTTCCGCATTTTTAGTTTAATATTACTCATTTTTCCATCGAAATTATCAAAACAAATGTTAGGAGACATGATTTCCGAGTTATCATTTTGACTGAAATAACATTGAAAAACTACGTGACAGTAAGAGTTACATAGTTTGTCAATTAATAAATGACGTTTAAGTTAAGTATATAACAGCACGACTGCCAATAATGGCTAGTTTCATGACAAGGCTCGTCATCCTATAGGCCGCATCGTACTTTAATACGGCCCAAAGAGCTCAAATGATTATACGATCTGTGAAATTTAGCCGAGAAATTAATATTTTAATGAATTCACTAATTCACAACAACAGAATCTCTTGGTAACGTTCAATTTAAATTCTCATCCGGCCCACAGAAGTACTACCTACCTTAAATACTGCCATCGAAGTTTTTACAGATACGAATGCGGCTCAAAACTGTCGAAAAGGCTAACGAAACTGTAACATCATAAATGCCATCGGCTCACGCTGGATTTATCGAGTATGCCTGCATAATCAGGGCTGTAATCATACTTAAGCAATAATGTTTTCGGCATCGCTATATGCCATTTCCTGTCTGGAAATGAAACAGCTCTGAAAAAAATCCATTTTCATATCGTGCAAACATTATTGATTTGCAAGAACCCCGTGACAATTTTCGGAGCTAATACTCAGTGTAAGCATTCGAAGAAGTGTAATCAGTTAATTCGGATAGTCTGACGCGGAACATAAAGCGCCACCTCGTGTTTCGGGAGTAAAGAGAGAACGGGCCGCAGGAAAAAAAAAAGAAAAAACATATCAGCGCTTAATGGGGAAAGCGCGACGTAAAAACATGGGAGATAAAATTTTTCCTTTTAAAACATTTGTTCCAAGCACGCAACGCTTGACATACGGGGGATCGTCCTGTTGCACACTCAGCCACTGGGTGTAAAATGCACCGGACACATAACGCGACGCTGTCGCCGGTTTATGTTTTTATCTAATCTACCACCCTCCTCCCCATCCCACTGTGCCTCCCAAAAACCTTCCATCCTCCCCTTCCTTTCAAACGAGGACATGAACTCGCATTCATTTCTGTGTTCTCCTAAAACAAACGGGTGACGTCGAGAGGGGGAGGAGCGGATGGGAGAGGGAGGGGAATAGAGAAAGGTTTCGCGAGGAGGTGGCGCGCTCGGAAGGTAGGTCCTAGAGGGAGAGTGGTAGGAGGAAGGGAGCTAAGGGGAGGGGGATAGGGGGGTAGGGGGGGGGGGGAGAGAGAGAGAGAAGGCAACACGACTCCAACATGAGGGCCCCGAACGCCAACCGCACGCCACCAGTGCGTCATTTGTCGCCGCTTTCGAAAAAAGTAAAGGGTTAGACGGGACGGTTGGAAGGGCAGTGGGGGAGAGACTACACAGGGAAAGGGAGTGGAGAGAGAAGGAGAGGATAGAAAGAGGGAGGGGAGGAGAGGGAGGGAGGAAGAAGAGAGGGAGGGAGGAGAGGGGCGGGAGGTGAAAGGGGTGGGATGTGAGAGGGGAGAGGGGTGGGAGGCGAGAGGCAGAGGAAAGAGAGGCTAAAAGGAGAGAGTAGAGGGAGAGGAGAGGAAAACGATGGAGGGAGAAGGTAGATGGAGAGGGGAGAGAGGATAGAGGGGAAGGGTAGATGGAGAGGAAAAGGACAGAGGGAGAAGAAGAGGAGAGGTAATGAGAGAGAGAGAGAGAGAGGAGAGAGGATAGAGGGAGAGGAGAGCGGGAGAGGAGAGAGGGAGAGAAAGGGAGAGGTGAGAGGGAGAGGAGAGAGGGAGAGGTGTGTGGGGGGGGGAAATGAGGAGAGAGAGAGAGAGAGGGAATGGGAGATGAGAGAGAAAGGGAGAGAAGAGATAGATTTGGTCAAAACGGGTTAGGCGGATGGATGTGGAGGAGGAGGTATGGGATAGGTTAGCAATAGGGTGTGCTGACGTGAGAGGCCGGGAGAAACCATTGTGAAATGGACTAGTGGGGGGGTGCCTTAGGGGAGAGGGAGTGTGGGTGGGTGAGTGAGTGTGTACGGGTGAAGGCTGCAGATAAAGAGGGAGGGGGGGAGGTGGGTTTGAGAGTGGACGCGGCCGGTTCAAATGGAGGCCGATGGACCGTGGGGGGCTGTTCACTTCCAGTCCGATGATGCTTCACCTCCCTTTCCCTACAGTCCCTCGTGCCGTGCACTCGACGTCCCGACGACTCGACTGCTGAGGCTTCAATGGGGTGAGACGATGGGGAGGGTATGGGGAGAGACAGGAGAGCAAAGTGGAGGGGGATAAAGCACAGTCTCGACGACCCGGGCCACCCTAACTTTGAAATATTTACTGTAATAACTTGTTCGCAGAAAGAGAAAGTTTTCCGTACAATTTTTCCTTTCGAACCGCCTTTGGCTCTGCTCGTAGCAGAGGATATAGTAGATAACTACAAGGTATTTCTTATGTTTGATACGTATTTTATACCGTGCGCGTGCAGCAAAATATTCATTTATTTCCAGCGGTTAATTTAGTTCCGAAATAAAAATATATTTATAGGCAAAGGGGAAGTGGGATATCCCGTTGCTCAAGATATTTGACATTTACTCATTCCCAACACCAGCAAATGTTATTATTATTTCTATTAGGATAATCATCTAATCATCTATTTGCTATCATATTGATAACTGTAACAAAAAATACGCGCAAAAGATGAAAAATTATAATTCTCCATTATATTTCTATAGTCATGCTCACAGTACGCTCCCATAATCAGTTTGAAAAAAAAACAGTAAGAGATAGATAAAATCACAACTACTATAAAAGAAAGAGCAGTAGTTAATGTATTATGCCCAAAACATAGCGTTTCCTAGTTTGATGTTACCATAAAACATAGGTCCGCAACGTGGTCGTCCCGAGCACCGCCATGCTCTTTAGCAGCATTAATGTCCACTTTTACGATACTTAAAACCAGTGCTTTTTTGTGACGGTACGCGCCGGTAGGACTTACCGGCACCTTTTTTTCAGAGCGATGTTGACCCACGTCTAATTTCGATATATTTTCATTTTTCTAATTCTTTAAAACTTAAAGTAATGAACGGATTATGTAAATGTTAAACATTTTGATTTAGATTATCAACTTTGTTATTAAAAGTTTATCACAAATTCAACAGAGAATGGGGAGCGGGTGTAGGAAGAGGTTGATGGGGGATGGGAGTACCGGCACCTCTTTTTTTTTTTTACAAAAAAGCACTGCTTAAAAACACCTTTTCTAGCACCAGCAAATTAATTTGTCCACCTATTTTATTTTTATAAACATACTAAAGGAAAATTTTAATCATCACTTTGATTTCGGTTTGATTTTATTTATTAATCGTTACTATTTTAGCAAAAGTACAGTGTTTCTCGCTGGATGCTTTCGAACGTAACTTGGTGCACACCACAATGAAAACGTTGCGTTGCCCTTAAATATAAGCTTATTTAGACCAACAGTTTTCAAACTGTTCTTCGCGAAGCCCTAGTGTTCCAAGAACGCTTGATGGGAGATCCTAAAAGAATGAAAGAGGCCCGATATGTGCTGCTCTCTTAGTTAAGATTTCCAGTAAAAATTATTTTAAAGATAAGGCTTCCGAGACTTCCGAAAGTTTGAAAACCGCTGATCTAGTAATGTAGTAGGTACATCAGTCAAACAAGGGAGTTACTGGGATGCTCTGTAAAAAACACATAATCGAGTTTGATGTTTATTTTTTTATTTGTTTTTTTTCTGAAATCATGTGATCCGTCATGTTTCGAACTGGTAATGTTAGCGTTTTCCAATAAAAATTCTTCCAGACCTTCCTAAGAAACTTATTTTTATTCTCTTCATAAACTTACCACTAAATTCACCGAACCTAGTAATGTTATATTATTTAATTACTCATAAATATATATGAAACTAGTTAAAGCGGAGAGATAATTAATGAGGCGTTTTTAACATAAAGCGGAAGATTTCTTTTTATATTGTCATGTTACGCGAAATGGTATGTGACACGCAAATGCCCCCGTGAGTACTAATTAAAAGAAAGGCTACCTTTCTCTTGCAGCTCCCAAGCGCTTAATGACTCGCACGTTTTGCAGCGTCAGTGTCACATTACCAACGCGCCATTTTGAGTTTAATTCGGCGGAACGAACATCCGATGCGAGAAATTGCGTATACGCTGGCATGATGGCTGTGCACAACCTGGGCGCTTTGGCGTTACGTTATCGAGATACATAGTCTCTTTGCTTGAGATCGGCACTTTTATTTCCCGTGTGTGTGTGTGTTAATCAAGTCGTTCATCTGTTACACAGACTTAAACGTAATTCCTCCAGAAGGGTTAAATTGCAGTTCGCTTGGATCCCTTTGCTAACAGGAACCCAAAAACACAAATCTGACGCGTATAGTAAGAATTAGAAGAATTTAAAATGAAATCTGATTGAGTTCGATCGCATTTTATTCGCCAAGTAACAGAAACTATGTTAAGATTGTGAACTTGCGTAAAATACAATTAGAATTTATTTGAAATATTGAAGATAAATATAAAAAAGTAATAACTACATTTTAAACAAATTAAAAAGAAAGTTCCTCCAAAACGTTGGGAAAACAGGAACTAACGGTAGTAGAATCGCCACTGATGACGGCTGATTTATAGCAAATATGTGTATGGTTTTCCCTGCCTTTTTATGTCTTTTGGAGAAAGTTTTATTTAAACCATCAGGTGGGCTCGATAATTGTTTCTTGAATTATATTTTATATGACGGTTCTTACCAGATACATAACAACGAGATTGTCATTTTTAAAATTGCACAGAACGCAGATAAATTGACAATTTTCTTCATATTCAATTAAAAAATAAAATATACGTCGATACACATTTATTAGCCGCCATTATTTCTTATGATAAACAAATTGGTTAATTATCGAAAGTTTCAAGGCCTTCAAATACTTCCTCGTTATCATTTTTACGTGGACGTATTTCCAAAATCCATTCATCCATATAGACGCAGCAGCAACACATCCATTATTAACAAAAGCCAAACGTCTGTCCCTCTGGTTATATACAGACGTGGAAGCAATGCCCGAAATCGTAAAGCTCGCATTTTTCCGGTCCCTTCTTTATTAGGCATTGCATCAAATGGATGCAGTCCTTTGTCTCCTCGAAAATTTAAATTTACTTGCTCCCGTCCCTGCGATAAATCGTACATCTCTCTCACTCCTAACGCAACTGTAACTGAATCTCTTTTGCGCCATTAAAAACGTCCCGAGAGGAACGCCGACTAAACTCGAATAAAGCTGAGCAAACAGCAAAACGGTTCGAAATATGAACGGGAAACCTGCCGAACTACTACTAACAAGAGTCCTATTGTTAATATGGCAGAAATAGTTTTCTGGTTTCTATAGGAAACCATTATGCGGTTAGCGAAAAAACAACGACGAATAGTTAATAACCTCCTTGAATTAAAGGAATCATAGGTGGAAGACATTCGTTATTCGTTTATTAAATTGGAAAATTGAGTCGGTATTTAATAGAATACGTGTGATTGAGCTTTTCGTTAAACCGACAGGATTGTTACGTTGCTTCCTTGTGTAATAATTATCACGTTCTATTTTAATACGTATGTTGCTATTACTCATTCGCGATGCATTTTCATATAATAGTGGAACCACATATAATTCATTTACTTAAAAATCGCCAGAAAGAGGAAGAAAAAGACCCCATAATAATAATAGTGGAACCATATATAATTCATTTACTTAAAAATCGCCAAAAAGAGGAAGAAAAAGACCCCATAATAATAATAGTGGAACCATATATAATTCATTTACTTAAAAATCGCCAGAAAGAGGAAGAAAAAGACCCCATGGTCGAGAATTTCGCACCTCTTTCGAATCCTTTATAGTATATATACATATATATATACAGAGCCGTAGTGAGGGCGGGGCAACCGGGGCACGTGCCCAGGGCGCAGGTTCGTAAGGGGGCGCCAAATAGAAGTCTTATTATACACTTGATAAAATGTGGTTACAGTTTTGTTTTTTCGATCTCTTCGAAACTGATAATGGCCAACCTGAGGTTCATCTGAAGGTCCATGACTGTACCAAGTCATAGGTGAACGTGTGCAAACGCCAAAAACAACGTAATTTTTGTGCAAACTTAATTGGCGGCTTTTAGGCTGCCTCTACTCTTTAGGCTCTGAATGTAATTTCTTTTATTTACCCTAGTCCCCAAAAATGTGTGCGCCCTATCGCATTGCATTAGCCGAGCAGAATTTCCGCCGAAGTTATCGATAAAGAAGTAATTATTGAGGAGGTCTTTATTGATTTTATTGCTGTCAAATCGAAAAAGAGAGACGAAATCACGTCAGATGTAATCCAAAATTTGGAACAGGATGGACTAGATTTACAAAGTAAGAGAGCTCATTCGTATGAAAATGCTCCTAATATTACCGGTAAATTAAACGGTTGCAAACATAACCCTCTTGCACGTTTCATACCACGTACAGAGCATTCGCTTAATTTAGCTTGATATCATTCCACTGAAAAAACTAACCGTCCAATTAGGGAATTTTTTGTCAAGGTATAGAAACTGTTCCTTTATTTCGCTGGTTCCACATGGAGATGAGTTGTACTAATAGAGGTCTTAAAGGTGACGTTGGAAAAATATGGCACAACACGATGGCCATCAAGGGAAAATTCTGTGAATTCATTGGGGTTACAATTGAAGGAAGTGTATACAGCGGTAATAAAATTAAAGAATAAACATAAATGCAGAGATGCTGAGTTTGCTAAAACAGATATTTATATTTTTCTTGTTATTTTGGGACGATTGTCTCCAGAAGATCTCTTCAGGGTGCCGATGTAACTGTGGACAGAGCCGATGACATGATCTGCGATTTGGTACCAGACATAAATAGTTCAACGTCATGACTGGAAGAGTATATGGAACAGCCAAAGAAATATTGCAATGAAAAAGGAATACCTGATGTGCTCTCGAAAATAAGAAAAAGAAAATTTCATGATACGATGGAAACTGAAACACCCTCAATACCTGAATGAACAGAACATTTTAAGTTGTGATTTATATAATATGACTGAAGATAAAATGATAAATTCCTATGAAAATGCTGCTAATAAGTAATAAAAACAATGTGGATGAACGAGGGTTAATCGAAGAAGTTTGCAGTTTGAAAAAAGTGTAAAAATTACGCACAAAGAAATATCGGAATTTATTCCTAATGTGGAAAATTTGCTGAGAATTTTCTTGACATTCGTCACATCAATTTCAACTGGAGAGTTCTTTTAGTAAATTGAAATTGATCAAAAATTACATACGGTCATCAATGAACTAAGAAAGACTTTTTGGTCTAGCCATCTTATCTATTGAATAAACTGTTAAGAATATAGATTTCCATGATATAATCAATGTTTGCCGCAAGTAAAGCCTGAAAAATAACTCTTAAAAGAAATGATTGTTTATTTCAGTTAAATACCTCTATAAAAATATGCATTTATCATTTTATTAGATCAATTTGGGGCGCCAAAAAATCCACTGCCCAGGGCGTCAAAAGTGGTCACTACGGCCACGGTCACTATGTATATATGTGTATATACACATACATACATACAAGTAATATGTGCTTGCATTCTGCAAGAATTTTCTCTCACCTTAATAAGTAAGAGTAAGAGGTGACAAATAATTTTTAAACGCAAAAGTTTGCACCTCTGCACTGATTTACGTGTTTTTCTCTTTGGAATATATTGGGGTATAAACAACCCCTAAAATTTATAATTATAAAAAGATTATAGTTTTTCATCATTTGTTAGGAATACCTCACATTTCTGCAAAATTTCATCGATGTAGCACCTCTATAAGTGCATTTATATATATATTTAATTGTTTAAAATTTATGAATTTTTAACAGCCACAATAATAAACTTTTTGTAATTTTCAATGTTGTTTCCCGCTGGAATAACATTCTCTAAGTTTCTGAAAATTTTCAGCTACGTAGCTCGAACGGAAGTACATACATAAACATTAATCAATATTTTTTAACATTTATGAATTTTAACGGCCAAAATAAACATTTTCAAATTTCTATAATTCCGTTAAGTAAAAAACACGAGATGTGTACGTAAGTAGTAGATTATACTGATTGTGAAATATTTTACTAAAAAAAATATTGAAATAAATCAAGTTTTGACTGTTTTGAGGCCCCCATGAGTGTTGAGGTCCCCAGACGGACGCCTCATGCGCCTGTGCGGTAATCCGCCACTTGGTAAGCTGTTTGACAGACACTTTAACCCTTAACTGCGGCAACCGCTTATACGCATCAACCTGTGTTCATTGGTAGGTAGTGTATTTCTTTTGCCATCAGCTGGTTACACTAACCGCTTGCACACGTTAAACTCACCTATATTACCATATTGGTGGCCGAGTTGTATTGTTTGGTGTTTGCTACCTTGAACTTTTTCCGGCAAAAACATTAGGTATTTCCTGTGACCAGATGCATTTTACACAGAAACTTCGTGTTAGCGGGTAAACGGCTTTCATCTAGAAAGAGGAAATCTTTGGTTGATATTGATATTGTTGAAAACAATTTAGAATGTTTTGGTTAAGTACACGTTGTAGTCAAATTTTTGTCCTTTCAAGAGACGCCAGAGGCATAGGAATAGGTGGGAGGCGCTAAAACAAAATTGTGTAAAAATTCATTTCTACCCGAAGAATTACTGAGTCCAACCCGAAGCCTGAAGAATTGGCTGCTAACCCGAAGACTTCGGGTGAAACCCACAGATGTGGTAACCCTATTCGGGGCTGAGATGACACATTTCTGGTGGGAAGAAGTGGGCTTCTTTAGGAAACATTATAAACATAATATCCTAATTCTGTTGGTCCGTCCGTCGTAGTTAGATAGAGTATAAGGAAAACCACCCATGACTAAAAAGCTTCTCAATTTATTTCGATGAAACTTTCAGGAATCACTTGGGATTTTCTACTTATCAATTTGAAACTGCTCGCCGTGTACACAGTAGTCATGGGATTGATTTCTAGAGCATATATTTTCTCCATTTGAATAACATGGGCAGAGCTGAAACGATGCGAGCAAGTCTTTTTTCTTATTCAAAAAAGTCCAAAAATTACGTTTGACGACTATTTTTTCGTGATTTTTACGCATTTATTCTATTCATCGCCTTGACAACTGCAATTTTTAAAGTCTATTGTTGGCTCGATCCTAATGCGAAAGAAATGTATAAAAATTGTGATAAAATCGTATTAAAACAATTTTTGGAGATTTTCGGATGATATTTGAATTTCTACGATGTAGAAATTAATTTTTTATAATTTTCTCTGCATGACTGCGCAAGTTTCGCGTGAAAATCTTATTTTTCAGATATTTTAAAATGTCAACGAAATAATGTTTGCAGCCACAAAAGTCGATTTATTACGTTATCTTATTGGAAAAAGAAGCTATCACCTGGAGTCGAAATGAAATACCTATAAAAATGAACAATTTCTGGATAAATCCACAATGCCAAAAGCATACTTCCATTAATACTGCCAATAATATTGGCTTAAATTTTTTTAAACGCTGGGCATGAATACTCAAGAGATATTCTATTATATAAAACTAATTCTGAACAACAATAGCCATACATAACATATTATTTACCGTTATCCTTTAATAATTAATACAGTTCATAATTATGAAAAGTAATGAAACTCAAGATGAAAGGAAAAGAAGACTTAATAGAGCATCACAAACTCACTGAAGATCTCGCCTAATGGAAACATTGCTGAAGCTAGGAGAAGAGAAACGGAAAAGGATAGACAAAGGATTGAACGATCAGAACAAACGGAAATCGAAGTATAGAGCTATTTAGTCACCAGAAGCAACAGTAAATCGATTAACAAGCAACGAATTTATAGTTGAAAGAAAACGAGCACATGAATGTTCATTACAATCTGAGTAATGATTATTGTGGATTAGGTCATTTATATTTATGTAACAAAATTCGTATGGAATTATTTACTAAAATATGTTGAACGAACAAATCTTCATTGACATATATTAATCCTCTGGAGTCGAATCCGTGACCTTTTACGAATTTTTTTAGTTATAACGTCATCAACACTGAAATCCTGAGAGATTTCAGACTTCTACGCTTATTTCTAATCGAGTTATTATATATATATATATATATATATATATAAATGCTTAAGGAAAAGGAAAGGTAGCAACAAGGTATATATATACATATACATACATACATATATATATATATATATATATATATATAACGCTCTGCCTCTCATCCTCTTCTTTCACATTCCGCAACTCTCTTACTCTGTCACAATCTCTATATCCCACTCTCTCTCTCCTTTCTCTCTCTCTCTCCTTTCTCTCTCTCCTTTCTCTCTCTCTCTCTCTCCTTCCTCCTCCCTCCCTCCTCCTCCTCTCCACCCTTTTCTCCCTCTCACGAAATTGCTTTCATTTCTCGCGTAAAATCTACTCGCTTCGCCGAATGCGTTAACGATTCGAGTCTAAATCTTAAGTATGGAGCAAAAGTCACTCTTCCGATCTCGCGATTTCCGCAATGAATCCCGAACAATCGCGAATGGTTTTCTTTTCTTTTATTTTTTAAAAATTATTATTCTCCGATTAAAAAACTCAATACCGTTTCAAAATACGTCCTCTCTCTCCCATCTTTTTTGTTCTCCCCGCTCACGCGTCTCCTTTATTTCCTCCCTATATTACAGCACTACTGTCTGCTTCCGTCCTTGGAATTAAATTTTTTTAAACACTTCTTCCCTGACTCGCGAAGCTCGGAAACTTTTATGAGCTCTCTAACAAGAAGTTTCCTCTCTTTCTCTAACTCTTACCCTCAGACTTACCGTCTCTTCCTCCTCTCTCTCTCCCTCTATCCCGCACCTCTCTCTCTCTCTATGCCACTTTTATTTCATTCCCTCCTTCGTTCGCCATCAGAATTAGAAAGCCCCGCCACATTAAAAAGACTTCTTAAACTCTAACACTAGCGACAATTTTATTTAAAGAGGTCGAAACGGGGTAGGAAGGAAGTCTCTGGCGCTTTCAAAATGCCTCACTTCATAACTCCCTTTCCCTTCAAAACCCCCCTATCTCTCTCCCCCCCCCCCCCCTCTCTCTCTCTTCCCCATCCTCTTTCCCAAAAAAAACCTCCGATTCCTTCATTTAATCGTTCCTTTTCGTCTCCAACTATTTCAAATGAAAGCTCTTCTTCTTCCTCTTTAATCCAACCTATGCGAGATATCTTCCTCCGAAGTCACTCTAGCATTCTTTGCCCAAAGTAGGTGAATCGTTAAGAGAAGGTGGTGTCTTGAGATTTCGAAACGATGAAATTGAAATTCTTGAAAACATGTTCCTGCTTTTTCGGCGTTAATTTCCAGCACTAAAATTTCAAGCGTCTGCACGATTACAACTTCAAGATATTTGGTTATGATTCCATTGAACAGTTATTCGGAATTTTCTCAATGTTCCGGTTTTAATAAATCGATGATAATTTTACGAAGCGAGACTTCGTTTGTTGTAAATTAAAGACAAATAAAAGGATTTCTTGCGTAAAATTTAAATAAATATTATCGTGAAAAATTGAAAGGTATAAATTATTTGCATCGGCTATTTGTAGAAAATTTCTTATTAATAAATATTTCATGCTATTTGCGTAAATTCTAAAAATACCCGTGTATGACTTAGTCGTGTCTATTTAAATTATTTCTTTATTTTATTTGCGAGCAAATAATTTGGATAAATGATAATTTTCTCACACTTTTACGGAACAACCCACAAATTTCCCGATAAATTTCAAAGAAAACACTTTAATTCGTCAAAAACAGCCAAACGGCTCTTGCGGACAATAAAAAGTGGAATAATATTTTCAAAATACATCGAGACCGTAATAATTTTTTATTCCATTTCTGTTTTTCCTCCGCAATTAACAAGGTGATAAAGCGCGAATGCTCCAACAAAGGGATGAGAATTGCTCCCAAGCATTCACCATCACATAAATACGCACATATCCCCAGAAAAAAATATTCACGCATTCGAACAAAAACACGAAATGGACCCGTCAACATTCGAAGACGATAATCCACGCAAAATTTCTCTCTCAAATTCCAATATAAATTCCCATACAACACGTCGTTATCTAGCTTTTATTCCTTCAAATCCACTAAGCACGCGTCTTAAAAACTGTGAGAGCGAACCAATTCGTATGGCCGCCAATTGCGAAGGCGGGCTTTATACCCGCGCTCCTAGGTAAGGTGTTCGGGAAAACTGACGACTAAAGGATTTTCGTCTCTGACTAAATATAGATACGGGGAGGGGGAGAGGGAGGGAGGGGGGGAGGGACAGAGAATTCAAATGGAGATAAATGGAACAGGAATGGGAAGAGGCGAAGAGGGATATTAATATTAACAATAATACGCTTTATTAAGATAGAGATTAGTCTCTTATTTTAACAATCCGTGAAATACAAGTCGGCCTATGTGAATGGAGAGTTAGCGTGTCCTCTTACCATTACTTACTGAGGTTACGGGTATGAAACCCAATGTGGAAATGATGCCTGAGGTAATCCTTGATGCTGTTTACAAGCTCTTTACAAAAGACGACATGGGTGTTTCTTTGCAAGATAATGAGAAATATAAACTATGTAAAAGACAGTGTCACTTTGTGTGTAATGCTTTTTGAAGCTTAATATCTCTCAAACGACTGAACCGGATTTGATGACATTTTCAGGATATCATTATAATATAATAACAAAACGTTTCAATGTATCGACCTCGAGATCAAAGACCAGGGTTCGCCTCCAGGGGATAATTTCCATTTCCAATAAGATAACACGTAAAAATCAATTTTTCGCCGTGCGGGCTTTCATTCTTTTGCAACACAGAATTATAAAGAAAAGACCTACTATCTTCGGACCCTGACATTCACGAAAAACGTTGCGTTTCGAGAGCTTTTGAAGTAAACAATACGGAAAACTGGATAATTATTTAATTATATAATTCTGAATTTTATTGTAAAAGAAGTGTTGAAATAAAGCTACAAATATTAATCTTCTCATATACCTTTGAAATTTTCTCACTGTCATTTACGACGGGTTTCAAGCATGTGAGTAAATAAAAACCTATAACCTCGACTAAGCTTATTATCCGATGGAGGAGAATTAATTTACCCTTCCCCCGTTGCCAAAGAAGAGAGTATAAAAGAGAAAGAGATAAGTCGGGGGTAGAACGATGAATAAAAGGTAAGAAGAATGGGTAACATAGGAGGAATCGAAAGAGGGAATAAATAAAGAGGGAAAGAAAATAGACAGGACATAGAGGGAAATGTAAGAAGGGAGAGAATAATGGCCAAAGGAGAATTGAGCAGGAGAAGGGCAGAAACGAATGGCAGCAGAGGAATAGGGCCAAGGGAGACGAAGGCGATAAAAGCGAAGGTCAGAGAAAGAATGGGAGGAAAGGTCGAAGGGAGCGAGACGGAGATAGGCGGAGGAAGCCAGGAAAGAGGGCGAAACAACGTTCTTCCGAGGACGCATCCCGAGTTGTTTACGCGACCGTCGACCCGTGAATTCGTATCGTTAAAAAGGTGGTGGGTGCGATTTTCTTATTTTATTTTATCATCATGGAGATGAATCGTCTTCGGACCCGCTTCAGTGTCTTGGCAATGCGGACCAGAACACGAGGCAAGCGGGGAGGTTCGTTTTTTTTTTTAAGGGGGAGGAAAATAAAATAGGAACTCTAGGGTAGGAAGTTAAAAAAAAAAAAAAAACTTCAAGACCGTGAAGATCCGTGTTGGGTAGGTAATGCGTGGGAGGCGAGACTGAATGAAAATCGGGGAGGGAGTGAGATCGACCGTATTTTCCCAGCTAACCCTATTAAAATATCCCTCCCCCTCCGGATCCCATCTCTAACCTATTTCTACGTCATCTTAACGATCTGAACCTACTCCTAAAAAAAAAAAAAAAAACCGCGCGGGGAGAGATCCTCGGAGAAAAAAATGTCGACACGAACTCCCTGAAGAAGTTGAGACGCTTCATTTGCGCGCGAAGCTTGTGAGGCGAGGAAAGGAATGGAATGGTTGTAGAGATTTTGAGGGGTGAGGAACTTGTGCGAAGCTGATGTACTTGAAAATCAGAACGAATTTATATTTTGGGACTTTTATCATGTCTTTCGAATGTAGTTTAATTTTGGTTTGCGGAAGAAAATGGTATTGTCAATGAATCTTACATATTTTCCTATTTTTCATTTGTTTCTTTTAACATTCTAAAGATACACAATATTTGACAAATATCTCCCGAGAAATATTCGAACGCGCGGTAATATTAATAGTTTATCTACCACAACAACGTCATTTTTATTTCGAGTTACTTAATAATAGCATACACACATCGGACCTCGAAACTTATTCTTAGCTTATCAACGACTAAAACATTATTCATGAATGGCTTCGAGGTGCCAAAACTAAGAACGAACGCCAAAATATTCGTAATTTAAATACATTTTCTCAACGGATGTACAGCTCCAAATTTGATTCGCATATAAATTTTATTTCAATGCATGTCTCGTTATTAACAAAATGTTATAAATCCGCGCATTAAAATAGTTTTATAGAGACCTATAGATAAATATTTAAAATACTTAAATGATACAACAATTGGTATATACTATCTTTGCACGTTCATACTCTTAAACCTAGAAAAGTCTTGATTGATTCACTCCAAAGCAATAAAAAGTTTTAGTTCAACTTATTAAAAAATAAATAGATTATTTAGGAATGTGTAACGTTGCTGGAAATGCTGAAATATATAATCTAAGAAAAAGATACCTAATTACTTCGGTTTCCTAATCGAAACATAATTCTAATCTTGTCCACCAGGTGGCGGCGAGTGCCTGAAAGATATGGACGTCGATGTGCCGGCGGCCGTATCTCTGGGTGACACAGTGGCACTGCGGTGCTCCTTTGACCTCGAAGGAGAGAGCCTCTACACGGTGAAATGGTACCAGGGAAAGAAAGAGTTCTTCAGATACGTCCCGAAGGAACTCCCGCCCACAAAAGTGTTTCCGCTTCCGGGCGTCAACGTAGACGTAAGTGACATCATCGTCTGTCGACGACACACTCCTCGCTTCTAGCTAGAGGTGGCGTTGAGAGAGAAAAACAAAGTAATCCGCCAATTGGCCTCGAATTGTTGGTGTTTCTTTGTTATATTCTCGCATGAGAATTTGATTCGCGTGATTTAAGAGAAGCGAAATTACTTGTAAGCGTTTTAAATGCCTTTTTCGACAACTTCAATATAATAAACAGCTGGCTCTTCACAAAAGACGACCTCATGTTGTATAACATAAAAAAATTAATCGTTAACTGTTAAATATACAAGGAATCATGAGAATTTGGTATAAAAATCCATATTCTCTGCTTAAAGGCGTTGCTAACACGATATCTATACAATTATTAATTAAGCTAATTTCTTGCCCATGTCTGAGCTTAGAAGGCGCAAATTACTAAATTATGAAAAATATATTTTTAAAACAATTGCATGCTAAAAACTTCTATTTTCCTCTAACCCAATTAAAAGTTACCATTTTGCGATGGCTATCTCCTTTAACAACGTGAGATATATTCATTGGAAAATGGCTAAACAAGAGGAAAATAAGAGACGTGGAAATATCTCTGCATTACACCGATTTATTTTCGCGATAGTGAAACAAAACAGCAAATATAACTCGTGTAGTTCGAACGACAAGTTTTATATGTCAATGCTTGAACGCAAACGTGACCACGAGCCGCAGATATACAGGCTACTTGTTAGCGATACCATTCAATCACGGGGTCGGTTTCAATTGTAAGCGCATTCATCGACCTATCAAGGCTTATCGGCCATACGCATGATTCGCTCCCTATCGCCCTCGTTCTATTCTCCCTCTAGGTGAGTGCATCTGGAGCGCACCAGGTGGTGCTGACGGACGTGCAGCTGGGCATGTCGGGACGATATCGCTGCGAGGTGTCCGCAGACGCACCATCCTTCCACACGGAGATGGTGGCCAAGGTGATGAACGTCGTAGGTGAGTGTACTTCCCCTTGAACCCGTTCTCATCCAGTAAACCGCATCTCCGTTGACACCCCATTGCGCGTATTAATTAGATAGGACGGGGAGGAAATGAGAAAGGGGGAGTCGGAGTGGGTGTCGGACGTTTGAGTTATCGTCGCATCCGCGCACTGCGCGATCATTATGCGTGATATACAGCTCGCGATCAGATATTTTAGGTCATATGTATATACTCACACACACACACACGTGAATAGACGAAAATATCAACATGCATTTTTTTTTATGGTTTTCGATTCAGGTACGAGAAATTACAATTTGATATCAGAACGTATTCAAAATTGCTGCGCCGTGTGCGCTTCTTCATTTCAGAATCTAAAGATGAAATCAAGCTTAGTTGAAGGTTTTTCCTAAATCCAACACTTTAGTAATCGCAAACTTTATTGACGGATTTGCCTGCCGTTAATTTTCTTTTTATTAAGATAAGCATAATTTGTTTATTTTCGTCGAAAAGCTACAACAGAGAAATTATCAAGGGGCGCTGCTGGTATTTAGAAGTTAATCAAGGATTTCTTGAAAAGGTACCTTAAAATTATACTGAAAAAACATAGGAAATATTTAAAAAGGTTGGTATTTTCTAAAAGAAACATTTTGAAGTTGAACAATGAATCAAGGGACAATAAGTAAATTATTACATGCTGTTATTTAATCAAATGCAATTCATGGTGTTATTATAAAAATAATGAATTATATCCAGTTATTTATTTAATATGGCTAAATATCTATCTTTGAGCATACACAACAATACGATTCATAACCAATAATCATGGAACCTAAAGAAACACCATAAAATTAAACTCAAAAAATAACACGAAACCAATCGTTATTGGAATAATCCATAATAATGCGGCTTTAAATTCAGTTCCTGATTAAATCGAAAGCAGTCTTTAACCAAAGTTTCAACCCTTTAAACCTTTTCATCGAGAGATTTTTTTCATCTCAATTATTTTGCAGAATGCGCCTTTCTCCCGCCAAAGTCGGAGATAAAAAGATACGAGTACCACGTTCATAATGGCAGACAAAATCGAAATGTAGAGAACTTCATCTAATTTTCCGGTGCCGCAGCAGTGATCCCAAAGTTCAAGAATATTCCTTTCTCTTCTCGGTTGAGAATATAAGTAAGCGGGCCGCAGAGTCTTAAAGGCGTCAAATCGACGACTTGGAAGAAGAAAACATAAAGAATTAACGACTGTATTTCGACGGGAACGGCTGTTATTTTCCTCACGACGGCATCTGCGGGGAAACGGCAGATAGATAAGGAGCTCGAGGAATGGCGACATGATGGCGAGAAGGACTATTTCCCGGGCGTTTTCTTTTTATTTGACGTTTGTCACTGGACGTTTTATCAGGTTTGGATGGGGTATAAAATGACCCGATATATAAGGCGTTACCAAAATGTTAACAGATTCGAAAAAAAAAATGCTCGAAATGAGAAAATGAAACAGTTTTACCGATACAGTAACATGTATGATTAATATGACTTCATTTATTAGCGTTTCCCGGACGTAAAAATCGAATAATGCAATATAATTTCACTATAATACTAAAATAGAGGCAACGAAAATTTTCCGCAATAAGATTGACCTAATTATACATTTATCTCTTCATTTCACCACAAAACCCCCTTTATGAAAGGACTTGAGTGTTCCTTACACCTTGAGTGACGCAGTGGTTGGGGATTTTTCTCCCGAGAGTGTCACCAATGCCAGTAAAGCCAGTAAATAGCAGTCTGAGCTGTGTAAGCGCTTCCGAAATATACTTACAATACCTTGCTCTATCCAGCAGTAGTTTGACTTTATGATGTGATGATGTTGAGGAAATAAATTTTCAAATGTATAAAAGTAATGTTTGTAAATTCATTACAAAGCATTTTAATATAAAAAATTGGACAAGTAAGTTCTTATCTCAGGTATATTCAATATCCATATCAAGGTTATTAAAAACCAGGCGCTCATTTAGGCTACAATGCAGTAGTATTCAGTAGTGATTCACAGAAAGTAAATTCTTAAAGGCTTTTCATAGCATTGTTATAACTGCTGGGGATAAGTAAGATAAGCGCTTACTTTTTCAATACCCTTGAATTAATTTCCAGCCATAAGACGAGCTCGTCAATTCTCTAGTGAAAAAATGCTAGTGACGAACTGTACCCAATCCTGCCCAATTGAGACATTTCTGCGACAGGCTGCGGCAAAATTAAAACCATCTCGGTCACGATACGTAATACTAAGACTATCATTAAGAAAAAAAATTAAAAATACATTAAATCAGTGATGAACAAAAGTCATTAAAATATTTTAGGCAGATTTTTTGCTTGACGATACTAGGATGATATATAAACGATTGATGTGAAAGTCAGGGGTGAGTGAGAGAAAAAAACAGAACAAGGAGTAATTACCGCGTAGCAGGTGAAATGCCGTGCGATGATAATGGAAATGAATGGGGAAGCAACAAATGGCCAAAGCCACATAACAAGACGATTATACTGTTTATCGCAATACCGCCTAAAAAAAATCAAATTTGCCAAAATTAACGTGACCGAGGTATATTTCTGAATTTAAATATAAAAATTAGTCTGTTTAATGGCAATAATTTAGATAATAAGAGCCTTGTGTCGTTCGTTTGGTCTTTATGACGACTGAAATATAGCCCAAGACAGACTGTAAGGTGAAAACGAGTTTATAGCGAGCGAGAAAAGGAGAGAAAGAAAGAGACGCGGGGGAGCAGAGAAAGAAGAAGTTAAAGCGTGGACCTTTTCGGAGAAAAAACAAAATGAAGGAAAAATATCACCTTGGGATAGCTACTACGCTTTACGCCCCTTTTTTGACCGCTGGCCTCGAATAAAACCACGTCCACTCCTCACGGCATTTCCTTCGGAGTTGACCCGCGTAAAGGACTCTTAATTTACCAGAGTCACGCAGAGACAGTCACTTGGATTGGAGACGGGACGAGATGATGCATAAACGGAGGAGTCGTTAAATGGAGATGGAGTCGATTTGGAAAGGGTCTCGGTGGAATTGAGTGATGGAGAGAGGAATGCGCTTAGAGGAGGATGAAAGGAAAAAAAAATAAGAAGAAGGCAGAGTGAAGTTTGTCGTAAAGCACTTGCTTTTTCCCGCTGTCTCC
Source organism: Uropetala carovei (assembly GCA_036926305.1). NCBI lineage: Eukaryota > Metazoa > Arthropoda > Insecta > Odonata > Petaluridae > Uropetala > Uropetala carovei. Next base: position 720,567 of record JAXCHB010000020.1, read on the forward strand.
CCCTCATGCATTATTCAAGATCACGCACGAACGATGTTTTTTTTTTTTAATGGATGTTTTGATAATTTAACTTTCTAATTCCGTTAGGCCCCTTAACGGGATGCGTTATTTTTGACACCTTATTTACCTTTTTTTCAGGAAAGTGGCATTTACCGTCCTAGCTGCTGCAAATACCTAAAATAATTTTAGGAAAAACTTAATAAACTGATATGGATATAAATTCTAATCCCTTTTTCCTGTACAATAATTTAGATACTTTTTGGTATTATAAAACTTCCGCCTTGCTGCAAGTATTTTGGTTTATTTTAGTAAACATTATTCATAGGATTCTTTGCTTTCTAGACATAACGAAAAAACCACCTAACGTAAACTTTGGGCCGTTATAAATTTAAAGCACAAATAAGAAAAATCCACGATAAAGTACATAAACCGCAAATGCACAAACATTTTCTTGTGGTAAAGGTCATAATGAAGTATATACGGAGGAAAGACGAGAAACAAAAGTGACTTTTTCAAATTGCGCTTTTACACAAAACAGTTTCAAATAGACCCAATATTTACGACTTTTCGGAGAATCAGATGGAGGGGTGGCTATTACGGTTAGTCATTTTCCTCGAGAATTCTCGAGAAATTACTGTTCATTCAGATCCTCATTTCTCGAGAAATTTAATTTAAAAAAATTCAGGATTCCCGTGAAAACTTCTCCGGGACATCGAGAAATTTTTTCATCCAAAACCATGCAGTATTTTACATTTTTTACATGTGAAAATGTAACCTTGGATATAGTATTAAAGACACCGTAACTCTGATAATATCTCTGCCTTCTTTTGAAAACGTCTCACTGTTTCACCTATCCATAGGGAGAAATATATTTCTCTGTAAGAAATAGAATCCTACTCTCTAAACCAACGGTTCGCGGGTTTCATGCGGTTCCCGAGTGCGCTTTATGCGGCCCGAAAAGCCATGATAAAAAAGTGATCGGTACAATTTAACTCAGTAAATTCCATATTTTTTCAGAGTGAAACTGTGATCTCAAGACCTTTTCTGGTGGAGTTTTAAGGCTACTAAAGTAATTGGAATTGATTTTCACTAATATGAGATCACAAAATCTCTAGGTATATTCTTATTTAAATGCCCATCCGGTCCGGCGAAGCTCTCGTGATTTCCGATGCGACCCTCCGAAGCATTCACAACAACGAATGCGGCCATACAGAAAAGGTTGCCGACCCCTGCTCTAAAACAAGATGAAAAGTAAGGAGCTATCAACAGAAATGTAAACAGCAGCAGCTCTGAGAATTCACCGACATTTGATACGTATTTCCATATCGGATAACGTCCGTTGACTTTCTATTGTCATTCGAGACCTCCAAAGTCTGCGTTTATCGATTAGAACCAAACAAAGCCAACTATGTGCGTGTTAGAACGATTCGGAAATAACACCTTAGCCAGCTGTCCACCAACATTACACAGAAGTGGTAGCAGTCAGTGTTGTCGGAAGTATCCATACGTGCAGTATTGGAAAACCTGTCTCGATTTAGCCAATTTCCGTAATTACTTCTTTGAAGTGAGGATTTTTATATTTTCCATTTTCAAGCCATGAATAGATTGCTAATTTTTTTCTTTCTACCGTATATTTATCTTCCCGTATGGTATTGGAGTTACCTAAATCATTAAATTTCCGTAGGTTTTTCGGGATTTGTCCGGTGTCCCGAATTTGTTTTCGGAACGCGTAAATGCCACGTTTTTTTTATTGCAAGCGTAATGCATTATCCAGCAGTTTTTTCATCACCGTTTATACGTAATCATTTTTAACCTCAAAGTAGGTCTACCAAATACGACTTCATAAAAAGCATTCGAATTTCAACGGCTTTAGTGAATCTAAAACTTCGAATGTGTAGCATGTAAACATCGCAAGAATGACACAGTATACAAGTTTAACCGTCCAACATAGCAAAAATGAAAAAAACCGGTCCGCATTTACCTGTTTAGATGAATGAAGAAAATCTTGTTCTGTGAAAAATCGAAAATTACGTGTAAATTTATGGGAAAATACGTAATTATTGAATGAAGCTCTCCCTCACTCCAAATTTTTTATCGCCATATAACCTATGTTACCCGCAGGGTAAAATTATATACCTATACCAAGTTCCGTGACGATATCTTCAAAACGAAAACTGTAAGTAAAACCAGCAAGAACACAATAATCTACAGAAAATGGATGAACAGAGGAAAATACGAAAGACAAAAAAGAAAAGAGAACGTTTAAGAAATACAGAGTGAATATTATCCTCCGAAAACTAGCTTGATTCTCTCTTCCATGAGTCCTTTTACGAGAAAACTGTTTATATCAACAATACTTTGGAAACAACGAAACGATTTATCCAATCACAATTTGTGGAATATCTAGGTCTAATTATTTAAGTTACTTAAAAGAAGCTTGCTTTGGAGTACTCTACGCCACACGAAAATATCATAAAAACTATTTATTAGTAATATTTCAATTAAAATCAAAAAATATTTTATTGCCATGTAAACAAACCAAATCGCACACAGAAATTGAAAAACGATTTTACGTTAAAATTTTTCCCATATAAATACATAGGACTCTCAACTTAGGCAACAAAAGAAGTTGTCATGGTAGCTCATAATTGGTATTGTCATAAAATTGATAAAATCACGTATTTTTCTGATTCTAAACGCATTTTTACGCTAATTCGATCAGGATTCGGATTCAGTCTTCAATAAAAATAAACCTGGGTGTTTCCTTCATGGAACCATCCAAGTCTCAAGTTCGTACCATGTTTCTAAGTAATTTTAAAATTCATCCCTATGTTATTCAAATGGATAAAATGAAAAGAAAAATATTTTTTTAAATTAGAAAGGTCCATAAAATCGATATAAAAATCTGACTACAGCACTTATTTCTTTATTTCGGTTAAAATGATATCTTCCTCTTCTTTCTACGTGCTGTAGTTGCTGAGCTATAAAAAACATGCATACAAACAATTTTATTCATATGTATATGTATATATATCCAAACTACATATATAAAAGACATTGTCACTTTGTCAGTAATGCTTTTTGAAGCTTAATATCTCGCAAACGACTGAAGCGATGTTGTTGAAATTTTCAGGATAGCATTATGACATAATAACAAAACTTTTTAATGTATCGAACTTGAGATCAAAGATCTGGGTTAGACTACAGGGAGTAATTTGCATTTCCAATAAGATAACACGTAATTTCACGTAAAAATGAACTTTTCGACGCGCAGGCTTTCATTATTTTTTATGTTAAAATTAGAAACAATTAACCTATGAACTTCAGATGTGAACCATTTTGAAGAAAACATTATAAAGGTTCTTATTCTGTTCACCTTTTTCCGCCTACAGTTCGAAATCGCTCAATTTAAACGTTTAATTCACACAGTTTGAGGAAATCTAGCCATTTTAAGGGGTTGTTGCCTTGCCTACCAATTCCATTGTTAGACTTCGATATCATATTGTTATTTCAATCCTTATAGGTGCGTTGTTTGCTTTTACTACGAGAGAGAGGGAGGTGACAAAGGGAGGGGGAGAGAGGGAGGGTGAAAAAGGGAAGGAGAGGGAGGGAGAGGGAAAGGAGAGAGGGGAAGAGAGAGAGAGGGAGAATGAGGGAGAGGGAAATGACTTTCAATAGAATTTATGTTTGTGATGCCAATTTGATCTCCATAAATAGCTTGAACTATCGAATCTTTACTCCCGTCATTTTTGACGGGTTATACTAGTTTATATTTGAAGCCACTCTTTAGACCCGATTTAAGATAATTTCCGAATAGGCACGAGTTTTAAATTTGGCAGGAATGCACGAATCACGTATTAAAAGGTAATGACGAAAAGAAATCCAGAAAAAAGACCCAGGTTCGACTCCATGAGAACATTTGTGTTTCCCGTAAGAAAACACGTAAAATACGACATTTCGACGTGCAGGCTTTCACTCTTTTACAAATTAAAATCGGAAAAATTGATCTACAATCATCGTACGTAAACTGTTTTTAAAAAAAATGTACAAGGTTTCTTATTATTATCGTCGATTTACGCCTTCCGCTTGAAATTACATTTAACGAATATGTGACAGATTTTGACCAAATATCGCGCTTTTATCGATAAGTTTCCTGGGCAACGAATGCCACTGTTGAGACCCGAGATTCCAATTATTGCCTCAATATTCATACCTCATACGATAGAAATACGAAGCATTTACGTACCTAGGTGTATCGAGCGAGAGGGAGCAAGAGGGAAGGGGGGACGGAGGAGGAAGGGGGATACGCCAATATAATTTTATTTCCCGTCATATATACTTAGGTATTGTAGATATGAATTTAAAAAAATAATATTAAATAAACTTTCATGCTTCTCTGTGTTTATTATTAAAAATGCTAGCAATATTTGAAATTTGAAATGTAGGCTTCTCCAGTTTCTTTATAAGCGTCTTTTCCTTCCTATTTTTTTCCTACCATACTAATATTATTTTCTTACCTTTAACGTATTGAATATAAATTAAATTTGTAAAAACCGACGAAAAATTTTAATTCAGGATAGAAAAATATAATAACGTGTAATTTAGGATGTATGTAATTTGTATTAATTTTTTCTGCAATAAAGAATAGAATCAAATTCTTCGTAAGTAAAATAAGATTGGTTGTCCATTGCTTTCCCAATTGCCCAATGGAATCTACTTTAAATGGAAAAGGAAGTTAATTTTCGTACGATACATGTTAATTAAAGTTAATTTTTAAATATTTTAGAATCATAACCTCCCGAAACTACTCTACGTGGAAAAGATTTTTAATCAAAATTCTCACGCGACAAATTCACGAGAATTCTTGAGAATCCCGAGAGCAAAAGACCTTCTCGAATTCTCTAGAAAAAAAATACTGCGTAAAAGGAAAACACTCAAATCCCGAGAACAGAAAAAAAGTCGAGAATTCACAATCTCTAATTGCGGTGGAGGGAAAAAGTCATAAAACCCACGCCTCCTTTCGATATATTTCTGAGGAAATCGCTACAGTAAAAGAGAAAGTATTAAGAATAGACTTGAATCGAATCATCGCTGTCTCATTCACTCCCAAAAGGGCAATTTTCTATACCAATGAGAAATTTCACCAAATCCATTCCTCTTTTCCACCCCTTTTCCCTTTCTCCATCTCTATAGCACACCATAGTAGATTCTTTCCCTCTTTCCTGGGTCGAGAATTGCCCGCTCGCCATAAAATAGTATTTTTGGTGTGGATGAAGGAAAAAAAAAATATATATATAGGGGCAACTGAGAGGGAGATGGGAAGCGAAGATATGAAACGTTGAGAGAAAGTGAAATAAAAAGAAATTGCAATATCGCAAGGAGATATAAATGAAAGAGGAGAAAGGAGGGTGAAAAAAGGGAGAAAATTACCAAGAGACGTAGTAGTAAGATGGAGAGAAAAAAAGAAAAATGTAAAAGAGAGAACTGAAAAACAGGTATATATATAGAAAGTAAAAAGAGGAGAGAGATGAAGATAGGGAATGAAGGGCTGCTGGATGATAATGCTAAAAAGCACAAAAGAGCAAGAGATTAAACTTTATAAAGAAGAAATTATTGAACAGACACTTGGAGAAAATTGAGCAGAGGAAGAACAGGTAGTAGATGACAATGAGTGAAAGTAGATCGGGAATGTTGAAAAAAAAGGGGAAACGTCTAGTACGTGCAACATGAAATAACGTTTTAAATTATGACTTTGACCTGGAACTATAAATATGCATATGGAAGCCATTATAATTTGGGTTACATTCAATCTTCAGCGTCTACTTCAATTTATGAGGCCTCTGAATAATTAATTATCGATTGATAACGCGTAAAACTACTCTATCATAAAACGGAGAGCGAAAAATATACAATGGTTTATAGTAAGCACGTAAAATATTTACTTTTTATCGATATTCTTAATCTTGTTTATTAAGGTTCTGTAAGATATTTAGCAAGTTCTTTTTTTTTGCCTAAGATATACTTTTGTACGCTTATGTACAGAGAAATTATAACCATAGTTGAAAGCGATCCAATCATCGAAATTAACACCGCGCGGTATTTTCACCGAACAGAGTCTATACTAAAGGGCTTTATCAGCCCTCTCCCACCCCTTTCACTCGAAGAGTGCTCAGTAAAAATCCAGACAAATCAATCCATCCAAAACTCTTTATACTTTGAAATTGACTTCGGAAAACTTTACCGGTCTGCCTTCCTCCATATCTCAACGGGAGAGGCAACCACGGAATTCTCCAGATCTTCGAAACTCTCCCTATCTACCACGCATCACTTCATATCCCCGAAACCTTTATTTTCTCCCGCACTCCCGAACTCATCCATTGCACCTCATCGGAAGTAGGAGTCAGATAGGTGTGTTTGTGTGTGTGTGGTCGAGGACGAGAAGACGTGGGCGAGGGAAGAAAGAAAAGCAGCGAATGTCTGGGCCCGGAGATAAATGCCGCGAGGGTTTGACTCGGACGTGCGCCCCTCCATGGTGAGTCATGGAGGTTGGACTGGTTAAGTCCTGCTTCGTAGCCAGTTGGCGATGAGAGCGGGCGAACAGGGTAGCGGAGAAGGAAAAGAAAGGAAACAAGAGAACGCTTTTTCCTATCGAAAATAGGAAAAGGAGTGAGGTTGACGGAGGCGACGTAAGAAGTGGAAATGGATGGAAAAGTGGAAAAAGAGTGTAAGCAAGTTTTTTTCCATCGAAAAGAGAGAGGGAAGGGAGTTGGGAAGGGTATAGAGACAGAGAGAGAGAACGAAAGCCTTTTGAAGGGAGAGAGATAGAGGGTAAAAGAATGGGAAGGGATAGAGTAGCATTGGGATATCATCCAGCCAGTGACCGCAGACAGATGGTTCCCAAAACTTTCCCATTCCCATTTTTAGCCCTGACGTTCGCCCGCTCCGCGTGTGTGTGTGTGTGCGCTCGCTTTGGGTGTGAGAGAGAAAAAGAGAGGGAAAGAGGGAGGGGAGATTCTGAGAGCAAAAGAGAGGCGGATAGGGAGAAGAAGGAAACGGATGTAATATTTATGGGACTCTAGAAATACGACACCTCTCCACTCTCTTCTACATCTTCACTGCTCCTCTCTCCCGCCTTCCCTTTCTTTCTCTCTCTCTCTCTCTCTTTCTCTCTCTCGGAACAGGATCTCCTGATTTCCCTCTTTAGTAAAGGAATCCCTTTTTAGAGTCCTCTCCTCCACTCTGAAAAAATCGTTCACTCTTGGTGCCTCTCTCCGCATGACAATTATAACCTCAACACCCTCTTAAAGTTTTTAAAAAACTATCTCCGAAATTTTTCCCGTTACCCGAAGAATGCTGGTTCACACTGCACAATGCATCCATACAGAATCGTATTCGTATTTTTTGTTGCTTATTTACACTCGTGTGACACGCGCAAGAACACATATTCCTATCTTAATTACTTGGCTGATTGCATTATTTTTCGGCCCCGCAGATTTCGGATTACTTTTTAGATAAACCGAGTCCCGAATTTTCTTTTTTACTCTTGGACTGTGTTTACAATTGTGTAATTCAAATTCCTTTGGAGATATAAAACTTTTTACTGACTCTGAACATCTGAGAACTGATTCACACGCTCGTGTGCATGCAATGGACTAGATAACGTATTCTTATAAATATGTAACTATGATTTATGATGCAATGATGCGCACATATTATTAATTAACGACAAAAAATCTGGAAAAAAGGTTTAACATAAGTAGGGTTGAACAATTTTGAATATATTTAATGCCAACCAAACGATTATTCTGTTTTCCTTCTATGCAGCTCTTATGACGTAAACAATCCTTAAATTAACACAATAAATGAACTTAGTTGTGAACAGATACAACAAGCATCCATAAACTGAGTATTATTTCAGTAGCAAAGTATTTTGATAAGGTATTCCAATGATTTTCACGAATTGCAGCTCTGGGCTTGTACCATATTAGACGCTTCCGATGTGCGTCAAAACATGTATGAACGTAAATAAATGACGACCAAGAATCATGGAAATCAAAAACCCCGTAAGTCCAGAAAACCAATTTTTTCAGGAGACACGAAAAACTGCGTCATGGCTAAAATTTAATAGCAATACCAAAAAAATATTTTAAAATTGTTAAGGTCCCTATGGCAGTAGTTATCCATGGACTTATATGTTTTATGGTTTCAACACATGCAACATGCACTCTATATGGCAGTTTCACTGTTTCCTCATTTTCACCAAAATATGGACACGTTGTTTTTGATTTCCATGATTCGTATTGTGTAACCTGTAAACAAAAAAAGTTAACAACGTTGTGAAGCTCTAAATCAGGATATTGATTTTCTATCCAAATGATTCCAATACCAAAACCGTATATTTCCGAACAAATTCTTATGTCGTTTGGGAAAGAAGGTAGCCGTTTAGGATTTCTTTGGAAAAATCCCAGCTTAAGCAGTGCCAAACATTCGCTGGCGATTTCAAATCCACCTTACTCTAAATCATCAGGCCCACAGCGTCAATTAACATGCGCTCGCATAGATAAACAATCTGGCAAATGAAAGTCCCATAGCTGATCCCTGGTGTTTCTGTTGGTCTCCAGATATATACATATATAGAAATGAAAACATCCTTCCGAATGATTATTTATTCTGATCCTCGATTTTAAATTTTATCGCCGTTTTTGAGACAAATAAAAATACTTTAATCCGTCTTCGGCCAAACGAAAAAATCGAAAAGCATAACGCAACCGCTGAAGTCACCTTTGAATTGGAATAACATCCGATATACGGACGATTTATTGACCGAAAAATTTGGAACCGCTATGAATAGTTGAAAGCCAAGTCGATCGTGCGCCAAATCACATTACCACAGCTCGTTGGATCACACTGTAAAGCATCGGAGAAAAACATTTTATGCCAACATCCCTGGGGAGGGTATTGAAATTTACCTCACTATCCCTCAATGTATGGTTTCACTCCTCAAATGCGATATGACTTACCAAAATTTTTCTTAGGATTGGCCCAAATAATTTTGTACGCAGGTCATATAATTTCATCTAATTTTATACGGGCAATATGGAACGCTAAATTCATTTGAATTGTTGAGCGTAGCCCGTAAATATAATAGTTATTTTCTTATACAACTATGTATGGTAATGAAGTAGCAGCCTGCACGACAGAAGCAAGCACCGCACAAGAAACGAGGACAACGAAGGTTTTTGCGCCACGCAGCGCACGGTGATCAACATCCGTATCTGTTTTGTGCGCAACGAATGAAATCACTGAATTATAATCACGTAAATGCACCATAATTTCCGCGAAGCGATGCTGCAAAAGCAATCCAGGAATTACGTATAATACAGAGAATCTAACACTTGCTAAATATAAATGGGTATATGAAATTGTGTCTGACGAATTTTCGATAGCAAAAATTTTTATACTTTAGTATTTTTTGTTTCCAAAGAATATGTAAATTCCTATCTAAAAACCTGTAGCCACCGGAGTGCTCGAAACTACAAATGTTCCCTGCAACGTTAAGAAGTTGGAAATCCCAGAAATAAACAATTATTAAATGACAATATGGCTTCTCTATGGCTCAAAGAGACATGTTACTTCTCGTTAGTAAGACCGCTATTAGAGTACGCGTCGAGCATATGGGATCCATAAGAGAAAGGATCAACAGAGTTAGAAAGAGTGCAGCGAAAAGCCGCTAGATTCGTCAAAAATTGTTACGATAGAAACAATAGTGTTACAGCCTTGATACAGGACTTAGGATGGGAATCACTAACTGAGCGCCGATCACGCTCTAGGTTAAAACTTCTCGAAAGATTTAGAACGCATATATTCTCCAGCGATGTCGAAGAAATAATAAGAGCGCCAACTTATATTGGTAGAACGGACCATCCTCGTAAAATAAGAGAGATAGCCTGTAGGACTGAGAGGTATAAAGGCTATTTTTTCCCTAGAACGATAGCTGAGCAGAACAGAAGTTACGAAAAGAAATCAGCCGACGTAGAGTGATACAACTCATTATTATGCGCTTTCCCTCGGTGCTGTTGCACCCCCTGCCACACACCATTGCGGTGGTTTGCAGGGTGAACTGTAGATATAGATATAGATTGTTTAATTTTTATCCCCCATTCTTGTGATGAATACAAGTGATATTGCAGAGATATGTTTCTAAGAATCAAAGTCTTCCTACCTTTTCACCAGCAAAACTCCCGCGTTGAAAGAACGCTCTCTCCAGACGTCCTGGATCCCAAACACCAATAACTTTCCAATGGTCTTGTAATACCTACAGTAGAAAAAGAAGCAAACATTAATAAGAACCCGCTACCACAAAATAAGAGAAATCATAAAAAATAAATTTAGCAAAGAAATTAAACTCGGTAGGTAATAATAAAACTCACTTGGAAAATATTTATTTAAAAAGAGAATGAAGTTCGATTAGTCCAAAATACGCTTTAAAATCAACATGAGTTAAGAAAGTTTAAATGCATTCATTATTAATAAGAAATTTCAATTCATTTCAAAATTTAACTACACGTTAATCATTGTCACCGGCCATTTCGACATTATGGGCGAAGATTGTCTACATCGACGAGTAAAACTGTACATTAACTATTATATTACTAAATACCTTCAAAAGTGGAGCTTGGTTAACAAGCACAGATCACGCAGGCCTCCAGCGCGTTGCCACCGACAGCGAGCGAGTCTAAAACGCACTGTACTAAGCAACGAAAAACTTCGCTTCTACCCAGTTAGGTCACGAGTTGTTATATCTCGGCGGCCAAGGGGTTAAAGTTCGGTCAGGAAAAACAGCGAAAGGGGAAGATAAAACGTTTGTTTCACCACTCCTATCTTACCCTCCGTCAAATTCTGTCAAATTGGCAAAGCCAACAAAGCCACGCGATGCGGTAGTAACCCCGTCCAAATGGAAACGCGTTCTACACGGTCTTTTACCGATGCGTGGCATAGAACAGAACCACGTCCCACGCGAGGTCAAGTTGGAAACTAACTTTTCAATTCGATCGTAATGCGTGATGCGTTCGACGCCGTCGGGAAAAGCAGACCCAGCGGCGCGTTTGAGGCCGGAAAAAATTCCAACTCGCGGTCGAGCGAGTGGAAATAAGGGGAGCCAATGAACAATTTTACCGTAGCGAATTATTTTGGTAGGAAAATGCTCCAGGGAATGCCGAAAGAGCTTCCTATGAGTTGGAAAGGAAAGGAGAGACTCGCATGCCTGTTTGTTTTTAAGGGAACGCAACTAAAACAAAGGAGGGTGAAAGTCTTGAGGAAAGTCCTATAAGCAAGCCTTTCAAAATACTCGTTGCGTAGATCAGAGTAGTCAAGCGCTCTTTCGGTTGTATACAATTAATTCATTAAGCGAAGAAGCAAACCATTTTAGAGCGCCTAATAAGTTAACTTAGATGTGCGATGCGTTGGAAAAAGAGCCCGAACGATCCACCACGTGGAGCAAGTTTTCTTAGTTTAAAAGATCAGACAAGTTTACGCTTATACAGGTCCGATCTATAGTTATAAATACAGGTCGCTCTGTATACCAGCAGATAGGCGGAAGCGCATCCAACTGTCTATAAAAAGTGGATAGCTGTAGTTTTGTAATTAAAATTTTATAAATTACGTGAAACAGTCTCCTACTAGGTGAGTGCGACATTTAAAGCTTCTCTCACATTCGTAATCAAACTCGAAATGTTATTTCTGCTGCGTGGGAGAAGATTCGAGAGGCTTAAAATGAAATTGCAATCTATAAAATATAGACGGAATGTTTCACAACAGATTATAGAGCGAGAGGAAGTGAAATGCAGCGACTCTGTAATAAGATGTTAATAAGCGCTTTTGATTGCTTAACAATCGATTTCATCATCGTCGTCATATCTCATATATTTTTGAAAGTCTGTTTGTTTGTTTATCTGTGCATCTATACATTTCCACACCGTTAAAGCTAGAGTAATAAAAACTTTCAACAGATACTTTCTTCACAAATAGGAAGGCCGTAGGCTACTTTTTAATCCCAAATGTTTTATATTAATTTTACAAAAAGCAAAATAACTTTGTATGCTAATGGCAACGAGTGAACGGAAGTTCTTTTCGAACTGTTCTGATGCATAAACTGTTCAATAAAATAACTGTTATCATAAACTTCCTATTCTCAAAGAATACACAGTGAGAAAGGTGGGAAACGACTACTTCCTTATCCGTAATTGGACGGCGGGGACTGATTAAACTACGCGTATTTTCCCAAGTCCTAATATTGATTTGAATCAAATTTGGTACGACTGTGGAGGGCTCCCAGAAATAATTCATACGTGGTTTTTGTTTCTCTCTGCCCGTTTTATCCAAAACGGCGGCCGAGTGAAATCTTAAATACCATGTATCATCTAGAATTCTGATCGGATTGGAACCAAATTTCCCCGGGTATTTCTGCTAGTCCTCTGATAAAGGTGGGCATTTCAATAATTTATAGCGCCAATTCACACAGTCTCCCCGACTTATATTTCTCTAAATGTTTAATCTAACATTTAGGCAACAGTCTTCCAGAAATATCCTATTCTCACATTGCTTAATAACACTCATAAGCTTTACTTACCATAAGATTGCTCAATTCGTTCCCGGATAAAAGTCAGAAAAGACAATAAATTAACAGAAGCAATATTACAACTTCACACGAATTGTGTAATTAATGTAAATAGAAAAATACATAAGTCATGCTATAAAACAATTGTTAATCGATTAGAGGTAGACTCATTATTTTTAAAAAATCGTTACTATAATACATTGCTCAAATTTTTTATTTTGATCAAAATCGTTAGAGTAATTTTTGAATAAATCGACAAGAATAAACTACTTGTTATTGTTGAGGTATGTCTCTTATAAATATGATATATAATTTGATTTCATTTAATCTTTTAGACTCTAGAGGAGCACACAGACAGCGTGTCGAAAAGCATTTTTAACTCAGGAACATCTAAAACGTGTATTTCCGTCAAAATATCGATGCCGATGTTTTCACGATTGCAATACTCTATATATTACATACATATACGAGAAAGTAAAAGTAATAATTCTTATTTTAGGTTACTAATAGAGGTGTGATAAGAAATTCTACAATTACATTTTTGAAACCTCCATTTCTGCCGAAAAAAATCGATACAACATACATTGTACACACTTTCTCATATATAGGTACTAATGCGTCGTTTAGTTATCTTTAGAAAATGAAAATCGTATGAGCCTGTTTTTAGAAAATCCAATTTTTGTTAAAGTTACCTAGAATAAACTAGCCTTATATTCATTTTTTGAGAAATATGAACTATACAGTATTATTGAAGACGTAAACTCAAGTAGCTGTACGAAATTTTATCAAAATCGTAGAGCCGTTTTCGAGAAAATCGGATTGTTTTTAAAAATGCGTAGAATAAACTACTATTACTTATTGATCAATGTCAACCATTTCTATGTATACTCTGCTCAGTATGATAAAATGCCTAAGTACGAGATTTCATTCATTTTCGCTCTACCGTCTAGGCTTCATAGCCAGTCACAGACAGCCAGACAGACGGCATTGCGAAAACCACTTTTTCGGATTCAGCGACACCTAAAACGTATATTTCCGTAAAAATCTCGAGGTCGAATTTTTTCGCGATAACAATACTTTCTCGATACTTCGCATGAGAAAGTAAAAAGTAAACGAAAACTAATTACGAGAAAAGGTTCTTCCTATGACTTCAAAATTGTCACGTAACGGCAAGGAATGTTTGCAACGCTGGCTGACTCGGCCATTATCCTGAAGTTTTTCATCCTCATTTTTCTCCCTGCTCTCTTATTAGCCTAATTACGTACAATCGAACGTTCGTGGAACTTGAAATCGCACTGGCGAGAATAAGAAACTCGTGAGGTGAGCGAGAGAGAAAAAAAAACTCGCTTTTCGGGCAAATTTCTCATTCAGTTCCAGGTCTCAAACTTCTCTTTTAACCCTCCACATACGTGACGTGCAGCGTGAATATGACGAACAATGCCGAGGGAGGGGGAAGCAGGGGGTAATATGAGGTGTGGGGGCGAGGGAGTTAACAAGGCGTTCTGCTCCCTCTTCCTATTCAACCTACTACTCTTCCCCTCCTCCCTCTCCTTTATTCCCCTCACCACTTCCCCTTAATCCTCCCTCTCTTTCCTTCACCCTCACCCATATCCCAAAGCTTCTGTGCTTGTTCTCCTTCCCTCCTCTTTTACTCCCACCATTCCTGGAACCACCAAATCATCCCGAATGTGTGTGTTTGTGTGTGTGTGGGGTGTTTGTGTCTCGCTGGATCTGACACTCCCAATCGACTGTCGGATCGGTAGTTTAAGAGTGGGTGGGTTGGAGATACGAGTCGGATGTGATGAGAGAGTGCGAGCAGGATGGGTGGGTTGGGTTGGGTTGAGAGCGGAGGAGTAGTGGAGAGAATATAAAAGGAGTATGTGGCTACCAGGGGAGGCAAAGAGCGTTTGCGGAATGGGGGGAAAAAAAAGAGATCAATAATATAGAGTAGTGACATCTGGAATGAGACAAGCGTGGGACGTGATAATTGGGAACGAGAGAGAGACAGAGGCTGGGAATATATATGAACATAGACGGTAGAAAATTAAGAGTGAGAGAAAGGTGGAGGCGGGCGGATGGGATCATTTTGACACATTTCTCAGAATTGAAAAACCGCCGGAACTTTGATCCATTCGATTTCTGAATGAAATTTCTAGCAACCGGATAGATGATCGAAATTTCGCAATTGTTCTCGCGAAAATATACGGGCCGATGCGTTTTATTAAATTCTGTATCTAAGAGTGCACTGAGCGTAGCTACCCGAGTTTTCATCACGACGGACAATTTTATTTATTTTTACGGAAGTTGGTCACGCTTTCCCTATAATTGGATAACGGAGGCTGAACCTAACGCTTCCAAATTTGAGAGGTGTTTTAATCCGGAAGATAGGCAAATGCCTGAAATATTGGATAACATCTAGTACTGTTGCGAAAGAGGATGCTTTTTTCGAATCAAACTTTTGCGAGCGCATGTTTAAATTGCTGTTTGGGCGAAATAAATCGTTAGGTTTTAAGGAAACTGAATAAGTTTATTAGATAGTTTCTATTAAACGTATCACTACAATAAATTATGAAATGAGTTTTAAATTAAAAAAAAGTCACTGCTCCTTATGAGCATTTGATGGGGTTTGTATGAAAAGAGAACGCAAATACTATTAAATAGGAATTTTTAGTTACATAAACAAATTTTACTGTTTATAAATTCTCATTAATATTCATGAATTTATTAAATCCGTATTACCTTGTAAACAGCTTAAGTAAAAAAAACAATGGAACATGTTTTAAACACCGTAAAATTGTTCTTTTCATTTCAAACCAAAAATATTTCCTCTTACATTTACAAATCAAGAATGCATACTTAGGAACAATATTGAGCAGCTGATAGTCTGCTATTGTTATAATATATATATATATATATATATATATATATATATATATATATATATATATATATATTAGCTCGGTAAAAAAATTGGAAGAACTATACGTTTTATAGAAGACAACAAGATTAGTGAAATTTCTAATACACCGCTTTACTTAAGTGGGAAAACTTCCTGCCCTTTCAGGAAATATCAGTAACTTCTAATTATGGCAAATAACATACGTTCCAACTCGCTGACACAATGGATCGAGACTATTTCTGTGAACGCAGAAAGACTTTGACTTTCATCCTTTAGTGCTGAAACTGCTGGATACGAGAACAAAAGCCATTTAAAATGATAAGTTAAGACTTTGAGGAGGTTAATCCGCGTTCTGATCGCATTAAAGCTCGAATCCAAAACCATAGCAACTCAGATTAATGCAGTGCATAAACGATCGAGTCAGCAGTATGCTCTTGAGTAATCGAGTAATGCAATTTCATTCCGCGCCGCTGGTCTGTTTAAAACACTTTATCGCACCTCCCGTTACGACGTTTTCTCGGTCGTTAGACTCCGTTGCGGAAAACCTTAACCCCTTATGCCTCCGAACTTTTCTTGTTTATCTGCTTCATTACGGTTCGGTGCTCTCTCTCTCTCTCACTCTCTCTCTCACTCTCTCTATTTCTATCTTCTCGCTTTTAAGTTAGCGCTCTGTTTTAATTGAAACGAGCATGCGCCGTTAATGCGCAGCAATTTATGACATGAAATGTCGGTGAGGACTTGAAGACGTGTGGATGTAAGTAAATTCCGCGCAGTTCCGCTATTAAAACGCCATTTTCAAAGCCTGTGAGATAAGTAAATTCTCTCCCTTTCTCTCAGAATGAAAAAGCTATGGATGATATTTAAAAATTCCTAGTTGGATTTACATCCAACCAAAAAAAGCTTTTTCGACGGTGACTTAAGCGCTTTGCATACCATTAATTCAATTTTAATTAATAGAGAATATACATTTATCGCGTCTAAATATAGTATACCTTCAAATAGAATATATTCCCGGAAAATGTCAAGATATTTTTGAAAATTTTACGAAAAAAACCCAAAGAAAAATCGTAGTTTCACAAACATCTTATCACAGGGGAAAATTTCGCGGCAAAAAATATTTCTCATAATTACATTTAGGTAGAATAATTTTTTCAGAGAAACCGGATAAAAAAAGGTCAATGTTAACGCCGTAAAAGGAACTATATTATAAAAATTTCAGAATGCGGATGGAGGTGAATTCACGACAGGCACTCGCGTGCGTCTGTGCACCCAGACAAGCGCTCAGAAACACATGCACAAATACACCCACGTACTTGAAACCATCAGCGAAATTACGAAGGGAGCGAACAGTGCAGTCGCTTCGGGCACGGCCCAGAACGGGAGCGTGGAATGGGGCAGTTAGCCCTCTCACCCCGTCCTAATTACCCTACAATGGCGAGCAGTTGACGATACCTGCCCAGGGCATAAAAAATTCAATTGCTACCGTGTTAATCCGAAAACCAGCTTCCCATCCACAGAATAACTTTTCGTTTACACATTAATTGCAGGTAAAAACCTTAGCGACGTAAACCGTTACTCCTTGAGGGGGAGGGAAATTCACGGAGCCAACGAAATAAAAAAATCATCCACCTCATCTGAGGAAACCACGAAACATACAAACACCAAATCCCTCGATGATGAATTGTTAACGCGGCAACGACTCCTTCCTCCGCCATCTCTTGATATTGACGACCTCCTTCCTCTCCCATTCCCTCCCTTAAAACAGAGATCGACTCCGTTCTTTCTCCGTGTATATCCGTTTTTCACCCTCGTCCGAGAAAGACTTCCGTCTTCATTTTCCGCATCCCCTCCCTCTTCTTTCTACCTACTCCCTCTCTCCCTTTTACCCCTCCCTCCACATTTCTCGCTACCTCCATCTTACTGCGTATGCCATTATTCTCTTCCTCTCTCAAAACTCACCATCCCCATCTCGCCAACTACCTCCCGCATTTGCTCCACGGATGTATATAAATATCTTTCCCTCTCGTTCGTCTTCCTCCGCTGCCTCCCTCCTCTCGCTCCATTCACTTCTCCGCTCCCTATTTTGCAAAGCAAAAGAGGGAGCGGGGCTCGATAAGAATGGCGTGGGAGGGGGGAAGAGGGAAGGAAAGAGACGATGGTAGTGGCAGTTTGGCGGAAATGAACTAAAAGTTGTAGTTTAGAAGAAAGGAACGTCCCTGAAAATGGTTAAAAGTCACTCTTAAAAAAAAGTTTATTTTTTTATCGAGAGCGAATTGAGTTGAATAAGGGTACATTTAGAATCGAATATTAACGGGAGCTTTTTGTTTTCCGGTTCCAAATCAAAATTAAATTAAATATTTCCCGGTACCATTTTGAAAATTTCAATGCTTATATTTTTAAAAGCACTATTACTTATCTAAAAGGAAGATGATGAAAATTTGACGAAATAACAGCAATTTACAGATATCTACATAACGAGGGCTTTATACTTTTTTTTTTGGTTTTGAAAAAACGTCACAAATTGCACTCAAAAAGCTTCTCGTCGGTGTCGGAGAGCTTTAAATATTTATCTAAAATTAAGTAAAATGTCTTTCTTTAGGGCGAAATTGAGACTGTGAAGTCCCTTCTTACATTTAACCCTTTCGTCAGGGTTGAATGTTATATACAAGTTAATTACAAAATTTCACACACATATTGATTACAGATTTTGTTAGTTGACCATAAAGAATTACCATAGAATAATGTTAGTTTTGTGGGTTGAAAAAAAACTGTGTAATCGCTTTGTTTAGCACAGAAAAAAGTCCCACTGCGGAAAAACATCTACGAAGAGGAGGGAGATGAAAAAAGACCGCGAAAAATCCCTAAATAGATACAGAAGAAAATAAAATTAAAGAAATAAAGAATGAAGGATTTGAATACCAACAAATAAAGGAAAGAAGTAATACAGACATACATAGAACATATAAAAAATACACACACACAAAATATACATATACATACAGGAAATTTTTAAATAATGTGCAAATTGAGAGTATACATTTAAAAGTCGGAGGCAAAAAGAGGAGAAAATAATTTTTACAGTAAGCTACATTACAACAAATTATAATTCGAAAATTTAGAACCACCGTTTCCTGGAAGGAAAAAGAAATGATTACTTATACACATTCTGTCGTTAATATGCTGCCTCGTTTACTGTTGGCGTATGAGAAAGGAGTAACCCTAAGTAAGATTTCTTGAAGGAGGATACAGTTGGAGAGTTTTGTATGTGTGGTGGTAGAGTATTCCAGAGTCGGCATGAAGTGACATGAAAAGATTTATTGTAGATTTCTGTCCGGTGATGAGGAATTTCAAGTTGGCAGTTCCTCCGTGTGTAAATGCTATACCCGCTATTCATGACTGAGAATTGCGATGACAGGTAACGAGGGTTAAGGGTGGATTTTATGGCGAAAATAGTGATAAAAGATGAATACGTCTTCTTGTCTCGAGTTTAACCCATGATAGTTTGGTAAAGGAGCTTGAGACATGGTCGCTTTTTTTGAGGTCGCATATAAATCTTAGCAGACGACTTTTGACGAGAGATGATTTTTTGAAGCAATATGAAGATATCTACATCATTTTCAATGAAAGAATTGGCTTTAAATTTCTTTAAAAATTGGACTGTAAAAAGACAAGGCTTCCTGTTAAAATAAAGAGAAAAGATCTGATGTGGCCAACACATGAATTTCTCCATATTTAGGGTATAGATATTTAAATTATTATGAATAGTATTATAAGGCAAAATTATTATTTCGTATAGTAAAAATAATACAGTAGTCCTTATTGCCGTAAATTATATTTTAAACATGTTTACAGAATTCACCACTACATGGTGGCGGCGCTGTATACTGGAAATTACAAAAGCGTTAAATATCTCCGAAATGAATAGTCCTACGAAAAATTGTTTCAAACAAAAGTTGGAAGGAATGTTATTTTCTATAACTTTGTTCCTTATAAAGATTGTAAATAACGGCGTTTTAACGAACATATACGATGAAAACCGAAAACACCGATTATTTAGAAATACTTCCTAAACAATAACTGCTATAAATAAAATGAAGTACTCACGAGACACGGCGAAGACAAGATGATTGGAAAAATACCTCCAAATCACCGTAAAGGCTGTCGAAACGCGCGTCCTGAGTGATCCTGCGAGTCTTCTGTGCCTTGGCACCTAAGTACCGCCTTTACGGTGATTTGGAGGTATTTTTCCAATTTATTCAATCTGCTATGGAAAATTGTTTGAAATAAAAGATGTAGGAAATCATATTTTCTACATTCTTTGTAATGGTCAATGTATACATAATGACGTATTATCGGAGAAATACCGCAAAAACCGAATCGGGTCTCGAATAAACCTCGACTTCCGGTTAACCGGCATTGTCCAAAAACTAAACAGTTCTTTGTGCTCATGCTAAAGTGTTATATATGAAATTTGGTATTAATATGAAAAGTAGTTTTTGAGTTAGAGCGCCCACAATCAGATACATCCACATCCACACACACACACACAGAGACATCATTCCGAAAATAGTCTAAACGTGTTCTAGGGTCCTCAAAACGTGTATTTCCGTTGAAATCTCGAAGTCGATTTTTTTCGTGATCACAATACTCTCCCTATACTACGTATGGAGAAAGTAAAAATTGTGATAGCAAAGCGGTAAGCAGCAAGATGGTTCATCATTAGGAGAAGAAGGACGAATAGGGGGCATGATAGATATGCAACAGAGAAGAATGGGATAAAATAAGGATGGAGAGCGGGATGGATTGGTAAATGTAGTATGGAGCGGAAAAGGAGGAAGGGGGTGAAAATAAAAGGGACGGAATCAGTCAAACGGGTTGGAACTAATGCGATGAAAAATAAAGGAGGAACATTTCCGAGGAAAGATTTGAGATAATGGTTTCAAGCCATCCTAGTTAGATGCGAAAAAAAAAGGAAAAGGGGAGGGAGCAAAGGAACTGACGAAGCAGGACGCATGAGTGCTGCCATTTGGACCCCGGATTTTTGGGCGGTTGATGGACGTTTGTGCGCCCGAATATTTTAGATATATTTCCCTCTCACTGCCATACCTTACTGCTTAAAATATTTTCTTCTGGAAAACAATGACTGTTGTTCGTTTGAGCATATCATCTTACACGATAGAAATGTAATTAAAATATTTTGGAAAACTTTGGTTTCGTCCTCAATTTTCCGTTTCGTCAAATTTTGTTTTTAGGAGCACTTCCCGTAGTTTCACCGAGGATATGAAAATAATTTGGTTCTATTTATAAACCAGTTTCGAGGAGAGGCCGCTCCCTCAGACCACTCAATAGTCAGTGAGATAGTGATCCGAGCTTTCAACATCGTCGTTTCAATGGGAGATTCTAAAACACTAATAGTTTTCTGGGCAGGCTTATCGCTGGATCTAATTTTGGAAATTAAAATTCCTGGAATAATTTTACTTTTGATTTGCACATGTGGAAGTGTGCTCCATCTGCTCAGAGCGTAGTTATCCTCCGAGTGGTACTGGTGTCACCCATTATACTTTTCCGACCTTTTTTATATTACAGGGTGTCCATTTAATCTCTCCGGTATTTTAAGAAGCTATATCTTTTAAACCAATATAGATATAATAGAAAATGAAAAACAATAAAAATGTAGAACTAAAAAAATTTAAAACCTGAGGTTAATAAACTTCTGTATGTGCTCCTTTTGTCGCCTGGTAGATTTCTAGTCGATAATCAATTTCGGCCAGGCTGCTATGTTGTGAAGACACTACCCGTTTTTTAAAACTTTTGATACCATTGCCTGATCGTTTTAACCGTGGAAGAATCTTTGTTGTACGTATGTCTGAATTCTCTTTGCACACGAATCACTGATTTAAATTCAGCAAACCAGAGAACGCACAGTGCTTTCACAAGTGGAGTCTCCATTGCACTCTGGCACAATGACACGTAGGGCAAACAGTGGCGTGCTACGCAGACAACGATGCGTACAACGATGTTGCCAACTCCCTACCTAAAACTGTTTGAGATAGGCTTCAATTCGCAATTTGTCTTTTTTCGATATTTCTAATTGTTAAGTAATATAGCTTCTTAAAATACCGGAGAGATTAAATGGGCATCCTGTATTTTATTTCATAATTAAAATCGTGTTTTCTCCTTGTTATGGATATTGAAGTGAATGTAACCGAATGGAGAATGAAGACGCGCATCCATTATGGTTCAATGTCCGTTTTCGACAAGGTGCGTAAATATGGAGGAGAAAATATTGGAGGTGTGACTGCAAACGGCAATAAGTGATGGTTTATTGTGAACCTTGGGCAACCACCACCACGATAGTGATGCAGAATTTGTCGAAATTGCAAGAATTAAACAAAATCTAGAGAAGTGCTGAGGAGACGATAGATCTTACACAGATGTTGAGTATTGCTCTGTAATTGTAAGCCCTTTGGCATAAGAGGCGGGAATACCTAGGAACGACCTAGGGATCAACGAAAATGTCGAAGATTTAGAAAGCCGTGAAATCATATATTAAAAATTTTCATTTTTGATAAAAAATATTTCATAAAATTGTGTATTGTGTATCTAAAGCGCATTCTGATCAAGGAAAGCTAAATATAAAAAAATGTCTTTATAATGTATTAAACAATTTGATTTAAATAATTAATAATTTCAGAAGTTTAAATTCAATCAGTTTTAAATAAAATACCGCTTATTAGTTTTAACTTACACATTAGTTAATTTTTCGCCATCTATGATAATGGAGTGAAAAGATGTCCAATACACGAACGGTGGCGCCAAAACTTCACGGAAGAAGACCATGGATAGGAGCAGGATGAGGTGGGAGAAATGTTGCAATCCTACTCCGAATGATAATGAAGGAGCTGTTAAGATGCCACATGGGACGGTAGTTGATTTTTCTCGAAAACCTATAGCTCATGTCATTATGGAAAATGCGCACCTTGAAGAATATAGCATGTTGGAGCATAATACCTTTAAAACTTTTTATATAACTGACATTTCCTTATTAAACCACATGGATATACAAACAGGTAGGAATCCACAAGAGACTATTCCGTAAATATTCCAATAAGTTGATTTCAAATTCTTTAACTCGAACTTTCTAAAACTCAATTTTAGCTTCCCCTTCAATTTAGAGTGATGAAAATTCGTTTATCCGTTCATGCACACACGAGGAATCTGCGAAACCATTCATTCAAAATAGAGTTATCAAACCCATCTTACAACTGGAATTAAATTGACAAACTGTTTCTCTCCACCTTTACCGCATTAGAAAAACAAAGTTTGCCAAGCTAAAAGAAAATAAATCAATATCAAGTGAAACACTATTACTTATCCATTCAAAAGAAAATATCAAATTAATTTTTTTTCGCACAGAATAATAACTATCCTATAAAAATCACACAGAAACAGATAAATATAAATAATCCCTCCGACAAGAGCTACTAAATAAACTTTTTCCGATCAAGTCCAATATACCCCGTATATAAAAACTTATATGACTACTGCCAGTCGCAAGGAATGTGTAGTTATGATGTATTCCATATCCCTTACGCCAAAATAGGAACAAAAAAAAGTTTTCCCGTGTATGAATACCTTCCTTACTGCAGAGGAAAGCCTATAAAAGGCAATTTTATCTGTCAGTTCTCGGGAAAAATCGGAAGCGTCTTTAGAGTTCCCCCGAGGAAAAGATTTCCTTTCATTCCGCCAGGAGCGACGAACGAAATCATCGCAACGATATCGTCATGGTTACGACGACACTGTTATCGGTTCCTTAAGGAGACATATTGGAGTACATAAGGAGAGAGTGTGAAAGGGACGGGCAGAGAGATAGGGAAATAGAAGGGGACAGACAGCAAGAGAGAGATCGAAAGAGATAGATGAAAAGACTGCATGTGAAGAACGTACATACCATTCCCGTGTGTAAAGGACTAACTTTTTGGCATGATAAGAGATGTCGTGGGTGGGAAAGATGATAGTATGGGGGTAACGGGGTTGAAAGAGTGACACTGTAGCGTGCTCGACGAGCGAGTAGAGATGCAAAGGAAGGCATTTACGGCGGGTATAAAAAAACACTAACGAAATTACGAACGACGGCAGGAAACTGAAAAAAAATGGGGCGATATTTTTACTTCAAAATTGCGTCTCGTCTTCTCAAATAAATGAGGAGAAATTTCTGTAGCATTTACGACTAGGCATTATCCAAAAGAAGATGGAAACTCTGGAACCGAAATGTCACGTTTTCTATCCTGGGAAAAAGTGGCGGAAGAATTTGAGTGATGTAGGTACCGGGAGTGACAGTAAACATAGCTTCAGAGAAAACAAGAGGAAGGACTATTTGTCTTACATTTGCAACCGCAGAATATATAAATTCGGGGAAATGTTTTGATCTCTGGATGAGTGCATGCTGTGACGTCAACGTTAACGCCACAAAGATATATCAATTTAAAGAAGTCCACAAAACTAAACTAAACGATGTAAAATATGGTTAAACCCAGTCGAGTTAAATTTTGTATTAGGGTGTAAAAACTTTATTCTCACTCTTTTAAATCTGTGATTGAATCAACTAAATAATTATTCGTAAAATCAATTGTTTATAGGTATAAATATTGCAGTTACTCTCCACTTAACAGGATGTTCCATTTATTAAACAAATACTCCAAGGATATTGATATATTTTTAAGCAGGAATATATTATTAAACACCCTGAACAATATTATTATTTGATTGCTGACTTGTTATATTATATTACATATTGGTGTTGAATTAATTATGTCTTTACTGAGTTCTTATATTATTAAAAGGCTGTATATTTAATCCAATCTAGGGTTTAATGAAATAATATAACTATCTATTTGGAGTTAATGTGTAGTGTATCTTATATGCTGAATCAATTTTAGCTTTCAGTCTTTTATACTATTATTTTCTGTATTTTGTACTTTGAATTTATAATAGTTTGCTCTGTAATTCTATAGTTGAGCAAACTTTAAACAACATAACTAAATAAATTAAACAACATAAATAAAAACTTGAAGATAAATTCTGCAAAGCAAATTCTTGGTGTGATCAATATTTTCTTATCGTCAAACTGTCTCTCTCCGTCTCTCTATGTTTGAGAGAACGATATGCGCGCTTTGGTTATAGAGAAGCCGTAATCAGCGGCGATTTATTTTCTCAACATCTTTGTGGTCATTGGAGAGAAATAGTTCGTCTGAATGATTTGAGCCATAAAGTGAGTTTGATAATTCCTTTTTGAACGACTTACTCTGTTTATTGACGCGACGGAATAAAAATTTTCAATTTTTTTGCACCGCAATCTTTAAAGAGTACACATCGCGTAGGTACCTCAAATTCATGATATCTATTAAAACCGCTCGGCATCGTCAGAGCTAACAATCATAGAAAATTGATCTCTCACACTCGACAGTATCACGTAAGCTCAGATGATCATTGTTTTTCGAGGGCCATGTGAAACGCCGCGCTGTCGTTCGCATTGCGTGAGGAGTGAGATATAGAAAGCAGAGGTTAGGTTTATGGGCGATAAAGCGAGAGAAGGGTGAAAATTATGGCGAGGAAAAGGGTATAAAAGAAGGATGAGAAACTCCAGCTTTGTGTTGCGAAATATCTCCCCGGAGACCCTCTTAAGGCGAGATCCGGATAATCCCAAAAGCTAGGATAGGAAGACGTTTTGCTCTTTGGCGGTTGCGACCGCGATTGCGCCGAAAGATGGCGAGATTTTCTTTTTTCAATATGGAAACGAAACGGACAGGGGGGAAAAAAGAGGTTAAAGAATGCAAGAGCAGCAACCTCGCGGGCTAGCAAAAATCTCCGCCCTCATTAATTCACGAAACAACTGCACATCACATTTCCGCCAAAAATTCATTTATTCGGCGAATCGCGGCGAGAATTTATTAGGGAAAATAATTAATGCGGTGAAAAGTTTCACAATTGACCCTTTCCGGCTCATTTTTTTCAGAGCTGAGGACGTCCAAAACAATAAAGGGAAAAGATGCAAATTTAATGAATCGGTTCCCGCCTTTCGCTTTTTTAATAACGAAATCCCTTCGTTAGATTATATCGAAAGAATAATTTGTGAACGCCATAAAGCGCCATGCGGTTAAACCAAAATGAAAAATTGAGAATGATGCAACGTCCAAGTTGAACCAAACAGTATGTAGTACATATATCACTATTTATGTAAGGGGTAAAATATTTTAAAACATTGACATTGATTATAATTACTCAGGAAAATGGTAGTGTTATGTAAAATTTTATAACCTTAAGATCAAATCAAGCCAATGTAAAATGAAATTCATTAAGATAACTTTTTTCATTTTACTCGTCATAACAATTATTGAAGATGGGAATATTATACACATTTATCCCATACCCGAAACCAATAATTTTATTTATAACAAAAGAGGTTTTAAATACAATAGAAAGAAACATGGCGCAAACATTAAGAATTTAAGGAGGGAATAAAGAAATAACAGATACCCGACGAAAAAACGCGTCATCATATTCGCAGAGGCTATTTCAAACATCAAACCAGCACCATTTTCACTCACGAAGGGTAAAAAAAAGTTCATATAAAACGCATTAATAAATTTACCTTGAAGAACCATATACTCTGCAAGCTACGTAATTCCCTCGTACTCCTACAAAACTCCATCACAAAACATTTCATCGAGTGAGGACAGAAATAAAAACCCATTTTTATTACGCAACAGGAACCATTTCCCGTTTCTTACGACGCAGCGTAAAAATGTAACAGCTTTCCTAGTCGAAAGATAATGTGAGAGACATAAAGGAATGGAGAGAGCTAGGGAAGAGAGAGAGAGAGGGAGAGAGAGGGAGAGAGAGAGAGAGAGAGAGAGAGAGAGAGAGAGAGAGAGAGAGAGAGAGAGAGAGAGAGAGAGAGAGAGAGAGAGAGAAGAGAGAGAGAGAGAGAGGGGGGGGGGAGAGCGAGGGAAAGATGGAGTGCGCGGGGGAGGGAGAGAAAAATATAACCCATTCCCAGGAAATTCATGAATAAAGAATCTCGCATTTCAACGTAAATATTAATCATTATTTCATCCACTCCTCGAACTGTCTGTAGAGAAAGGTTAGGGGAAAAAAGAGCTGCAGCGAGAAGAAAGGAGTTATATTTTTTTCAGCGCGAGAAAGAGGGAGGGAGTGAGAGAGAGAGGAAAGTATAGTGAGAGAACGGGGTGGTGAGAGGGGGTAGATGGGTGTTAAAAATCGGACGTAATGGCTGGAAGGGAGAAATGATGTAATAGCTCGAAGAAGTAGGAGAGGTGAGAGAAAGGGTTGGCGGGAGAGAGGAGGTGGGAATGAGAGGGAGGAGAAGAGAGTGGAGGAAGGGAGAGAAAATGGGAGTGAGGGAGAAGAAAGGGAGGGGGAAATGAGGTTCAGAGAGGGTAGGGAGGAGGGAGACCATTGAACCGAGGGAAAGAGATTATGTGCTGTTGGCATTCCGCGAGAATCGACTACACCCCTACCTACTCCCTTTCATTGTTTCCCATTGGACAGACATTCCTCTTCCAACCCTTCGCTCCCATCTCCCACGCCTCCTCTCTCTCTCTCTCTCTCTCTCTCTTTCTCCCTCTTTATCCCGGCTGCTACAACTCTTTTGTTTCACAGGTTCACCCTCTTTTGCCATTCGGCGGGGGAAACCAGTTTTTTTTTATTCAAGCAAAATGGAAGTGGCGAGAGAGAGAGAGAGAGACAGAAAGAGAGAGAGAGAAAGATAGAAAGAGGGTCGAGTCGAGTTGTGGGTTAGGCGCGGAAGAATTTGAAAAATATATAGAGGAAAGGGTGAGGAAGGCGGGGAGGAAGTAAAAGCGGCGGAAGGAAAGGATGAACGAGAGGAGATTGATTAAAAGTTTCTGCCAGAGAAGGTAAGATGAAAAGGGAAGAGCGGGAAAGACACGGACGATTAGAGAAAGGGAACGGGAGTTGGAGAGAGACGAAGGGAGAATGTTACGTTAGTATGAAACAATCTGAAAATTCAGTCTAACGAGCTTAATGAGATTTTTGGCACGTTTTATTGAGGGAAAACATTCCTATAGTATTACCAATCTGCGCCTGTCGTTCTGTCTAACTGTTATAACTGAACTTCCAAGTTTTCGATAAATCCTTCTCTGTGTTTGATAGGTTTTTAATTTGCTTGATATTTCACATTTCTATCTACAAAGACGCTTACTGGTAGAAAACTGAAAACTTTGAACTATACAGCTTGACGGGAAAGACCGATTCACTAAAAATATACTGTCGAATGATTTTTGAAAAAGCGTTGAAATTTACTTCTATGCTTTACTTGTCACTCTTGAAGTGGACGCAGGAAAACGAAGCTTTTCCGGACAATCCTATAAAAGCTTTCGATGATAAATGGATCTCGAAAAAATTATAAAAATCTAATGTTTTCCTAACGTTAAAACGGATAAGTCGTATTGAAATTTTTTTCGGCATAAGCTGAGTTAATTCAATCCGTTTAAAAAATAAAGGACTAATTCGGTAGCAACGAGTAGAATAAATCTAAATTACATCGTCGGCGGTTTTAATATGTTGGGACACGACCGCGCACGAGACGAATTTAAAGAGAGATCATTGTGGCTTGGTCAAATATCTCACGCGATAGCCGCCCGGTTTTCGCTTTATAATTGACTTTAAACGTGGCCCTTGTGTAACCACACCATCCCACCCTTTGTCTTGGAGTTATAGGGGATCCTCTACGTGTATTCCCCCGCTGAGTGAACGAATGACGTAGGCGAAGTCTGGGAAAAATATACATGAGCCGCCTTTCCAATTATCTTAGCGGAAAGAGGGGGTAATTTAGAAATGAGATACAGGCAGTGTTTCTAAAAAAAATAAAGCAAAACAAAATATGCTGAGAATGAGGTTAGAACAAACGCGCGGAGGAAGCGGAAGAGAGAGAGAGAGAGACAAAGAGAGGTGGAAAAACAAATGAGAGGAGAGTGTAGTAACAATAGGAGGGGGTTGGTTTGATTAAGTGAGACGAAGATCAAAAGGGAGCGAGGAAGCCGCGATGCTAATGAGAACAGTTAATGATAAGGAAATTTGCGAAAGTCGGAAAGAAGAGAGAGAGAGAGGGAGGGAGAAATGGATCTTGGTATGACGGGAAGAAAACGAATGAATTATCGCAAGAGGAACGGCGATGTATCTCCGGGGAAGAAGCAGACACCACAAAGAAAGAGGAGGGAAGTGAATAAGCTAAGAAGGAAATAAAGTTATAAGCAGTGATAAATAATGCATGCGAAAGGAGATGATATAATGTGTTGAACTCAAAGGCTAAGCAAGAATAAAATTTTTTTAAATTAAGAATGACTTTTATGCTAACACAATAAAAAATAAAACATTTTCCAGCAGGTACTACTTAGATTTTGGGGTTCTACTAATGTTTTAATAATTAAGATTTCAATTTTGGGTTTGTCTAGTCATAGAAAGTTAATAAAAAAGGTTCACGACACAATTCAAAATGAAGAATTCCTATAAAACTTTTAATTTGATCACTATTGAACCCCTAACTTTAATCTCCTTTCGTAAAAAAATTTGTAGAACTCGAAAACCGTAGTACCTCTTAATTTTTCATCTTCCTCTTTTTAGTGTGATAATATAGAAGTCGGTATCTAAACTTTTTTGTTTTTTTTATTTTAGAATTTTTAGTTTTATTGACATTGAACAAGTAATATTTCCTTAAGAATAAAAAGCATAATGCAGATGTCGCCCGTCAATCAGTCGCCGGTCTCTGCATCACTGAAGAGTTTGAAAACACCTAATATCCACATGATAGTGAATTTAATATAAAAGCTAATTATTAAGAGACAGATGAAAACTGACGGGATGAAATACAAAGAGCTAGAAAAAAATGGCATTGGAAATTTCCTAAAGAGTCCTTTTGCGCAATCAATTGCTCTTAATCGTTCATTAATCTCACTCTTTCAAAAGCTCAGTTTTACTGTTTTATACAAAATAAACATCCTCTAATAAGGTTAACCGACAATGTTTGTAATACAAATTGAGTTCAAGATAAATTCTTTATCCACGGAAGGATTGAGTAAACCAGATCCGCGTTTCGTGGACAGAAAAGCCGTGCTTATCGGTAATTATAGAATGAAAACATATGTGAATTTTCACTTATGACGATCGATTTTTAACTGAAATGCGCATTTGAATTATTCAAATGTTTTATACTTTATAAAGCTACCTTGACAGTCAATTGAATGCCGTGATTAACACAAACTATATTTATTTTAAAGGAACGAATAGGTACGTGTGTGGAAGTTTGTCAAAATACTGTTGTTATTCTTCAGGCAGAGAATCATATTCAGGAATCCAGACAGACCTAGCCTAATTATTTAAACAGATATTGGTTAAAAAGACGAGAAGATGGGTAAAAACGCATCGTAATCGAAAAAGATAAAAATATAAAAACTTGGCAAAAAGAAACAACCAGAATTAATTGAAATGATAGGAAAACTGTAAGAAACCAGAGAACATTATACGAAAGGATAAAAAATGGATGGTGTGACATAAAATGACATGGATCACGAAAGCGAAGCAGAAATCGAGGAATAGATTGCGATAAACAAAAGGAAAAATGGATGACGATATGGAAAGGAATACCGATAGTTGAGGGGACAAGAGGGCTGAAAAAACGGTAGGACCGAGTGAAAAAGGTGTCATAAGAAGATTTATATCGAAGAAAATTTGAATACTCTTAATATATCAAGGGTAAAAACTTCCATATAAAATCGAAGGAGAAAATAATGAAAAGAAACGGTCGAATGAAAGAAAGGCAGCGAGTGTTGACGGAGGAGGCGCTTAAGATCCCAGCTTAGGTCAGATGAGAAAGAAAGGGGTGATGCAGCGAGAGAGAGAGAGAGAGAGAAAGAGAGGAAGATGAAGAGAGAAAGGGAAAAAAAGGAAAAATTACTGGGAATGATGACTCGGTGAAGCGAAAGGGTTTGTGGATTTGAAAAAAAAGAAGATCGAGGAGCGAGGGAGTTGAAAATGGGCGGTATTCGAGAAATAGTAGGGAAGAGTGGACGGATCTGAGGGGAAGGTGGGCGTGGTGGAGATGAGGAGAAGGAGGGGAGGGGGAGAAGGGGAGGGGGAGAAGGGGGAGGGGGTAGAAGGGGAGGGTGGGAAACTCGACTGAGTTTAAAATTTAAGCAGGTGGCAGGGAGTAGAGAGGGAGTGAGGAGAGAAGAGCGAAAGGAGAGGGATGAGAAGGAAGATGAGAAGAACGAGAAAGAATAGGGGAGGAAAGAGAGAAGAAAGGAAATGAAGGAGAAATACGCCATAATGATTTTGAGGTCGAAAAGTTGGCGTAAAGGGTAACGTTCTCCCAATTTCAATGGGTACGATAAAAAAAAACGACGTGAGCGTGTGATGGGAATGTCGAATGAGAACTCTTGTGTGCGCGGAGAGGGAGAGAATGAAGTGGAGACTACGGGGTCAGAGGATTGCCAATGTGACGGAGGAATGGCAAAGGAAATCCTTAAGGATGGTCGGAGAAGGGGGAAGATTAATTTATATATTTTCTTAAGCCTGTGATCATTTGGTCGGTTGGATAAGACTAATGGCGCGAATGTACGGAGAAAGAAGACGGTAAATAGAGAGGAATGATGAAGAAAGGAAGAAAGGTATGAAGTGGAAAGGGAAGAAAACGGATGACAGGCTTCGACGAGAGAGGATGGGGAGATAAAATATGCTCAGCGAGGCGTGTGAGATAGAGAAAAATGTAAGGGAGAAAGTCTCGCGGAAAAGAGTGAAACGTTTTTATTTTCACCGGGGATAAATCGAGGGACGCGAGATTTTGAATGAGCTTATATCATGTGTTTTGGAATTTATGAGTCCCTTTCGTTCCATTCCCCAGATGACGTAACAGCAAAGACTTATATAGCTTTAAAGGGTGAGATAAAACGTAGGAAAATGTAATGAGTGGCGTTTTTTTTACGATCCCGTAAAAAAATCGTAATATTTAAGTCGTCGTGCTACTTCCTCGTCGAACTAAATTTCGAAAACTTGCTTGTTTAGGTATGGAATTGGGTTTAGCGTCGAAATTGCGTAAGAGCGTTCTCCGAGAAATTGATTTTCAATTTTTATCGAGTTTCCAAGTTCGATGTTTCCGGAATTATCGTTGAAAACTACTCTGATTTCGTCAAGCAAAATCTCATACCACGAAGTTGTTACGCTTAGTTTTAGAAATTAAGCAGTTTTGAATAATGTACTGTACTACCCAAACGTATTAACATCATGTGTATCCAATAACCATAACAAAGTTAGGAAAATGCTCGTTGTGGGCACAAATTGTATATTTATCACTAACTGATTATAAAAAACTACTATCGGTGAATTACAACAGATGAAAAAAAGAGCATTGAAAAATCTAATTGAAAAATAAATACTTATCCTACCTATAGCCATAAAAAGTATAGGAAAACGAACGCCATAATTTCCTATTTAACCACTGATGATGACTGTTTATTATCCCCAATGCGCAATGGCTATTGGAAAGACATTTGATGTTAGCCATAAGGCGATCTTGATAATTCTCTATTAAGTCTATTCTACATACATACTAGTGGAATGCGTTACTGGAAGAAATATATCGATATCAAACTGATTGTATAAAGAAAGGAATTTACGCTTATAAATAAGTGATATTATTGCTATATAAGTTTACGTCACCCCAAATTGATCTTTTTGCTATGATTCCTCAGTAATATTTGATAATTATATTTGCTTGCAGTCTTAATGAGAATATCCAATTAGGCAAACACATGGACTTCAACAACACTCTGGTGGGCAAGCAAGCATACGGTTCATAAAAGTAAAAACTTCCCCAAATGTAAACTGAAAATCGCCATGTTAAAAAGTTTTGATGTATAGCAATCAAATAAAAAAATCGCCAAAACAATAAAAAGATAAACTTGCAGCTGCTCTTTCATTCTGTAAACTTGAATCCGATTCGTTCAGCCGTCGCTTTATCATTTGTTTTAATTTCAACTGTGCCCGAGGTAAAAACGGTGTACTTTCTCATCGTTAATTTATCCGCCTCACGAAAAAGAGCTGTTGTTTTGTTCGATATGAATAACATTGAGCGATGTTTACCAAAGGTAAATTAAAAATATTACTTCGCAATAGCTTTTAAGAACTTAATATGTCACGTAATCGTTTAGATATGTAAAACAAACATTGCAAATGAGTTATCGGATTTTTAAAAAACTTTAAAATGTCTACTGAACTGCATCAATAATTATTCATTATCTATCTACACTCATACGCATAAATTTTGCGGAACACAAGGTCACATTAGAGTCGAGTTTCCCTAGGGCAGTTACATACATTCGTACATACGGTGCGAACCTGTGAAAGTAGGATTTTTTCCGAGATTTCCCGGCCATCTATTTGGCGTCGTTAATAGGAGAACACGCAAATCAGCGCTCTGTCCTTCGGAAAGGACGTAAAGTCGTTGGTCGCCTTGGTGCTTTTCGCTAAGAGTAGGCTAATGCGGACACCGGGTTTCTTCTCTCCTCACTTGCTTTGTGATTTAGACTGATGAGAAGCCTATTAGCTCTGGTCGTCGTTTGAAGTCACATGGTCTCAATTCATACATATGGATATTTTTTAGATTGAAAGTAATGTGATATGAATTTGAGAGATATTTTTAATACAAAAGCAATTTATTGGCCTGTTGAAATGAATTTAACTTAAACTCATGAAGTATATGAAGAAAAATTTTGTACCAAACGTGCAATAAATATGAGGAAGCATTACTTTTCCTATTACCTTTCCAATTGTAAGATATAGCCCAAAGATACCTTTAAGTTATAAATTCTGGCAAATTATACTATTTAAAAGAGATACGAGTATATTAAAATAAAGTTAACCTAAATTTATTTAAGATGAAATCATTAATTATAAATGTTAATTCGACTTCTTTATGAAATCTGCGATTTAACATAATGTCTGGCATTACAATCTCCTTGTAAAACGTGGAATTGTCAGTTAAACGCCTTCCAAGACAATGTGCGAAAATCGTGGATTTTTTGCAGAAATTTTTAAACGACCATCAGCCTAAAAAATCAATCAATCATGTAAGTCCCGACCGTAATAATAATAAAGAGGAAGGTTGAGAGAGAGAAGGGCTGATGTGTCCTTGCAGGAGAAGAAAGAAGTAATCACTTGCAGCCGTAACATTTTAAAAAGAGAAATGGGAGGGGGAAACGGGGAGATATAGAAAGATAATTAAATATGAAACAATGAAACTAAAAAACGAAAATAAAGATGATAAACTATTTTTATTGCGGTTTTATGATATGATTCGATTATTTCAGTATAAAAATACTATTAGGGTTTTAAATGTTATTTATTGAGAAATAAATATAAAATGTAAAGTTTGTTTTCTAGTCCTATTTCCCACGTCCTTTCACTGTTACATTCAAATCGAAAACGATTGAGCGGAAAAATTAGTAGTCGAGTAATAATTATGTCCTTGCAAAAAGTCTAGATACCCGAGTTTGAGGCATTATAACTCATTCATTTCTACGTTAATTGATGTGCATTTTCAATTTTTAGTTTATATTTAAATGTTTTATAACGAACTATATTTGGAAAAAGCACGTTTTTTAGCCCTCTTGACCCGCCATAGAGTAATGAAACGAAATAAAAGAAAGCATATCGCTTGAATGTAAAATATCTTTCAATCATCCGAGTCTAAAATTACGCCTAAATTTTCACGATAATCACGGTATTAATCAGAATGCTTAACGTTTAATTACCCTCAATGTTATCCAGGAAAGTAATTTAAAAAATAAATCCCCTCCTTGGGTTAAATTATTAAACGCGCCTCCCACCCCGCCATCACCATTGATGTTTAATGTGGACCACCCATTTATTGGTTGGTCAACATTCTCGCCTCCGTGAAACATTAAAAAGGGTTCGCCGAGGGAATGGATTTTGTGTTTATTCAACCTCTCGCACTTCTGGACGAAATCTCCTTAAAGAGCACGGAGCCGTTCGAAGTTGGATGGGCGATCCTTCGACGAACGAGAAGGGGGTAAGGAAAACCTACGCATTCGGCACCATCCAATTAGGTGCGAGCTGATGTGTAAAGGGTTAGGGGGCGAAGGAAGATCAAATGTAGGAAATAGGAGACGGAAGAGCTCATGTCCGTGTGTAAATATATAGAGAGAGAGAGGGAGAGAGAGGGGGGGAGAGAGAGGGGGGGAGAGAGGGGGAGAGAGAGGGGGAGAGATGGGGAGAGAGAGGGGGAGAGATGGGGAGAGAGAGAGGGAGAGAGAGGGGGAGAGAGAGAGAAAGAGGGAGAGAGGGGGAGAGAGAGTGGGAGAGAGAGTGGGAGAGAGAGGGGATAGAGGGGGAGAGGGAAGGAGAGAGAGGGTGAGAGAGGGAGAGGGAAGGAGAGAGAGGGGGAGAGGGAAGGAGAGAGGGAAAGAGGGGGAGAGAGAGGAGGAGGAAAGGAGAGCGAGGTTAGGAAAGGGAATATAGAGGAAGGAGGAAAAGGAGGTTGGGGAGGGAAGGAGGCATACAGAGAGGGAGGGATAGAAATAGAGAGGGTAGAGAGATGGAGGAAGAGTGAAAGGGAGAAAAGTACAGAGTGAGTGAGGAAAAGGGGAGGAGAGAGTGTGGGAGTTGGGGTCAAAAAGCATGACGCGAAACAGAGAGAGAGAGAAAGAATTTGGAGGACAGTAAAGGTGACGTGAGAGAGAGAGAGAGAAGCGTGCGCCCTGTTTTGCGAAAAAAGGAAAGGTGTTGACTCGGAACAGACGCACACGCAAACACACACACACACACCTTGGAGAGGAGGGAGGGAGAAAGAGGGAGATAAGAGAGGGAGAGTAAATCAGTCACGGCTGCGATGATCGATCGCGCATTGAAGCTGGCAGAACACGAAGGAAACTCGGAAGCGAAAGGGCATCGGAGCTAAGTATGGAGGGAGAGAGAAAGTAAATTATATATACGCCAGATAATGAAAGTATCGTCGTTAGAATTCTAATCCTTGAGCATTAAATCTTAGCTTTAGGCTAGCGCTGCTGGATCACGATAATGGCGTTCCGGATGAGATTAGAAGCATAAAAATCCGCGATTTTATCACGGAAAAGTTGAATAGACAAGCTATGCCTCCAAAATAGTTTTAAAAAGTCGTAGAAAACTAGATGCAGATCTAGGCTACTGATCAGCCGTCTTCAGTGGTTATTCTCTGGTAGTGGATTCTAAAAAAATACCTCAATGGAAACTATGTGTATCGTATGATAAAAGAATATCATGGATTTGATGCGTTCGCGATTTAGCAGTTGAAATTTTTCATTTTGGTTTAAGATGGCACCCCTAATTGTGAAATATGCATTTATACCAGGGATGGCAAATGATTTTCTAATCGCGTGCCAAGAAAGCACTGTGAACCATTAGATTTGTCCTCATGCCACTAGTTTACTCATTATCTAAGAAATTTCATATTGTATACAGAAAATACAAGCTTACGCGTGCCCAGTAAAATCGCCTGCGTGCCATTTCTGACACCCGTGCCACATATTTGCCATTCCTGATTTATGCTTTTATCGCATTGAATAAAGAACAAAAAATATATTTATATATACCAAAATGCCTAGGATTTCCATTCAATTTGGAACGTAGAATGTAACGGGTGACACATTACTTACTTCCCAACACATCAAACAACTTGTAGCAGTTAAAATGCGCACGTTTTAATGAGCGCGTGTGAGAAGGAGAGGAGAAATTACGAAATTAGCTTAATAAAAAAACCTTAGTATAAAAGCGCATCTCATCCGGTTCAATCCCATAAGAACCAACAAGTACATTTTGGATCGAACCGTAACGTCAGACAATCCGACAATTGACAAACGTTTGCCGAAAAATAGTCGGACACAACGGTGATACACCTGGGAACGGTATTCGATCCGGGCAAGAAGTGCCACGTCAAAGGATGGAGAATGCGTGGCGTAGTAAATTGGTAGCGAGCGATCCAAATCCTTCCACTCCCACCTTCTCTTTACCCCCTCTCTCTCCCTTCCCTCTTCACTTATTGTTAGACTTGCGACAGACACAGAGATTAATGGAAGAGGACGGAGTAAAATAACGGCTCCGGAAACCCTCATCCTGCACGCTTCCTTTGGAAAAATACCTTCATTTCGAAAAGCTCAAAAAAGTAAAGCCTTTACCTCCATTCTGGTCCAGCTCACTTTCTCCCACTCTCCTCTCCGTCTCTTCTTTTTTTATTCCTCTCTCTCCCTCTCTCTCTCTCTCCTACTCTCGTTTCCTCCCTCAAATTTTTGCTATCCCTTCCACGCCCACATATTTCTGACTCTCGACTTACTCCTTTCACTGTTTTGTACCTTGCCCAACTCATTTTTTTTAAACCTCATTTGCATTTTGCGAAATGCCCTTCGTTTTCCTCGGTCATAGACCATCCCTGTCTACTAATATTTCTTTCTCTCCGTCTTATGTATCCCTTGCCGTTTTTCTTGCTTCCATATGTATTGCTTTAATATCTTATTCGTCATTACACATATGCTAGCTATAAATCTAGATAAGTTTCCATTATTCATTTTTTCCGAGCATTCTTTTTCTATGGCGATTCCTCTCTTCCACGTACGCTTGTTTCTTATTTCCATCTTTCTCTCTTATACTCTTCGCCCCTCGAAATTCTTTCCTCCTTTTTTTTTAAGACGCGTTTCGCTTCCAGCGTGAGCACCTATTATCGTTGGTCCGTCTGTCCGTCCGTCCGCATGTTCGTTCTCGGTTTCTACTGAACGGATTTTCATGAAATTTCATATTAAGGACTTAAAATCAAATATAATAAGAAAATCCCAAAAATGAATCACGTAAGCCAATCAGGGGTACCACTTTACTGGTGATAAAAAAATTAACTTTCCGTCATATCTCTTAAAGTATTGCTCATATCAAAATATTTTTCAAATAAAACTTGTAGGACTAATAAATTAGAGTATTTCTTTTCCCAAACATTTTTATCGTAGGAGTAGCCGTTATCCATGAAATCGAGCAAGAATGTCTTAAATCGAGTTGAACTTGGAAAATTTCTTGCGTGGTTACTTCTTCATTGTTGCTAACGTAAACAATCTCACAAACAAACATTTAATTTACTTACTATTATTAAATATGAAGAAAATGGATTATTTATGACGAAGAAAAGAACTTTAAAACGCTATTTCCCTTACGTACAGGTATATAATTTCTTTCTAATACTCCACTGCACGAAACGTGCCCTTTCGTGATACGTTGTACACTTTCCTAACTTGTTACTCTTTTCTCTCTCATCCCTTTGTCGCCTTTTTCTCTCTCTCTCTCTCTCTCCCATCTCCACATTCTTCTTTCCTTTGCAAAACTCTTGTTTTCCTTTACTCCCCTTAACCTTCCTCTGTGTATCTCTCTCTCTCTCTTTTTTTTCTCCCCCAGCCTGTAACCCTCTTCCAAAACTCCCTTTTTACTCATACTTCTTCTCGCTCCGTTTCACTTCCATCCCCCTACACCGCCTCCACTCCTGAACTCGTTCGACTTTGTATAAAGCGCTGCTTTCGCCATACGTTGCCTCGTTATTCAAATTCGCCTTTTCCTCGGCGTGGTAGGGTGGGAGGAAAGGAGAGGGGGATGAAGGGGGGGGGGGGAGGGGTTATTAGGGGAGGAAGGGAGAGACGAGGTTACAGGGAGGCAGTGGGAGATGGGAGTGAGAGAGAGAGAGGGGGGGACGTAATGAGAGGAGGGTAAGTGGTGAGGTGTGAGAAGGGAGAACGACAGAAAAGTGGAATGAGAAGCGGGGTTGGGAAGGGACAAACCCACCGCCCTTCCGGCTCGATCCATTCCCTTTTATTTTTCCGAGTGTCTCGCCGACTTCCCTAATCCCTTTCCGCCTTTGAAACCCTTCTCCCGCTCCTCTCCCTCTCCCTATCTCCCCTCCTCCCACCGCTTTCCCTCTCATTTCTCTGTCTTCCTCTCTCTCCTCTCCATAAAATTTTACTTTTCTCGTTCCTTTATTCTCTTTCTTTGTTCCTCCGTTTCTTTGCCAAACCGTCCTCTCTCTCTCTCTCACAGCTTTTCTTCCTTCCTCTCCTTTCATTTTCTATCCATTAATTTTTTTTCCTATTCTCCTCTCTCGTTCTTCTTTTCTCCATTTTCTACCTCATTCCCTTCATCTCTGCCTTACTTTTCTCGTTTTCTTCAACTATTAAAGGCATCCCATACTGGTGGCCTTCTGACTCTAAGCCCCTGTCAATACTTTACTGTAGCGCATAAAAAATCATTCTATGAATTTGTCTTCAATAAAGACGACTTTATTATTAGCCATTATCCATAACACATTATGTTTTCTTAATTAATGGCCTTAAAAATTTTTTGAACGCGGATATTAAACCGATTTTCTTCACTGCGGCTCTCCTCAAACGCGTATCGAAGTACTAAAAGTCCTTTTTTCATATGCCTTGGCAGCGGATTATGATTATACGATATAATGTAGGTATGATACACCGACAACTCCCTCCATGCGTTTTCGGGATTTGTCCTCGTAAATATTAAAATAAAAAATTCTAATTAGCTCTATTGTCCTCTACTTTTCTTCGCATGTTCTTTATTACGTCCGTTCTTTTCTTCTCATTATTTATGTCTCTCTTTTTTCTGAGTATTTATCTCATCGAAGCCTTCCATTCTCCTCCATGCGTGACTTTCGCGCACAGCAAAAAATAAAAAGAAGTAGCAAGGCTTAAATGCATTGGGGGGATTTTAAACGTGAAGCCATGAGTCACACATTTTTTGTTGGCACTGCATTAAAGACCGGAGTAAAATAATACGACACCTTTGAAGGTGGGGTGCTACTAAGCCACCCAATAGGATGTCCACGCGTGGCGTCGAGCAGTGGAAAGGTTCTTGTCTCCCTACGGTTAGCGACGGAGGTACATGGCAGCGAATTTCCGCACTTTATAAGCCGGCTACTCTTCGCTAAAAAGAGCCCCCTTTTTATTCCTTGGCGAAGGGCGAAGCGGCTATTTGCCGCATTATCCCGTTTTAAAAATGACCATTCGCATTTTATCCTATGAATGTATTAAGGCATTTGTTTACGAAAAAATGCCTATAATTTTTCCCATACTTAAATTGCTCTATGCACTAAATATTTGAAGCAACCGTCGAATTTCATTGTAAAATATAATAGAGGATCTACTATTTATGTTAGTTGAATATTTATCAAAGTAAAAATATAAAGCAGCAGTTTGCAGTTTGTTTAATAAAATTCCTATTTTTAAAGTATATCAAATTTTCAATTATATTTAATCCTACATACATATAAAAATATTTTTGATAGCAAATAACATGGAGTTTACTTTGCGGCCACAATTCGCTCAAAAGGTTTGCAATCACCAATACCATAGCGTTCCCAAAGGCATTCACGAAAGTAACTCCAGCCAATGCAGTGTCTATTTTTTACACGACTATGCCAAAGAGAATAATAAGTTATCTGCTTTTCACGGTAGCACGTATTGTTTAAGCAAGAATACTTCGCTAAAAATATGTGATAAACTCTTCAGAGCCGTGTTTGTAGCTAGGTCTGAAGAAATCATTTCCACTTTAACACAAAGTACACCAATATTAATTTTTAATAATGATCTGCTGAATATTTATCACTTAATTCAAGGAAATATTATATTTCACCCAATTTGGAACCACAAAAACAAATATCGGATTAATCATAATAATAGTATTCATAATAATCAAAATATTAGTAATTTAAAACTGAAAATTGTCATTTATTATCCAAAGTTTTAACTGGGAAAATGTAAAAATATATTTATGAGACAGCACTTATAAAAATAATCCATATCACGCCAAGGATTATTGTTCGACTATCTAGTGAACGTGTGAAAATATTTCAAAATGTAACTGTTTAATGAGCAGCAATAGAAGTTGAAAAATGTATTCTGCTTAAAGGATTTATGCCCACTTTCAGTCCTGGTAACTAACCGTGCTGCTAATTCAACCAGCTCATGTAAATATATGTGATAGAATTTCAGCGCTAGAACTTTGTGATTTAGTTAATCCAGACAAATATTCTGACCAAAATAGGTTTTGATAGCTTTAAGGACGGAATATTTTACATTAACATCCAAAATACTCGTAGGTAAGTATCCCTCGCTTTCACTTAAATTAGAAAAATCTATAACTTTCTATGACTAAATCCTAAGAACTATAGTTATCTGCATCCATAACTTGTTTAAGTTAAATTCTAATACAACGTATATATTTGAACATTTTTAAATGTTCGCTTCCTCCTATAAAAATCAGTACTCATAGTATATGGATGCTGGAGTTCACGTCACAGAAAACGCAAGTTTTAAATAGACAACATTCATAAATACAATGCCTTCACATAAAACACTCTTTAATGATATCGACAAATGGAACAAGATTTTGGAATGACCGCAAAGACACTCCATCCTATATTATAAACGAGCAAGCGGTGCGTATTTTAAGCTGCTAACTTGTTACTTCGCGCAGGGGAGATAGAAAGACAGAGGAAAAGTTGGGTTTCTCCATACTTCAGCTCACTAACGAGATAATTAATTGAATTTCTTCCCTTTAATATTTCAATGCTGACAGTATTTAATAAACGCAAAGAAAATCTCCTCCCTTATTCCCTCTCGCACCCCATCCTCTTACGCAACCGCCATGAGCGACATCTTCCAACCGCTCCTCCGACTCAAGACGACGGCGAAAATACCTTATTCCTAAAAGACTTACCTCCGCGCGCGAAGAGAGGAAAATAAGTTGAACGGGTCTTTATCCTATTATATTTGCGGAGAATTAAATATAGAAGGAGGACCTAAAACACACTTTGTGATACAGAGAATTCAAGGAAATTGGAGATATTAAGAATCAAATTTCCATCATGATTATGAGGTGACTTCCCACCCTGAAGAGGAGATAATTATTGGTTTTGACATATGATAAAGAACAAGTTCAGACAGGAAGTATTATTCAAATACTTCGAGAAATTCTATCAAAACAGTTTTTGGTGAAATTTGCTTAAAAAAATGAACTCCGTCGCTTATCTTACTCCATATATGAGTTCAACAAACCATGATGATTGCGAAATTACGTCTACCAAGCATCAACCCAGTTTTACCTATCAATTTTAACATTTCAAATTAAACTAAAAATATGCCATTCTGGAGAAATATGACAATCTAGGTAGATACATTACTTATATGGCCATAAAGGCTTTATCTTTAAATCATCCTAAGAGGTGTTTTTTCATCATTACATGAATTTAAAAAATAAAAACCTACGAATCTGGATAAACATTCTAACAAAATAATCGCTGAATCCGAGACGCAAAAAATTCTAGAAAAGTTGAGGGATTTCGCATGTTTTCAATACGTTTACGCGGCAGAAATGAAGGAAGATAAAAAACTGTATTTTGCAGTTACTCATTAGAGATGTTTATGAATTGCAATCTCCAATAAGAATGAGCCCATATGATCTGACGAAAAATAAATTTCTACGAAAGCACCCTGTTATTTATTAACGTCATAGTACTAAAAATGGATAGCCTTCACTATCTTAAAGGTCAGCGTCAGCTGTATGGATCGCAAGAGGTCACGTGGGGTCACTTCTGCAAGAAGAGATGTAGGGATAAAGAGAGCGGGAGAGAGAAACAAAGACGTATGCTTTACACGAGAGGTCAAAAGATTATGAGCCAAAGTTGGGGAGCAGGCGGGATTAGCGATCAAAAAAGAATTGAGATTTATACCCGCGGGCTGGATGGCGAAAGGGAGGGAAGCGCATGAGGAAGTAGCCACCTTTATCAAGATGGCAACCGGTCCATGGAGGGCTTAGTCGGCGTTTTCTGAAAGCCCAAAACAGCTTTCTATCTGAACTGCCAGCGCCAATTCCTCCTTCCTACTCTCCCTCCTCACTTTTCCCCCTCCCACACACACGCATTTTTTGTGTGGGTGAGACGAGGATGGGGATGGAATGGGTGGGACTGATAGGATAGGAGCGAAGGAGGGGAGTAAAAAGGGGATTTATTGA
This sequence comes from Uropetala carovei, assembly GCA_036926305.1. NCBI lineage: Eukaryota > Metazoa > Arthropoda > Insecta > Odonata > Petaluridae > Uropetala > Uropetala carovei. The sequence goes on from JAXCHB010000020.1 coordinate 763,223, forward strand.
CCTCCGATGCGGTGGGACCACCCGAGGAGAGTCCGAGGCCTAATGGCGACACCCGCAGATCACCATTAAATATGTATTACCAGCATACCCCTCGACCTCTGCGCTACAAATGGACTGACCAACTCCCCATTCCTCTCGTTACCTTTCCGCGCTCTCCCCTTTCATGTACTGCTTCACCTCTTTCTCCCCCATCCCTCTTCTCCCCTACCTCCTACATGTACTCCCATCTCCCCACCCTGCAAACCTCCACACACACTCTATTCTCGAGGGGGACATATTCCCTCAGGGCGTCCTCTTAGAACCCCCACTCTTCCTACCCTTACTCCCGATCCCCTCGACATATGAGAAGAGTCCTAGCCCACCGTCGCGACGGCACGCCGGTGGCGCTCCCAGCGGTCACTTCAGAAAACGTCTGCATGTCTGTCGCTCCTGTCTCCGGTTAACACGGTCCCATGTCGATCTCGGAGTAATCCCTCGGATGGGCCGAAAATCGACGCCACCTCCATTTATTTTACCTAGCGTAACTACTTTCTCAACCCGTAGGTCGGTACGATCTACATCGTTAGTGGATGCTTAATGGTTCTCAGGTTTAATACAACACTTTAGCCGAAATAACAGGAGTGACTAGAAGAAAAACCAGTCTTTATGTACTGAGATATTATCAGACACCGTTGATATAAAAATACTATCAAAATATAATAATAATAACTATTATTATAGCAAAAGAAAAAAATTATTTTTAAAATACTGTATTTCTCTTAGAATTTGTCTTGACATCTCAATTATATTACCTGATCGTAAACACATTCTAGTTGTAGTTGTAATTGTAATTGCTGTTTATCCGCATCAAGGCACCACTATTAGTTTTAAGTTTCTATTAAGTATCCCCTATATTTCAAAAGCACTGGTGTCACGGTTGGTAAAGTGGGGCACTACCCTCACGGGGACAACCATCGATAGGTCTGAAGACTGTAAATTACCCACGATGACGGGACACCGTTGATTATTTGTGCAACCTAGTCGTTCATATTAAATTTAGGAATGAAATTTATTGTTTAATTAAATGTCCATTTATTGAAAAAAACTATAGGATAACAAAAATACGATGGGACTTGTTGCTCTTCAAATTAATATTAATCGCGAGATATTGGATTAGTAATTATTTAATATATATTTATGAAACAGTTTATAATGCCAAAAAATACTGTTATGTTAAGCTAGTTGTATACAAATTTACATCATTCGATACCTAGCGATCGATTATTTATTTATAGTCGATTTTAAGACAAATATCACGCGATTGTTGCTTTTAATTGCGTGTTAATTTATAAAATAATTTATGCCCCATCCAGCTTCATTATAAATTATTCGCAAAGGTGAATCATTATTTATGACACATGACACATAAGTAAACCTAGAACACTTCATACAATCTCATCGATCTCTAAAGGACCATGCGAAACCAAAATTTGTCTAGTTACCGGAATGTGGTCGAGTTTCCTAGAACACAATGCGATAGCTCTTTGTGTCGGACTCCACGTATCGGGGATAAAAGGGAAAACAAATGAGTTAAAAAAGCGTATTCCCGTAATAAAAGCTATCACAATGAAACAAAATTCCTCCGCCAATTAAACAGAAAACCATGACTTGTTTCATGCGTCTACTTCGGGGAAGATATATGTACATTTCGGCAAAAATAACAAATCCATAGGTACGTCTCAGCGTGGAAAAATGACTTCCACAAAGAAACAGATTAGGTAAAAATATTAAGGCGAAAAATAAATGTTTTACCCACTAAAAAGGGACATCTGATTTTTGGCGGAAAGCAACATATCGGGAGGGGGAGGCAGGAGAGGTCATTCTACGTAGATCGCATTGCAATAATTGGTATACGCATTAAGTCCGTGGGTGAGAAGTGGAAAGTGTGGAAATTCCCTCCCACTCCTCACACACAACACTCCCCCTCTCCTAGTCCCTACACCTTTCCCCTCCTCTTATATTAACCATTTGCTCTCACCCTCGAAAACCTATTCCCACCGTAACGCCCCCGGTGGACACTATATAACGAGTTGGGATACCTCCACACAAGGCAACCCTCCCTCTAGCACATATATCCTCTGACACCTTTGCCCACTCCTGTACCGTGCTGACCCTAGCTCCGTTGCTTCCGATGGACTCGGGGGTACTGTTTTCGACCTCTTCACCACTCCCGCACACTCCACCTTTTTCCCGTCCCCTTCCCTATTTCTTCCATCTTCGACCCTTAACACCTCTCGTGTTCTCTCCGTGGCCGAGAGTATGGCGGGACGCTCTAGTTGCCGCGGAGAAGATTTCCCACGTGGATCCTACTCCCGCGTACGAAAGGGCTTGCCAAAGCGACCTTTTCCACTTCCTATCCCCTCCCTTCGTTCTTCCTGTCTCGGCGGAAATTTTCCTGCACGCCGCAAGTACGGTCCTTTAAAAAGAAAACGTTTTTATAGTTTTTTCTTCCATTTCTTCTCTCATCCCAACCGTCTCCTCCGATTCTCTATCTGCTTCCGTGCAGCAAAGAGAGCGTTGACTGTCTGGCGTCGGTGTTTTGAAGGGAAAACTTTTTATCCGGAAGTCCGATAAGTATGTACCTTAGACCCGGGAGGAGAGGAGTCTAAGGAGAAGCGAGATGTTGAAATGTCTGGAGTCGAGGGAATATAAGAGCTAAATTTATTCGTTGCTTCAATGAAAGCGCACTTTCTCACTCATGATATGTAAAACAATAACTTATTTTTGTTCGTAATTTTAAGCGGGTTGCATTTATTTAATTAAAGAATTGCGTAGGCACAAAAGGTGTGGCATATTTATTTCATGATCTATAATTTTTGAGGAAATTAACACTACGATACTTGTCACAATATGTCTAAGCTCATCTCATTGCTTTAAGACGCGAATTCCAATTTTATTCTGTTCAACTGACTGTAAATCACGATTATCGTGTAGTTATATTTATTATTCTTACTAGCCAGTTATTCACAATGAAATCATAGAAAAATTTAATAGAATAATTTATAAAGGTTAAAAATGTTGAGAAATTTTCGGCAATTCAAGCGTAGTCAAAACGAAATGAAAAAATCGTTACCAAATAACCTAATAATACTTTGAAAATATGAAAAAATCCTTCGAAATCCATTTAAAAGGGACGTTATAGGAAAATCAAATTAAGCATATTGCTAGGAAATTTTGCTTTTCCAATGTAAATCTGTTTTCCGGTTCGCTAAAAAAAAAGAAATTTAAAACAAATTCGACGTTCATAACACACTTTCATCCACAATTTAATTACTTACACTATCTAAGCGAGTAATTGCTTTTTATTTAATTTATTACAAATCTCAACCTCATCCCATGCGTTGATAACATATTTAAAATCAATTTCACGAAAAAAATTTAAAGTTAAAGCCATGTAAACGACAACATTTTTTTCCTTCAGAGAGGAGGAAAAAACAAGAATTAATTTCACGGAAGTTTAATAAATCTGTCACGAAAGAGCGAAAACCCTTTTCCTACAGTGAGTAAGAGAGAGGGAGTTTGTTTTATAGCACGGCTAAGAAATTAGTAACCATAAAGGGTTACAGTGTTTCATATAAGCTCGAGGGAGGATTAACTTTCTTTCCATGAACGAAGGCGACGAAGAAAAAAAAAAATATATATATACGTATAACGAAAGGCTACGAAATCCTGAAGGTATGACTTATGGCTGTTTATATTAGGTGTCGCCAAAGCCTTGCCCTGTCCTCCGTCACCGCCTGAAAATTACCTATCTCCCTCCCTCTCTCTCCCTTTGCGTCAGACGTCTCCCCTTCCTCCTCTTTCTCACTCGTTTTCCTCCAACTCTTTGCCAAACCTTATAGTGCTACAAAATTCTCTCCAGTCCAATCCTCTCTCTCTCTCTTTCCTTAACCTTACCAACACTCTTCCTGGTCCTGACGACGAACACCTCTCTTTTCTGTCACCCTTATCTCCCCCCCCCCCTCTCTGTCTCGCACACCTCCCGTAATTCCTCCCTTCTGCTCCATCCACCCCACAATCCTCCCACAATCCATCCAACCCTCCCGCCATCCCTACGACCCACTTGATTAAAATGCATAAATCTGACTAACGACGGTGATGAGGAACGAGGCGAAAGAGGCGAGATGGGCAAAAGAGACGAGGGAAAGAGATGGATTGGGAGAGAGAGAGAGGGAGGGAGAGAGAGGGAGGGAGGGAGGGAGAAGAGAGGGAAAGTAAGGTAGGAAGAAGAAGATGGGGTACGTGGGATGGAGGAAGAGAAGGGTAACAAGTGTGGACGTCATGGGTCGGGGGAGACCGTTGTGTCACAAAAAGCAGCCGGTCCACAACCCTAGTGAAAGCGAGGGAGGGAGCGAAAGAACGGCGAGGAAAAGGAAAGGTGGTGGCGTTAGGAGAAGGAAGGAAGGTAGGAGGTGCAAAATGTGGGTACCTTTCTATCTCACGGTTCAACCGCAACGGAGGAAGAAGAGGAAGGAATATAACCGTTGCTGACGTGAGAGAGAGAGAGAGAGGGAGAAAGAGGCATGGAAAGAGAGGTAAGGTTTGAAGTTCAAAAGGGGGAGATTTTTGATTAATGGTTATTTCGACCCACCCTCTTCTCCACCACCACCTCCCGTCCCTGCATGCATATGTAGGCGAATGTTTCTGGAAGATAGAGCGCTGATAATGAGTGATGAAGGCGCTTCGAATATCCTCCCTCCCTCCCCCCCTCCCTCCCTCGAGGGGTTCATACCCTTGTCCTTTTTGATCTTATAGATGGAGCTGATTATACACTCCAACGATCTTTGGCGAGATCCTCGGAGATGTTTGGGTAATTGGTAATGTAATTGACGGGTGAGGTTTTCTCGCGCGAATGAAAATAATTTAGTATCGCGGAGGGAAGGAAGTGGCGTGCGGCAAAAAAGAGGGAGTCCAAGAGGAGAAAACAGTCATGCCCCGTTTAACACTAGAATGCCCAGTGGAGTCATTTTGACTCCTTCAGGAAGTTTCTGTTGTCGTTACTTCTCTTACGCGAAGTGTAGGAAAAATACCTCTCGCGACTTTTAATCATTTTCAAGGCCAAACACGCTGAAAAAATATTGAGTGCGAGCAATGATTTTTTTGGCGACATATTTCATGATTTACCTTTAATGCCCGAGGGAGTCATTTTGACTCCTTGCTTAGTCTTAGGTATTTATAAGGGCAGTACTCATGCGAACGCTTGAGATTTTTGTTTGTTTTTTTAATTTTTAGATTTTATGCATGTATGCGCTCGCCTACAGCGCATTCCTGATCTCCTACCTACCCTCCCTCTCCTCCCCTTACTCTCTAGTGATGTATTCTCTAGTGTAGTGTTGAGATGACACTTACCGTTCATCAAGGAAAAGCCAGTAAGAATGTGGTTCTTCTAAGCACGCTGCATCCAGATGTTAACATCTCAGAAAATCTCAAGAAAACACCTGAAACTGTCAAATGCTACAATGAAACCAAGTGCGGCGTGGACATCGTCAACCAAATGGCGAAAAATTATTCCACCAGGACAAGCTCTAGAATACTCTCCAAAATACCATAAATGGCGTGCAAGAGCATAAGACGAAAAATTACAGCCATAAAGGGCTTGAAATTTTCAAAATAAGGAAGAAAATTCACAAGGAGTCAAAATGACTCCCTCGGGCATCCAAGGGGGGTCGCCAGTGCCGGGCATCCTAGTGTTAACGCTGGAGATGAGTTCCTGGAAACGAGAGCGCTAACTGAATCAGCGTTATGCGGGGTTAGGTTAGTATAGTACTTTGGAGATGCTTTCCTAAAATTGTATTTTATTACCTATTTTCAAAATATTAGTGTAGCTGCTCTTCTCTCCGATACTCTAAAATTAATCCTTAAATGCGCAATGTAGCAGACGCTACATACCAGAAATCCTGCAATATAATAACTGTCGCAGCTATTTTGTCATTTTCTCACGCTGTAACAGATTCCTCATTACCTTCCCTTACAATCAGCGGTCAATACCACCCATAAGTGTCCAATTCCGTGAGATATGTAAACAAAACCACACGTTTCTCTTCTGTCTGAGAACATAGTTTCTTCATACATAGTAGACCTAAAATTACATCGACACCACCTAGAGGCAGATCTTTTAAACAAATTTTCTTATAGTAAACATCGATAGCGATACCGGCGCCGCCAACGGTCAGTTGCAATAGTTGTAAGTTACGATTAAATGGCGTATATCCTTAATAATGTGCTCTACGGAAAATGTTTCAAACAACAGTTGTAGAAAATAATATTCTCTACCATTTTTATAATAACCGAATTTGCATTTATGAAGGTTTAAAAGATATATTTTACAGAAACGGAAATTTCGAGAATAAATTAAACATCTCCTAAATAATACGTTCTACAAATAGTTGTTTAAAACAAAAGTCGTAGAGAATAATATTCTCTACAACTTTTGTAATAACAAATATTTACATTAATGAAGCATTATAAGAGATATTAGAGAAAAATGACATGAGTAAACCTCCACTTCCGATTGACAGATTTAAACTTAAAACTAACCAGCTATTCTTCCTATAATAAAAATGTTAAATATGATATTTGGTGATGATCCGGTAAGAAGATCTTGAGTTAGAGCGCCCACAAAACGTATGGAGAATGTAAAAATTGGTCCGAGAACAAAGAGCGTTATAACGAATCAGCGTTTTACGGGGTATCGTTCAACGGGGTATTACTGTACATAAACGGGATGAAGCTAAGGATGTGATTACCGATGATGACTGGTATGGACGAAAAGTGCGAGATGACAAAACTTGAATGAAATAGGTAGGGAATCTACGCACGCTAAGAAAAAAGAAAGGGAAAAGAAATGCGAGACGTCATGACGGGAAGAGAGATAGAGGAGACTCGGCACAAAGGGGCGGCGAGGGAGGCAAGATTAAGATTAACAGAGAGAGAGAAACGCGAGTTGAAATGGCGCGGCGGTTTGGACGAATAATGAAAGGAAGTTCTCTGAAAAGAATATTTTTTTAAAGGGAGAAATTCATATTTTTCCGAATGAAATAAGAGTCGGGAGTAAAAATAGAGTGTCGGGTCGTGGAGATTTGCATATTTCGAAAAACAGAATTTTTGGTAAAAACTTCTTAACGAAAACGAGTGAGTATAATTCCAAATATGATGATATAGAAAGAAAATAAAAAAGAACGAAACGCGTCAACATTTTACTATTCGAGAAGAAATGCAGGAATTTTAATGAAAAGGGATGAGACGAAACCCATGAAAAACAAACGGACGGGGGCCGTTCTCCTGAAAGAAGGAGAAAAATCAATTATCTGAAGCATCGGAGCAAAGACGAGCAACAATACGAAACAACGGGACTCGGAGAAGGTGTAGCATACAGAAGAATTCACTTCGGAGAAGAAGAAGAAAAAAAAAACGTGCCACTGGGAACTGTGCGGTGAAAGGAAGAACGACCCGGGTCGCGTCGAAGCGGGGAAGAGATTGAAAAGACGAATAACGCCCTTGAAGAGAACCGGGAAAAAAGAGATTAGGGAGAGGAAAATTGAATAAAAAAGTAAAGTATAAAATACAGAGAAAAGAAATAATAGAGAAAGGGAGAGAGGGAGAGGGAGAGAGAGGGAGAGAGAGGGAGAGAGAGAGGGAGGGAGAGGGAGAGAGAGAGGGAGAGAGAGAGGGAGAGAGAGAGGGAGAGAGAGAGAGGGAGAGAGAGAGAGGGAGAGAGAGGGAGAGAGAGAGAGAGGGAGAGAGAGAGAGAGGGAGAGAGAGAGAGAGGGAGAGAGAGAGAGAGGGAGAGAGAGAGAGGGAGAGAGAGAGAGGGAGAGAGAGAGAGGGAGAGAGAGAGAGGGAGAGAGAGAGGGAGAGAGAGAGGGAGAGAGAGGGAGGGAGAGAGAGAGGGAGAGGGAGAGAGAGGAAGATAAAGGAACCTTAAGCTGGTAAGGGCCAATTCCAGGAAGACAGTGGCGTGGACTAACAATAAGAGAGGAAGGTTAAGGGCTTGTGGTTAGAGGGGGAAAAGGGGAGCAGGGGAGACTAGAGGAGAGAACACGGGAGACATTAGAGATGGAATAAAGGAATAGTAGCGAGAAATAGGGCGAGAGGCGCTCTTTTAGGGAATACGTCGTTGTGAGAGAGAGAGAGGGGGGGCGGGGGGGAGAGAGGGGGGAGAGATAGAGGGGGGAGAGAGCGAAGGAATAGAACGCAATATCCATACTCGACGGATTTCGGTCCAAGGGATCAACTAAAGTAAGAATAGGCTCAACAGAAGTAGCGTGGATTAAGAGAAGAAGAGCGGGAAATCAAACGATATCGGATTTTAAGTCGGGAAGACGGCTAGAATAAAAAACAAAGGAAAGAGGAATGAATAAAGGAAGGAAAGGACGAAGGATCACAAAAATATCAAGGACAAAGGATGAGGCGAGAAAATAAAAAATAAAAATAATGTATCAGATATAGGATCAGAGAGAGGAGAGAAAGAAAAACGGATGAGAGAAGATATCCACAATAGAAAAAGTCGTAGAAAATAGTGAAAGAATAAATTGCAGTAACCTTACTGGATTTGTTCTTCGGAAAGGCTGCGTTGTGTAAAATCGAATCGAGAAAATTTAACACCTTATGGAAAACATCAGGTGTACGTACTATATTTCCTGAGTCGCATACATAGGTGAAATTGCGCTGCGCACTCAATTCAAAACCACACGTGACTGAAAATTATGCGTGTTGATTAAATAACCGCGTATAATAAAATCCGCGTTGGGGAAATCCATGTCGGACGAAGGTTTACTGCTCTGGAAGAAAGTAAGTTTTAAAAGGTTAAATGAAAGCCGGAAGCAAAAATACGTGGAAAGGAGAAAAAATAAACGTGAAAGGTGAATCTTTCCGCAGAAGAATAAAGGAGCAATAGAGACTAATGCAACTAAAGAGACGACATGGAGAGAAAGGTATCCAAATGGGATAATACGAAGATAGACAAAGAGTGGGTTGCGCTGAGAAGGAAAGGGAGAGCTGCGGATGCGAAGGGTTTCTTTTTGCAATATGCAAAAAGGAAGGAAATGTATTCGGTACGCGGAGGAGTGCCCCGTGTTATGCGAGAAGGGGAAATGAGCAGATTAAGGTTCCAAACTAGGAATAATTTGGAGAGAGAAATTTGCATATATGTATATCCTCTTTGGTGAAAGCGAAGCGATAAAAAATTATATATATATATATATTTCATCTGTTGTAGCTTTTTACTTCGCAATATATAATATGAAAGGTTAATAATAAATGTAATTAATTATACTAGCTGTACCCGCGCAATGATCGCGCAGATATTTTTCGATTAATTTATAAAAAATTAAAAAGTGTGTGAAGTAAGTAATTATGCTAGTTATAACTGTCTTTGATCTAAATAATTCACATTTAACTTTAATAACGAATTTCCCCGGTATAGTATTTTAGTGCCTTTGGCTCCCAATGCAAGGTTTGCGGGTTCGAATCTCGCTGAGGGCATGGCTGTGCGCGCGTATTGACAATTTATTATCATTTCCTTGCATTGGTGCATTAAATGCGCGCGTATATATTACAAAAATGCGGATTGAAAAAATCGGTACAATATATATTGTACAAACTTTCTCGTATACTAATGCGTCGTTTAGTTATCTTTTGAAAAATACGAACTATGTAGAATCGTTATGAACATCAACTTAAATAACTATGCGAGATTTGATGAAAATCGTATGAGCCGATTTTTAGAAAATCTAATTGTTGTTAAAGTTGCCCAAGAATACACTAGCCTTATATTAATTTTTTCAGAAATATGAACTATGTAGTATTGTTGCAGATGAAACTCAAGTAACTGTATGAAATTTGATCAAAATCGTTGCAGCCGTTTTTGAGAAAATCAAATTATTGTTAAAGTTGCCTAGAATAAACTACCCTTATATTCATGTTTGAGAAATATGATGTAGTTGGTATTACTGAAGACGTAAATTCAAGCAACTGTACGAAATCGTTGGAGCCGTTTTCGAGAAAATCTAATTGTTGTTAAAATTGCCTGGAATAAACTGCCCTTAATTATTGCGCAATGTCAACCATTTCTTCTTAAAGGCCTAATTACGAGATTTCAATCATTTTCGCTCTACCGTTTAGGCTCTAGAGCAGCGAACAGACAGATCCACAGACAGACATTGCGAAAACCACTTTTTCCTACCTAAAACGTATATTTCCATCAAAATCTCGTGGTGGAATTTTTCCGCAATTACAATACTTTCTCAATATACTTCGTATATGAGAAAGTGAAAATAATGCAACCTCCAGAAATGAACCCAAGATTTTCCACAAAGACGTAACTTATCTGTCAAAAACGAGAGCTATAGAACCGAAGGCGAAAATCGATGATTAGAATAAAAAACCTGATTAATTTTCCTTCGAAACAGTTAAAATCCGAAGATCGTAGGTCAATTTTTTCTATTTTTAATTTATTTATTAAACAGCAAAAATTCAGAAACGGCGCTAGGTCAATTACGCTGACTACCGCAGCAGCAATAACATGGACGAAACACCCTGCCACGGCCTCAGCAGGATTCAAACCTGTGATCCTAGCATTAGGATCTAGAAACGCCAACCACCACTCCATCAAGGCCAGCGAAAGTATGAAGGCGTTCACGTCGAAAACCTATTTTAACGTGTTATCTAATGGGAAAGAGAACATCTCCTGGGATCGAACCCGGGTCTTTATGGAAATGAAAATAGCTTTCCAGGGATCTCCTAGCTAGTAGAAATAAAAACACCGTTTACCGTATATCTCTACGTCAAACGGTTTTTGAGTTACAATGGGGGACGGACGGATGGACGGACGTATCTAAAATTATATATAAGACTAGCTACCCGTACAGCTCCGAAATCGGGGCTCTGTTGGAGTATTATCGTAAGAAGGCCCTCCACTGCACAACCCGCGTGCCCACGAACCTCGCGCCCCCGACTACCCGCCGCCTTGCGCTACAGCCGCCGCGCAATGAGGCTGGAAGCCCTATTCCAGCTACTTGCGTGCCCCCTCTGATAATTGAACAATGTTGGAAATAATGTACTTGTTTCTGTCGTGGCTAGGTCGTTTTAGTCTAAAGTTAAAACAGAATACTGGGAGGACTCAACTAACTAAATTCATCTCGGGCGGACCAGGTTGAATTCATTATCTATTTTTCATTGCTATCGAGCGATAAATAAATTTGATGCATATAATTTATAATATAGGGCAACATGCTGATATATGTTAGTGTATAATAGTTCACGAGAATGCTGTTTTGTAATAATTACTCATAATAAAAATTGACTTTACGGTGCACAGAACTCGACCGGCGGTTTTTGCAGATAAATCTCGAATATGAAACGTTTTATAAGACAGAATACCTAATAGAATTTTTCATTTTGCTTATCAATTTTATTACTAAGAAAGTATTTTTAATTCGATCAGGCCATTTTACGAAACGTAATCAACTTTAATCAAATTAATTTCAGCCAACTGGGGACGGGACTGAAGTCAAAATCGCTAGTCTCCGAGTTTCTATTATACTCTACGGAAATTCTCTCCGAAATTAAGAAATTTCAACAGAATGAGACGATATACAATTACGTCCGCAATCTAAAAATTAGAATAAACAAATACTTCCACAGAGAAGAATTTGTATAAGGGAAATGCGTCATCGGAGGAAAAAAAAATAGGAGCTATAAATTAGCCATCCCTCGAGTTTATTCTTTTCTTTTTTACTAGCGGTGCAAGCGCCTAGTACGGCGATGCCAATATGGGCCGTGGGAAACGCAAGGGACTCGGCATATGCGCTCAAACCCGAACTGGGTTGAGCTAACGGCATGGGAAGAGGCGGAAGAGGAAGAGAGGGAGGAAAGTAAGTGGGAAGAGGCTTAAGGGAAAAAGAGAGTGAGAGAGAGAGAGGAGGGTGAAATGGGAGGGAGTCGGACATTAGACGTAGAAAAGAAGTGTAGGAGATTTCAAGAAAGGTATTGGGAAGGGAGAGAGCAGAAAGGGATTAGAAGGAGAGAGGGAGAGGATTAAGAGAGAGAGAGAAAAGGGTATAAGGTGGTAAAGATGGAGAGATTTTGGATGTAGCGTATGCTGTAGGAAAAAGTTCTTTGGTAGATGAGTTGAAAATGATCGAAGCGGGAGAGAGTTAGGAATTTGGTCGGAGGATGACGTAACGTAAGACATTTAAAAATAATAAACAGGTGAGACGATAGAGAAATCTTCACGTTTCTCGATTAAATTCGATTGCTGATAACTAATTTCACCTCACACTGCAGAAATTTATATTAAATGTTATACGCCTATTTTTTGTATCTTGGAATCGACCTCGATAATCCATAAGGGGAAAAATCTCATTTTAATATGTGTAAACATTGTTAACTCCGATTACTGCACTAATTTGGGCCTTATCCTTCACGGTTAATGATTTTAACTCTTGGATATAACAGGGGTATTTTAAATGGTGTTATTCATCCATGGCTCAACACATTTTATAAGGACAAAATACTGGATCATGACAGTGTTTTCATGAAAGCGTAAAATTTATGAATAATGTAATAAAGTGCATCCTTTATATCATGCAAGCGCTTGTCAACGTATAAAAAATTTTAATGGGCAATTTATGACTGGGAGAATAGTGTTTAGGAAATAACGGACGCGTTGGAGACATTTGGATAAGAAGTTAGGTATGACAGAGATAAACTAAGTCTATACATAGATTATGTTTCGGATTAGAAGTTTATTTACTTCTACTCATTAGATATAAGCACCTCTTATATTATAGAAATGGAAATAATTTAACCATAAATTCAAGAAAAAAATCTCTATAAAGATAAATTTACATGAACTAAATGGAAACTTTGCTTTCGATCATGAGTCAAAGAAAACTTCATTCGTATGAAACCATCTATGATGAAGCTTCAAAGTTTAGAATTTGAGAACAGGCTGAAATGTAAAGTTAAAATGAAAAAATCTGATGTGGTCAACACATGACTTTCTCTATATTTGGGGTATAAATACTAAGATTATTATGAACAGCACTATAAGGCAAAATTATTATTTCGTATCGTAAAAGAATACAGTCATCCTTATTGCCGTAAATTATATTTTGAATGTTTACAGGATTCACGGCCACATGGTGGTGGCGCTGTATACTGGAAATTACGAATAGGTTAAATATCTCCGAAATGGATGGTTCTAGGAAAATTTGTTTCAAACAATACTTGGAAGAAATATTATTCTCTACAAATTTGGTCCTCACGAAAATTACCAATAACGACGTTTTTAAAATAATGTAAAATAAATACGACTGTTACGTTAGAAAATTGATTCTAATGAGGAAACTGAATCAATAATCATCTCTATATCACCAAATAACCAGAAAAACTTGTGTTAATACAATTACCGAAAGCCACTTTTATGATCGTCTTGCATTCTCTTCGTAAAAATGAGACGCTCAATTAAGAAAATTTACTGAACGAGTTTCAGGTTGATTTAGATGTTTTTGGAAACTTCATTTTTCAATTAAAAGTCAAATATAATAAAAATAACACAGAGAAACAAAAAAAATTATCAGAAGAAAATCCAAACGTAAAACACTGTCTAACAGAGATATCGTCCTAAGGTTACAAACAAATTCATAAAATTAATTTTTAAATTAAATACAGCAGTTAACGGATTATTTGTGAACGATATTTTCGAGGGATTTAGTGGTGTAAAGGAAGAAATGGGTTTACAAAGAAGTTATAGCAAAGATTAGACGTTGAAAGGATAACGAAAAAATCAGATGTGGCCAATAAGGCAAAATTATTCTTTCGTATCGTAGAAGAAGAGTCGTCCTTATTGCCGTAAATTATATGTTGAATATGTTTACAGAATTCACCGCTAGTTGGTGGCGCTGTATACGGTAAAGTTAGGAATAAGTTGAATATCTCCGAAATTGATGGTTCTACGAAAATTTGGTTCAAACAAAACTTGGAATAAATATTATTCTCTACAAATTTGGTCCTTACGAAAATTACCAATAACGACGTTTTTAAGGAGATATTTGACGGAAACTGAAAAAACCGATTATTTATAAATAATTCCTAAACAATAAATATGGAAATTTGTTTCAAATGAAAGTTGTAGGAAATTCCATTCTCTATAACCTTTGTATCGAATTGTATATACAATAATAATGTTTTAAGGGAGATGTTTCGCCAAATCCGAATTGGGTTTCGAATAAACCTCGACTTCCGTTTAACCGGTATTGTCCAAAAACTAATCAGCTCTTCGAGCTTATACCAAAATGTTATATATGAAATTTGGTAATGATATGGCAAGTACTTTTCGAGTTAGAGCGCCCCCAATCACATACACACAGATATCATTCCGAAAATAGTCTAAACGTGTTCTAGGGACCTCAATACATGTATTTCGTTGAAATCTCGAAGTCGATTTTTTTCATGAAAACAATACTTTCTCTATACTACGTATATGGAGAAAGTAAAAAGTAAACTCTTAAGCCCGCAGTGTTTTGGCGGGAGAAAGCGGACTTTATTTAAGGTCAGTACTCGCTCAAGGACGCTTTAACCCTCTATCAAAAATGGTATGAAATGGATACTTTCCGATAGACATTATTGCAAATTTACTATTTATGGTGTTACATTACGTATAACATTTTGTTTAACGTTAAGATTCGTGTTAAATACGCCAGAAAGAGTAGTTAGTGGTTAGTCTTATGAACAAGTGTTATAACTGAGAAAATTGTCATGTTTGTATTGCAGCTAAAATCACATTGACAAAATATGATTTTCCAAAAGGTATAAAATGGCTGTGAAAACCAAATGCGTATTTCGCCTACAATTAGTGGTAATTCACCAATAGTAGATTCCATAAGTTTGTTTTCACAAATATGTTACGGATTTCGGAGAAACTGGTTTATCAGATTGTGTAATTATATCCTGAATCATATGCGGCCATGCCCACAAAGAAAAATAAGAATCAATAATAATTAAACTATACTGTTTATCACGATTATTAAAACATTACTTCAATCTGAACCAATTAAATTTTAACGTTTTTCACCAAAAGTACTTCTCGGAATACTGTCATATTTTTATAAAATTCCAAAAAATAATTCCAAATCTAAAACCTGTAATAGTACTTCTATATTTACAACTACAGCTATATCTGTCGGCAAAGCTTTATATCAAACCGACTGATATAAAAAGATGAAAAATGCCAAGAAGCAAACATTTCCAGAATTCATCCCAAAATTTTTAAACCAACCCTATTCACCAAAGACGTCCTTTGAAACAAAAAAAACATTAAATCACTACCGAAAGAAACCTTCAGGATGAACTAAAAGAGCTCACAGAAAAACCCTAGCATGCCAAAAATCATTCCTTTTTGCGATCAGACGTAATATCGAAGAGTCGAATTAGCAAAAAGAGGGTTTCCGGAGCTGTTCGCGGATGAACAAGCTTCAAGAGGGGAACCGAAGCGAAAGTCAATGAGAACGCGAGGGCCAAAGAGTAAAAAAAAAAAGAGCAAAAAGGGTGGAGAAGGACCATGAGGGAATGAAAGCAAGAGGTCAAGATCCGGCGGTGTAAAGAGGTTTTTAAAAAGGCAGCGGAGAAAAGAGAATTGGGCAAGGCTCTGGGTATTCCAACAATGAATACGACTCGTACAAAACTTAATGACGAGATAACACCCGCCTCAGACCTAATACGGCACCGGGGATCATAACGAGGGTAAAGTTTTCTTTTTTTATATATACTTATATATATTTCAAAAGCATCGTCACTAAGTTCGCGGTGAAATGATAGCGATAATTAAGTCGAGAGATATGAAAAGTATTTCCTACTACTTGAAAAAATATCTCATCTCCATCTCTCATCTCCAACTGCAAAAAGAGCTTATTCGTTTGTTTCTGGGATTAAAAAGAAGCATTTTTTCCCCTGCGATCGTGTTCTGTTGTCACTTTTTAAAAGAGGATGTACCCGCGTAAGAATAAAAATTTAAAAAGATATATATATATATATGAATGTTTCGAAAGCCGCGCCTTGTCTTTTTTGGCGAAATAATTGCCAGACGAGACAGTTTTTATAAAATTTTATGGTCTGAGTACTTCATTAGAAGTCGTATCGTTGCCACGGCCCGTTTTTTCAGTTGAAAGAAGGTCAGTGTAAATACGTACGTGAGGTAGGGTCTCCACCGCCACTCCTCTCTCTCTCTCTGTCGTTTCATAAACTGCCAAAATTAATTCAATTTGAAAATTTGGCAAAATATACACGCAAATCGTCGTTAATTAAAACAAACCGATCCACTCCCTGCGTTTTATAAATGTGCTTTATTAAAAAATTTCCGTCTTCATCAAAGCGCGTTTCGATTAGTCCGTGCATAGCTCAAATAATTGCCGACCCGTAAAAAAACGTCAAATATTTGTAAAAAGCGAATAAACAGTACGATTTGAAAAATGGCTTCGTTAATTTCCTTCAAAAAAACATTTGCGAGAATTTAACTGGTCAAATTAACGAAAATTTGTACTAAACCTCGTCCCTTCCGGTAAAATGTGCTTTTAGACACAGAATTTAGTTCTAACTGAAATCGGGTGCGTGTTTAATGGAACTTTTAAATTCTAAGAGGTGGTAAAATAATAATATATGAAGCTAAAATGAAATAATTAAATGCAATCCAATGAGAGCAACGGCGAAGCAGTGCATACGCAAAACACGTGGCCCGGTAAGAAGCACTAAAATTATCAGCTATTGTTTATAAATATGTATATATAAAACCCATAGTTTCATTATAATCATTATATGAAAACCATTTCAAATAACTACGTATTTTTCAGACCAATTAAATATTTATTTCTACGCCATTGCTTGAGTCAATTATCTCATTCACTGCACCAAAACAATCCATAATTTTTATTTCACGGAAAAGTATATGAGTTACATTAAAAAATAAAGACTTGAATGTAAAAATAATTCAAAGGAAAAGATGGAATAAAAGGAATAGAGGGATAGGCTTAAGTGATTGATACTTAGGAAATGGTATGAGAGAAGAGAGAGAATAATATCGAAGATTTTACAGGCGGTGGTGGATCAAGTTAAAAAGATGTAAGAGAAGAGGATAGAGAAAACCAAAGTGGATGGTTCCTCTTGGTCAATCCTCAGACTACCAACGAAGCCACACCAGTGGATTTTTTTAAATAACAAACTTTGGCTCTCCATTTATTTTTACTATAGAATCTACAGAATAGGTTTACATACATTAATAACATTCAAAATACTTTTCACAAATATGGAAAATTTTGTTGAGGGTAGCTGAGTGACCCAGTTGGTATTATTAGTAACAATTTTCCCAGTCAGGCGAAATGTAATTTTTGCCACTGGCACAAACTGTCCATAATAATAAACATTCTTTAATAAATCAATAAATACATTAATTTCATTTACTGATTTTTTATACTTTATCTATTACTGCGATGATATCTGCGAGACAAATTATTTCTTTGACTTATAAATCCTATTACTGCGATTTTTCTTTTTTTCTGTGAAGATATATTTCTCAATTAGCATATAAAATTAATTAAAAGTGCCGAAAATATAGAATACTAACCAAATTTCATAAAATACTGATAGAGCAGGGAAAATTTTCAGGCGTAACTCAGTTACCCTCTTTGGCGGGATTCAGGTGTCAAATCCTTTGGTAACATGAGTTAATCGAGTGAAGACGACGCAAGGGAACAAAGTTGTCAAGGGGACAGTCGGGTGTCCCACACTTAATATTTAAAACGGCATCATGCCGGATACTCCAGTACTCCTCTGGAAACCAACTTCGAGGAAAAAACGAGAGTAGCAAAAAAAAAAAAAAGATTTAGACAAATATTTATCCTTGTATACCAGAGCGTGTGGTTGTGCGATATAAGAGAGGCAGATTTTTTTCACTTTGATAATCATTCCGTTTCGATGATACACCAAAATCACTGCGTTGCGGGACACAGAGCCGATTCTGGCGTTAGATAATATCACAAGTTTTGGGTACAGAAAATACTCGGTCCGCCGAGCGACTTCGAAAACATATCTCAGAAAAAATAATAGATATTTACTAACAAGTAAGCCGAATTAACACCACACGTAAATTAAAATACAGTTGATAAATAACAATCTTCATGGTGTAAATTCCGTGTAACCGAATTAATGAAATAGGTACTCAACTTGAGTATGCGCTGATACGACGGGTTTTCTCGTTATAGATAGGTGAAACTGTCTTATACTCCATTGCCAAGTACCTTTCAAAATAAAACACCATTACAGGATTTCCTTTCATTATCTGGTATTGTATTTTAAATTACCATATTCTTAAAAAAATATTATCAATACTTATTTTCGATTCGCACGTATGCTGACTTAAGTTTTAACTACATGGTGGACTAAAATACAGTAACAATTTTTAAAAGGAGTTCTTGCTTAAGTGTTTTTCTATAGTCATTACAGGAGTTTCTGATGCAAAGAAAGACCGCTTTAACTATTCGCATGCATTATCTAACATGACTATAATTTCCGTGGAGGAAGATAAGTGCTGACCGTCAGAAGTTCTCCCTTTCTTCGGTTCATACAAATCACATATCACCCTCAACCAGAGTCAGGACAATATATTTTTGCGCACATGGAAAGGTTTGAAAATTACGCTCCGCTCATAATAAAAGTGTACAGTACACAATTTTATTAAACTAAACTTAAAAGTCCAAATTGACAATCGTTGGGCACCTAAGCCTAGCTCGCCCAGCCCTTGTTCCAGATCTGCCCTAAACAACTAGCACCGAACATTTCTAATTTAATTTCACCGAAAGTTCTACGTTTTATTCAAATTCACTTCAAGTATTCCGTTCAATCGACGGTAAACTCAATAAATAATTAGTGGCATCAATGTTTCGAACATAGGACGTGGGCTCCGTAATTTCTATGACCGATAAGTAAACTTCAAAACATTTGAAATGTCTTTTCAGATCAAAGAGTAATCTTATTTATTTTCTATCAAATGGTTTTCGCCCAAACCGGTATAGAAAAAAGGGTTATCCTTGGAAATGACTAATACATTTAAAAAACAATGATAATTAGTGCTTAAGCAAACTTCAATATTAAAAGTAATTCTTTGAATATGTCAAACAATTCCTCTATCATTAGATAATCTCCGAAAGGTAAGAATGTCAAACAACTGAATTGGAACTGGATAATTAATGAGGTTAATAAAAGAAGGAATGTCTTTTTGGACCCAGGTTGTTTAGTCAGATTAATATATTGACAACAACGGTTTAAATAATTCACAAAGACATTACAGACGAAAGATATTAAAATATAAAAATTTCAAAATATTACAGGATAAAAGTAAATCTCAAAATTACATAGTGATAAAAGAATTACAGGGCAATAGAGACATCTGCGAAATGAAAATTTTTATGAATTAAATTATGCATGCGATAGGTCTGATTATACCCCTAATTTACACGATCCTTCACTGCCAGATCCTAAAATCCCTAAACGGAATTCCAGAACAAAGTTCAGATTTTTTTATATCCCAACTACCAAGTAATGAGTAGCGGTCGGATTTTAATCTCCTTTTGTATCTTTTTTTTAATTGCCGATGGAGGTCTCCCCTAAATGGATCTTATTTTTCCTTCCCTCCTCTTTTCTCCCTCATTCCGAAAAGCAAAGGCATTAAGTTCGAGGGGCGAAAAAGGAAAACGAATTTTCCACGTGTGTATACCTCCCGGAACTGATCCCTCTTACCCCCCACCTCTCACAACGCTTCCCTCCTTCCACGAGGGTAAAAAATCCTCACACCGCACGTGCCTCCCCAAATCCATTTTCCCACGCATAAGGGATTCCTATCTTCATTTGTTTCTTCCTCCTGCCCGCTCGACCTCATTTTGTTGCCCGTAACGCTAATGGGTTCACTTAACAGCGGCAAGCGCCACCAAACCGACCGACGGCCCCATTTTACGGTGTCCCATTCGACCGGTTCCCACGGGTCACTTCTCCGAACCCTTTCTCATTCCTCTCTCCCTTCCTCTTTCGCCGTATTTCTCCCTCCCGAACCTACCTTGCTTCCCTTCAACAATTTCCTCTCCATAATTACTGTTCCTCATGAAGAAGTACAAGGGGTTAGAAAGAAAGACGGAAAAGTTTAATGACAGCCGGAATGGCAAAAGAGTCAGGTATAATTTACGGAGCTCTAGAGGTCTTCTGAAAATCGATTACTTTCGCAAATAATGTTTTTTTCTCCTTCTGATATAATGAAAGGTGAAGTTAATGTGGAATGGGCATCATTATCCTAAAAATAGGTACCTACCAAAAGCAGTTAGTTTTCGAAATAGGTCATGATACATACTTAGTTTTATAGTTATTATTTCTTATATAATCAAAGAAACTCCTAGATATATTTTACAAATTTGATCTTAGGAAATCCACTCTTGTTATAAAACTTGAAAGTTAATTTAATGAGCAACTTTACATTAGGAAATTATTTTCGGTTTCGAATCGATTAATGTCGAAATTCCATCAAGTTACGCCTGAGACTGCTAACTAGATGAATCGATTAATATTTTGAGACGACACAATTTAACGTTCAATAAAGCTAATAATGGAATGATTATTTAATTATTTATTAAGGCACGTTGAATAGCATTTCTTTTTAACTATCACTTATCCTAAAATAACTGATATACTACGACTGATTCCATCATTAATACTTGACTAGAATTTGACCAATATCCTTCAGATTAACCGCTTCAAGTTACATAACCCTAGATACATTTATTTGAATCGATGACAATTTGAGTTTCTAGTATTATACCTAGGGTAATTTCCCGTCAAATATGACGGGTATGCGTGAATTAAGTATAAAGTTTAAAAAAATTAATGAAACAATTTTTTTATGCACTAAAAATTAAACAAATATAAAATTCACAACATTGAATGCTTCAGAAAGTAAAAGGTTTTGGGCAAGTGTAAGTTATATGGAAAATAAATATTAATGACGGGTTATTGGTAGAATATTGCGCTACCTAACTTATATGCTTAAAACTAATTTTACTTTAGGGAAAATTCAAATATGCGAAATTTAGATTTTTTTCAAGTACGCGTTGAATCGGCCTGCAAATTCGTTTTTAACGTCAAACTTTCACATTTTTTGAAGGAAAAATCGCCCTCCATCACGTCAACCCTCACGAAATTTAAGTCATCCTGGACTGGAATTTCGTATGGATTCTTGGCTTATGTAAACGACATTACAAATGTAGAGAAAGAGGGACAGAATGCAAGGAGGGAGATGGTGGGAAGTAGAGTTTTGGAACCGGGAATTCCCGTTCCCGATAATTTACTCAATATTTCTTATTCCCGATTTCCGAGAGAATTTTTAATAATTCCAGGGAATTAGTTTGTGCCATTTTATGATTTAGATGTCTTAAACAAATAAGAGATTTGGCAGTGAAATACTGAATATATTAAAATATCATTTAAAAGAACGGCGACAGAGCTAGTTGATATCTTTAATGAAATATTTAAGAAATCCTCTATGTACTGAAAGAAATCCAGACAATATATTTTTAAAACTAAATTCAAAAAATAAAATTATAAAATATGCCAAAGGTACAATAAAAACAATTTGAAGATACAAATACTGATATAACGAAGAAAGTGCAGACTAAAATATTCCCTTCTTCAGCAGAAGAAGTCATAATTTCACTAGTTGATGAATTGGAATATGAAATTACAGAGATTTTAAAAAGCGCTCCGTCCATGAACGAATCATACAGTATGTACATTAATCAAAAAATTTAATTTATATAAAAAAACTAGAAAAATAATAACTAAAGTGTTATTTAATGCGTTAAAAAGTATAAAACCTACCGAAAGTGAATCAGTGTTTTCCACAGCGATTTTGTGACCCGATGAAGAGCCAATTTGAGTAACAAATCAGTCGATGCCTTATGCTTTTTAAAAGTTTTTAAATAAACAATTGCGATTCATGATGATAATACGAATTAATTCTTTTTATAAGAGGTATTTTTAAAAAATAAACAATTATAACTATTAATTGCTTGGGATTTTGTTTTTAATTTTATTTTTTTTCGTTTAAGTCGTCATTTTCTATTTCTAAAAAGACGGCCAACATCTGTTTTAACTTACGATACTTCTTGTATTTCATTTATAAGCATTACGTTTTGTAATGGATTCAGATTTATATTTTGTGTATTTACAATGTGTCGATAATACATATCCTGAAGTAAGGGATAGAAGTAGAAATAAACAGGAGAAAAGAGATAAAGGGAGATGGAGAAAAATAGGGAGAGCGATGGCTTGAGTACGGAGAGAATTACGCTAGTAATGTCATAATTATTACAAAGATACATCTTTACTAATTTATCTCAGCAACGTATTTTTCCTTCATATGCTGGATTTTATAGTTTTTATAGTGGTTATGGATGTGAAATTAATGCTAATCTCTCCATCAACCAAACCTTTTTCTTCCACTTTCAATTTTTCATTCAAACAATGTTTCATGCTTTATAATATTTTTTCCATAAGTTCATGTAATTAATTATACATCCCATGTACATCGTAATTAAAATATTTACTATTAAGATTTAGTTCCATCACAAATATAATCAAGGAGATATACATAATTATTGTTTACTTAAATTGATTGAAAACAGATTGCTGTAACTTAAGGCAGGCACAAAATGAAGGTGGTGGTATTATAAGTGGATATTATAAACCTCTCATTTTGGAAGTGGGAATATTTAACTGTGAAGAAAAGTTCTGCGTCACGTGTGTCGTTCCAGTATCATACTTTACATAATGTATAACTTTCCACCTAATACTAATTCACATGTGATTGTAAAATTAATTTTTTTTCAATAAAGAATCATCATAAATGTCGATAGCATTATAGATATAAAATTAATTTTTATATTCATATAAATTATTAACCTTAGCATTAAAAAAAACAAATGGAAACCTAGGTTTTCAAATTAATCCTAACATCATGCAGTGAAAATGCTCGAGACATTGCGTAGTATTAGTAAAAAGTCATTCAAATGAATGATGAAAAAGTGATGCTGATTAAACGCGAATTTAAAACAATATAGGGATTCATAAGACCCGAAAAATCTTGAAATGCGTGAGAATTAGTAGCGGGCGTTTAATACTAAATTAAATATTCCTTTCTTATAGCCTCAAAAAGACGAAATTTCCTAAAAGACCAGCAATTAGCAAAATTTACACCGCAATTTAAGTTAAAATGATATAATTTTCGGAGATCTTTTTTTTCTTAATGGCTTCCAGCGGGTGAAAAGAAAGGAGGAGGAGGATGGATGGATCCTGGAGATAAAAAAGGACAAATGTAAAGACTGCGAGGGTAGGAATAGAGAATGGGGGAGGAAGGACAGAGAATAAAGGCGGCAAAATTAAAAAAAAAAAGAGAGAGGGACAGGAAGGGGGGGGGGGGGGTAAGGATATGGGAGGGATGGCGACGTGGATTGCGGGGAAAAAAAAGAAAGGGTTTAGTCCAGAGTCGTAAACAGTGATGGAACGCAGAGCATAGTTTTGTCCTTGTGGACCTCACAGAGTCTCCTCGACCTCTCCCTTTCCCCCCAGCCGCTCCTATCCCTCATTTCCCTAAGGGAAGAAGGAGGGATAGCAAGACAGAGAGAGAGAGAAAAAGGAAAGGAGTATAACGTCGTAAGTCGCAAGTAGGAAAAAGGGCGAAGAAGCTTCCTCCTCTCAAAATGGATGTAGCCTTCCTTCTTTTCCACTCTTTCTCCCAGCCTCTCTCCTTCTTTCCTTTCCCTTTATCACTGCTAAGGCCTTAGTTCAATGCCTTTGAAGGGATATAGTGAGCGTACGGATTGAGAAAAAAAAAGGGAAGGGTAGTCAGTTGGGACAGAGGATGCGGGTGGAGAGGGAAAAGAGGGGATGGGAGGAAGGACAGAGGGTGGTGTGTGTGTGCGTGTGTGTGTGTGTGGTGGGAAGGATTTGCGGGAGGAAGATGGAGGGTAAACTAGCTCAATGGACTCCGATGCCGTCGTAAAAATAAAATAAAAAACTTTCGGTGGAAATAAACGGCTGAGATTTTTTTAACGTAGAAAACGTAAAGGGAAGGGCATGCAGCGGAATTATATGAGATGGTATACATTTAATAAAGTGCAAATAAATGAAATTGGCAATGTTCGAATTGGAGAATTTTAATTGCCTTTCTGACAATCTGAATAAAGTATCCCATACCTACAGGAACAGTCAGTTATAGCTTTCAACTAAGCGTTCGGCAATGATTACGCATTTAAAAATGTTAATCGTCTAAAAAACTTTTATAAGTTTCTTCGATACTAAATTTTCCAAGACATCATATCTTTACGATAAAATTAAGTAGTATCAAATAATATTCGCACATCCAATACGCATACTTGATCGATCTCAGTGTTTCATATGGATTTATTTAACAGCCGGTGTGTACGCATGGTGATGATTTAGTCTAAACATTAACCAATAACGAAATCATTAAATTTAATTCATTTATAAAAGGTCTAAATGTAAGAGAATAATGTCTCCGGTTAAAATGATATCAGCGAAACCAACATGAAATATGATGAACAACAGAAAACATATACCGTTTTTCTAGCGTTTTAATGAATCGACTATTGGTTAAGTAAAATAAATATTTATAGTGGAAGCAATGAAACTTGCTTTCATTCCAAGCTATGGAGCCGAGTTCAAATACGACTGAAGTCGTTTTTTTTCAGGACCTATCACCACCCAATTTTAGTGTCTTGCCACGTAAAAGCGCTCAGTCTTTTGGAAATTACAAACGTAAGCTGTCGTTCCCTTGGTGTCAGTCGCACGCTAATGTCGTAACCTGGATTCCCTGATTGCTTGTGTGTGCGTGTGAGTTTCTGTCAGTTTAACGCACTTCCCACTATAAAAGGTAAATGCACGATAGGCTAAAAATACATCTGCGAAAAACCGCGAACCCGCTAAGAAATCCTGTATACAAAGGGCAGCCTTAGACATCTCTGATCTATCGTGACTGTGTAGATGCAGATTATTCTTTGATAATCGATGTATTCAAGAACAAACGCTTAAAAAAGTACTTATCTCAGGTATTTCCAATATCCACAACAAGATTATGAAAAACCAAATGCGTATTTCTGCTACAAATCAGCCGTATTCAGTGGAAATTAGATTCCAAAATTATCAACTTTCGGATAATTGCCACTGAACACGGCTGCTTTGTAGCCGACATACGCATCTGGTTTTTGATAACCTTGTTGTGACTAATGGAAATACACGAGCTGAGTACTTTTTTAAGTGCTCATTCTTGAAAATTTTCAGCCATAAGACGAACTGGATTATTGTCTGTTGATTTATTCGATACATAGGTAAAAATAGGATAAATTCATTTACATTCAATCCTGTATTAGGCAATCATGGTATCACTAATTTATTATCATTGAATATCTCGGTTTTGTTTGGCAAATATTTATAACTAGAATTTATAAATATTTCTAACTCAAAAGATCCAAGATAACTTGAAATGTTAATAATATCATTACTGTTTTGCTTTGTTTATTATAATTATGTAGGTTAAAAATTTTGTTATTCTTAAATGTATTTATTGAGTTAAAAAATAAAAACTAATAAAAATCCTAGGTCAACATTAATTGGTACTGTTTCCACGTGTAAAATATTTATGGCCCAAACTAAAAGTGTTTGCTTTGGAATATAGGAAAACTGATATTTTTGTAAATATACTACTGTTGAAAAACCGCAGGTTTTTATTTATATCTCTTTTGAAACACACTCATATATGCTCTTGATGAAATGATTCTCTATTTAAATTTATCATGAAAATTTGTAAAAAAAATGCATCACACAATATTTACCCAGACAACTAAGGATTACTTTTTATCTATTTGAATTGCTCAAAAATATTTAAAACGAACATAAAATCCGCCTTAATAACAATATAATTATGATTTTTAAACAGGAATTTGTCAAATCTACGAGAGGGTTAATTAAATTTTCCACTGGAATGAATATTATTGCGCAAATTAACGAAAAGAATTAAACAATTCAGAAGATGGAATATTGAGTTCACTAAGAGCTCTAATCCAATAAATAATCATTTAGAATATTCCGTGGCATCAAAACGACTAATTTAATTAGATAACCATTTCAGGTAGGCATTCGTAATATTAATTCACCAACAGTTTCCTTTAATAATTTTTATCCTTAATAATCGCATCAGAGAATGTGATCACCGAATAAACACTGGATTGGAAAAATTTTAACTGAAATGTTGATTTGGTTTGTGTACATGATTTAAGACTTCATAAATAAATAAATAAATAAATAAATATATATATATATATATATATATATATATATATATATAAATCTATCATTTTATTGAAAAGTCGCGGTAAAGATTGAAATATAATGCCTCTAGGGGAAAGATACAGTAAATATAAAGTTCTCTCGGACGAGAAAAAAAGTATTATGCAATGATGTGTACAATTCAAATGCGTAAAATAAAGCCATAAAAATGCTTTAAGTGAAAAATCAACCAATAATAAGTTTATCTCGGTATTCAAACAAAAATAATTACTAGGGAAAATTATAGCATCTGTAATCTTTAAAAAAGAACAGAAATACCAGTCCACTGTGAAATTAATTCAGCCATCATTTATACGATAACGCATAAAATACTACAAATTACATTTCATAGAGTCTCGCTAAAGGCCTTATCAGATAGAATACAACCAATATGCCCTCCCATAGACTGATGAGCTGAATAAATCTCTAGAACCGGCTCGCTTAAAAAAAATAGGAAGGCAAATAGGGTTGAAGTGTGGGAGGTCTACTTTCCAGAGGCGCCCGATAAAATATAACCGAAAGGGAAATTTAAGAATTCTTTGTTACTCTATGCATTTTCACGCTGTTATGATAATTAAGTAATTAGTATCTCATTGAAATGCTGTTGACATTGAAAGTGACTGAGATTGAAAATGCTACAATTGCTATTTGCTCTAGCAATCAGGAAAATTACCATCCAGTTCTACATATTTTTCTTTATTTGTTGATGAATGATGAATCTTAGCCTATCACTGATATTTCCGGTTCACAGCCTTTTTCTCTAGAGAAACTCCAAATTTTCCTATTATATTAGAATCTGTGCTATCAATTCCCCTACTTTTACTTATAAACGATAAAATGGTTATTTGTCGTTTCATTTTATGTAGTGCTGAATTTAAAAAAATATATTAGAGAAAAATATTCTTTTTATGCAAATTATTAAAACTTTTGCTAAGTTAATTACTTATCATAATTGTTTTTCTTCATAAAAGTCGTATAATTAGATAGGTTTATAACGATTACTCTTATGTCTCTTTTATTTTTTTGATTTACCTGAAAGAATATAAAAAATAAAAATAACAATACTGATGAATCTAAAGATGACTCCGAGCGTGCCGCTGATGTTCCTGGTTTCTTCTACTATGGACTCCCGATTTTACCATTATTCCAATGTCTACGCTATTGCTATTAATTATTCCTCTGTTTTTACTGATACAGGGGTAAAGATTGCTTTGTATTTTCAATCTATATAGGACTGAAAAAATACTAAACATATTTTTATGTGAATTTGCCAAAACTTAGACTGTTCAGAAGTTATTATAATTGTTTTACTTCATAAAATTCATATAAGTATATGGGGTTAAACAATCCAGTAATACAGTAATTAATCTTTTAAAATGTTTTTCATTTACCTGAAAGGTAGTAAAAAAATCAATGCCACCATCTAAACTTTCCACTTGAACAACTCGTACAGGCCAGCATTACCTATGTTGTTTGAGAACATGGCCTGATCCAGGAAGTACAGGGAAAAGTTGAAACAAGTTAGCATCGAACCAACTCTCTTGTCAATATGGAGGTAGTTTTCAAAATAGATCGCCACCGTGTCCGTCCCACATTCCGGTAATAGTTCTGTTTCGTCTGACATTTAGTAATACCGTTCCAGTAATTTAACAATCGTTCGGCTCATAATGTATTTGATGTCCATCGTTATCGGTAACTGAATATTAGATAATGCAACATCTATTTGAAAACCATTAATAATTTTAATGTTTTCAAAAATTTTAACAAGCAAGTTCAGAGAAAAATTAAAACAGGCTCCGGCGAGCCGGCTTGAGCTCACCTCTGCCCACAGATAAATAATCCCTAGAGAGATTGATTTTTATTTGAAATGCTCAAATTGTTCACTCAAGCATTTTATAATTATTAGCAGCGGTTGCTAATACCATTAATCTTATCTATAAAAAGTTTAAAATTATTAATTGAATTACAAATAATAACACGTAAGCATTTAGAAAGCAATCAGTGACCATTTTTTTTAAAGGCGTACATAAGTCTTGAGAAAAATCGCGAAAAATTTATTTGCAGTTAACGAAAACTCTCGAGAAAAAACGCCGTGCCTCTTAAAAGAACATAAAAGGCGGCCAGACAATCGCTTTAAGTCAGAGCATCTGAGGTGACCGTGAGAAAAAAAAATCCTCCTTATCAAATCCAACAAATAAGCGCCAGCGTCGCGTCTGGACCAACACACGCACACATACACCCACTGGAGGAAAAAGAATCGCCGGGTGAAGATTTATAGCGTCCCAACCGGAACTTCTGGGTGTATAGGAGCGTGTGGGATGGGACAGGAGAGAAAAAAGACAGAAAAGGAACTAGGGGGGAGGAGGAACGGAACGTGGGAAAAGGAAAGAAATTAGGGAGGCGGAGAAAACGGAGAAATTGAAGGAGAAAAAAGATAATTCGTTTTCCCTCGAAGGAAAAAGAAAGAAAGAGAGAGAGAGTATGTCGGGAAAGGATGTAACTGTGGCCAGCGTAGGTATCCGGTTGTACATGGTAGAGTTGGTACGTAGAAGTTCTACGCGTCTAGCTAGGAAACGGAAGGAGGGGAGTGGAGACGTGAAGAAGGAACGGGCATGGATTAGGGGATAGCCGAGTGCTTTTTCGGAGAATGACCCCTCTCTAGGACTAGGCGGAGGTCGTGAGAAGGATAGCGGCTCCCCTCTAAACCTCCCTCGGTCTGCTTCGGCTGGTATGGCGGAAACCGCTAGACGCCCATTAGTTTCCGAATGGCACTGAGGAGAACCCGGTCCCATAACCTCCCCACTCCATTTCCTCCCTACGATAGCTCCTTCCTCCGCTTCCTCCTCATCCTTCTCACACTTCCTCTGTCCGAATCCTCCCCCCCCCCCCCCTCCACTCTCTCGCCCCCTAACACTTTCTCATACTAAAACCAACAAGGTATAAGCGAGGGAAAGACGAGAGACCGGCGACACACCCCTGAAAGAGGGGGAGGAGAGAGAGAGAGTGGGGGTGGGAAGGTGGAGAGGGAGAGAGGGGAGGGAGGAGAAGAAACAACCGGGTCAATAACAACGGCTTTAATCTAAAGAGGGAGGGAAAATGGGGAGAGGGAGAAGGGGCGGAGGAGAAATGGCTGCCACACGTGAAAGGGGTGTGTGTGTGCGTGCGTGCGTGTTCTCCTAGGTTGAAGGTCCTTGCACTACTCCTTTCAATCGGTGTTCAATTGGTGCGAATTGTTGGCTGGATGAAACAAGAGGTGTTGCAAGAGGACAATCGGTGCACTCCGATATGAGGAAAATTCAATAATTTTTGTGTTAAGCTTTACAAGTGACGCACTTTCCTTTTTTCGATCGGGATTATAATAGTGGTCTACATCTGTTCGTTTGTATATCTATGTAGAACGCTCCTCTTTCTGAGAAGGATTTGGAGGGACCTTTTGTGGAATAACTCGAGAACAGTTACTTTGATTTCGGCCATTTTTTCGCGATATACTCAGATATACATCTTGCAACTTTTAGGCAAGCCATCCTGTATCGTAACATCAATGGTTCGATTCCAGGAGCGTTTATTTCCTTCGTTTGATTACCTAGGGTTCTCAAATAGAACTATCGATACGGCTTTTGATTGGAATCCGATTAATGCACTGTGTATCTCCAATATAATTAAAAATTGTTTAGAAATCATTTTAAGGCTATCAAGTGATGATTTTGTTAAAATTCTTATTTCAATCAATTATTAATATCAGTTATATTTTATTGTCAGAAAAAATACTACGTAACTTCTGATCAAATTTGTCTATATTTTCAGGGTGAAACGACAACAAGCATTTATGGTTAAACGTTACAAACTTGAGGTCTATGGCGTTTATGCGGATTCTACAGTTTATGTCAAAGGTCGTAAATACGAACGGCAAAACTGTCCACCCGAATCATCGTTCTCGATAAATAGCAGCGCCATTGACATTAAGTTCAAATTCATAAGGTTAGACCAGATGCTTCATGATCGATAAGTCTCAAGTTCAATTTTCTTAAAGCTATTATTATTAACCTTTTGGATAGCTTTATATTAATGTAATGTACTGCTTCGAATTAAATAAGCTTTATAATACAAAATTAAAGATAAACGTCCAATCAACGGTAAATAAACTCAGAAGGCAAAGAAAAGCCCAGTTAGAGAAAGGAGTCAAATTGATGAAACCATCAAAAGATAGACAGACTTAAATTATTGCAACAGACTTACAGAACATTAAAAAATAAAAATAGAATAATGGAATGAATTTTTCAAGCATAATATGATGAACCAATTTTGAAAGATTAATGCAACAAAATGGATTTTTATAAAAGGCGTATAAATAATTCATATTTAAAATAATTAAAAACCTAAACCAAAAATATTGATGAATAATATACAGAGCTTGCGGAAAAGATATCACAAAATTTTCCATGTGATGATCGCGACAGAAACATTTTCCAGGAGAAAGAAACGGCAAATTTGACACAAAAGCACATAAGGTCTTTTGGAAGATTCCAAGACAAAAGATATAAAAATGTGCCTAATAGGTTGACGAAAAACGCTACAGTTTCGGAAATTAATATGAATACAGATCAGGGATGGTCAAACTTACTTACCCTCGGAGCCGCATACAATAATCTTCGAAATCTCGAGAGCCGCATGACTCACATTCTGTGCTCATAAATTTAAAAACAGTACAAAACTTATAACCGAAGCAATTAAGATATATTGCATGTCAATTAGGCATAAAAAAACGCCTCAAGTCGCACTACGTCACTCTATTCTGTGGTGAAAAACGTTGAATGGTTATTTAAAAGAGCCGCTTATGGCTCGCGAGCCGCGGTTTGGCCACCACTGATACAGATGTTTTAAAGATATTTTTTTTAGATGAAACGAGGTAATGCAATTAAATATCAAAGCTGACTAGGTTCTCACGACATTAAGCCTAGAAAGAACACATCTCCGGAAAAATTTCAACGCTTATCTATACCGACCATTAATTACAACTCCGAAATGCTCTTAAGGCAAAAGTTAACGGTACTTCAGCACATACATCTCCAATTGTCGATAAGAAAAAAGTGCGCCCCTATCTAACCCACTGAAACAAGTTCTCATCGAACCAGTTCAGGGGGAAATTTAATTCATTTAACGAAACATGCGATGCAAGAAATCGGTACTTCAGATACTCTCCTTTTTTGTATTTATGGGCTACGGGATTAGAGAAGAGAAACGAGGGTGGTTGGTTTTAAGGATGGGATACGGAGCAGATGGAAGAGTAAAGCCATGTCCGTTATTCATCGATTGGTCTCCTTCCAATTTTAAAGGAATTTTATTGCCATCGATTTGTCTCTCGTCTCTTTCACCTTTTCTTTTTTCCTCTCGCTTGCTTCTTCTAACTCTACCTCTTTCTCTCTCTCTATCTCTCTCTAATACCCACTAACTCTCCCTCCCCCTCTCCTTCCCCACTCTCTTCCGTCGCTCCCTCTTCTCCCTCCATACATGTTTCTACTCCTCTCTACTGATTACAACTTACCCCTCCCTCCATACACGTTTCTCCTCCTCTCTACTCGTGACATCTCACCCCTCCCTCCCTTTTATCCTCCATACCTCTCTCCTTATCTCCTCCTCTCTTTTCCCATTCTCCCTCCCTCCTCGACCAGCCACTGCTTTCTCACCCTTTCCTCCACCTCTGTTACTTCTTTCCCCCTATTTCTCAATATACCATCTCTCTCTTCCATACATCCATTTTTCTCTCTCTCTATCCCTCTTTACGCCTTTCTCTCACTTCATATTTCTCCATATTCCTGGCTCCCTGCCTTCCATAGTCTTCCTTCCACCTCCTCCCCCTCCTCTCTCTCGCACTAACAGCCTCACCCCTTTTCTCCCCTCTCTTCCTTTGCTCCTATCTCAATCTCTCACGTTCCCCGACGCAAGGAGCCGAGATAAGAGAGGAATTTCTCCAATTCTAAATCCCCGACCATTACTCACGTGACAAAACTTGCAGAGAATTGATTCGAAACGGATGCTACAGCAGATGGCAGGCATTCAGGTTAATAACGGAGTTTTTAGGTTTTGGAGGATTGAATTGGAGGTAAAAGTTCCGTACCTGAATGAGGAAAATCTTCCTTTTTCTCATTTCGGACCTCTCTTCTCTCCCCTCTGTTACCGTAAACCAATGGATGTAAGTTGAAAAATTGATGTGTTTTTTCTCTGCGAAGACTTCCCGAGAATAAGTTGCGCATTCGGAATACAGATAGCAGCGAGTCATTTGATGGGGCGTATTGAATGGTAAGGATATCTTTAGAAATTAATCATTGTAAGGAAAGTTGGACATTAATCATGAGATTGAAGAATTTATGCATCATACGCGTTATAATTTCTGGCCTAAAATTTCTATTCCGTGAAAATTTATCGAGATATCTCGACAGGCGACTTATCATCGAAGAGAACTGGCTAGTGAGATGTCTTTATTTATTCCAGACGGAGATAATTTATTAAAACTGATGGTTAATATCGCATGACGTATTTTCGTGAGAAATATTTTTTATAATGGCAATTCCGCAAATATCGGGGCACGGCGGAGAACTCGGATGAAATAAATTTTTTATAGCATTTCATAGGGTAGGAATATGCTAATATTTACGGAAGGATGGAATTATTATATTGCCTGGAATTTCTTTCTCTTTATGTATATTACTCTGTTTTTATGTGGATAGAGATGAAATGAACTTCGGTTATATTATTAATTTAAATCTTAAATGTTTGCTTGGAATATTAAAGCGACATTCGTAAACATTATTATTACTTGATTTCATAATTTCAATTGAACCGTAGGTTTGTATATTTGATTTACATTTTATAACTTCATCAAGTCCGAGAGTAAATACTACAGAATATTTATTTCTCATTGTCAGTAAAATTTTTAAAAGTACATGTTGTCGGATATTTTTGCGTTTCGTTCTCTATATAATCACAAAATACGAAAATCTAATAAGATGCCCTAAATAGTGAAATGCAACTACCTACATCTTACTCCTGTCATAAACAAAATAAATGCACATTAAGAGAAAAATACGCGTCAACTCTTGAGTTGTTAGTAAGCTGTTTATTGAAGCGGCAGAGAAATCACGGCACATATTAGTGGGAAAGTGGGCGCACCTACACAAAATTTTCTCTCGATTAAAAATCTGCTACTTTCATTCTCTTTTTAAAATCGATTTGAATTATCTCGAATTATTCACACAAAACTGAACGAACACACAACTGTCGTCTAAATCCCAATACCTTGTCTAATTTGAAGCTTCTAATTTATCAACTCAAAACTACAGGTCAACAAACCCTAAAACTTAAACTCCCAAAACCATCACCTGTCCTCGCCTCAAGACCCTTATAACCCTAAGCCATTCCATTCCCTTACTCTCCAAACCTCCCAAAAATAAACGGCAGCCTCGCACATTCCCACACCTTCCTTCCTCCCTCCCTTTAACTCCCCTATTTCTCTCCCACTCCCCATTTGCCACCTCCAACAATTCTCTCCTCGCTGGCCTCCCACAAATTGGACTTCCCAACCAGTCGTGTTACCAAGGGAACCACCGTTTGTCATTGTCGGGGCAGAGTTTAGCGAACGAGATGTGGGGGTCCCCCTTGTGTGTGTGTGTGTGTGGAAAGCAGGGGATCCCAACTACCCCACCCTTAACCATAGCAACAGGAAAAAAATTACCGAATCGCATTTGGACCGCATTTCCTACCCCTTCTCCCCCAACTTCTCTCTCCCCATTCGCACGGCCCTCGACTTGTGACTTCTCCACCAACATATATTAAGGCTAAGGAAGAGAATGTGAAATCGTTGCGATGCAGGTGCATTTTACGTCGACCCATGTAATTCCTGTGAGCAGTCCGACCTTCTTTATTTAACTGCAGGGATTCCTGCGTTTATCTCTCATGCATGATGCATTTTTTGCTTTTCTAAGAAAATTTAAGGGGCCTTATCGTTTAACCGATGCGTCTGGGTGGCGTACTTTTTATTAAAAAAGGTAACGTGGCGATTTCATTTTGCGCAACGCTTTTAGGATTTTTCCTTATTCCTTTTCGATTCACGAAGGGGTTTTCCCCTAAGAGTAGTACTTTTGTGCTTATTTGCGGCCGGAGAATATTCCATTATCGCGAAATGGGTTCGTATGAAAAAGATGAATGCCTCCTTTTGTTAAGTGCAAGCACACCTTAGTCCTCGCGCTGTTTTAGTGCTGGCATTAATTACAAACGCTGACCGATGACCTAAATAAGCGTCTCCGTTGTATCACTTAACGATAACACGAGAAAAATCTCCTCTTCCAGCCGCCATACGATATAACACGAGGCTTCCCCAAATACTAGATGTGTGAAAAGCCGCTTAAACGTATCATTAGTTATGAGACACTTGACGATTGGTATGAAAAAGTTAATGATTTAACGGTTTCCAGTACAAGAAACTCAGCTTGTGTTAATCTTATTTACTGTGAAAACATTTAAATGCAATATCTTTCAATATACTAAATTCATTATTTACTACAGTAGGTTGCTTCCATTTCAATGTGAAATCAACAATGTAAATATACGTAAGTAGTTGATTTATTATCAAGTTTAATGTTATCATTAAACACAATGTTATAATATATCCAGTTAGTTTAAATAATTTGAAGATTTTATTATTATATTACTTAATTATATAATATCTACAACAGTACTCTATATCTTTCCATAACAGTACTACACAATAAAAGGGAACAGAGTGCATTTAATTTTATATGTCGTTAAAAGTTTCCTGCGAATTAAAAAGTAAGACGAAACATTTTTTCCGGAAAACACGCTCTTAATAGATGTTGTGCAAACACATATTTCTCCTAAATTCCTGATATAGAAACTCCTAGAAATAGTCGAGCTAAAAGAACTTCCCTTACACACTCTTAATAGATGTTGTGAAAACACATATTTCTCCTAACTTCCTTATATAGAAACTCTCAGAGATAGTCAAGCTAAAAGAATTTCCCTTTAGAAAATATACATTTTTTTTGCCTTCCCCGTAATATGCTTGCCCTAAATCACAAACCATTCACTTTTCAACCGCAGGAAAAAAAACGCCGTTTATAAAAGCAAAGGAGCCAGCACCGCCGCCATCTATCGGTGCAACGAGAAAAAAAACTAGGAACGCAAGCGTATCAAATTCTTAACCTCAACCTTAAGATCTTGTGGGGCTTAACGCTTAAGCGGAGCTCAGCGGAATCGTAGGAAACCGATATATCGGACGATTACGAAAAGGGACTCTCCCACCACTATGGCCTCCCTTATAGAATTCCTTCCTTTTCCTTCCTCCCCCACCCCCCCTTTACCCTACGCGTCCTTCCTTTCCCCCTTTGCCCTCATCCCACATCTCTCTCCCTATTCCGTCTCTCTATCTCGCCTCCCCCTCTATTGGAAACAGCGGGAGTTGGTAGGGATAGCATTTAGGGAGCGGGAGGAAACTATTTCAATTCCGCGTCTCTGAAAAGGAAAGAATAGGAGGAAGGGGGAGATACATGTATGTCTGCAGGAACGTAGGAGGAGAAAATTGAGGAAAGGATTTTAAAAAAAAACCCGAAGAGAAAGGGTAAGAGAGATGAAGAGTGGAATGAGCATTGAGGTATTAGGTGAAATTCTAGACAGGAAAAAACAAACTGAACGATGAGGGGATTGCAAATATTAAAATACCCTGGAAGTAGGAATGAACGAAAAAAATCAGAATAAAGGGAAGGAATTGCTCAATAAAGAAGGGATTACGTAAATGTATTTGAGCGAGGGTATATGACACAAGTTTGAGAACTGTAGGAATGCGAATTTCGAGTAATTCGGAGGAGGAAAAATCTGTGTTAAATAACTATTTTTTATTTGAATTACATTGTTTACTGAACCGTACATGTGCAAAATTAGAATAAATAAAAGCAGTGGCATACTTTCTTCAATAGATGGTGATACAATTCCATTTATTTGATGAATGATACGATCATAGCATATTTTGTAGCGAATTTGCACTAAGCTGAAATACAATCGAAAGCGAAAAATGCTACTTTTGTGCTTGAATTGAGTTTTTATCTCAAATTTTTTTGCCAATTATAGCTTAGAATGGAATCTCAACCGGTGTGCCGCGAGGAAGGGACTAGTGTGCCGCACACTCCGAAGATATTTAATTTTTAAAAGTGTTTGAAACAAACAAATTCGCATAAAGTTTATGATGTACGGAATTTAACATGAGACTACGAAAGGAATTTTCCGTCTAAGAGCATAACATTTTTACACGTTGAACTACGTATGTATTTAATGTATAATAAAATTATACAATTATTGCTTTTACCAATCGTAACGATCTAATATAACTGCGACTTTTACTTGTTACGCTAGTTTTTATCTTCAAAAATGAGTACATATTTACGCAGAGAAATTATTTAGGGGCGGTTTGATGTGCCGCGATGTTCTTAAGCATGCATGAAGGTGTGCCGTGGAGCAAAAAACGTTGAGAAGCACTGGGCTTAGAGCGTGACAAAAAAGCAGTAATTTACGTGGGAAATCGTTGTAATAATAACGATCACGTTACGAACAGTTGCAGAAATTCAAATGTGTGATCAATCGATGAACCGATCCAAAACGAACTCTGAGTGAAGACTTCTATCCAAAAAAACGAAGAAATGAAAAGATCGAAGAGAAGGAGGAGGAGGACGATGCTCTCTGAAACGTTGCATAAAGGAACGTTGAGCACAAAGGATAAACAGAGAAGGGAGACGGAGAAGAGATAATAAAGAGATGTGAGGAGAGAGCAAGGCAAACGGAAAAGCAAACAATGCATAATTTATGGGTTCCTAAGGCCGGAAAATTGTGAGGAACCGCAGAAGAGAGAGAGAGAAAACGGAGTCGGACAACTAAGAAAAGGAGGGAGAGATTGTATAGCAATTACGGCATCGTTTTCCGGTACACGGGCAAGAAAGGGTCATAGGTCAGGGATGAGTTAATTAGGAAATTCGATAAAACAAAAAAAAACAGAGGGGGACTCTTGGGAAAAGTAAAAGGGAAGGCGTCAAAAATGAAATGAGAAAGACTGTAAGACTAGAATAGATTACAAATTTCCCACAAATGGAATATACTTGAGATTAAAGCGAGAAATACATACGTAAACAGAAAAAGGATAGATAATCAAATGGTGGCAGCATCTTATAAAAGAGTAGAGTGTGCTTAATGGAAACCAAAAATTCACGGGTAAGTCATAAATGGAGAAAGGGTCAAGATCCTTTATATTATACTTCGCCCTTATTTGAGCCAGCGTTCTATAAGGCGTGAAATTCCTCCCAGACCCTCTCTCTCTATCCCCTTGGTCCTTCTGACCCCTCATACGAAACCGCCATGCATAACCTAACTCCTCAAACCCTCCAACTGCCTCCTGACCGCAAGCTTCCGGCCCCACTTACAACACTATTACCACTACACTAACGCTTACCCTTACTCTTAACCATTATGAAAATAATTTTCCTCTACGCCATGTAGCATGCAGAAAACCCAGCCTTGCATTCTACTCTTCCCTTCTCTATCTATCTATCTATCACCCTCCCTCTCATCCACAACCTATCTCTCCTTCCTTTCCCATTCCTCTTCATCTTCCATCCTACACCATCCTAGAAGCTCGCCAAAACCAATCAGAAATCAATTCTCGGGAGAGTACAGTCAGACGTACTGCGGGCAAAGCTCTTTCTACTCCTCCGCAGAAACCCACTTTATAATCCATCCGAATTTCCCTTTATCCTCTATCTTTCTCTCCCTCCCGCCATCTCTAGACCTCTCTCCCTCCCTGCTGCACACATACAAACACAATTCTCCCAATCCTTCATCTGAAACCGCCGCTTCCAGGCCCCTTGGCTACTGCTAGGTCGCGCTTTCCATCCAATCTCACTTCAGGCATTGCTCTCCGACCAAAGCCAGAAACGTTCAACTCTCCATCTTCCATCTATCTCACCAAACTCTTTCCCGTCCCTATATAGCCCCAGTGCAGCCTATGAAATTCCTATTTCGCTTTGCATATATGCATCTGTATATTGTTGGCAAAAGTACAAACACAAAACCATACGTGAGTATGACTTATTTTATGTAAAAGATTGAAATGATTCCACACAGTTTTTTTATGTAATTGTTAGTTTCTCTTTAGATATCAGATGATTGATATGAGATAGAGACGATCTTCTCGAAAACGAAAAAATAAAAGATTTAACTTATTTAAAAATACAGTAAACTACTAATTAAACGGATACAACCGGAATTCTCGCTAAATATTGAAAGTTTTTATATTGCACTGCATAATTATATATCATGATATTTAAATGCCTTATACCTAACAGTAATGCGTAGTCGAGTAAAATTTGAGCTACTTAACTTTAAATTTACTTTTCTTTGTGCGATTTCTTTATTTTCTTTAAGTATAGTTTACTAATTTTATTGTTACTGTGACTACATAAGCATGTCGATCAACCGGTATATTCATTTAACCAGAGAAGGCTAGGCTCTGAGGCATCCAGCCAATCGGAAGTTTACTGCATCAATTAGAAATATAGTACTCGTATATGTAACCTTTAAGAGAAGAAAAAAAACTATATATTTTTCATCTATTTTCATTCCCGGTAAATAAGCGAAAATGGAAGTAGGTTATGCAAAACATATGAAATTTTTTTCTGAATAAGCAGTTGTAATCGTGCAATGAAACTTTTGGCAAAAACCCAAACATTTTGTAGCGTGAAGTATACTGGAAATGTTCACTTTATGCACGATAGAAGCGGCTCGAACTACTAACGCCACAAAGCACAATAAAGTCAGCGTAAACCGAACGAAATTTTCGCTATTAGTAAATGAAATATCCATCGACTAACTGACAAACGGCGCTCATAAACGACAAATCGACCGGAATGAGGATCGGTTCTTCAATTTAACAAAAGCCAATCGACTGAACTCAACGCCTATCGGAATTCTCTCTTATTCATCTATAGAGAAAAATATATTATATATATATATATTGTGTGTGTATGTATGTATATACACACACACATATCAGTTGCGTCTCTCTTGTGCTGACGAAGGGAACAACCTGAAAGCTTCAACAACGTCTACAAATGTGTCTCTCCGACACCCCATCGGTTCTCCTTCCGGTAAGTGCTCACTGGGTTTCCTTCAACACCTAGTTGCCCTAAATAATCTTTCCTCTTTCGAAAGTGAGTGTGTATACATACATATATATATATATATATATATATATATATATATATATATGTAGAGAGAGAGAGAGAGAGCGCCTATTCTCGGTACTTATCAAGGCTGAAATCAGATCGCGGATACGTTTCACTCCCAAACGATCGCGACCTTCCACTCACCTCAAACGATTCCTTCTCACTCCCTTTTCACTCTCCTTATCTCTTTTCCTGCATTTTCTCACTCCTTTTTTCCCTTCCTCTTCCTCGAATACTCCAACCCTTTGCGACACCCCCCTCCAACCCCTCCTCTCTCTCTCTCTCTCTGCCGCTGTAAGCAGCCTTTCCTCTTCGATGAGCGTCAAAGGAGGCGGAATTTGCGATACGTCACAAGGACAAAATAGTAAATCCCTCTTCAATGTTAAAAAAGACACGCACGAATCCCTTGATGTCCTTTTTTTGACTTTTATTCTTAAATAAGAGAATCTTCAAGCGCAAAAATCTCGCATCCCAGACAGTAATAAAATGAGACCGCAACTCCTTTTTGGTTTAAGGCACCAACCTACGACCCCATTTCATTCTTTTTATTTCTTACGAAATAAACCTCGAAGCTTTCGACGAGTAATTTCTTTAACGAATGCGTGCAACTCTGCGCGTGAGTGAGAGAGTTAGTCGTAGAGAGAGAGGAAGAGACGGAAAAAGTAATTGCGGTGTCCTAATTGCGTCGATCGCTTGTGGCGTGGAAGTGATTTTTCCCCCTCTCTTTCTCTCTCCTTTTCTATTCTCTCTCTCTCTCATATTAAGCGCCACGCCACGATCGCCTGTAATTCATCGCAACTGTCCACGCCCACGACGAAAGCGATTCGGAAGGCGAGATGACAATTTTCGAAAAACCGTTTATAACGCCCGAATTTATGCCTCCGAAGGAGAAAATTGGAAGCGATATGATTTGCGATAATCATTCGGGAGCGAAAATGAGAGAGATTTATGGCCGCTGTAGAATGCATTGCTAAAAAAAGAGAAACACTGGCGATACGTAAAAAACGATAAATATTCACGATTAGCCAAAAATTTTAACTGGAATGCTAGACTTCTCACTTTTTCTATGATTCATATGTATATATATATATATATATATATGCTTTTTTCGTGGTTTTGAAGGTGAGTGACGATATCCTTAAGAAAAAACGCAATGAAAACTTAAAAACCGAGCTTGTTAAAGGGATCGTTAACATGCCTAACTCGTGGGATCAAATCCTGCCGAGAGTATGGTTGTATGTCATAGTCACTGTTTTCGTTATTATGCATATTGTTAAAGGTCGGAATATGGTCTTTATTGATTAGTTCAAATAAATAAATAAAAATACCTAGTCTAGCATCAAATATACCTCCCAAAGATTTATGAAATACTGAAAATAAATTAAAATGAAGGAAAATCTAGAATTTAACCTGATCACTCCGGTGAATTAAGCTATCATTCAATCGACGCCTCCTAATAAATAAAATTAATTGTTGTAGCTAAGCTAGGTAAAAAAATAGAGCTATTTCTACGAATGAAAGCACATCAGTGTTTCATAAACTTTTAAATATAAATATACGGCATAATGTAATGTATTTGGTAATTAATTAAGAATCTTAAGCTTTATATCTGTAACAATTTGCTCAGGATCTTAATTTAAAAATTTGAAGGCACCCCCTGCCGCCCACCAATTTCTCCAAAAGCATTTTTGGCAGCGCAATAAATGGAATCATAGATTATTAACACACATTACATTAAAGTCTTCTATCTCTATGATTCAATCGATTGCAAAGACGGACAACGAAAACATAAGTCCGTTTATAAAATAAAATCGCGCAAAAACTTTACATGGCAACGTTTCCCCCAAGCAAATGATTATTTATACTTGTTTTTCTATTTTTTCATAAAATATTTAGTGTCGCATCTCTCATTTTTCGTGTATTTAGAGCATTTCAGCTGTATTTGGATTCGATGCGCGGAAGAATAAAAACAAATAAAGGTTTCTTTTAGTTTAAATTTTAAGCATTAGAGGTTAAAGAGAAACATGCATGGCGACATCATAGTTCACGAATAAAGGATTAAAATGAATTACTTTCAGATTTACATAACGTCATTAGTTGTGTTCGAGAAGCAAACGCAATAATCCCATTAAAGGATTCGCTTCCCACCACGATGCCAGCACAGCAAAAAGACAGGCACTAATAATAATACGCCTTCAGAAAATGTTAAAAATTTTAAGTTCTCCTTTTTCTGTCATAGGATCACCCGTTTTCTCTCTCTCTCTCTCTCGGAAAGGGACATTCCTTTGGTTTCGGGGAAGCCTTCGAAGAATCCCACAAGTTACGGCCAAGGAATCTTACATTACACTCGGATCAAAACGTTACGGTTCCTAACCCACCCGGGGTTTCTCTTTTGGCATTTCTTTCTCGTACCTCATAAACATCGGTTTTAGTGAGCACTTTCTCCCTATATTTACCCCTCTGCTCCTCCGGCATTACCATCATACTTTTCTCGGTGATTCCACACACACAGAGAGATAGAGATGAGAGAGAGAGAGACAAACGACTTTATTTAGGGAGAAATTGAGACTACATAGTCCCTTCTTACATTTAACCCTACGTTATGAATTACAAATGACAATAAAAATAATAACATATAAACATACAAACAGAAGACGGAGAGAGAGAGAGCCTTAACGTTTTCTTTACCCGACCGTCTTCTCCGCTCTGCTCCATTCATATTCTCTCCATTTGCAAACCCCCACCTCCCCTTCCAATTAATTCTCTCTTGTCCTCTCTCCATCAACTGTTCCCCTCTCATTTCGTTACGACTCCCTCGTTTATATCCTCAATCACTTTCCCTTTACTCTCTTCCTCGCTCTTTTTACGACTTCTAAATTCACTCACTTAAGGTCTCTCTCTCTCTCTCACGATATCTACTCTCTCTGTGCTGCCCTTATTTTTTCTTTCTTTCTCTTTCTCTCTCTCTCTCTCTCTCTCTCTCTCTCTCTCTCTCTCTCCTTCCATTACTTTCCCAACCTATTTTCTACGCCACCGTCGTTTCTCTTGTTTTCAACGGCCTCGTAAAAAAATCCAGCTTT
The DNA here is from genome assembly GCA_036926305.1 of Uropetala carovei. Taxonomy (NCBI): domain Eukaryota; kingdom Metazoa; phylum Arthropoda; class Insecta; order Odonata; family Petaluridae; genus Uropetala; species Uropetala carovei. The sequence continues at coordinate 806,052 of JAXCHB010000020.1, forward strand.
AATTTTCCTCTCTTCTCCATTCCTTAACTTTTTTCGATCTTCGCTATAAATAAACTACGTATTTACCATTTTTATTTGCGTTACTTTCTGTGCATCTTAATCTCCATTATCATTTAATTAAATTATTTCCTTATGACTCATCCCATGGCTCTATTTCTCTAAAGAAAGTATTATTTTAAATATCGCCCATTTTCTCAATCTTTGATTAAACTTTTTTGTACTTGACATCTTTCGAAAATTCTTTTTGTTACAAGTAGATTTGCCTTGGAACAGATTTCTATTTTTCGGGTAGCTTGTATATTGATCCTTTACTATACTCGTAAATGAAGGGTAGTTTGCCTTACGAGATAGTTTTATGGTACTTACTAACCCCATTCCTTCCTTGAGGATGAAGAGAACTCAATTTTTTTATATTATTAAATTCCTCATACGCTGCGGGAATATTTCCTTCATTAGAAGTTTTCAGGCAGTTGTCAAAAAACGGGCTACCAATATTTGCTTCCATTAAGATAATAATAAATTTTCTATTTTCAAAAATTTACTGCTGACATTATCTTCCCAGTAGTAATGGGATTGTAAAACTGTGTGCGCATTTCGGTTACAAATCAGCGGTCGTCGGTGGAGATTCACCGATAGTAGATTTTTTAAAACGTTTTATGGCTGTTGGGCAGACATAAATTGTCTATTTGACTGTAGCTCTGAAATGAAACCAATAATTCTTTCTTTTCTAAACGCTATTCGCGCCATCAATCAAATTCATGTTTCCCGTCCTGGTCTATTACGCCCTTTCATCATTCATGACCTCTATTCACATTACCCTCTCGTTCTTCTTGTTCCGTTCCTTGCGTTGTCTGTCTGTAACTCGATCCTATGCCAAACCCTTTTCTTCCGACTTGCTTAACCTCTTTTTCATCTCCTCTCTCTCTCTCTCTTCTCTCCCCGCAATTCCATCGCCATTTTCCAGATTATCCCTTCCCCTTTCACTCCTATCTGCTTCTTCCTCTCTCTCTCACTATCCCTCTTCTCTCCCTATTTCCTTCCAGTCCTGCATTAGACCCCTTCAACCAACCCAACTTCACTCCCGGCACAAACTCTCCGGTAGGTATCTAATCCGCTCACGAGGTCTGGGGTTTCCTGAATATCCATCCGCCTCAGCATATCTGACGTCCACGTGACCCCTTCTCCACAATTCCATATCCCGCACCGGCTCTTTACCTAAACTCCCTCCCTCTCCCTTCCTCCTCACACCGCAGGGTCCGACACCATACCGACCCCATTGGCCGTAACACACGCCCCCCTTCCTCCCTGTCCCTCAATCTCCCCGTCTCCTCATCTATATTGTGGTAGTCGAGGAAACCTATTTGCAATCCGTTGGAGAAATAGAAACCCCCTTTCCTCCGAATATTGTCGGTGACGTTTTCTGACGCCGGACAATTTTCTCTCCTCCCCATCCGTTCGTTTCTCGTCCTCTTAAATCCGTCTCGTGTCCCTCTCGTAAAATACGCGAAAAAATGTATGAGTTGCTCGCGTTTTTAACGAGGGGGTCGTTAGGGAAAATAAAAAAAAAACCCTTTCAGGTGGAGTGAATGGAAGGCAATGAGAACTCCCAGCAGTGTGAAAAGGAGAGATGTAAATCGCATTCCGTTAAAAAAATTAAAGTGAGAATCTGCTTTCTTTTTTCTCCCAAGGGCGCTAATGATAAAACAAATGATTGCGACGATTTTTTTTATTACCGAGAGGCAATATTTAAATTTTTAATGAAATACCCCACTTAAGCGTTGGATAAACTGGGTTGTTAATATTTTATTACGTAATACGAATTTTGACTCGAGTTAAAGCCAACTCTAAGAGTGAAAGAAGGCCAAGGCCGGAAACTTCCCTCTTTCTCCCTTAGAAAGATATTCTATTGGTCGAGCCATAGTCATTCTCATATTAATGATATATTTTAGTTTGTGCGGTAAGAAACAGACCTGAACTCAAATTATTTGGCCGACGATTTTATTAGAAGAGTGAAGATTAAACTTGTGTGTCCAGTACATGACTTTCTCCTTACAGAGTAATGTAGTTACTATAATTTCAACAGTAGGTACTTACAAATTGCTCTCTCCTCAGGGTTAATCATCGGCAAATGCAGTTGCGAATAATTTTTACACACTTTGAATAATTTAACAATGAAAAACTCTTTGAATCACTTTCCACGTTTAAAAAAACAATAAGTAAACAAAATTATTTGTTGTTATGGTTAGCAAAATACCTATACGCGATTAAAATTACCGCTGGCGGCGTTGGGGTCAATATTTACAAGACAATTTGTTTAAATATATGACGTAGATGGTATTGGGATAATTTTGATAGTAGCTAAATTATCCTTAGATCACGCACCCAATAAATACGTACCCAGTTTCACGAGTGAAACTTTAAAACTGCCGTATCACCATGTATAACATGCACCAAAAATTATAGTAAATTAATTTAACCCGTGCAGAGTTTAGTGAAGATGATTACAAACTAAGGATATAAAACCTTTATTTTAGTGATTATTTCTTCTGAAAACCATTTTATAAAGGATGGAAGTAAAAGACAATTCTTATTTTTTGTTTATGAAATAAAAACTTAAATAGAAATTCAATCGAAACGCAATATTAATTATAAATATTCTTTATCGGTGAAAATTTGGCCCGAAATAACTATTTTTGCGTTTGTTACCATGTATAATATGCACCCTACATTTTCGGTGATTTTTTACGAAATAACTGGAAATTATAAACGGAAATTTACGGTACTTAAAAGTTCCACAACATTATTAGTATAGCAGGACAAAAAATGACAGGTTTAATCAGGGGCGGATTTATGGATAGTGGGGCCCTGCGCGCAGCCTTTTTGAGGCCCAATTTTTTTTGATAAATTTAGAATTCGGGGGGCCCTCAGCAGCACGGGGCCTACTTCTGCGCGCACTGCGCATACCTATAAATCTGCTCCTGGGTTTAATGATGTCAGCGTTCATAACCAGCTTTGTTTCGGTTTATTGGAATGGCATATCTTCTAAATTACTTTTGAGTTTGTACTATCCCATGTCACCAACTTCCACCAAACCGAGACCTTGATAGCTAACTAACTAACTTTTACCCATGATTGTGGAGCACCTATAAAACAGTGAAACGGGAAAAGTGGTAAACCGAATATAAATTATAAAGTGCCAATATATCAATATTATTGCGATAGTTTATTCGATATATTGAAAATATAGAAATAAATCATATTTAGCGAACATTACTCGTGAAATGAAATCCGTTTATAATAACGCTACATTATTTTCATTTATATCTACCAATGGTAAATACAATCAAAATCCATGACGTGCATGCCATAACCCGAAATGAAATTTTTAATAAATTCTTTTTTTTACCAGGAAAAATTCTGTCACAATATTGAAATAAACAGTTTGCCTCGATAGCATACCTTCAATTAACGATTTAAATTAAAGAAAAATATGGACAACAAAATGAATAAAAACGTAAGGACGAAAAGAAAACCATAAAAAGGTAAGAAGGCAATGGCAGATGAAACTTGCGGAAAGAGAAAACCCGAAATCTCGGTCCTTGCTTCGATGTGAGGGTCACAAAACTACATTCTGACTGTGCTTTCGGTCGACCTCTCTCTCTCTACCCCTCGAAATTTCCTTCTTTTCTTACCTCGATGGCCAAACCTCTCTGCATCCCTTGTGGCGCCACCTACCGTATCATCTCCAATTTCCTCCCATATATCCCTCCCTCCTTTGACAAATCTCGCCCCAGTGCATTTTCATTCAACCTAAAACTCCAAAGTTAATTTTAACGGTATCTAAACCAACTTCCAACAAGTCTACGTCAACCGAGACGGAAGCGCACCTTTCCCCTCTCCTTAAGCGTGTAACTTTCTCCTCTTATGCCATACTCCGCATCTCATCCAATTTTACTAAGTATTTACTCTCGTCGCCTCTTCCCTTCTATCACCCTCTTCCCCAATCACTCTCTCTCTCTCCATCCACCTCATCCTCCATTCCCTATTTCTCTTTAGTTATACAGTCCAGGGTTTCAAAAATTATTTTCCCGAGGCCCAATATTAATAACGGAACGTACGTTATTCGATCCCCCAAAATTCAACCTCATAAAATATAAGTAATTATTTCAAATAATGCATCTCAAATCAAAACGATACTATTTATTAACTATTACATCCAATTAGTTGATTTTGGTCGACGTGGCAACGATTTAGCCCGAATTTTGCGTCAAAATATCTTGGATATATATAGCCTTCATTGAGGCTGTGATCGAATGTTTTGCGGCACACCGTTGGGCCGCGATCCATACTTTGAAAAACCCTAATATCTAATATCTATAGCTTCGTATTTCCTTTTCTCTTCTCAATTTCCCACCTCCAACTTTATATCTCCTCCTTTTCGTTATTACTTCCTATTATCACTCGATCTCTACTTTCTATTCCTCACTGTCACTCCTTTGACTCACTCGTTCTCACACCTTTCACGCCCTCCTTACTCCTTTCACTATCTCATTCTCACTCCCATAACTCCATTCATCCCCTCATTCCAAAAACTTTCTTTCCCTACCCACTCTGTCTCCCACTCTCTCTTTTCTCCTTCTAGCTCTCCCAATTTCCACATCACAGACATTTATCGCAAATATCTGACCTTATACGGTAGCCATTAAAACCGTCTCACGAACTATTTTTTTTTTGATCGAAATCCTAGCCCACACATATTTTTGCCACTATTAACCACTCGGTCTTTAAGTATCTCAAAGACCACACACCTTTATCTATTTTTAAAACCATTTTTTTAAAAAAACATCTAGGCCCACCAAGCATCGCACTCGTCTCCAAGGATGCCGAGGTTTTCATTGGGGTATTCCCGCTAGATTCGGCGAACTTTGGAATGGAATGATTCGGAGCATGGTTTTTCACAAAAGTTTTTTTTTTTAGCTGTAGGAAGTTTCTCCTCCGGTGGGATATGAGTTTGAGGATTTTTTTTTTTTGAGTTTATTAAAGGATTCTTCACAAGCTTCTACTCTATGTAGTCGCCCTTTTTCCTAAATTTTCCGCGAAATAGCCTCATTTTAGTGGAAGGTTATTAAGGCGGAGGTCGGCGAAAAAGTAGGGAAAATATATTTTTCCTCGCGGTTACGAAACTTTGCCGCATGATTGTTAATTTTTCTCGGTTGCCTATTTTTTAAGTATAGATTAGAGATTGGTAATCCGTTTGAAGGATGAACTGTTGGAATTTTGATTAAAAATGTAGGGAAATGTAATCTCTCTCTTGTACTGTTGAAATTCTGCGAATAAAAGGTTGATAAAAGTGGAGATAAATAGTAAAATTTAACAAAAGAAAGGAGGGGAGAATTCCGCTGAATTATTCTGGAAATTCACTAGCGTATCCAAGTACTCCTTTGAATGTTGAATTTTTATGACAACATAAGTGTGCATTACGGCTTTGTGAGAAATTGTTTGGGGGGGGGGGGGGCTTCAGCCAATTTGACTTGTTGCAATAACACAGTGGTCTTCACACTTCGAGAGGCTGCGGAGCCCTTTCTGCTAATTAAAAAATTTGAGGAGCCCTATGAGGTAAATCTGTTAGAGTCTAACTTAACTTTGCTGTAAATATTGTATATAACTGTACATACGATGAGTTAATATGTTTGTTTTAACAATTTTATCATATTTTATATATGATTTTATGATTAATCGCGGAGCCTCAGAAAAGTTTCCGCGGAGCCCAAGGGCTCTGCGGAGCACAGTTTGAAGGACACTGCAACAACATAATGACGGCGACCGTAGCCGCCTTGTTCGCGCAAGCGTAAAAGATATCAATCACCGGTAAACTCTACAAGAATCAATATTATTATTTTTACACAATAATTGTCAGGGACTCAGGTAGTATTGGCTGAATTTGCTCTAATTATCTGCATATCACATATTATTATTTGAACATTAATCCCTTTACGGTTTCTGACGGAATATTAAGTTCAGTTCAGGTGACACTGTAGAAGCCACAGACGTTATATTTCGTTCTCGGTATTTCTCACATGTTTTTAGTTATCATTTTCGTAACGTTCCGTTTAGAATAGCACATAATTAGCATAATTACTTGCGAAACGTAAAAAGTTGCTAAGTAGTGCAGCACCTACAGTGTTTTATCCCAAAAATATTGAAACCCTTAAGAGGGTAAGAATACCTTGTAACGTGGGAAGAGGGATGCTAAATAGGGAAAAAAGCTTTTAAAATCACAGTCCTAAATTTTATACCTAATTATTAATTAGACAGTACGCAAATTTTATTATATGCTAAACATAAAAGGCGCGCAGAAGTTATGCTCGGACAATATTCAATTCTGTATTAACAAATAAAAAACAATATTAACCGATATCGTTCCCTATATACTAAATGATAAAGGAAACATTCTCCAATGTTGACAACGAATACAAAATCGCGCGAAAATGCCCCAGCTCTTTCGTCGCCATAAATAAACCCGCCAGAATTGCCCTTCATTATCTCCAGTAGAGGATTGGACACCACGACCTCCGAGCGCCACTTCCCGTCCCCAACTTTCACTCACATTTACCACTTTCCTTCCTGCAACCCACCCCCATTTCTCTCTCTCTCTTTCCTTTTCTTTCACTCCTTAAATTCTCCTATCATTCTACAATTTATCTTCATTCAACCGTCCGTGCAGTAATCTCCCTCTCTCCCTCCTTTCTCTCTCCCTCCTCCCTCTCTTCTTCCTCCCTATTTCCTTTCTCCCACTTTCCCCCCTCTTTCTCTTTACCCTCTCCTTACTTCACTTTCATTCTCTTCCTAGCTGGATTCGTACAGCGCATGCGTCCGAAACGATAGATTCATCACGTTACCCCCCTTTGTATCTCGAGAGACTGATGGCAAGAGAGTATGGAGTGTAGAAAGAGAGGAGAAGGCCGAGACGAGGAGGGAGGGAGGGAGAGAGAAAGAGAGGTTACGAAGGCTATAGAGGGAGAAATACGTAAAGGCAGAATGAGAGAGAGAGAGGAAGCTAGATAGGAGGAGGACAAGGGCCTGCTATATGGAAAAGCGGAACGTTTACCCGATGAGAAAGGCATCTGAGGTGACCACACATGTACAGGGAGTATGAAGCTAGCGAAAGATCGGATGGTATTTGAGGAGAGCGGTGTGCCCACGGGGCAGATTATAGTGAGGGCAGAAGCATAAGGCCCCTAGGATATATATCCCTCTACGATCCCTTTCCTCTCCAACATCCAGATAGAAGCGCCGTTCTCTCATAATCACTTCATCCCTCTTTTTCTTCCTCTATCCTCTTCGTGCGCTTTAGACCGTGGGCAACTCTCTCGCTCCCTTTCCATCTCTCCTCATGATAGCCTTCCACATTGGCCAGCGCATCCCTTCCGGCGGTATATTTCCTCTCCTTCTGTACTCTTCAAAGTTCCACCTCCTGCTTCAAGTTCTCATTTCGGCTATTCGGTTTCATCCTCATATGTTTCAAATTTATCATTTTCCGGGGGTTATTGCTGTAATATTTCATTTTAATTTAATAATTTTCATGCTCAATTTCCATTTAAAATACCAAACACCGATAAAGATTTCGGCGTTCTGTCAGTTCATATTTTTGTATCGTCGTGTGATTATTTATTCTAAAAAGAACGTTTCCTTAAAAAAACTATTGAGAATTTAACGGTGAAGACGGTTTATACGTAATTAAAATGCGCATCTGATTACACATCAGTCGTTACAAGCTTTGATACTCCGTATGAAAACAATATAAGTAATGTCGTAAGAGTTTTTCTATAGAATCTAACATCGGTGAATCGCCGCAGACGATGGCTGATTTGTAGCCAAAATTCGCATCTGGTTTCCTGACCTTATATGGGTATTTGAGAAACCCTTATTTGCCAATCTGATTTCAGCTATAAGATCAAAAAGGAGAAGCCTTGATCATAAATTGAAATCATTATTGAGTGGACGGGATATTGTATACTTGAATTATTTACGAATGGCTGAAACTCATGACAGGACTCCTGAAATAATCAGACATACATTTTCTACTCCATCCTACTAATAAAATGACAAAATTTCAAGGAAAAATACCTTAACTACAACCCAAAAAAGAAACATTCTTTTGGGCAGACTTGTAGTCCATCGTATCCGTATTCTGCAAACTCGAATTACATACAAAACTGCTAATTTCTCTCGTTTTCAAGTATATGACCACAAAACTTTCCGACTCCTATCCTTCCTCTCGCATTTCAACCTTAACACACTGTTCTGGATAAACATACGGACATAAAAGTCCAGCACGAGCCTTCCTCCTCTTGCTGGACAAGCGAAACACCCGCAAATAAACACAGGACACGTTTTACTTTGGGTATTGCAGTGAGCTTTGTATCTGGCGTAAAAATATTTTCTTATGCTTCCTTGATGCACTTTAATAAAATGCGGTAATTTAATGCTTGAATTCCGTCTGCCCCTCTGTATGTTTGGCCGTGTTTATTGAATTTGTTACACAATTTTTTTTGGAGTGCTTTTACTTTGGTCAGGCCATGGAGGTTTATAAGCAAATGCGTTTTAATATTGTTCGCTTTTCTCTGACTATATAGGTGAATTGTAGCCAAATAAATAATAATGAAACAGCAATTCGGCAAAACTTAATTCCCAGGTGGCTTTAATGGTAAAAGACAGAAAGGCTAAGTATTATTGAGGCTTCAAATCACCTCATGAGAAACATTTCCCTTTTAATAATTTCTCGACCATTAATTTTTTTCTAATGAACACCGTTAAAAAATTAACTTTCGTAAGATTCTCCCATCTATTTCAGCAAAATTAATCCTACTTATCATTAGAATCTTTCAATTCTACTCTATTTGTTTGAGAGAGGGGGAGTGAAGGACATAAAGTATAGGGACAAGGGAATTGCTCATTTGTCTCAGACCGTGAGGAGAAATTGCTCGTTCCTATTTTTTCCCCCTCAAGGTCCGACGAAAAATTCCGCAATTAAAACAAAAACACAACGGCCGTCGTCTGCCTGTGAGTTTTGTGTCTGTCGGCTCGCTCACGGAGATTTGCGAAAAATTGCTCGTCCTTCCTGTTATTTTTTCTTCTTCCCACCGACGACGACCATGCGAACGTCAAAGGGCTGCCTAGAGACAGCTTTGATCTCGACATTAATGATGAGCGCACATACATACACATATATCTCCCTCTATTTCTATCTATCCACCATCCACCTCTTTTTCCTCCCACTCTCTCTCTCTCTCCTCCTCTTTCTCTCTCCTATCCCTTTCTCCTCACCTAGCATCTCCCTCTCTCTTTCGCTCCGGTGATTCCACAGACTTTGCTCAAAGGGAGATGGTGATGTAGGGAGACCGGTTATAATGCGCGACACAAAAGGCCTTTCTCGGACACTGGCACACACACACACACGCGCGCGCGCACACACACATGTTCATACAAATACGCGGAGTGACTGAAGAAGGATGATGATTACAGGCGATCACCCTTAGGCGGCCACGGTGAAATTCATTTATTTCACGTGGCGGACGTGGAAAGGGTGTGTGTGTGTGTTTGTTGTCGGGGATACTGAGGAAGAGAGAGAGAGTTGCCATGAGATTAATTTAGTCTACTCAATCACATTCATGTCATCTCGTAACGTAAACATGGCGGTGGCACAGAGAGGAGACAGGGATAATTGAATTAATTTGTTTGAAATCGCTTCTTGAGGTATATCCTGTGAGTTAAAGATTGAAGATAATTAGGTGGAATTTTTTTTGTGAAGTCACTATCACCTGTTCTCTAACTAATATATAATACTTAAACAATTAGAAAAAAGAAAGTCGCTCATCCCTATCGCACTCATTCGTGTAATAAAAATTCGCTGCCGTTTTCAAACAATATTCTGAAGTTTCTACTCGTTCTATGTTTCCATACAGATAGGAGTACAACAGAAGCAGATTTTGATATTGAAAATTAAATCAGGAATCGTGGCTTGAATGGCTTAAAAGGCTTAAAAGGCTTAAAATCCTGTGAGTTAAAGATTGAAGATAATTAGGTGGAATTTTTTTTGTGAAGTCACTATCACCTGTTCTCTAACTAATATATAATACTTAAACAATTAGAAAAAAGAAAGTCGCTCATCCCTATCGCACTCATTCGTGTAATAAAAATTCGCTACCGTTTTCAAACAATATTCTGAAGTTTCTACTCATTCTATGTTTCCATACAGATAGGAGTACAACAGAAGCAGATTTTGATATTGAAAATTAAATCAGGAATCGTGGCTTGAATGGCTTAAAAGGCGAACGATTATGTTTTCGGCGAAAAATATGCAAACATAGTAAAGGTTCGAGAGAGTGAAGAAGGGGGTTGAGGGATCGGCGTCAGGGAACATTTTTTGAAGCGAAAGTTTTTGGGATGAAGAAGATAAAAAAGGATAAATCATCGATATTAGGAAAAAGAAGTGAGAATAAGGTTTGAAACCGAAGGAGAAAGATTAGAAAAAAATATCCGCTTGAGAAACAGGTTAATGGAATATTTTAAAGCATATGAAGGCTATTAGGAAGAATGGGAACATGAAATAAGTAACACGAAAATTATCTGCTTTTAATAATCTTATCGTAAATATAAGTGTGATTGAATCGTTACTGTGGATTGAAACTACGTATTTTTACCTTGCATAAAAACGTCTTGTGTATCACACCCCATAATAATGACTATCGACCTAAATTATCGGATATTATTCCGATGTGTTTTAACCCTTTAACTGCTTAGTTTAAGAAATAGACTAATTGAGGATAGTCTTTTTATAGAAAATCCACAATTAATAATATTACATGGTTTACAATATATTTAACTTCATTTCGTACAAAGCGGTGTATTTTTCTTTTTAATCTTTTAAGAAAACATCTGTTGTGGTGTAACGCATAAGTAACACTGAAGGCACAAAAAAAAATTAACGCGTAACGCGTTCAAAGCAGTTATAGGGTTAAACAGGCTTCGGTAAAGAAAATTATTTATTTTATTGCGTGCCTGTTTAGGATCATTGACTTCTGTTTTCTTTTGCAGAAGCGTTGAGGAAAAACAGCTTTAGTATCAACAGCAAACGACTGCGAAATTCTAATTTCAGAGGAGAGGAATAGATTCACTCCATTTGTACTTCAATACATTTCTTTACTTTGAGATGTACAAAACTAAGCGGCCTAAACATTTTGCAAAATAAATCATCAAAATTTTTTAAAACTTCGCCAGATTAACTATTTTAAACTACATGAGTATTGCAAAACTGCAAGTTCCATTAATCAATTCACCTATTAGGCTGGATGGTACGTATTATGTTTATCTAAGAAAAAATAAGCTTTCGCGTTTTTTTTCGCCACGACAGTTAATCAGCAACAAATTCTTACTGAGCAACACAGTAACCATACACTTTTGCTAAATTTCTTTTAGCTCTTTGGCCTAAAAGCGATTCAACACACAATGTCGCATCGTCGAAGTAATCAACCGGAAAGACTTGACACCCCCCTCATCCTTTTGGGGACCGTAGACAGATGTGTGGGAGGACACCAATTTTCCGAGAAGGCCTCCATGGAAAGTATCTTCTCGGGGTCGACGACATTTAATCTTCACCCTCTTTCATCATCTTCTCCCAATCACTCCCTCTATTTGGGAAACTCACTTCTCTCCTCTTTCGGGGAACTCAATCAAACCCGCCTTTCTTCAGGGGCGTCCATTCTCCGCCTCTTACCTACCGCTCTTAACCTTTTAGCTCAAACCTACCAACGGAAAATATCCGATAAGCCTATACAGTCCTCGCTCAGATGTCTATCTTTCCGAGAGAGGAAAAAAATCCTGTATTCCCCTGATTTTTCTACCATTGCCGGAGACGGTAAAAGAGTGTTTGTTCGATTATTAAATTGTTTAAAGAGTGCATATCCTGGTAGAATGATAAGAGAGTAAAATGGGATGAAGAGAGAGAGAGAGACATATTGACACATCCAACTATTGTCCCCCTCTATCCTCTCCCATTCTCAATCCAAACACTCTCCCACCTCTCACTCTCCTCTTCCTCACATCTCTCCCTCCCTCTCCGTGGAAGATTTATTTTTCCCATCCCAATCGTCGATACGGGAGAGGTCGAATTCAATCGAAACAGCTCCCGTATATCCAGTTCCCTCAAAAAGGTATAGGGTTACAACATGTTTCCTATTGCACATACAATTACACGCTCCCTGGATATTCTCCTGTACTTTTCCGTCTGGAGAGGGAAAGAGAGAGAAGGGGGAGAGTAAGATCAAAGAAGAAAACGAGCCAAGAGTTTTTTTCGTGCGCTTATTTTTTTTCTAGAGTTGTGTATGTGAATCTGCATACTTCTTCCTTTATTTGTTCCCCTTTACAGCGGCATACAAATAAGCTCGTCGCGCATAGACAAAAGGGGTACTCCCCCGCCATTCGGTGGCGACTGTGGTTGAGTCGCGGTGTGTTCAGAAACCAATACCGGATTCCGTTATTCTAGAGAAAATATCACGTTCAAATGCAAAAACCGAGAGAGCGACTCCAATCTCCTCATTATATCATACTCCCCTCTCCGAAAGTACTGCATTAGTCAGTGAAAAGCTCATTTTCTTCTTACATCTATCCTTACTTCTAATGACAGATAATAAAGGAAATATTTTTAAATACGCAAAATATATAATAACAGTCAGCTGCAAAGATTGCGTGGGCACTCGGACTAGATTTCTTCCTGGGACATTAAGAAAAAACTGATCTTGGCTGCCCGGGTGATAACTACGTATGGGTAGGGATGCAATGTCGAATGAAAATATCGATATTTGTGCCGTTCGAAATATCGAAAATGAGTATCTATAATTATCGATACTGGATGTCAAAATATTGATATCCTGAAATAAAGAACGTTAAAAAGTACACTAAATTAACAGAAAATTGTTTGTTATGATAATGTAAACTTCATTGCAGGGCAATTTCTCATTTTTGCTTTGCCAGCAAGGCTATCTCCAACAGGGGGAAGCGTTATTCGTTTGAATAACGTTATATATCTCTACAGTAATACCTCAGTTAACGAATCCTCTGGGAATGAACTCCTTTATAGCGAAGTCGACAATATGTTTTTAAAATATCGAAAAATAAAAACTTACGATACTTCATGCAAATCGGTTCTACAGTTTTAGTAGCCCGTGCGCATCCCGTAAAAGTGTAAAGAACATTGGACTGATATAAGGATATATAGAGCATGGATTAAATAAACTGTCAGTTAGTCTCTTTATTAACTAAAGGCTTGCATTTACTTAAATCTCTTTCGAGCCATCTCTAATGGCAAATTCTGGGATCACATTCCATTAGATCGGATGCCTTTGCCTACGACGACATAAATGCAATTCAACCGAAGCTGAAAAGGGGGGAATCGGAGGGCTGTATTTCTAAGAAATCATGTCTCCTTACCTTTGCTGCGATGTAAAGTTTCCACCGATGGGAGGTGGCATCCTTATCATCTCGCGATGAGAGAAATTTCTCTTGTCACACTCAACACTGACAAAAAGCACTTCGTCACAGAAAGACCAGATCACATCACAGGGGCGTGAAAGATCAAGCTTGGAAAAGGGGAAAAATGAAAAGCACTTTGGGGATCCAGAAGGAAGTAAAGTTTTGATGTTGTAAATGGATGAAATCTGTGAGATTAAAAATTGCGCCGAACCTGAAATAGGAAAAGAAAAACTCACAGTTAGCGATAAAATAGGAATCTTAAATATATTTAAATAGTTTTGTTCTTACGAACGCACGTACATAAATTCGTACATGAATACGCAATAAACAGGTTCTAATTCTATTTTTTTCCTTTTTCACTCTTTCCTTATTCCATTTTATCCTTCGTTCTATACTTTATAGTTGTTATGGTTGCCTTATTACTTCTACAGTGTGCTATGATGAATACTTACTACTTATTTTAGCAGTAACCGTATTTTCCGTCTTCGGATTTTCTTTTTCCTCCAGTTACCACCAACGAAAATAATGACATACTCGTATGCTGTTCTCTACGATCGGATAGAATAATTCATGACGAAGATCATGTGGCTACTAAGAATACGAATAAGCAAAGTAGCATGTGACTGAACTCTTCGTACGTTCGTGAATTACTAATACAGAATAAAAAATACGGGATAAAAATTGTCCATTACTTAAGGTACCAAAATGGAACATACTAATGTTACATTTAAAAAATTGGCGGCCTTAATTTTTTTACTCAGAGTAAAAACGTCACTATTTTAAAAATAAATTGGTAATTATGTGAGTTAGAAAAATTATCGCGACAAGGGAAACATAACTAATGCAGAAATTAAGATTCTGAAGTGGTATGTTTTCTGACGAATGATGCTAGTAACTAATGAATTACACTTCTGAGGGAATGGGAATTATCTATGTAATTTGTTTGATACAAGATATACTTTGAGATAATTGATGATAAAAAAATTATTCTTCAAGTGGTCAATGATTCCATTAAAAAATCGAAAATATTTTAAAATTCAACTTACAAACGAATGAATTCAAATGGCTTATTTTTATCGAGAAATCTAATGTATCAAAAAATAATGAATCGAATACCTGAGAGTAAACTAAAAAATAAACTTTTCATACACGCAATATTCCTGTGGTAAGGTTTACAGCAAATAAAAATTCTATTTTATTAACAATCTATCATCTATTTGAGGTTTAAAAACCTAATAAGTCACGTAAATCGTTAACTATAGTCATCAGTTGGTGGTTTGATGGGGTTGATTGATTTGGGTTTCCTTTTATTTCCTCCGTTTCGTTGTTTCTCGCGCATTGCATAACATTTCGATTCTTCAGCATATAAAAATGTAAATCTCCTGTCCTTTACTCATACTGTGACATATCGTTATATCCCTTAGATGCAGCTTGCTTTGGCGGTGCTGAAAGTAGTGCCCCACGATTTGTAAATTCTTAGTGATAATATCAAAATATACATACATTTTCTTTCAAACGACAAATATTATATTTATCTGCACTAATTAGATACTCAACAGTCATTAAATGATTGTTATAGCCAAAAACTATCCTTCCAAAATTCCTTAGTCAGTTTAAGCATAATCAGACTGATTAAACTAATATATAAAGATTGATGGAGCTGCATAGACAAATATGTTCTAAAGCTTGTTAATAGATTCATAGGTGGAAGTTAAACTCCTCTAGGATGGTCTTATTTTACTCTTAGGCCCTCCTTAAATAACCCATTTCTTCCTCTGAACACATACTCGTACTTATTTCACCCTCCACACCACTAAGTGTAAGCCGTTAGCGTGTGTACCGGCATATGCAGTGATCCTTGCATGTGGGTTTGTGTGAGCATGCAGGTGAATCGTGGTATACGTGAAAGAGAGAGCGAGAGACATCAGCTACAAAAAAAACTTTTCCGCAGAAATCCTTCGGCAAACTTTTTGGAGAAGCGACAACGAATATCGATTAGGTTTTATATACGGAATTAATGATAAGCGTTTGACGGGCTTGGGAGAGGAGAAGTTTTAAAAGGCTTTTAAGTTTCCCGAAAGGGTGAGTGGGAGAAGGAGAGTGAGAGACAGGAAAAAATAAGAACGGAGGGTTAAGGGAGAGAGTATATGGGAAGTAATGATGTGGCGGAGAGAGCAGGGAAGGGAAGAAAGAGTGGGTGAGAGGTGAAAACGCCTCTTCCTCTTCTGAGACGTACACTTGCTTCAAATATCGGTAACGGAGATCCTATCTTCAAACACTCACGTCCCTTCGATTTTTTTACGAGGGCCGAGCGATTCCTAGTCACGAAGCCCTCTTCTTTTCATTTTTATACTTAAGATGGTCGACGGTGCGTAAAGATATATAAAAAAAAACGCGATCGGTCCCTTTATTTTATAAAAAGGATTTTTTATATCGTTGAGAAGAGGGAGAGAGGAGAAACAAAAACGTTGGAGGACTAATAGAGTATCTTATTCGGGTCTTCCTCGTCAAAAATATAATTCGACGCGAGTTTTGTTAATTAATCCTCTTATCTCTTCAGGAGGCTCAAAAGTTTTTATGGTAATTTCGGAGTTTTTATTTTTTTTTAAACGCCGTTTCGTTCTCTAAAGCGGTTATTTCGTCCTATTACACGAATAAAAATATGATTTTTTAAAATGCGGGTAACAAGACCTGAAAAGAGTTTTCTTGCAAATATGGCAGGGAAATATTGTTGAAATTAAACGTTAACGAACGTTTTCAAGTTATAATACACCAATGATAACACAGAGTGAGAGTTTATGTTTTGATGCATATTTTACCACAGACTTTCTTTCATTTTAATTATTCCCCCAAATAAAGCTTTCACTTCATTACCTTCTCCATATTAATTTTTTTCATTACATTTTGAGAGCCTTAAGATAAAATATCCTATTGATATTTCCTTGAGAAATTAATTTGCGTTATCCTCGATATAGAAAGGTTCCACACTGAAAGAATCTTAAGTTTCTTTTCGTAAATTTGTATCCGATTAAAACAACATATCTAGATGAAATACACATACTAAGGGTTAATATTGGTCTATATATATTATTACTTTGTACTAAATTAAATTTCAGAATTCGTTCTCAAGCAGCGAAGCGCATTATGTGTTGGGCACTATTTCTTGATAAACAATGAGACCAAGGAAATAAATTCAGAATAAACTTACATATACTATAATATATTGACGATTCTTATATACAAAGGATATAGGAGGAGAATGAGGAGGATACAAATTATGAGGAACTTCAACATGAGCTAGAAACTTGAAATTTGGTGGAGTAATAGATTTTTGGTCAAAACAGAAGGAAAAAATGCAAAACCTTTAAAATTCCAATTCTAAGGGGCCATTTTTACCCCATTATTGCCCCGTAAGAAAAGGACGTAGGTAAATCGATGTAGAGGTTTATATAGTTGCCTTTTAAAATTATTTTCTCTCAAGATTCGAATTCAGGACTTACACTACCGGAACGGCGAGATTGTAGTTTTTTTATTTTTGCAGACGAAACTCAAATCCGTGTAGATTTAGCGTAAATCTTTAGTTTTTATCGGAAAAAAAGAGGAAATCTTTTTCCAACAATCGAGTACCATGGTAACGAGCTCAGTGTTTTTATGTGGGTATAAGCTTTTGATGCGAATGACAGAGCTATGTCATAATGCCATTAATATTAAACTACGACTAATGTAATAAATCCGATATTGTAAAAATTCCAATTTTTTTGGGGCTCTTTTGCCCCATTATTGCCTCATACGAGGTTAAAAGTAATGAGATGAGCTAGAGATTTGAAATTTGGCAAGACTATAGATTTTTTGTCTCAACCGATGGAAAAAAATCTGATGTTATAAGAATTCCAATTTTAGGGGCCGTTTCGCCCCGGTATCGTTCCATACGAGGATAAAAGTTATAAGGCACTTCCAGATGAGCCGGAGACTTGAAATTAGACAAGATTATAAGATTACGGTCGTAAGAATTGGAGAAAATCCGACATCGTTAAAATCCCAATTCTTAGGTGTTGTCTTTCATTATAACTGAAAGTAGGCTGAAATGCTTGCAGAATGCAAACACCGTCACCTGGTACAAAATACGAATATTTACCTTAAATCAAGACCATAAAATTCGAGACTGGAATAGATTACGTACGACTTATTTGCCATTTCTTAAGCTAATTGTAAGATGTGTCCGATTACAATCGAATGAAAAATCGAAATAAACCGTCAAAAGAAATAATAGAACTAATGACTATGGAAAGAGAAGAAAAGAACATTAGGAAAGCCTATAGATTCTTAATTGGATAGCATGAGGAACATCAAAAAGCTTGTAGTTAAAACGTTTCCCGCAAAAGTAGGTGGAGGAATTGTCGTCGGGGAAGAGTAAACTCATAATTCGCGAAGGTTCTCACCACCGGTAGACATCGTTAAACTTAGTCCCGGGAAAAGGCGGACGAAGTAATAAACCTCAAAAATCTTTGCTTAAGACGAGAGAGACGGAGGTTAGCGGGTTCCTAACGCATATGTCTGCGGCCCCGAGAAACAATGCTAATACTGGAAAATGAAGTCCCGCTAACGTAGGCACGGGATCGGTAGCGTATCCAAAACCAGAGTAAATTTTGAGGAATAACCGTTCGTCGAGTTATGAAACCATAAACGCAATCCCAAAGACTGACAAAGGCGTTCGTTTTCCGGCAATTCCCAAAGTTGAATATTTGATGAAAAGAAGAATAGTTATCCGCCTGGGCTTTGACCCTTCGAATACGAAACTTCGCATAGTTTAAATACGGAAATTTAGTCACACATACGTTTCTTTGCGGCTGAAAATTTCTCCTCCTCCTAAATTTGTTCGCGTAAAGTTTTTCGTTTGTAAAACCGAGTAATACCTCGAATAAAATTTTTCTTTACTCGAATTCCTTATTAAATCGCACTATAAAATTGTTTTTAATCTATTTATATAATTTTTGAGGTAAAATATTAAATCAGATAATAATTAATGCATTGCACCTTGAGTTAATTAAAACTTGTCAAATTAATACTCGAACAGTTTTGGACGCTGAAGAACAACGTTTTTAAATACGTAGTAAGATACACTATAGAGCTGAGACAGGAAGAGTATTCAATTAATATCTTCAGTTTTATTAATCAACAAGTATTAATAGATACAGAAGCCTTCATAACCCTCTTGAAGTAGCATTATATGTTCTCCGAACCCTTTATATTCAAAATACAAACATATTCTCGCTCAATAGTAATAACTACCAAGCTAACTTGTTTCAACAGAGTGTGAATTCCGACCGACGAAGTTTTTTATGAAGGGAATTCCAAGAGCAAGAAGAGCTTTCGAGAGCACATTTTCGAAGGGCTGCTTAAATTAATTTCTTTTGGCATTATGACCAGCGACCCATATAAATTAAGCTTGGGAAGTGAAAACAAAATTCGTGCGAAATCGTACAATTGGTGAATATATTTAACACAAAAACGTACTGATTATCCAATAAATGATAACATCTCTTTATCTCAATACAACTATTATTCTTAAAATGTCTTTAAAGATAGTTACACAGACAAGAGACAGCAAAGATGAAACGTGGACCCGCGAGTCATTCGGCTCACCTCTTTGCTTTCGACGAGTATCGAGGAGAAACAAAGATCTTGTCAAATCAACAGAGCTCGTCTTATGGCTGAGAATCATTCAAGAAGACTCACTTAAAAATCAAAAGATTAAAAATTATTTATTTCACGTATCTCCAATATCCACAAGAAGGCTATGATAACCACCTCGCTGTGGCTACTGGAGATACCTGAGACAAGTACTTTTTTAATCTTTTAATTTTTAGTGCCTCTTCTTGAGCAGAGCTTGTCAACAAAACACACGAACCAATCGAGCGTTCTGAAGAGGGTTAAAATTCTTAAGCAACTCCGTTGAAGGTCACATTACCTTTAAAATCCTTCCTACTCACCCGACCGCGGACTTTCCGCCGATAAACTGGGGAAGCCGACACAAAAGGTCCGCCAGCGAGAGACAATCACGACGAAAGCTCTTTCTGAGCAATTAATCGCAATTTCGCTTTGCTAAGCACGCGTGGTGTTTCTCTCACCCCTTTTGCTTACTCAAACACGCAGATAATTCCCGCCTCCTCTCTCTCTCTCCCCTCCATTAGCCCCCTACCTTCATCCCCGCTCCATTTATTCTCTCCTTTCTCCACTACAGGCAAAATCTCATCACAGTGACGAAAATGCTTTGCCCAACCGCCGAAAAACTCATGTAGATGCCAGTTTAAAACGCCTCCCTTAAAACATTGCTATGTTGGGTGTGGTAGAGGGTGTGAGAGAGAGGGAGGGGGGGGGGGGGGAGGGAGTGGATACCAAACACGCCCATTTCCTTTACCTCGTAGCGCGGACAGAGAGATTCTCTCACTATATTCCTCCCGACACTCTCTCTCTCTATTTTGCGAGTCATATTATATATCCAAGCGTTGAACACACACAAGTGCTGAACGGCTCATTTTCGCTTACTACAACGGCGGTGTAGGCAGAAAAGTGTTACGAGAGAGAGAGAGAGGAAGAGGGAGAGGGAGAGAGAGAGGGAGAGAAGCGAGTGAGTCAGATGTTTAGAAAAGTGCTATGAGAGAGAGGGAGGGGGAGAGAGAGGGAGGGGGAGAGAGAGGGAGAGAGAGGGAGAGAGAGAGGGAGGGAGAGGGAGAGATGGAGGGAGAGAGAGAGAGGGAGGGAGAGAGAGAGAGGGAGGGAGAGAGAGAGGGAGGGAGAGAGAGACAGAGAGAGAGAGAGAAGCGAGTGAGTCAGATGTTTAGATTTAAAGGTAGCGTTTAAAGAAAGAGAAAACTTCGAGAGGAACGAGAGGAGATGGATGCTTGCGTATAAGTGTTACGAGACAGTTTCTTTATTTTTACTCGGGCATGAGATAAACAGAAGATTGTGTCTAAAGGACAGGAGAAAATCATGGATGGCGGAGGCACTGGGGAAGAAATGGAAGAGTAAAAGACAGAAGAGAGAAAAAGGTAAATGTTATGAAGAAGGTAAGAGGAGAAAAGGGGGTGAATGGGTGAGGCGAAAGAAGGGGAGACGAGGGAGGACGTAGGAAAGCCAGCGAGAAGCAGGGAGGGGGATGGAGAGAAAGGATGGAAGAAGAGGAGGAAGGAGATGGAATGAAAGGATAAAAGGGGGAATGATAAAGGAAGGAAGTGAGGAAACGACGAAGAGATTAAAAGTGTGTGAGATATAGAATGAAAATAAAAATACAGAACGGGATAAAGATATAAGAATGAAGAAACGTAACGCGAGTGTTTCGAAGAAGCCTCGAAGGATACAGAAGAAAAGGAAGAGGCAAGGGATAAATTACGCAGACAAATTGATAAGAAACCGCAGATACTCACTCTATCTCCTACTCTCGACAGAGAAATGGAGTTAGAGGAAGAGATATGGGCGGGGAAAAAGAGGGATTTAGAGAGAGAGAGGAGGGAGGGAGAAAATCGTGGCAAAGTGAATGCAGAAAAGATAGAAAGAGGGACGGTGATAAAGGGAATGGAAGATGCGAAGGATTAACGGATTTCATATAAGCGAGCGCAATGAATAATAAAGAATGAGGGGTTGCATAGAGAAGGGTGGAGGAAAATACAGGAGGGAGGCACGTAGGCAAGAGGGCAGAGTAATTGATTATGTAAGGAAGAAAAAGGGTAGAGCGAAAAATAGTGTAAGCTCAGGGAAGTTATATCATCATAGGTAGTCTGTCCGTAGACAGGTCCGTGATTATTCATGGTTAAACTTGGTTCTCCATATACCTACTCCTATTTTCCGCAGTTTTCTTCATGTCTTGATATATATATATATATATATATCATCATCATCATCATAGGTAGTCTGTTCGTAGACAGGTCCGTGATTATTCATGTTTAAACTTGGTTCTCCATATACTCCTATTTTCAGCAGTCTTCTTCATGTCTTGATAGCACTTTCCTCTTTCAAGTCGTCTACCAGGTGAAACCTTTTCCTACATCTTTCTCTTTTTCCATCCAGTTTTCCTTCAAGCACTTCTTTAATCATGCACTCTCTCCTCAGGTAATGACCAATCCAGTTCGCCTTCCTCTTTCTGATAGACTGTATAATCGTTCGCTTCTCTCCTATTCTTCGTGTGTGTGTGTGTATATATATACAGGGCCGTGCCCAGACATTTTGCTGCCTGAGGCGAGAGATAATATGGCACCCCCTGGCCTCGCTGCCTTAATGAATTTATCTTGATAGGTTTTCATTTTTGTCAAATTTTGGTGCCCCCTTCTATAGGCGCCAGAGGCGGTTGCCTCGCCGCCTCACCCCACGGCCCTGTGTGTGTATGTATGTATATATATATATATATATATATTCGATAATCTCCTTGGACCATAATTTTATTGAATACAACACAGAGTAAATACGCAGATCCCAGCACTCCAGAATATATGTGCGCACAGGTATGTGATGCGTGTGCGTTTGAAGTTTTGTCTTTATGGTATTCGATACAAATCTTTCCGTATTCCAAAGCAAACTTTTCCCTTATCGCATTTGAGCACAATGAAACGCCAAACCGCTGTAATATAGGCTTAAGTGTTTTCCAATTAACACACTCAAAAATGTAATTATTTCGAGTGATTTTTAAACAGAAATATTTAACTCCTGTTAACTTTGGCTACGGCGAAAAAAATAAAATGTCAATATATTGTGTAATATCTTTGAAAAAATTATTGTGAAACAGTTCAAGATATTTAGCCTACTTCTTTTACAAACTTCCATTAACAGATTTTTTTAACTACTTGAAAACAATTTCTAGTTAGTGTAGAGTGCTTACACGAATACCTTGTACAAATTAATATTAACACACGTGCCCAAACATGGCTATTCAATTATTAGTCTTCATCTACTTAAGATGGGAGCGTGAGCCCAAGAGCTACGAACTTCCCACACTATCCCAGACCTAAGGTTAAATATCAACTGGATTCCTTCCTTTACTTTCAACTCCCTGTTGATTCCATGCCTCAATTACCTGCTAGCCTCCTTGTTGACACATAGCGTCACTACGTGACTTGGAGAGATGAAATACAAAAAAAAAAAACCGAATAAAAAATAGGAGCTGCGACAATAAGATGACAAAATTAATCAATAAGCGATAGAATCAGTATAACTGGTCGATAATTATAAAACATTAGGGTAAAATTATGAAAATTTATCAACCTTTTTTATTTACATCAGAACGAAAAACAAATGGAAAATTCAGTCGAACGCTACTCGAAGTCAATGCAGTGTATATTTCCAGATAGATTCTCGCCAATACGAGTATAAATACCTTAAAGCCAATGTTATTTTTGCTTTGAAGATAGAGGAGTAGAGAAACCATCAATAGGAAAGAGCAGCGAAAAATTAGGAGAGAGATATTGGATGAGGAAGAGAGCAAAACATAGTAAATCTAAATAAGATAAAACGAAGGCGGTCAGTGGAAATGAGAGATGATATAGTTGGAAAGGGCTAAAATCTTGGATGGAGGATCAAGGGAGAAAAAAGCCCGAAAAAAAATATACGTATACATATATATATACTCATATTCAAAAGCAGAAGGGTAAATAAAGCCAAATAATATAAAGTATATAAGGATCAATAAATAAAACCTCACAAAAACGTAAAATGAATCGAAAAATGTACGACATTTTATTTTTATTTAAAAGAATAAGAATCATGAAATTAAAAAAAACAATGGCGATAACAGCAGCAACATAAAAGTTTACAAAGAAAAATACGGGAAAAAGAGGAAAACAATCATTAAAGGTAGAGGAATAGGGGAGATAGGGTGAGAGATATAAAGATTGAAAGGGGTGAAAAGATAGAGAAGAAGTTTTAAAACATTGAGAGGTGAATGTAAATATTGATAAAGGTGTGAATAAGAGAGCGAATGAATTCAGCCGAAAGAGGAATCGATAAAGGAGAGGAGAGGAACGTTAAATGAGCGTTGAGGCGAAGAAGATGGCGGAGCGTACGAGGTTCGATAAGAAGGCGTGCAAGTGCGTAGATGAAACGTATTTTCCGCGAGGAAAAAGAACAGATTGTGAAAATGAGGAACGAGGCATTAATTAATAAGAAATTTCGGCTTGAAAAACACTAATGTTAGTCAAATGGATTTTAAAAAGTATATAGCTAATCACGAAAACTTGATGTAAGAGCGGATTGCGATAGAACATTGCTTCTCAACCTTTTTTTCCTTCACGGCACACCTCCATGCATGCTTAAGAACATCGCGGCAACCAAACCACTCCTAATTAATTTCTCTGCGTAAATACTCATTTTTAAAGATAAAAACTAGCGTAACAAGTAAAAGTCGCAGTTATATTAGGTTGTTGCGATTGGTAAAGCAATAATTGTATAATTTTATTGTACATTAAATATATATATATATAATTTAAAAATTAAATATCTTCGGAGTGTACGGCACACCGGTTGAGAACCACTGCGATAGACAAACAAAAAGAGGATAAGGTGAGATTAGTTACGACGCGAGGATAGCACTAAGGATGAGCTCGGAAAATTGTTCATATATATATATATATATATACATATATATATACATATACGATACATGGGAGAGAAGACTGAAAGTATAATTAAGCACTAGGAAGATTTAAAACTTTTGTGAGGATATGTAAATAAAGTGGGCGTTAAAGTTAGAAACGGGGAAGTGCTATGCATAATATAAAATTAAACATTTATAACAGGTTACTCCCTGGCGTGGAGTAAATTCCCCCTAAACCAATGTGTATGTGAGTACTTTCCTTTTTAAATAAGTTTTATGGTTATTGGGAGGGTTCTCAATTAATCAAGGTTACGACTAATAAAGAATTGAAAGATTAATTAAATAATATATTTCTTGAGAAGAGACTGAAAGAGTAATGATATGATAGAGGGAAAATTTAAAGACAAAATAAAATGAAGTAAGAGAAAAACTCAACCATTAGATGATTTAAAGAAGACAGAGCTATCGCCACATTGTGACTTGTAGAAGGCAGGAATAAATTTCGAATGGTAATGTCTTTCCTTAATAAATAACGTAAACTCTTGGCATAGGGTATCTGAATCATAAGAACAGAAGGTGAGGAAAGCTAATTTTTAAAATAGCCAAACGAGAAAAATAACGCAAAAAATTCTGCAATAGAGGATAACCCGGTAAAGGGTCATATAGACAGAGCAGATCCAAAAAAAAACAAACGAAAATCACTTTAAGGATAAAGGAAAGAGCCGATAACGTAATAGTTGAAAATAAGGCAAACATGAAGAGAAAAAGGTGGTTGGGAAGAGTAAGAAAAAGAGAAAGTTATATGTAAGAAGACAGACAGAATTGGGAGTAAGAAAAAGGAAAGGAAAAGTGAGCGAGTGACCATTTTACGAAGGACAGATGTTGGTGTAAGGATTATATTGAAGAGTGATTGAGCAAGTCCTGAGGAAAAAAGAGGTGGAGGTGGAAGGCCTAGATGGTAAATCATGTAACGGTAGCAGTGCAGCGTTAGATAGACATACAGGATGGAGGAAAAGAGGTTTCCGAGCGATGGGAAAGGCAAACGCCGACTCTATGAATAATTGAAAGAGCAATGCGTGCGGAGAGAAAGAGAGAGGGGGGAGTTGGGGAACGAGGTAGGAAAAAAAGGGCACGCGCGCATGCGTATTACATGCAGGGAAGATATGCTCGGCCAGAACACATGCGGCCGTTGGAAATGCACGGAATAAAACAATGTTGGACAAGGCACGCCGTTTTTCCCTTTGATAAAAGAAAGAATGGAAAGAGAAATAGGAGGTAGTGACTGGAAGGCGAAAATAAAGGATGAGATGCGCGAATCGGGCTTTCTTTTTGCACGGACTAGATTGATGCATCTCTTCGGTTAACATACGTTTTTTTGCGCATATCGGGAAGATTTTGTGAAATAATTTTTTCAAAGAAAAAATATTCTCGCGAAAAAAAAATACATCGGTCCACGTTCGAAGTTTTTTTACTCTTAGGATTAAACCGGAGCGTTACGAGAGTCGAAGCATGGCGGTGCTACGTGAAAGTCGCGACTTATAAATTCGTGCTTAGGAGATGCATATGTATGCAGCCATCTGCTGCGTCGGGAACGTTTTTTTATCCGTGGCGCATAAAAATAATGGCTTACACATGCTGACATAAGCATCAAGGTTTCAATTCAAGCAAATAAAACGTTCAATAATATGCCAAAGTCAGTAACAATTTTATTTTGCTGAATGAGTAATCAAGATGTTACCAGCAATTATAAAATTATCCTAAATAAATTTGAGACTATGTAGGTAATACGTATCAGGTCGAAATCATGGTTGTGTATAATAAAATAGTGGAAAATTAGATAATTTGTTTCGGTTCATGGAAATATTCCACTAAGTTGCGCCAAAAACTGTAAAATTTAATTATAAAATGGTTAGGAAGTACTTAATTTCGGCGCGTACTTAGTCATAATAAATTTTTGTAATTATCGAGATTATCTTTATTATGAATTGTATTCCAACAATAAGACTAGATTGATCGATCGATACTTAATTTTTGTTGCGGTAATATGTTATATAATTGGCTACCTAATTTCGAGATAGAAACTAGAGGTAAGAAAGTCTAAAAATTTATTTGCAATTCTTTGAATAAATTTTTCAATTTTTATATTTAAAATTTTGTGCGGACGAAATTCCAAGATGGTAAGACAATTGGAAACATACTTTTCCCAGCATCAACATCACTTTAAATATTGTTCCTGTGTTCATTAATCTCTAATAGATTTGTCTAGTTAAGATAAAATATAGTTTTTTTCTACATTCATCACCGGAATTCGGTCTAATTTTCGGTTTTGAGTATACTTAATTAGTATCTATCGGTTTTTATTGAAACACGCCGGGCAGTTTTTCTATTTAATCGAAACGTATCAGTCGATAAAATTATTTCACCTGTTTAGATAATTTATTTCCAATCTTTTCCCTAATTAATCCGACCAAAAATGTGAAACACCCGACGAAGTGTCACTCTTTGAGCAAACAATATTTTCGAAGGATAAAATTACGCTCGTTAGCGATAATACAAACACGGCGATGCCGCGAGAATAATGAGTGGGTAATTGCTCGAATTTCCAAAACGAAAAAAAAAACGAGACACCCGCATATGTTTCAATCATTAACCTTTTGAAAGCATGATTTTTTAAAACCGTCGCGGAGGCGGAGGAGGTGGGGGGTTTCATCCACCTGAAATTTTTTCGGTAAAAAAAATGCGCTTCTTGTCAAAAATTTAAGGGAGAAAAATTTATTTCCTAATTTTTATACGCGACTAAACCGAGATGGAACTGGAGGGGGAGGATATTATTCCACGCGTGACCGAAAAAGGAAGATCGGCCCAACGTCACGTCCCGCCTGACCACCACGAAGCGGGCCTCGGACAAGAGACACGTGACAGCACGTTCGAATTACAGCGATGGATCCTGCGGGCGCATCGGGTTTCTCTTTTTTCACCACTCTCTCTCTCTGTCTCTCTCCCCCCACTCTCGTATCTCATTAATGCAATTAGCAAAAAAAAGGGCCCTCTTTTCGCTCGAAACGTTTCCTTTTTTTTCGGCGTTTTTTTTCTTGTCGGGGTCGTTAATTTTCGCGTCGCTACAAGCGGCGAATAACGTGTCGATTGAAATGTGCGCATGCTTCGAGCGCATAAGTAACTAATGCGCGGCATCCACGCTAGCTAGTTCAGTAGGTAATGATTTTCTAAATCTGCTCCGCTAATGTGCTTGCGCATTTTAGGAAGGAAATTTTTCTCTAAAATGGTGGACGTTTTTTATCAAAGCTTTTACCGTGGAAGGAAGCCGTATCAAAATATACTTATTTTTAAACCATTCGATAAACGCGGGTTGTATTAATAACGACCGAATTATCATCCACGGAGATTTAATCGTCATCATCCATCCGTACTCGAACGGATTAGACTTTCGTTTTAAGTTTCCTAAAGATTTCGAGGTATCATATAAGTGAAAATCAAACCAAAATAAGATATTCAAGGGTTAACGCTTCAATATTAAAGGAAAAATTACCGAAACTTTAATAAAAATATATGAATTAGCTTGTTAAATTATTTGGATAAGAAAATTAAAATGTCCGCGAGCCGCAGGTTTCCCAGCCACTGATCAAAATGAGAAATCCATTAACTCCGGCTATTCCCAAAAACGTTAAGGATTTGCTCCGTATTGACGTCATGCGCTACTATCGAGCTTTTATATTTGAATGTAGCGTTATTCATAAATATTCAGCGAGTGCTTTTAAGACTCGAGATAAAATAATACACCATTATCCCCGAAAAAGCCATAAAAATAACAATCAAAAAGAATAAATGGGTCGTTTCTGCATGAATAATGGCGAAAATAAATCCACAATAAATGTTCGCTCAAAAATTACAAATGAAATCAATTATTGCGTCACGAGGGAAAAAAATCGGTATAACATACATTGTACAATCTTTCTCATATACTAATGCGTCGTTTAGTTATTTTTAGAAAATGAAAATCGTATCAGCTGGTTTTTAGAAAATATTTTTGTTAAAGTTGACCAAGAATAAACTATCCTTATAGTCATTCATTGAGAAAAATGAAATATGTAGAATTATTGCAGACGTACACTCAAGTAACGGTACGAAATTTGATCAAAATCGTTGGAGCCGTTTTTGAGAAAATCTAATTATTGTTAAAGTTGTCTAGAATAAACTAGCCTTATATTCATTTTTTGAGAAATATGAACTACGTAGTATTATTGCAGACGTAAACTCAAATAACTGTAGGAAATACGATCAAAATCGTTATAACCGTTTCTGAGAAAATCAAATTATTGTTAAAGTTGCGTAGAATAAACTAGCCTTATATTAATTTTTTGATAAATATGAACCATGCAGTATTATTGAAGTCGTAAACTCAAGTAACAGTACGAAATTTGTTCAAAATCGTTAGAGCCGTTCGAGAAAATCGGATTGTTGTTAAAAATGCGTAGAATAAACTACTCTTAATTATTGAGCAATGTCAACCATTTCCATGTATACTCTGCTCAGTATGTTAAAAAGCCTAAGTACGAGGTATCATACATTTTCGCTCTACCGTTTAGGCTCCAGAGTCAGTAACAGACAGACAGACGGCATTGTCAAAACCACTTTTTTCGGATTCAGCGACACCTAAAACGTATATTTCCGTAAAAATCTCGAGGTCGAATTTTTCGCGATAACAATACTTTCTCAATATACTTCGTATATGAGAAAGTAATAATGGATCCAAAAACTTTACAGGGCATTGAGAATGGTAACGCCGTTTTATTTTTAGAAAATTAAGCGTACCGGAAAACACAGGACGGTTCCGAAAACGATCGGTTTTAATAGAAAGTAAAAACAGTCATGCAGGGGAGAACCTTGCAGACTAAGGTTTGGAAACGCACCGCCCTAATTCCTTCTCTCTCTCTCTCTCTCGCTCTATCTCCGCCCATCCTTTTTCCCTTCTCTTGGCCCAAGATCAATAACTCTCCCACACCATTCCCTTCCCTCTTCCCTCGCGCAAAAACGAATGGAATAGTCGCTCAGATCGCAAGTGAATTCATTCCTGTGTGGCCTTCAATTCTCATCCAATCATCAAGTGAATCTTCCTTTACGTTTTAAAGAATTGAAAAAACGGGCCGAGATGTGTGAGCGTGTGTTAGTGTAGGTGGGATTGCACGAGGGGAGTGTGGTGAAAGAAACCAATTATTGAGATTGAAGAGAGAGGATGCGAGTGAAGACGTGGTAATCGGCAGGCTAATTGGATGTATTTCTACTTCCGCTAGGATTAATGTTTTTGTTTCCTTTTGATGGTCGAGTACTTGAACTAGTACATTTTTACTGGAGGAGAATTTAAATTTTTAGGGCGATGTGAGCACTGGTATACCTTTTTCTGTAGTTTAATAAATAACGTTTTTTTTTCTAGGCACCGTCTCGTAAAATGAATTCACCGACCGAGAGTGATTTTTTCGACTCAAACGAAATCTAGATTAATGATGGCGACATATCGATTGAATAGGTTCTAGATTGATGGAATATGATAATATTTAAAACATATTTACATTTAAAGTTAAAATTTATATGATTTTAGAAAAAACGTGCTCAATTGCATTAAAAAGTAAACGTAAGGATTTTAGGGTAAAATTTCATAACTTTTCCATCAGAGAGAGAGGGGGTTTGGCGAAAATAATAAAAGAATGGCGAATTTTCGTAGTTTTGTGCCAGAATCTTCTAAAAATAGCAGATTTTCATCACTCGTGTTTTTGAAATTTACTAATTGGGCACAAACTCGTTGAGAAAAATTGCACAGATAAAAATGTTGTGGCGTAATAATCACCCCTATAATAGCTGTAGGTAATATATAGGTCTTAGGGGATCTTGATAATTTCAAATCAATTTCTTGAAGACAAACAGCTTGGAAGGAAGCAATTCCATGCAAAAGTATGCGAAGAAATATCTCAATCGTTTTGCTGTAAATTAAACTCTATTGAATAAAATTGAAATATAATAGACGAGAAAGAAAGATATGCGATTTTCAGTCTTTCAGATATTTAAGCATACTTAATTATAACTAAAACATTTTCGATTCTTGCTGTAATTTTGGTTAATCAGATGCAAAACTGGAACTGTTCCTTATAGGGTGGCGTATGATCTCTCTTATTATCGCCCAAAGTTATCGCAAAAATCTTTTTAAGCCTCGATATTTCACAGTAGCTTTATAGTTACATTAAATGCACCAATTTCGTTATTTTATTTCCAACTTGTTAATTGTCGAATGCTAAAAGTCCGAAGAAGAGGCATCAAAACAAAATATAAAGAAAATTTGACAATTATTCTCTTTGAAAAATACTTTCGATTTTTAGAGCAGCATTTTCTTTCCTCGGGAAAATTAGTTTGATCAAATATATGTTTCCAGGATGGTTGCTTTCCTATTACCGATGTAGATTAGTCAACGCATCTGAAAGGGAATCGCTAATGCGAAGAGAGAAAGAGGAAAATTGAGAGAGTGGAGCAATGAAGGTCAATCGAGAGAGAGAGAGAGAGGAATAGGATTTTTTGCTTCGACTTCTAACACACTCAGACCACCTTGTGACGTGCGTGTCCACTTTTCCACACGGAGAGGAGTCCTGTGGCTCTAAAGTGTAACTAGAGAAGAGGAAAAGGGTGCGGAGAGGAAGTGAAGGGAGGCGAAGGTTAGTGTAGGATGGGAGAGATTTTTCTGAACAGAGACCGTACCTGTTGATGTAAGAGAGAAGAGGGAAAAAGAGGGAAAAGGGAGGAAAATAAAAGTTGTTCTTCCGGGATGACGGATGATGGCAGAAAGGGGAAGGAAGCGTTTATAGGAAGAGATCTCAGGATCAACGTTGAAGCGACGGAGGGTATATTGTTTTTTAACGAAAGAAATAATTTTAATAAGGTTTTAAAGGGCGAAAATACCTTCCAGGGAGTGTTAAATATATTTATACTAGAGAAACTGCCCGTCAACAATGACAGGTTGGCATGGATTAAGTATTGCATTAACACGAAGAGAGATCAAGATGCAGATCTTATGTAAGCGTTCATTACAAATAGCATTAAATAAAAAATTCAGGGCTCATTATCAATACTTAAGGAACCTTCAGCCCCGAGAATTTAAATTGGTAAGTTCTTGAGACTGACTGGCTTCTCGAAAGAATTATTTACTTCCTGTAAATAATTCGTTTTCTGCAAACCAAAGAGTAAGATCAGATTTAGTTTTCAATGTGCTTTCATGCTTGAAGAAGACTCTAGTGGTATAAATTAAATTTGTTTTGGTCAGCAATTCTGAAGATTAAACTGCAGAAATCTGTTTTAATTTTTACAGACAAAACATTCAATCTTAATAGAAATTTTGATGAATGACTCAAAGATATATATGATGATAAATACATCATATCCCTTTTTACCCGATGACGAATTTTAATTAACTCTGATTTACAAATAGAAGTCGCAGAATCCCACTAAAGAGAAGATTTAAAGAGACGTCTTACTTCCAGGAATTATAAAATTATTACTACATTTTGGTCAATCTTGCCTGATTCTCAATATGCAACTTTTAGAAAATTTGCTCAGAGATATATCAGTCGGTTTGGGAAAACATATGTTGTGAGCAATAAAACGCATCAATAACGAACAGCGTACTCGTCTTACTGATGAGCATCTCAGAAATCTTCTAAAACGAAACAACTTACGGGTCGGTCAATAAATTTAACCTTTAATTTAACTGTATTTTCGAATCCCTTTGTAATGATAAAACAGGGCTCTCATTACAGTTAATATGATGCGTTACTTGTGATAATACAATTTTTATTGTAGCTTTCTATCACTATTGTATTTTCATGCAATTATACGTACATGCACATATATACTTGTGGTACGGCTCTAACTTTCCTATCAGAAATTGCCACTACACTAGAAAAGTTCGGCTACCAAAGTCGTTTTACCACAATTATTCAGAATCAATCGCAACACAATACTTTTGAACATATAAAAGTTGTGTAGCGTAATCTTTAACGAATAAATCTTCATTAAAATTTATTTGCAATACAACTTTTACTTGCCCAAAATTGGAATATTCAATTATGGAAATTTGCACTTTTCAATTCATAAATGAAATACATAATTGATTTCACTAAATTCTTATTTAATTATTTTTTAAATTAATAACTAATTTAACATAACCGTCACATTTGACGGAAAATTACACTAGTAATATATAATTCCTCATTAATTTTCAACAGACTTCATATAAACGTACTTCATATTCCAAATGAAAAACGAGCAGCAATAAATCAGAAACAAGAAAATTACGTTCAGGGTAGAACTTTACAGAAAATCTAGTTTTAAAAAGTTTGATTCGATTAAGATAACTTCTGTAAGGAACAACCCCTTAAAGTTACAAATATTTTTAAGTTATTAAGTAATTTACTCGGCCGAAAATTCTCACCTTAGACAAAAATATACACGACCTTGAAAATGAAGCCTTACATTCTTTTTTCCTTTAGCTAGATTTTCTTGGCGTTATTTCTCATGATTAAGAGAACTTCATTTGATCAGGGACAAGCACAGGTAGAGTGTTCAAAGAGATTCATTCGGGGTTTCTTTTTCAATCTCGAGTCATTATTTGGCGTCCAGGGAAACTAAATGACTTCGCGATCTCAAGTGCCTCTATCTACAGAATTCTTTCAAAATTCCACGAGTTTCCTTAGTTTTCAAAAGTGGATATAAACGTTCGTTTAATGAGAGTCAAATCTTTCAGTCCGTTTAATTTTTATGGCTAACTTAAAAAAATTACATATCCCGAAGAAACTTCGGACCATGCAACATTTACGTTAAATTGAAGGGAAAAGGGAGAAAAATGCACATTGGTTTCGAATTTATCGATCGGAAAAATTTTCCATTTTAATAACTTCGCGAAAGGTGGTATTTTGAAAATATCTCCGGGAAAAAGAATCTCGGTGGTTTCTAGTTAAATTGACTGTCGACCTTGTCTGCGGGGTAATTGGAGAATCTGTATACCGATATCGAGGTCGCCTTCCACGGGCGTGGACGTTCGCGTCCATGTTATTGTTTATGTACCGGGCTGTAGTAAAATCTGTTCTGCATTTGAAAGAGTGAAAAAAATAAACAAATCGATTTAAAACATCTCTGAAAATAAGTATTTGGTCTATGATAGCCGTAATATGAAGTATATAAAAAGTGATTTGTTTCCTCATATATTCATTTGATAATATATTTCCACTTGAATAAAAATAAAATTATTTCATTTTCAATACATTTACCAAAACGATTAGATTTCTAATAGAATCCATTGATCAGAGCAGATGGAAATTTCATTGCGTCAAGATGCAAATGATATCTTTTGGCCGGAAATATAGCTTAGATGGAACGTCCAAAAAAACAATTTTGTAAAGCATTAAATAAAAAGGCTCGGACTTGGTGAACTACTCAGTCAATAAATGAAATATAAATCTCAAATCAAACGACTATGATTCAACTTTTCCTGAAGTCTTCTTGCCTGAACCTCGGCAACAATAACTCCAGGTTACGGGTAAAAAGGGTATTAAAATTGCTCTTTAATTCTCAATAATGTCTACGGCAAATACCATGATTCGGCATTTTTAATGTTTAGCGTTTTGATTCATAAAGATAAAAAATTAGTATCCTTTTAAAATTAACTTTGCTTGTAAGGCAACGATAGGGTATCTATAAAATGGAATTTACCATCTACTCTAAATTAGGATTTGAATATAATGTGAATAAATTGCTAACTATCCATTTTGTTAGTAAAGTACGCAGCTTTTAAAGTTAAACCTGTGGTGTAACGTTCATAAATTACACTTAATAAGGTTTACATAGGTATAAATTTTCTGTCGATTAGATTAGAAATATGGTATGAAATTAAGCAGACATGAAATAATTGCTTTCTTATTTTAAACTTACCAAATTTGAGTGATATTAATAATTCGACTAAGAGAAATTAGTACCTGCTTATTTTATATATATATTGAAATCTTACGCCAACATAGCGAATTGGTTTTACTTTGAGACATTTCAGTCTAAATAGTTGTTTAAATTAAAATTTCCTATTAATCGATACGATATTTTCTGATGCCAAAAATTGTCGTGGAATATATGAATTACAAATTTTTTATTAAAGAGCCTGTTCGATAATACATTCAATACATTTCTTCTTTTCATCGGATCACAGTCGCACTATAGAAGAGAACCATTTTAATGAAACACTGCACCAAACTTTTGAAACTAGTTTATTAGTAATGAAAGGAGCCACAGAAGAGGACGCTAATAGACTCCGACCTGAGAACGTACGATTGGAGTAATTACGCTTGAGAAATCAAGGGTCTAATCAAGCTCGAAAAAGTAATCAACTGAAGGTATATTGAAAACAAGCACGCTATGCAAAACCATAATCGAAGAAGCTCATATCATACAACCCTGCAAAATTGCTTCTAAAGCACTATAATTTGAATTTTCATTTTCGAACGAGCTTCATTAATCACTGTTGATTTAAATGTAAATTCGTTGGTTAATTATTCTACAATATTTCTAATTATTATCTTGCTAATGCCCTACTTATATATTCTAATTCAGCTAATATTCTGGAGGATAATGCTCAATCGAGAATTGACCTAGTTTATCGGAACTGTCGCATAGTGAGAGGACTTTGGTACCAGATCTCGAATGCGGATACAAATTGCAGTAGATCTGTTTTCCATTATGTCTGAGAGGTTTCCCTGCTGAATTCCACTTCATCATAGCTTGTGTGATGACCAGAAGTTCTCAAGTCATATTTCCGTGCTACAGGTTACACGTCCAAACTTCAAAGTTTCCCTTGGTACTTGTTTCCCCCGAAGTTTATATTTGTCCTCAAAACAGATGCTCTCCTAAATTTATAATTCTTGCTAAGCAGAAGCAGTGACCATCCTTGACATTAGTGTTAGCTACATTATGCGAGATAATGGGAGTTTTATGTTTTCCCATCGACATTATGAATTTTCCGTTTTATCTCAGCGCCGAAAATAATTCATTGCGAAAATTATAATCGAGCGCCTATAACTCAATTTATTGATTGGCCAAAGTGGTCAATTTTATCGTTCGTACTCATACGCTTTTAAATCGATATGAATGAAATTTCGATAATTCGATTTTATCCGTCTTTCATCGAGTATTTAATAATTTATTTTTAATCAATTTGCAAATTAGATGAGCACGAGGTTCCGTACCAGGTTAAGAATAGGACAAATTTTGAACAATTTTTAGACCGATCATTTACACTAGGGCGTTTGATTAACCCGTTCTGTAAAATCGCGTCGTTATCCCTGGCTCATCTCGATCGCTAGCCCCGTTTCCGAGGTTTTATTATTTTTACTAAGTAGTGTGTCATGACGTCACGGACAATAGTCTGTTATCGACCTAGACAACCAGACTGGTCGAGAAGTGTAACTACTCTCTCCCACAATTTCTTTTTTTCCTCATCATTTTATCACCCTTCTTCATTTCGCTAAAAAAATTTCCTTCCGGCACCTAATTTCACCCACATCCTTATTATAATTCTTCTCCCTTCCCTTGTCCTACATCGCGGCCTATTTTGTAAAGTAATATAATTGGAACAGAATCGAATCCAGATCGGCGATCCGTTGGATGTGGGGATGGATCCTTTTGGCTTGCTTTGGTTCTCCTTACGCCCCCTTGAACTCAAATGGGATTTTCATTTAAGGGATTGAGCTGGAGAAAGGGTGGAGTAGGAGAGGTACAGAACATAGGGGGCGATAGAAATACAGCGAGGAGGAGACGGAGATAGAAGAGAATAGTTGGGTTAAAGGAAGGCGGTCAGAAAGGTCACGTACAGGAAACCCTTTCGGCGGAAACTACGCGCTCCGATTCTTGTCAAAGTACTCTAATTGTAGGAAAAGGTAGCTGAGAAGGAATTGATAAGATGGTTTTACTTTGGTAGATCACTCTGTACGATTATTAGATTCTACGTGGATTTTTCGGAGCAACGTGTGATAATAAAATCTCCATAGGGGAGGATGTAGTCATCCTGATGAATAACTTATATCTTCATTCTCCTTGAACGTCCTAGCTCATTTTGGCAAAAAATATTTTAATAGATATTTCTAGCATAGAAGTATTTTGATCGAGAATCACCTAAAAATGTACCATTTATCTAACTAATATTTTTAGGCAATTGATTTAACCTCTTTTGTTAAAACTGATCTGAAATCTCGAAAATTCTAACTTCTTGAACCATTGGTCGATGTTTCCAGTTATTGCCAGAAAGCTGCTCATCTGCTTTTTGAAAAAATTATTATCTATGTTATACAGCCGTTATTATCTGTCCAATAAACTCTGCGTAACTGAAAAATAAAAATATTGCGTTATATCAAGTTAAAAATAATCAACCCACGTTTAACTTCCTCACGATACGATTTATTCATGTAAAAATGAGCGCGCTTAACACGCATCGGATGCATAATTTATAAAACAGTTATTCACTCCAATTCCAGAGACAGGACCGTGACTGCGTTTCGCCTTTCTCGCGGGAGATTATACTTTAAAATCTCTCCGTCCCTCGTGGCCTGACCTTTACGCAAGCAGACTCGAATGAAGACTCACTCCGTGGCCGCAAACAAAACAGAAGCGTTATCTCCCGGAGGAGAAAAGGAAACCTGGGGTGGAAAGATTCGGAAGGAGATACTATTGGACAGTGTATCGATGGTGGTTTTGGCTTGATGTGGGTCAGGAAAAGAGACAATTCCCCGCGCCGGACCTCCATCTGCCCACATGGTGGAAGAGAGCGTTCAAGAAGGGGTCAGAAGCTTTTCCTTCACACAGAGACATACTTTTGGAAACTCCAACCGTTTTCAACCGTAAATCCAAAAGGCCTACTATCTTTCTCTCCTTTTCCTCCGCATCCTACCAATATATTTCCCGTCTCCACGACGAGAGTTTCATAAAATAAACTTCCACGTATGTAGAGTAATAGTTAGAACAACTAGAGTCTCGGCAGTTTGATATTTCTGTAATAGGCATGTTTTAAAATTGAAAGATAACTAGACGAAACAAAATTTACTATTCATGAAACGAATAATGAGGATCTTTTGTTTGTTTTTCCAGGACATTAAACCGATCTAAGGTATCTCTATCATCCCTAAGATCTTCAAATTACGTGTGGGTTATTTTGGATCAATGACGTTAAAAACATTATACATGTTCTTCTTTCCTTTATCAAATGTGCAGACAAATTAATTTCCGAAAGAGAATTTCACCGAAGAGCTAATTGCATTTGGAGCTATCAGTCATGTAATTAAAAAAGTTATTTTCAAATATTTAGTAACAGGAGCATAAATTCCTTCTGAAATGGTCAGCTCAAGTGAAATACCCAGTAATGGAAAATAACTTTAAATTATAATTTCCAATAATTTTGGATAGAACAATTTTATAAGTGACTTAGAACAGGTTTTTAAAAAGTTTTTTAACCTGCGGACCCATACTGGAACATTTTAAATCCGTCGTACCCCTTAAACATATGGATTTGACATTCAACAGTACACTAAAAATAAGTAATGTTTCTATGGCAATAGATTACTTATAAATTATTACTAAATAAATAACTTCTATAAATTATTTCAAAAATATTATTTTCACAAGTTTCGCGGACTCCTAGTTATGAAACTATGAATTATAGCATTAAGAACGATAGCATATAAATTCATAAATAAATTTAAAAAATTTTCCAGGAGAAATAACTATGAAAATACCACTAGATGCCACATAGATCTTTAAACCTGTAAAAAGTGAAAGTTAAATAAACTCAATTTAGTCTGATAAGAAGTATGTCTTTGGTAATCGTTTGAAGAAAAAGATTCTTAAAATCCACTCCCATTAAGCATATTAATTTATGTTTGTAGCTACGTACATTGGAGTTCTATTTATATATTATTCATTACAAGTTGAAATCAAATAAATTACTACTACAGTAGATTATAAAAGTGCAGTGAAACTTATTTGAATAAATAAAGTACCTTGTGAAATAATTTTGACCAATATTCGTAAGAACGAAATTTCAGTAGAACATAATTATTCACGCTCACCGAAAAGTCAATGTAACGAGATTTTAGCGTATCAAGAAAGTTAATAACAGAAGAAAAGAAGCGCTAATTTATCCAGGTTCAAGGATAACACTCTCCTTCATTAATATAAGCCTCAAGTATATATAACAGCGCATTATATTCGAATGGGACTATAATAGTTCAAAGGGCTGATTTGTCAGAAAAAGCAGGCTTAATTTTTAAAAAATTGTAATTTCAACTTTATTATTATTCCGGGAAATCTGAAATGACTCCGAATATTTCTTTGTTACGTACATATTATATTCCAGAAAACTATTCATTAATTTTATAAATGAGAATCTCAAATTAAAAACACGCCAGGCACTTAAACATACATGATAACCAGGCAGCCTCTTCATTCAGTTTCTACCCCATGAGTTTTCAGCAACCTTAAACTATCCAACAAACCGTCACTGTAATTAAGTGTCTTTATACCTTTTATACTTCAACCATAATTCAACTCTCTTTCTGCCTCTAACTAATTTTCCCGCTAACAACTCCTTTTTATTCTTAAACTTTCTCCTATCCTTGTCTTACCCGTCGTCATTAATCTTACCGTTCATTGTCTGTCTTTCCTAAAGGTAACCTCATTACCCTTGCTCTCTTAAACAAAATGCACGCAACACATGCTGCAACAGGCCTCTTTCTTGCATCAAATTTAAGAGAACCACTTGTATCTGTTTAACATGTGCTTACAGTAGAAATAACTGAATTATCAGGCGGCATACTGCTCTTTGAAGTAGATGTTATATACTTTCTACGTATTCGCCAGCTAATTAATTTTTGACAGCAAAACGAATTACGCATTATCTTATACATACACACACACACACACGAAAGTTTGTCCCATTATGCACGCCCAAAGTATAAGACCTAGAACAACCAAATTTGCTACGATTTTTACTTACATCATAACTTGGTGAATAGCCACGGTTTGGTCAACCGGGATTAGTCAGTGCTGCCAACATAGGGAATTGTCATTTTTTCCATAAGATAGCACGTAAAAATCGAATGCCTCACGTGCAGGCTTTTATTCTTTCGCAAATTTAAATTATATAAAATGAAGATACGAACTCGGGACAAAAACAAGTACCTACTAATTGTAAGCTGAAAGAATCACCTTCGAAATTTTAAAAGACAGAATTCAAATCTAAGCCGCTTAAGCGTTAAATTTAGTTTTTCATAATGAAAAAAGGTATTTTTAATAGGTTTGTAATTATGGAAAAAGATAAATACCGAGGTAACGATACCAATGCTTTTAACTGGGAATGGATCTCACACGCTATACCGTTGGACAACTGTACGTTGCAGCATCGAGAGTTGGAAGTGAACTAAAAATATATGTACTCGTAGCAGAATGAAAAACTACGACCATTGTCTACTATTAAGCATTAAATGAATTAACCGCATACAATACTCATTTTAAATAAGAATCCTCCAAATGTTTCTAAAACTTAGATTTTTATAAAAATATGAAAACATTCAGAGATAAAACTTTTTAAACAGAAATAATTTTTCATTCATAATAATTGTCTTCATTTGCAGCCATGTCGATTTAAAAGCATAATCCCAAGCGATAATATATCATAATAATAATATTAAGTTTCAGGGGTAAAGCAGTGTGTGTTGAGTGGTATAACACTAAGGAATTTTGTGTACTTTTGGTGGCATACGCTTCTGCGGCTCAGTAGGTGGGTTTAGTGGCATGACACCGAGATCGGCATACGTTTCAGGCGTACAGCAGTGTGGGTCGGGTTGAAACTGCGTATTTTGGGTGGCAAACATTTCAGAGCCCCATCAGTGTGGGTAAATGGCATGACACTGAGGGGCTAAAGTGTACTTCTGGTTGTTTCAGGGATACCTACAGTGTTGTAGGTTGGGTTGCATAGCACCGAGTGTTAATTGGGTGGCATACGTTTCAGGGGCTCAGTAGGTGGGTTGGTGGCATAAAATTTAGGGGCAATTGGCGTATTGTTGCTGGTTTCACACTTTGGGCACAAACTGTGTTATCTGGATGGACTAAAGTAAGAACGAATCGGGTGTATGTTTTGGTGGTATACGTCGTAATGGTTGCCAGCTAGTAGGATGGTATAAGATAAGAGGGTTTGATGTACGATTGCGGACAGTTTTGGGGGAGGATAAAGTAATATGGGTGGCATAAATTCAGGGGTATGTTGCTGTTTTATACGTTTAAGGCGTATTATTATAGGTTGGTATTTTTTGAGAAAGATTTTACGTTCGTTTAGTGTGATATAATATTTCTGGGTAGAATTATTGGAGGTTTATATCTATTGATACGAGGAACTTCCAACAGGACAAATTTCCCTTTGTTAGGAGACAAAAAGATTTCCACAAAAACTTAAGCGATGCATAAATAGTGTTATGGTCGAAATAAAATCATATCGTGATTGATTTTAGCTTAGAGTTAATGCAAAATGCCACTTGGTTTGTTTATTGCTCAAGGTTCATGATTCACTTAGATGCCAACTTCCTGTAGCCTTGATCAATGTGGAAAATTCAATGAACCATTCCATAACTTAAACTGTGATAGTAAATATTTTTTCCAGCTGATAGGGTAATTAATTTTTCGCAATTCATGGTTGCTTGATTTTTTATTCAGATCATGATGTAGGGTCTGCGGTGGATAGTCTAGCTGCAGAGTTCATCATAGATATATTCACATCTCTCCGAAAACCGTTTATGCCACTCACACACTCACCCGCGAAATAAGTTCTCGTAATTTTTATCAATCGATTCTTTTGAAAAAATTTTGATTTACTGGTTTTTCTTCTTCTTCTCAAAACTATTTTTAATAATCACACTAGATAATAGACACTCCCTCGATATCAATATAGATATCTTTCTATGAATTTGCCATAGTTCTACTTGCAAGTTCCTAGCTATTATGTGAATCCATTTCATTTTCTTGTATTATTGTTTAATTCATAATTTTGATTCATCAATCAAATAGGAATATATACTAAGATTTTAAATTAAATAAGAAAATTAAATATGTGAATTAGTAGTATATTGAGGAAAATAAAGATTATCATACTCGTCATAATCGAATTATGGGAAAAGTGTGGACAAATTAGTAATGTTACTGTTCCCTTCTGTTTCTACTGCTATCAACAATAAAAATAAAATAAAATTGCTAAAACTAGACAAACTTGGTAGTTTCATGATGCGCATCATGTGTTTGTTTCCTCGCTTCTTCCCATCTTCCGTCCGCTCACATTCGTTATTGGATGTGACGAAAATTACCTTACCTCTCTTCTGATCGACATCTTATCTCCCTCTCTATCTTGTATTGCTCACTCTAACAATAAGCAAAGAATAACTATCATTGCGTTCATTAAAATTGATAGATCACGAATTCTACTCTGAAACCGTATTCTCGTCACCTTCAAGATGTC
The DNA here is from genome assembly GCA_036926305.1 of Uropetala carovei. Lineage (NCBI taxonomy): Eukaryota > Metazoa > Arthropoda > Insecta > Odonata > Petaluridae > Uropetala > Uropetala carovei. Next base: position 847,751 of record JAXCHB010000020.1, read on the forward strand.
AAAGCGTCTCGTCATTGAGACCTCAAGAATTACTCTGTGGAAACCAAACCTCATTATTACGTAATTTTGGCTAAGGCCACAATTATTAAACTTCTTTCCGCTCGCCTAAAATGTAATTACCACTTACTAAATTTATGATTGGTTTTTGGTCTCCATCGTTTTCAACAACTTCGCCTCTATGTACTTCACTCCGTCCTTTTTAATCGCTCGTACTTTTCTTCACGTTCACATACTTCTCAAACTTATCAAACACTAAAAAGTCCTAGGCTTCTAGGTTATTACTTCCGCCTCAGCCCGACTAACCTGCCGCCTCTAAAAGCACCTGCCAAGAATATCCTCATTACCCAAAAAGCACGCCCCTCGGAGGGACTCGGGCATCACCCCCTCTCCCGCTGCACTACCAAGGTGCCCCCTTTTACCTCTCCAGCTATCCCACTTCACATAAGTGCCAACGACTCAACAGATCCCAAACACCCGACCATCCTCCAACAATCTCACCCATCCTCTTTCACGCCTCAATTGTAAATCTTCCAAACGATTTAATAAGCAGACCTACATTTTGGCACCCACTGCTATCCACCCTAATCCCGTATACTCTTCCTTAACTCCGAGGCGGTTATCAAACAACCTTTTTCCCCAAAAACATACACGGTTCTTCACGCCATTACGACCCCTCTCACGTATCTCTCCAGATTTGTTTCCTCGTTTCTTCCCATCTTCCGTCCGCTCTTCTATCAATTTAGTCTCTTCCTTTCCTCGGTCATTTTCTCCCCGCTCGCCTTGCCTTCTTTTTCTGCAGAACCTCTCTCCTGTGATCCGTCTCCAAATTCCTTTCGCTATTATTTTGACTATCCTTTCATCTTCCATCAACCCTTTTACTTTTTTATCTACTCACATACCTGTAACTTTTTAAGTCATTGGAAATTTGTTTTTTAACGAAATTGCAAAGTTATCCTGAATAAGTCGGTAATTTCTTTACCAAATGTTTAGGTCATGTGTCACACAGCTTTCAACATATCCTTTATTCCCTGTTGTGTCTATAATATACAATACTAGCAAAATTTCCTGTTGAATTTCAACGGATTTAGTGAAGCTACTACAGCACAACATACAAACTCTTTAAAATATATGGTAGATAATTTTTATCTTACAATTAGCTTTTCTTAACAATTAATCATATTTGCTTGTAAAAATCCGTTTCCGAACGTATTGCATTCAAATATAACGATAATTTTTATTTCCTATCATATATGTCACTTTCGCCAAATCCAGCTTCATTTCCTGTGTAATTATGCCTCGTTGAAATATTTACTTTTATGGCTTGTAAGCAAGAAACTCGTGAAAAAGCAACTTACAGTTGTCCATGATTGAACAGTGACTCCGGTAAATGTACACCAGATACGTGAGCTTATTTACGTTAATAAATATTATAATGTAAAATATAATGATTTTACTTACAAAAAATGTAAGATTCCAGTATTCAATTGACGAAAGAAGGTTCAATTACTTTCATCAATAAACACTTCCTGAATAATATTCAGTATCTATTTACGTTGCTATCCATAAACATCGATCGTTTCGTTGCTTAAACAAAAGTTCGAAGCGAATAACGCTAAACTTTCGTCTATTTGTAAGCTTTCCTCGTCTCTCTGCCTCTCCCCCAACTCTGTCCCGCTTCCCATTTCCTAAACATTTTTCCATTTTCCTTCTTCCAATCCTTCCTTTCTTCGTGGAATGCTCACTTCCATTTTTCTTCACTTATTTCTCTCTCAGTCCTTCACTCAATATTTCTCCTCCAAAATCCTATCCTATTGAAGTCGACTTTCTCGCCTGTGCACCTCAACGTATCCCACATCCTCACAAGTCGTTTTTATGCTATCACATGCCTCCCTCTATTTCTCCTTTTGCAAACACGGTATAGTGCCTTACCACCTGAAAATAATTGCCCCGTGGGACGGATAATGCCTCGTTAGAATCATCTCCGCTTCATGCTGCAGGGTAGAAATGCACTTGATTTTTTTCCTACCTAAAGCTATAAACGAGGTCACGGAGCTTTGACTGAAGAATGCTCGAAAAAGTTTTTAACCATCCGCCTTTATTCCTGTGCCACTGAAAACCTCTCCCCTCCTCGTTCCCCCTCCCTTTTACTTATGGCTGTATAAACTAAACACCTCTTCTGCCTCAAAAACCACGTTAAGTTTTTTTAAAACATCGATTTTACAAGACAACTTGCCAAAACTTCGACTTAACGCCTCCTCGCTATCCCAAAACCTTTTAGCGACATAACAAACACATCTCCTTTATTCGGTCGTGTTTTCTCCCTGTTTTTTTAAAAATCCGCGATGAAAGCGTTTCTCAAAGGTAATAAATTAAATTCAGCAAAAATAAAATAAAACAGCTTTCCTCTTCTAAATCACATTACCATTTCTTTTTGATTTTCGTTCTTGAAAAGTTTTATTTTTTTGTCTCTCAAAGGAGCGATAGTCGCTTTTACGTGACTTTTCGCGTTCATTTGACAATTTAAAAATGCTTTTTTTTTGGGAAGTTCAAGTCGAGGGATATAAAAATTCCTGCGACTGAGAATAACGCAACTTTCTCCTTAATTAAATTTTTTAAGAACACCAAGCGTCTCCGTTTAGGATGAAAAGATAAAGCTCAAGATTAATTTGTTTTCATTTTTTTCGTCCTTGAACTAAGTGCAAATATCTTCAACTCGGAGAGCGTTGAGTAAATACCTGCGACGGTTGATTAAAAAATGCCATTCGAGAACAAAATATGTCTTGCTTTGACAAGGAAGATGAGAAAATACTTTGAAGTTCAGTCAGGCATACTTTTTATGGCCCCTACAATAAACATACGAAAATAGTTCGAGTTTGTCATTGCTATTAACTAAATAAATTTGAAGTGTATGAAAAGGTTTTCACTGATTTCTTTGTAGAAATATAAATATATTTTACTGAGAGAAAAACGGCTGTACAGATTAACTGTTAAAGCTCCACCTATTCGCCCTGAAGTATATGCTAAATCACAACTCCTTGTTCAAATTATTATTGTATCTATTTTAAGCTACATTTGCTAATAGTTATTATAATAATATCGATCTTTTAAAACAATGAACATACACCGATATTCGATTAAAATACAATTTATCAACAATATTTTGATACTCGTTTATCAGTCTATATCTTTTCATCGTATAAAGTCTAAATGCGTATGATTACATTTTTGTCTTCCTCAACTAGATTCTTTCTAGAATATTTTGCTATCCTTATTTCCTCCTACCTTCTTTCATTCTTTCATATTTTCAACCAACTTGTTTGCACTTTTTAAAGTAACGTGACACTAAATTTTGTATTCTAAGCGAAGTAGCAAAATCGTTTTTATATAAATGGTTTTGTTTCTCCGTTCAATCATCATTTTAGTTTTGTTGAGCGAAAATTCAACCAAATTTTCTGATTATCCAATAAGTCGGTTATTAACAAAATATGAAGTTAAAGTAAATTACGTTCACTATTTACCGTAGCCTTAACAAGCCTGAGAATATCAATATAAGATTTCTCTTGTATAAAGTGGTCAACGCTAGTTTCGAAGTAACTATCTTCGGGAATTGTCTGGTGAGAAGAGCATGAAAAAAGGAGCACAAGGATATAACCTCATGTGGTGCAGTTGAAAATTAACATAGATGGGACTGATAGGGGTGAGGCTGATCATTAGAGTCTTTTCTATTTTTAGATTTATGGAAAAAATACTTCTTTAAATAATATCCTCTAGTATAAGCAAGACATAGATAAAATACAGCTGGAATCTAATGATAAATAAGACATAACAAAAAGATGGGGAAATCAGATTTTGATTTTAATTTAAAAGCTGCTATTCTCGGTGATGATCAATTATTCGTTTCTTATAGCCACTTTTCAGCCAAAATGCGCATCTGTTTTTGACTACCTAGTGTCTTTTAAAAGAGTTGCCACCTTCTGTAATTTTATTCTCTATAAGAACATTATTTACAGGAAATTTATTTGTCCAAATTTCCTCAGCGGTAGTAAATGTGCGTGGCCAAAGAATCTTAACTCTAAAAGAGCTAGGATACTTCGAAGTCTGCTTTTCAATGCATTTTGTACACATTTCTGAGAATATAAGGTCTTACGTCTTCCGTGCGATTCAACGGTAAAAAAAACACAATCCTATCATAGCAAAATTGAAATGAGATGGATTTCAATGTTATTCTCATAACTGTCGAGTTGTATCAAATCATCGCCACCCGGAGTATTTACAACCAGGTGAACTAGCAATAGTCCGAAATCTTACTTTTCCCTTAATTACTTTAACGCACTAGATCTTCTTCAAAGCTTGCAATGGTTCTAATTCGTTCACAGAATATCAAGAAAGAACCTCATTTTCACCAATATCATCATCTGTGGTGAAGAAAGAACTTTTAGCTATTAATCTTATTTTTCCTTTCCGAAGTACCTCCCACTGTCTTACTCCACGTCTGTCGGTTGCCATTTGTCCCTTACTACGCATTCTACCTCTCCTGCATTCAACGTTACTTCCTCGCGGAACAAATCCTGACATACTCTTAGTGAATTCTATCTTCCATAAGAATCACAAGCATCACCAAAGTCGCAGTTTATTATTCTTTCGAACTTCCATTGTTTTCTTTTCCTCATACTGTTTAGTTAATTTTATTTTCGATTATTTAAATTATAATTCATGCTGATTATTAATATTTAAAATTTCATTTTGCTTGTGGAATATATACGTTCGATTAAATAGGATTCAATACATGTTTGCATTGATAAATAATAGAAATTGGCATATGTTTATTGGGTTCATCCTGTACCCTCTCACAGCTCGACAATTTTCACTGAAACAATTTCTTTACAAAGTTTTACTAATTTCCCAATTGCAAACTTTCGTTAATTTTGTTTCCCCGCTCACTTTACCACTGCTGTTTTTTTATTTATGTTTACAACATTCTTTTTAGATCTTCTTATTTAATTCTTTATTCAATTTTTTTCTCCTTCTCTATATAATTGATACATTTGTATCAGACAAATTTTATTCTAATCTTTACTGAATTTGGCAGCCTCATGGTGTCCTTCAACCTCTAACTCACCTTTTCCACTTTTCCTCTTTTGGCACTTGACGATTACAATACAATTTTGCTCGAAAATACTTCCTCTGCCATTGAGTGACTCGTATACATTGGGAATCTTATCACTTTACAAATATGCGAAGGGATTCTTTCAAAACATTCCAGTGTTAACTTTCGCTTCTCTTTGTGTTCCAGTGAATTGTTTTGCGGAAATAAGAAATATTTTAACAAAACTGAAAGAGGCAAAGGGATTTTTGTCCGCACTGATTCTTTGGTGTAAAGTTAAAGCTTCCGAAATTTTGTTGCGAAACGATTTTAATTATCAAGAGAAGAGAAACGAAGTGAACAATGAAGAGTTTATTTAACGTTTCTTCATTTGAGTTAAAGAAGGCAATTCATAAAACACGCTCCTATTAACGTCATACGATCTGTATTTTCAAAAACCTCATTGTTGTTTGGAAAAGTCTTCCTTTCACTGGATAAGTATTCAGAATTCTGAAACTCGCGAATTTCTTACGTATTAATCAGTGTAACTTGAATTGTTCTTATGTATATTATCAAAAATATTTTAAATATCCAGTAAGATTTCTCGGCTGTAAAATAATAAATACTATATTAAATAATAAAATCTATATTAAATAAGAAATTATTGCTATACCTAAATACGATCACTTCAAACAATGGAAATTTCGGATTTCAATCTTTCCCGGCGAATGCTGTTAGTGAAGACTTCTCGGGTAGAGCGTTCGACGTTTCGGCGTAAGACACATCCGCCATCTTCAGGAAAAACCTAAGGTTGGACCCAGACGACATAATGGTGAGCTTCGACGTAGTGTCCCTTTTCACCCGAGTTCCAATAGCGGACACAATTAAGCTTTTGGAAGCACATTTCGACGCTGCCATTTTGGGCCTCTTCCGCCACACGCTATCGTCCACCTTCTTCAGCTACCAGGGACAGTTCCATGAACAAACCGACGCCGTGGCGATGGGCTCACCGCTTTCCCCTGCGGTAGCCAATTTCTTTATGGAGGACTTCGAAGAAAGAGCACTAAACTCGGCCCCACGGCGACCCAAGTGTTTCTTTAGATATGTACACGACACCTTCGTGATTTGGCACCACGGCAACGACGCCCTGGCAGATTTCTTGAAACACCTTAATTGCCTACATCCCAACATTCAGTTTACTATGGAGAGGGAGAAGGACGGCTGCCTCCCATTCTTGGACATCTTAATTCGACGCAAACCGGATGGCAGCCTCGGACATAGCGTCTACAGAAAAGCCGCCCATACTGACCTCTACCTCAATGGAGGTAGCCACCACCACCCATCGCAACGCCGGGGAGTTTTGACTGCCCTCATCCATCGTGAGAATTCCATTTCTAACAAGGAGAGCCGTAGGAGGGAAATCGAGCATCTTTGTCTCACCTTCCTACAAAATGGCCATGGAAACCGGGAGATTAGTTTGGCCCTGAAAGGGGCCGATCGCCCACCCAACGCTGACCCTCCGAGGAAAAAGGAGAAACCCGTCTCCACTGCAGTTGTCCCCTACGTCTCCACCATCTCGGGGAAAATTTCAAGGATTTTAAATAAAAAAGGGATTGGAACGACCCACAAACCCCACAAAAAGATCAAGAACTTCCTTCCCCGGGTCAAGGGTGATCCTGGTTTAAAGACAGCAGGCGTTTACAGGATTCCTTGATTCTGTTGGAAGGAATACATAGGACAGACGGGGCGGGCAGTGGAAACCCGAATCAAAGAACACGCCAGGTCCATCAGGCTCTTTCAACCTGATAAGTCAGCTGTAGCCGAACAATGCCTCAATGAGGGCCACGACATCAATTTTCCAGAGGCAAGAGTAATGTTGAAGTCTAATGGGTTTTGGGACCGTCTTGTTAAGGAGGCCATCGAAATCAAACTAAACAAGAACAATTTCAATAGGGACAGAGGGTTCCCCCTCAGTAAAACCTGGGATCCCCTCTTCCCCTTGATGACGCAAGAATGCCACCGCCATTGGCCAGCGCGGGAACCACTGGGACAACAACCAACGAACCAGCTAGGGCAGTGGTACACAACCTTTTTCTATCATGGGGCCGCATTTCACAATTTTCCCGAGTCCGCGGGCCGCATTATGAAAAAAATTACATTGAATTCGTAAATTTAAGGAAAATCTTAATTAAAATTTATTTTATTACCTTTTATGGGATTTAATTTTTTTAATTAAATAATGATGATTATAAATAATAGTAATAATTACAAGTTAATTTTCTGCATAAATTAAACTTTCCATTTAAATAAGAAAACTCTGACAAAATTAATAGAAAATAGGATCAATCAACCTTTTCTATTTTAAAGTGAATTTAATTTGCCTCAATGCGATCGTTGAGCCTGCTTTGACGTTGTTAAACGCTTAATATCTGGTGTAATGTTTGTTGTGTTTAGACACAAGATTGAACACAGATTTCCATCCGTCAACTGGTTTCGATATTTCGATTTGATTAATTTCATCAATGAAAAAGCGTGTTCGCATATATAAGTGCTTCCAAACAGGCTTGTGCAAATAGCTGCCATCCGTCGTAGATTTGAATAAGATTCTTTAGGAAGGCAGAATTCCCTCCTTAAATTTCGACCTCAGTTCATCATTACTCTGAAGATCGATGAGTTCTAACTTTAAACTGGCGTCAGCGTCTTTATATGAGGCTTCAAAAGGGTTCACAAATGTTTTTAACAACGTTTTGTCCCACTCAAAGTCTGTAAATCTCTCAGTGAATGACTGCTGGATACGTTCTATATGAGTGGCATCATTGAAATTATTCACATTATATTTTTTAAATATTTGTTGGCAGTTAGGAAACTGACAGGTATTTTTCTTCAACGGTTTCTCCCGAAATAACGATAATTTAATTTGGAACGCTGATACATTGTTAGCAAGTTCAAATATCAGATGATTTTTACCTTGTAATCTCAATTTCAATTCCTTTAAATGTGCAGTAATATCAGTCAAAAATGCCAAGTCACATACCATACATGTTGGATGTTCAAGATGATTTACTGCTTGTCCTTTTCCTGTCAGAAACATTTTTGTCTCCTCGAAGAGATATAAAACGTTGCAAAACCTTGCCTCTGCTAATCCATCGTACTCCATAATAATACAGAACATCGCCATATTCAGCTTCAATTTCCTCGAGAAAAGCTTTGAATTGTCCGTGGTTTAGCGCACGTGATCTGATGAAGATGACTGTATTTAAAACATTACTCATAACTTTACTAAATCCTAGATCCTTCCCAATTAGGTTTTTCAAATGAATTAAACAGTTATATTTTATCAACTCATTTTTGGGACCCAACTTTTGGACATGTTAGGATAGAAGAGATACCATCCCGTTTTAAGCACCTGTCATAGAAGGCGCACCATCAGTAACTATCCCCACAAGTTTATTTAAGTCCATATTATGCTCGTGAAGACTTTTAAGCAATCCATCAAGCAAATCAGATCCTTTTGTATGATCTTTCAACGGATAGAACCCTACTAGTTCATCCACTTCAAGATCTGGTGTTAAACCACGTGCGAATATACACATTTGAGAGGTTGTTGTGGCATCTGTCGATTGATCTGCTGCCAGTGAAAAGTAAATGCACTTATTGAATAGTCCGAAAATTTGGTTTCAACATCACTGGAAATATCTAATTTTAATAAAGTTTCGAATGAAAATTTCCCGAGACTCGAGAGAAGAAATCCCCCACCCTCTTCCCTAGAGCGTAACGTAATTTATGGATGATCCCATACAAATTGGGTTAGTTCCCCCAAACTATTAAAAAAACTGTCAATATTTTTAAATTTTAGAAGTTTACGTAAGCGGTCGCGTGCCGCACAAAACGCCGTGGTGGACCGCATGCGGCCCGCGGGTTGTGCACCACTGAGCTAGGGGATATAAACCGGGACCAGACTTGAAAGCGGCACTCAGGAGTTCCTGAAGATGGCGAATGTGTCTTACACCGAAACGTCGGACGCTCTATGAGACCTTACCCAGTGGAAAACCCGAGAACTCTTCACTAATGGAAATTTCGTTTAATTTCATTAAATTCGAAAAAGGAAAGAGATTGTATCATTTCAGTAATTTGTATAATTTTCACAAAAAAATTACAGTATTATGAAGTCCAGTTTGTCCAGGTGATAAGATTCGTTTATAGTATCAACATAAAAGATTTTAATAGTGTTCCAAATAAAACACCTTTTTGAAAGATTTAAGAAACATCTATTTTTAGACATAACAAGGAGACGTTATTAAGCACCAAGTTTTTCCAAATATATAAAACGTTTAACAAGCATAAGTGAAAAATAATTTATAAATTTTGGAGTTCTTCAAATGGTATCCTATTATTGACTTTTAAAAATGCGTAATTTAAGTAACATTTTATAATTATATATAAATAAAATAGTGTAAAATAAATACGACTGTTACGTTAGAAAATTGATTCTAATGAGGAAACTGAATCAATAATCATCTCTATATCACCAAATAACCAGAAAAACTTGTGTTAATACAATTACCGAAAGCCACTTTTATGATCGTCTTGCATTCTCTTCGTAAAAATGAGACGCTCAATTAAGAAAATTTACTGAACGAGTTTCAGGTTGATTTAGATGTTTTTGGAAACTTCATTTTTCAATTAAAGGTCAAATATAATAAAAATAACACAGAGAAACAAAAAAAATTATCAGAAGAAAATCCAAACGTAAAACACTGTCTAACAGAGATATCGTCCTAGGGTTACAAACAAATTCATAAAATTAATTTTTAAATTAAATACAGCAGTTAACGGATTATTTGTGAACGATATTTTCGAGGGATTTAGTGGTGTATAGGAAGAAATGGGTTTACAAAGAAGTTATAGCAAAGATTAGACGTTGAAAGGATAACGAAAAAATCAGATGTGGCCAATAAGGCAAAATTATTCTTTCGTATCGTAGAAGAAGAGTCGTCCTTATTGCCGTAAATTATAAGTTGAATATGTTTACAGAATTCACCGCTAGTTGGTGGCGCTGTATACGGTAAAGTTAGGAATAAGTTGAATATCTCCGAAATTGATGGTTCTACGAAAATTTGGTTCAAACAAAACTTGGAATAAATATTATTCTCTACAACTATGGTTCTCGCAAAGATTACCAATAACGACGTTTTTATGGAGATATTTGGTGGAACCGAGAAAACCGATTATTTGTAAATAATTCCTAAACAATAACTTCTATGGAAAATTGTTTCAAATGAAAGTTGTAGGAAATTATATTCTCTATAATATTTGTGCAGAGTTGTTTATACAATAATGATGTTTTAACGGAGAAATATCGCAAAAACCGAATCCGGTTTCGAATCAACCTCGACTTCCAGTTAACCGGTATTGTCCAAAAACTAATCAGTTCTTTGTGCTTATGCTAAGTCAGGGGCGGATTGGGAGCAAAAATCGGCCCGGGCAAATACTCGGATATCGGTCCACCTAACAACAAATAATGCTGCGGCCCCCTAGGATACCGCGGCCCATAGTTTGAGAAACACCACTTTAATATACGGAAAAGCAACAGCTCCTGGCCGAGGTAGCAACCACTCAGGCAGCCCCGGCCCAGGATCATCATCGGCCCACCGGGCGCCCACAATCACATATATCCATCCATCAACACACACACCACATACATCATTCCGAAAATAGTCTAAACGTGTTCTAGGGACCTCAAAACGTGTATTTCCGTTGAAATCTCGAAGTCGATATTTTTCGTGATCACAATACTTTCCCTATACTATGTATGGAGAAAATAAAAAGGGAACGAGAGAGGAAAAATAAAGTGGGAAGGGCAACATAGGGGAGAAATTTCCCAGATGCAGGGGAGTGGCAAAAGGTATTGCATATCAATCGCACAGCAGGGATATAACTTTCCATATAAACCAATCCTCTTTCCTTCCAGCGCGCTCCGTTAAAAAAACAGCCCCCGTTTCATTTCCTCTCTTTCACTCCTGACATCTTTCGCCTGCACACCTGAATATCCAAGCATTCTGTCCCAATCAGTTCTTCTGTTATCTGACTTTCGTCGTAATCAAAGCCGAAATGTACATGGTTGAACACATTTCCCTAAAACAACAAATCGCAACCTCGCGTCTCCTGTCTCGTACGATAAGAGACGGAAGGTGTTTTGCTAATAAAAGCGTTAAACATTGGCAATCAAGCGATTAATAGGACACCATGAAATTTACACTGCATAGCAAGACTAAAACACAGAATTTATTTTCCGTATGAACAAATAAAAATATTACCATACTCAACCAATTAGCATAATGTAATTCCAGGTTAAGTGGGTACGTATTGGCTACACTTAATTCGAACACATAGAGGAAAATTTTTATAGTAAAAAATCATATAATTTTTCCTGTAAGATATAGAATAAATCGTAGACAGCTGTAAGAAAAGCGTAAGGAACCAGTAGATGACGAAATATCTTTTTTCTGCTGTTAATCGAATATGTAAATTAATAAATGTTGAGGGTGAAAGTAAAAAACAATATTCTGCAAGTAAATTATAAAAATTAGGCTCAAATATGTATATAATTGAAGTGAAATGACTTGAAACTTTTTAAGTGTAAAAATCTCCAAAAGCATATATGACGACATTTCCTTCGGTAGAGAAGAAAATAGTGAAAATTCTTTTGTCTAAAAAAATAACAATTAATTATTGAGGAAGCACTTAACTTTCTAGATATACTGTTTGAAAATAATTATGCAAATAAACAAAGGTACCTGCCACAGGAGCTTTTTCGTCCAAAAATAAAAACAACGCTTTGAAGAATAGCGTTTCCTAATACCATGGATTTCATTTTACCCATGACCAGTAAATCATTCGTAGTCTAATCCATTAATCATATTTTCTACTTAAGCTCCATAATACCTGGATGTGGACCAAAGAACTTCAAAAAGAATAAATCAATTTAGAGAAGAAAGGATATGAGAAGAGAAATTAAAAAGTTTTTCTTTGCCTTAAAAATTATTCATTTTTCTGAGACAAAAATTCATTAATTATATCAGACGCTATCGAAAATATCTTTTCGGTGTAACATTTTTGGTCAGAAAAGCTTACCTAGACACAAATGAGAGGTATTTAAATGTCAAGTAAATAAGATATAATATTTAATTTGAATATCAAAACATATGAAATATACATTCATATAAATGAAGACAAAGATTAAATGATTTGCATGATGCTTTATGAGTGAATATCGCCAGAGGATGAAATAAAATATTTTACTGTACCGAATTCTTAAAAATACATGACTCATACCAAATCACGAGAGTTATGATAGCAAACCAACCTAGCACTAAACATGTTACTGTTAAAACTTTATTTTAAGTCAGACGATTAAGTTTCCTTTATTTCGCTTCGAAAAATATTTACCAGTCCCAAGTTTCAAACAAAGTTAGAGCCCTTTCAGGCTTCACATATCACATCTAAAAAAGTAAAACGATACACAAAAAAAAAATATCTGGCTTCGGTTAAAGCAAAAGGATAACAAGATTTCCCTTGGACCCATGGGTAAATTCACGCTTCCCATTCTCCGAACCCAGGAAGAAAAAAAATTAAAAATAAATATTCGCTCGCGACGTTCAAACACAATATTTTACGCGTCGGGCGTAAACGTCCAGCGGAGAGAAAGAGAGAGAGAGAGAGAGAGAGAGAGAGAGAGAGAGAGAGAGAGAGAGAGAGAGAGAAACACCTCTCTCCCTCTCGTCCCACCCTCTTTCTCCCCTCCTCCTCCCCGCCATCTCCCCCCTACGTATAAGAGCACACATCCAAGCAGTTATTTACATAAACTGGCAAAATGGTTCCGATTCGCCCGTCAGACGCACATAGTCACTCACACACTCTCCATGTCTATACCTCCTTCCATCCTTTCCCAACCCAACCACATTCTCCAATTCTTTCTCTTCCGCCCTCTCTTCAAACCACCCCATCCCATAAAAAATAAAACCTCAATTCCGTATCATTTATAACACTCACTATCTACCCCCCTCCTCCCTCTCCCCCTATATCCCTTCACCCTACCTTCTCTCGAAAAATTTCTCCTCCCTTCGCGATCCCTCTCTCTCTCTCCTACACTAACCGTGCAATCCCTCCCCCTTCCCCTTCCCTTCTCCACTCCCAGGTTCATCTCCCCCACTCTCAATCTTTCCTCACCCCTCCCAGTACGATCCTACCCTTCGTCCCATCCCATCGCTCTCCTTTCTCTCTCTCTCTCTCTCTCTCGACGGCGTGACCGAAAATATTCATGACCTAACAGGACCCCAAGATTCTCTCTCGCACCAGGCAAACAGGGGCTATGCGGTCGCGAGTAGCTTTCACTGTCCTATTTTTCGTTTTAATTCTTATTTTCCGACCGAATAACCCACCAATTCATTCACCTCTCTATTACTCTGCTTTTTTCCTATGTTACACCATTCTCTTTAATGAAACAGTTCTTTTTAACATTTACTTTTAATATTCTATTCATGGGCATTCTCTAAAGCAGTGTTATTCAACCTTTTTGCTTTGGCGACACACCTTTTTAAATGATCCAGCCCTCGCGGCACACCATGAGATAATCGCGACACACCATGACATAAAAAAAACAATTTTTTTGGTTAAAACATAACAAAAATACTTAAAATTCATTATTTAGCAATAAAGCATCAATAAATATAACAAAAAATATAAGAAAATGTTTGTTTGTTAACATCAAATTAGTACAAATATGACCGAGGTCATTTCAGAGTATGTACAACGAAATCTATATATGTATAAATAAAATTCATTATTTAACAAAATAAACAAAAAGAAATAAAAATCTGTCGAATAACAATTTTTAAAAAATTAATGTGAAATTTGAGCCTTTTTTATAAATCTTTCCGACACACCTGGACCTCGTCCACGACACACTAATGTGTCGCGACACACACGGTTGAGAAACACTGCTCTAAAGAGTACCTCGTATTTTCCCTATAGATTATCAAATTGATATCAACGCAAACACGCGCAAATAGATAAAATGAATATACGAACAAATATTTATAAATTGTATATATTTATATAAGTTGAGTATTCATTTCTGGGTATGTGTAACTAAATAAAATTCAGCTAACGGTAAAAATAAGGGAAACGCGCGAGGAATTGATGAAGTTCCATGAATGGAGTAGAAACATGGATACTCAGGACATAAAATTTCCGTAAAACTTCGATACAGGGGCATGGAAAATAATGCTGAACTGAACAGATAAGATGAAAAAGTAAGGTTTACTAAGAAGAATAGGAGAAATTCGAATGATTATACGGACTTAGAAAAATGAAGGCGAAATGAATCGGGCATTGCAAGAGGAGAATCGTGATTAAAGACGTGCGAGAACGAAATCCGGAAGGAAAAAGAGAAAGAGAAGAAGGTTCCAGCTGTTAAAAAACTTGAAGGGGAAAGAGAGTTACCAAGAAATGAAGAAAATTGCGGAAAGCACGAGAGTGTGTGGAGAACCAAGTACTACGAACAGACTACCTATGATGATGACACACACACACAATTGTATTCTCGACGTGGCTGAAAATATTTCCACCAAACGTTTATTCATGCGTGCCTCTTGTGTCTACAGGGCTTCCTAATACACCTATATGCCATCCATGACTAATTTTAACTTTCCCTTTCTTTAAATGTGCGTGTGTATGAAATTCCGATTAATTCCTCGGAACTGGTAGTTTAAATTCTCTCCATCCCACCGCCTACGTCAGAATCCTTCTGAAGAACGCCGCACTTTCGCTGTCACATTCCATTACGTTTCATATGAATATGAATGCTCGACTCGACATTTTCATCTTTAATTTTTAGTCCGACCGTGAACAAATCCAGTAAATTCCTGCTTTTAGAGGGGATTAAGAGAAAAATATGGCCAGGAATGTATTTGGATGACGCATTCCTAGCAATGCTCCTTTTTGCCATGAAATAAAAGTGGGACTTTTTTCCGAGTCTCCTCGATAGCACCATAGGTCATAATTCATAACTTGGGGAGCTTTAAAAGAATCATCCATAAATTATCTTCGAAGCTCTACCTATTTCTTTATTTAATGGCGCCATAGGGAAATTCGTGTGTGTGTGTGTGTGAGAGAGAGAGACTTTGCTATTTTAACTGACGAAAATAAATGTTGGCGAAAAAGCGCGCGCGTGGTAAATTTATACTAGAAACCATACGTTGCATCAAATTTTGATTACAGAAAGGCTCAAGGGGATTTATTTTAACAGGGAGTATTTATAGAAACAAAGCAAGATGCTTTGGCGAACCACCCGAAAAAATAAACGCTTCACTCGGAAAAGACATTTATTGTCTCAAAAGGTGTAAAGCAAGTGTCCTCCTGACCGCAATTGACCCGCCATGACTAGGGATCACATGCATCCGTTTAATGTATGGCAGAATGATTCAGGGAGGCCGAAATTGGTAATATTTATGCTGTAAAATATGTGGATATCAAAAAGTCAATACATCTCATTAAAGAAATGAATTTCAGCAAATATTGTTTCACTGAAGACTTTTGTCCAGTTATTTTCGCGATTCCGCCCACTGTGCGCCTGTTTGAAAAGTACCGCTCTCATAATTTCAATTCTATTTTAATGTGCTAAGAGAGACAGCGAGGAGGAGACAATCGTTGACTGAAACGAGACAGTTAGGAAAGATAATATTTTTAAAATATTAAGAACTATATTGTGTTAGCTTTTCAATTACAATATTTAACATTCTGAGTCGCGTGCTTTTATATTTAAAAAATGTTTAGGCTCATTATCATGACATGAGGGCCATCATATATGTTGAAATTATCTGTTTGGCCCAATGAAATCTGAATTTGAGTTTTAACTCCAAGTCGCTCTGAGTTTAGTTATACGAGTATCTGAAAAGCGACAGCGGAAATCATCATTGCCGATGACGAGTACAGATAAATCTATGCTTATATTTTCGTCTCATCTACATATACATATATAAAAACGCATGTATATCCCATTATTCTTCCTTTTGTTTCTCGCGTTCCTTTTTCCATAGAATCTGCTCGAGAAGAGTGTTCGTATCATTCTTCTTAGCAGCTCCATTATTCTTACATCTTCTCCAGACCTTTTAAGCCTACTCTCCCCCCCCCCCCCCCATCCCTGTTTGATCATTTCCCAAGGATATGTCTCCTCCAAAATACATTAATCATGTTCTTCCAATTGTCGCAATTCATTTATAACCGTTTCCAAATAAAACCAACCCGTTTTTTTTTACGAAAATGTCTGACTCGCAAATAAATGGAGCCTAATATCGAAATAAATTCATGAAGTTTAAAAAAAAATGAAAACTGGAAAGCTAACGAAAATGATATCAGAGCTGGGGATCCAATTCGGTATCGTAAAATATAAGTTAAGATCTCCAAATACATACCTAACACCCAAGAAGATATAAAACATAACGACGTGCATATTTCTTCTCATTGTTAAATTTGTTAGGTTCATATAATTTAATGGATATTCAACACTACTTTGCGATAAATAAAAGATTCTCGATAAAAATTATCGAGAAAACAGATTTTGTCATAATCTCAAATTCCATATTTCAACATGGCCTCCTGGAAATGATAAATTTGTGGCATCGAAAGCCGATTGACCAGAGTATAAGAATAAAGCTTCTTAATCTGAATCACCGGAGGAATTGCTTTTAATTTTTGCTGAATAGTGTGGACCTGTTTCACGCAGAAATTTTCGACTAAGCTAAACTACCGTAATGTCATTAGCATACCCGTCATCACCGAACACGTTTATAAGTCTATTATAATAAGGAAAGTTTTCGGTTATCCCTAGGATTATAGGAGTTCAATACATTAAAAAAATATAACATAAATATTGAAGATGCTCTCAGGGAACGACCAAAAACTAACAGCAATCTGACTGTGCCAGGTGTAAACCCATGATAAATCTTTATCTGTTCCCAATTTCTCCCATTTGATAGAAAGAGACAAGTATGATAAAAATCAACGTAAACACGGCGTTGACATACGCTAAATAAAAAGGCTAACAGCTATAATTTTTGAAAGATATTTCGAATATATATGCATATACCATACATGTTGTCTCCTGGCTTTTTTTTTGTAAAACAGAATGATTTTAATTAAACCAAAACTACTAAACTTCTAAAGTTCACCAACTTATCCTGCAAAACGAGAATCTCAATCCGCCTTTCACACCCTTAGACGCTAGGAGAGTCCTTGCGTGCTCGAGGATGGTGGAGCTCGACCGACTGGCCTGCCACCGTGCGGTCACTCGAATCAACGCAAAGTCAAGCCTTGAGCGGTTAGGCACGAACTCCCTCTCCCTCCCACTCTGTACTCACTCTCACTTGCTTCTCCACTTCGGAACTCGAGACCTCCGCGAAACATTTAGGAACGTTTCTCCACGGTCGCCGAATGCGATGATTCCCAAGGACCTCGATGTCAGAGCAGCCGCGTTCGAACGAGGATACAGTTAAATGACGCCCAAACTACAATAGAAATCAATCTCAGATGAATTTATAGGGGAATAAAGTGGTAAAAACGAATAAAGAAACACTTTAAACATTTATTATTATCACACTATAAATTTTTGCGTCATTTTAGGTTAAAATAAAAAATTTTATTGAAAATGTTGTTGATAGAGTACATCTATCAACAAAATAAATATGAACCAAATTACAAAATTTGAACAAAAACTGAATATATTTCAATGCAGATGTTTACCGAAGACAGGTTAAAATGAATGATGTTACAATGTATTTTGTACTGCTATGGTAATTTAAAAGTATCGTCCTTTAAGCAATTTCTCTTATTATTCTTCGGTACAAAAATATTACGATACAGCAATTTTGGAACATTTTTCTCAGACGTTACCTTCTAAAATACTTCAGTTTCTGAGTTTACTTAATACAGATCTAGATTTGTTAGTAATATCCGCGGACAAGCGTGATGCTTGTGACGAGAGTTTACCATTTTTAAAATGCTCGCAACTTCGAAAAACATTCGTTAGTAAACCGCCGATTTCTCTGTTAAGACATTTTCTCGTAATAATTTCTCTTATATATGTCAAAATAATATATAAATCTATTCAGATCCCGCCATAGAATTTCTCTGTTTTTATCAATAAAGAACGTTAATGAATGAATGATGGCGCACTGAACTGAATTAACGTACCTATATGAAGAAAACGTAATTATTATTTCGTTGTAATTATTATTCTTTATTTAAATGGGTGATGGATAACAGTAATTAAACCGCATGCCCATTTAATACTCGAGGGTAAATCAAGAAAATAGACTTCCTGTAATTTGAAAATTAATATTTTATTAAGGGTGCATGAAAACGAACTCAAAGGATGAATTAAAGTTTTACTGAATTCTCCATTCAAGGACTTGTAAAAATATGATAGCAATCCCTCTCGCCAATTCTTTGCTCCAATGCGGAGTAAAATTTTCGTTTAATTATGTTGCACGCTGTCATGCAGTCGTAACCACAGCGTGAACCCATTAACCGAGTTACTTGGAATAGGGAAACTACTAACGTAACGAAAACTCCACAGAAAAAAATCCTGATTCGAATACTTCAATTGAGAGACGTAAGTTACACCTAAATTCGTAAAAAATCTTGTTGGTTTGCGGAAGAGGCTTCACTTCAGCGTGAGATTCGAGTGGGTCAAAATCGGTTAACCCCTTAACTGAAATTCAAGGTAAACAGAACGGCGGCTGAATCAGTGTGAGACAGGGATAGAGAGAGAGAGAGAAAAACAGCATGGTGAAATCAGTCAATGATATTAGAGGGGAAGGAATAGGGTACTAAAACGAAGCAAGGGTTGAGAGAGAGAAAAAATTTAAGTTGATAAAATAGAAGAAAAATTGGGGAAAAAGAAAGCTGTCACTATTAGATAATCGGGAAATTACTAATGAATATGAGAAATACCACGTTAAAGATGCTGTAGAAGTAGAAATCTGTTATTTTTAATAATTTGAAACAGACTAAATGGCTTAAACCAGTGGTGTGCAACCTAGGGTTCACGACAGCACTTTATGCAGCCCGCGAAGCTTTGATGATGTGATCTGGGATACAGAAAGTATTCATATATCAATTACAATTGTTGCCACAAAACCTTGTGTGGTAAGGTTTTAACGCTATAAAATGGTTAAGCGTTTATTTTCATTTAAAAAATCCTATATGATATCTTGAGTAAGCTCGGATGTAGATTCTCAATGCCAAAGCATTAAAATCTACGAATGCTGCAGCACGCCATGTAAAAAGGTTGCACACCATTGACTTAAACCTTTAGCTGACGTCAACCAGCCATGAATTACCATGTAAAATGTGGCTATTATCGACCAAAAAATTAAAGGTACAGATATAGCAAGAGTAGCACAAGTTTCACTTGTTTTTAAAACTTCGAATTATAATAAATTTGTGATTCAATGTTTGCAAAATGTTATTTGCAGGTATATGGTGAGTTTCATGTGAAATATTTATCTAGAACAGGGCTGGCAAATGATTTTTGTTTTGCGTGCCAAGAAAGCAATTAGAATCATCTGAATTTTCTTCACGTGCCACTAGTTTGTTCCATCTCTAAGAAACATAATATTTTATAGAGAAAATACAAACTTCTGCGTGCCAAGTATTTGCCATCTCTGAGCTAAACTATAGAATATGAAAAAGTAACTTGGCTTTAGGTAATTCTATACTTAGGTGGCATCCGTGGCCGTTCAATAAAATCATGTGAACATTTTTTAACTACTCGTATTGTTATTTTCCACTACAAATAATGCCTTTATATCTAAAACCACAAGAAGAAATCGGATTATAAAATTTATTTGAAAATTTGCATTGCGTATGTGATCTATGCCATTTATTTTCCATTTGATGTGAGGTTCGAAAAAAATGCAGGGTCGGAAAGAGGCCCAATCGTTTTTTAAAATATATCCGAAGCTTTTTTTAAAAATTAATTAAAGGCTCAAATTTTGTGGGCACATTTCCACTTTGATGTCACTTGCAAACAAGGTTCTAATATTGGAATATATATATATATATATATATATATATATATATGTGTGTGTGTGTGTGTGTAATTATTAAAATTGCAATTTTTAGTAGTTCTTTTGCCCCATTAATGTCCCATAAAAGGATAAAAATTATGACGCACTTCCAGATGACCTAGAGACTTCAAATTTGGCACGATTATAGGTTTTCAGTCATAAACAAAGGGGAAAATTCGAGATCTTGAAAATACTCATTTTAGGGGTTGTTTCTACCCATTATTGAAAACTCCTCGCATCACCCTTTTATAACCCTACCCAGTGCGTCATTTCAAACAGTACTTCTCTATCCGTTGCTGAAGAAGGTCTGCGGCCCGAAAATTTTTCAAAATTGTGTTGTCTTTCGTGTGTTTCTGTTTTTCGTGTGTCTTCAGCACACTCAGCGGCTCTCCAGTTTTGGTGAGTGTCCATTGGACTTCCTCCAACACCTTGTTGGCACCCACCTTTATAATTACCTTCCTTTACCTTAAGCACACACACACAAACACACACACACACGCACATCAGGATTAATATGCGATGGCCGTTGAAAGGAAAACACTCCGATGACCCCATCAGTTGGAGGAGTTTCCATGAAGAGCCTACATTCGGTGCAGATGGTGAAGTTGCCTGGAGGCTGGCCTTAGACAGATGAGTGGACAGTATATTTTTAGCCAAGGCGAAAATCACGCAGAACAGAAAATGCCCGTGGTGCCCAGATGAATAAGGAAACGCTTGGCACATAGCTTTTCAATGCCCGAAAGCAATAGCTGTGTGGACACGCCTGAAGAACACCTTAAAAAAGCTCACCAAAAGTTCAAGAATTCTACTTAGGGATCTATATAGTGGATTCATAACGGAGTCACGTACTAACAGTAAAGGTAGGAAAATTGCGAATTTCATTATAACTTTAGCAAAGGGCGTGATATATCACGGATTCACGAGACTCAACAAAGGTGAAAGGAGCGAGGCACATTACTGGAGGGATTTTAAAAAGAAACTGACAAAGCGCCTGATGAAAGAGTGGGCGTACCATCAGAGTCTCGGAAGCGAATGAGTGTTTATAGATTTTTGGTGTGCAGAGAATGCCATATGTTCAGTGGAAGACGGTAAACTAAAAATAGCACCTTTATAATCACTTACGAAATTGATGAAACCCTCGCAAACTGACTTTAAAAGGAATTATAAGTGATGAATGAATGAATAAGGTGGTCGTGAAGGGAACGAGAAACGCTTCTTATGAGATTTTGGTCCAGTTTGCAATGATGGTGGGGTGAAGCGGTTGGGGATAAACCCCGAGGTTGCGGTAACCAGCTCCTTCGGAGGGGTCCCTCGACTGCCAACTTTTGCCAGAGTTGCACAATGGAAAGATGAAATGATGGAAAAAATAATGGATAAATAAAGTGACGGAGAAAGAATAAACTGTTCCCTTATAATAATAATAATAATAAAAACACACACATATATACAGTGGATTCCGCTTATTAGAATCAGTGGTTAATTGAATCAGCCGCTTTATTGAATCAACGTTTTAAAAAAATCTCCCATTATTGGAATCACTTATTTCGGTTTATTGAATCACGCGGCGATAAACGGATGTAAGGTTGTATACCTAAGGTTGCTAAATGCTACATAAAAGCGGATTTTCTTCATATGGAGCAGAAATGAAAACCGAAGAGGAAGTTGAGGAAGAGTTGAGTAGATTGAATTCGATAGATGAAGACATTGTTGTAGCGCCTATTGACAGAAGATGACGTTGTAGTTGACATTCGAAATTACACTTCAACTGCTGATGAAGAAGTGGAGGAAGATGACCGTGAAGTGTACTGTTTACTGCTGAAGAAGTCAGACGTGCTTTGGCTGCCCTTAGAAAAAAAAAACCTAGAATTGAGAGGAGGACGGGCGGAGAAGTTCGGCCGCTTATATACGATGGAAGATGACTCGTCCCGAAGAGAGAAAATGACTTTGGATAACTACGTTTAAAATATCACGAAAAGTGAAATTCGTTTTAAAAATTTTATTTGTTATAAACTTTCTTATATTATATCTCTAAAATTAACATAACCATGAAATTTTAATATATGAAATAGATATGAACTTTATTCTAACATTTTCTTATTTGCAATAACTAAAATACGCAGCCTTCGGATTATTGAATCAGCCGTTTAATTGAATCAAATAACGATGCCCCGACTTGATTCGAATAAGCGAAACCCACTGTATATACTAGTGGAAACCCGTAAAAAATGACGAGAAGATGATCGGATGAAAAAATCACTTTAACAGCTCTTTAATCACCACATTCTTGGTGAATGTTTTTTCATTCATCAAAATCTTTCCTTGATAATTGATGTCTTGTACAAAGACTTTCACATTTTTATAATTTCTTGCTCTTGTGAGGGCCACGTAGAGTGGACCATGTCCAGATACAGACTCAGGCAAGTAAACACCAACATGATCAAATGTTTGACCCTGAACTTAATTAATTGTCATTGCAACAGCTAAAATGACTGGAAATTGGCGTCTTCGCATGGTGAAAGTTAAGCGACTATCACTTGCTATCAAATTAATGCGTGGAATAAACACTCGTTCTCTTTTGTTACTTCCCGTAATAATTTCTGCGTCGATAAAGTAATTTTGCAATTCTTTTACAACCAATCGGGTACCATTAAGAAGTCCTTTTTTTGGATCTAAATTCTTAAGTAACAGGATCGATTTCTCATAACAGCAGCGTGAGTTGCACGACGCTCAGCGGCTTCTTCATATGTTTCACGCTCTTGCTGTGATTGCAATCGATTTCTCATATATTCTCTCATATAAGCAGAACGCGTTTGAAGTTCATCGACATTTTCTGCATTATCTGTTCGACGCTTAGCAGCTTGTTCTTCAGCTTCAAGCTCACGTTGTGCTCGACGTCGTTTTCACACGTATTCTCTCATAAAAGCGTTGCGATCTTCACGTTTTCGTGTGCCTCGACTTGAATGATCAGATTCTTGATTCATGAGTTATGGTAGAGGGTTTTTAGGAAATTAATTTAATATTAGAATACAACAATATTTAATATTTAAATGTAAACTTTATTTTGTTTTTATCGAACATCGGGCTATTTAATATTCGGGTTAATTAATATTTAAATGTAAATTTTGTTTAAATTTATTTATTTCAATTAATATTTAAATGTAAAGTTCCAGGAAATTAATTTAGTATTAGAATACAAAAATATTTAATATTTAAATGTAAACTTTATTAGTTTTTGTTTCTATGGAACGAAATGTTAACAAAATTGTTAAATCTATCAATCAATCAAAAATGAAATTAGTATATATATATACACACACACACACACACACAACACACACAAACAGACATACTGCGAGGTTGGGAAATGAAGAAATATCCACCGCTGTCGCCGACATTCTTCGTAGTTTGAATTAAGTGAGGTGGGAATGAGAAAAATCTTTTCTCCGCTGGATACGTGTGCTGAGAAGCTAAAAGGATCCAGATCTCCACGGCCACGTAGAGAGAGAACGCATAAGGTGCGAGAGGATAGGAGAAGCGATGATGGAAGGGGAAAAAAAGGAGAACGGGAGAGGAGGAGGAGAGAGAGAGGGGGGTGGGAGGGGGGAGTGGCTGAAGCCAAAAGAAGGTTGGCTTGGGATGAAAAGGAGGGATGGGGAGAACGGGGGGAGGCAAAGGGTAGGAAGATTGCAGGGAAGCAGGATGGCTTTGCCTCCGAGATAAGGATGAGTTGACAACCGGATACGGTGCGAGGAAAAATTGGGGCCGCGAATCAGTTGGCAGTTGGTTGGAGGGGGAATATATGTAAGAATGTTGGAGGGGCTGGGGAGGAGTGGGGCGGAGCTGATTGGATCCGCGAAATTGATTCGGTGGAAGAGTAGGCAATGGCGGGGAAGGGTGAGAGGGAGGTGGGAGATTTGGAGGAACGGGAAAGCCTACGGAGGAGCAGGTCTGAATATTAAGGAAGTTTTAAAGGGGGTTGTCTCCTAACTTCTCCTCCTCTTCCTTCCCCGTTCTTCTCGTAACATCCACACTTCTATTCACCTCACCCCATTCTCTCCTCTCCCCTGCCCGCAGATTTTTTAACCTATGGCTCTTCATGCCTCCAAGCTTCGTCCTTCTTCTGCAACTTTAATATTATTTTGTGATCGTGTTGGATCACATTTTATGCATGCATGTGTGTGTATGTATATTTATAGACTCCCGATTTGCAGAACGCTTCAGGAATGAGCGAATCCGGTTCATCCTATATTCCCGTTGGTGACGACTACTTATTCAGACATAGTAAATAAAACTGAAAAAGTATAAGAATTATTTAGTAAAAATAATGATGAAAGAAAAGTAACAGTTCAGCGACTAAAGTAATACCGCAATAAAACTAACTACCTTTATTAGATATAGGGCAAGTCAGTACAGTACTTGTGTACGGTATATAAATATGTAGTATAAATACTTCCAAGCTATACGTTTTATTTATTCCGTTTCACCGAATATTAGGTTATTCGACGCCCGGTTAGCCAGAAATTTACTAAATGCACACACATCGGCTGAGTAAGACACAGGGCTAAATCTGATTCCGGTACTACCTGGGAGAAATTATTAATATTTTTTGCAACTGTATAAAGTTATTCTTTTAGCTTTTACCTTTATCGCTACGATATATAATTTTTTCAATTTTATAATATTGACGCACATTTCGTTTTTCACCTTCCCTCTGACCCTATCATTTACTCTATGGTTACTCGAGTTCGATGGAAAAATTTAAAAAAATGAAATATTCGCGAATATACAATCTCGCGTTATTCCGCTTTCATCCCTAGCCCCCCATCCCGTCCTCGATATTGAATTCTCGAGTTCTCCACTCGCTCGCTGGATGGAAAAATTCTTCGTCCACGCGGATCGACTCGACTTTCTCCCTTTCATTCTAGCTTGACAAGAAAAAAAAACAGGGGAATTCATTTCCGTTATTTTTAGTATAAAATCTCGAGGATTTTTTCCCCTTAATGCGTACAAATAACCGATCGGCGATTCGTGGCGATGTGGAAATATTCTCATCCAGGAAGATTCTTCCAATGGAAAATATCGCTGTCCTTCTCTCTACCTCCCTCACGTTTTTATTGGAACACAATTCCTATCGAATCTAAACGGCCATCAATGGTGATTTTTTTTCGTTAAACGCTCTCGATCGAATGAATTTGGCGCCATTCGAATGGATGTCGGAAATTGAGTCATCTCCTACCAAACGGATATCTATACGGTTCGAGCGAGTGTTATCTTTTTAAATTTCGGGAGGTACCGTGTGGTACCGTCGTGTTCCCTTTTTGTTTAGCTCGATAAACGCATAAACATGACTCTTCTGAAGCATATTCTTTATGTTTTGTCGCGTCCGTGTTTATTTAAACCTTGGGCTTGGGCCCGAGGTTGTTATCCAGAAACATGAAGCAAACATTGCCATCTCAATAATTCGCGAATTCCAAAGCTGCCGGTCCAGGTAAAGGCAAACTCGATTCGTTTACGCCTGACGCGTTACTGCAGCAGCCAATATTTATCTCTCGTAAATAATGATACCAAGATAATGCTATCATATCAGATATTTTATATAAATACTGTAGAATTGAGTTTTTCGGAAGCATCAAAATAGGAATGTATGAATTATGGTTCGATTGGAAATATTCGAAAGAGGACCATACTTAATTGAATTTATTACTTACGGCACGACAGTATATTCTCAAATTAAATTTTTATGCCATCTATGAGGTCTTCCGAAATAGCGAGTGAGCGCGTGAAGTATTACGGTTTTAAAATTAATGAAAATAACAAGTTTTTATCTCACTTCACACGATGCAACGTCGGTAAATCCTTTAAAGTGATTCGGGCGAAAAGCTTTTAAAATATTAATTGGATTCTTTGAAAGTTTTCTTGAAATATTTTATATGAGAACAAATAATAATTCACAGTTTATAAATAAACGAAGTGTTACTTGGAAAATATTCTAAAAAGTGGGTTAATATATAATTAAAAGTTAAAATTCGCGCCAGCTAAAAACTCAAAATACATTTATTTTTCAAATCCAAAACACGTATGGCTGAAATAACCCTTTCGAAACCGTGGATTACGATATCCAAAAAGCATAAATAATTCTAGTGAATCGCCACAAAAATTATCGAATACCTATATCAAGTTTTCGACAGTTGAGGGCATAAAGTCCCTGTTTGTACGAAATATTCGGCGTTTTCCGATTTTAACTACGGCAATGAAATTCCTCGAAGTGTCGCCTATATACCCTAACTTATCCGCAAATAAATCTAAAAATTTTATTCTACAGCCATACAGAAATGAACGAGATGGAAGCAGAATATCGATACAAAATTCCAATCTTATTGTATTTAATCATACCTCATTTTCACAAATCTCGTGTTTCAGTTTAAGTATTTTTTTTAGACCGTACGCATCTTCCTGCACATCCTGAAATGAACCATCACTTTTGCATGTAACGCAAGAATTCCAGAAACTCCGAAACAAAATCTTAAGCCACGCGGATCTGAGACAATTCTCCAAAATTTATCCTCAGGCCAATGTTTGTCGACGTCTGTCCGACCCAGGAAATGCCGCTGTAACGGAGAGTTCCATTGCGGTAACCGAATTTGCTCACCGTTCAAATTGGGAGGCATTTCTAAAGCGTCCACAACAATAGGAGAGGGGTGAATTAAAAAAAAAAGACGGTAGGGATGCTGGGATTAAACAGAAAATCGTTCTTTTTTCCTCCCCGAGAGCGAAAGTGAGAGAGATGGGTAGAAGAGAATAAATGAACGAACGAAAGGGAGAAAAACGAAGGGAACACCATGCCTATTGTGAAGAGAACAAAGGTCAGAATAGGTTTTTAGAGGGGGATAAAGAAGTTCAGGGGTTTGGGTTGGTGGAACGTATAGAAGGATTAAGGGTGAACGAGGGAACTTGGTGAGGAATAGGAAAAAACTGGATGGAGGTAGAGGGAGAGAGAGAGAGAGAGAGACGATGAAGAGTGTAGGAAAACAAAAGAGAAAAGGAAGGGGGTGAGTGGAAGAGGCGTATGGAATTAAGGGACGAAGAGAAAAAGGAAGGATCCTGAAGGTTAATTGTCGTCAGTGCCCCTGTTTTCAATTTCCTTTTAATCTGGAGCCAATCCTTTTCTCCTACCGGTTTTGTTTTGTCCTCCAATATCGACTGGTTCCCTCACACAAACCTCTCCTCTCTCGCATTTAATTCTTCTCTCACTCCTTCTATGTCTCTCTCTCTTGGACGAATCTTTTTGGAGAAAAAACATTATAGGTTGCTTTTATTAACTCGAGGACGATAGCGCACTGATTTGTTAAGAGGACGCGTCCGTTTCGATGCGTCGATTACTTCCGATTTCGTTACTCGCTGTTTTTTTAAATCTCGCTGACTGGGATGTATTCAGGCAAATTTTTTCGGCTCGTGTCATTTAGTCTTTAGTACTCCGTCTCGGTATTATTTTTATCTGCGAGTGCTATGGGGGGAGCTTTCCGCGTTAAATTTTAAATAATTAAAAAATGTCGTTTCATTGAGGAAAAATTTTAAAAATCGGTACAACATACATTGTGCGAAATTTTTCATATACTAATGCGCCGTTTAGTTATCTTTAGAAAATGAAAATCGTTCGAGCCATTTTTGAGAAAATCAAATTATTGTTAAAGTTACCCAAGAATAAACTAACCTTATATTCATATTTTGAGAAATATGAAGTATGTAGTATAATTGCAGACGTATGCTCAAGTAATTCTATGAAATTTTATCAAAATCGTCTGAGCCGTTTTTGAGAAAATCAAATTATTGTTAAAGTTGCGTAGAATAAACTAGCCTTATATTCATTTTTTGAGAAATATGAACTATGCAGTATTATTCAAGACGTAAACTCAAGTAACTGTACGAAATTTGATCAAAATCGTTAGAGCCGTTTTCGAGAAAATCGGATTTTGTTAAAAATGCGTAGAATAATTATTGAGCAATGTCAACTATTTCTATGTATGCTCTGCTCAGTATGACAAAATGCCTAAGTACGAGATTTCATACATTTTCGCTCTACCGTTTAGGCTCTAGAGCCAGTAACAGACTCAGACAGACAGACGGCATTGCGAAAGCCACTTTTTCGGACTCAGCTTCACCGAAAACGTAAATTTCCGTAAAAATCTCGAGGCCGAATTTTTTCGCAATTACAATACTTTCTCAATATATGTACTTCGTATATGGAAAGTAAAAAGAGAGTTAAGATACACGGGAAATGTGGGGAAGAAAATTAAAGATAAATAAGAAAAAACCTTTCCACAGCTGTGTTGGAGGGATTCAAAAATAGATGAGTTCTCGTTTTGGTTAAGATGAAACTTACGCGGTTTCCCTTTGCTTACTAAAGCGTCGAATAACGGAAGAAGAAATAAAGTAAAACAAATGGAAAGAGAAAGCTAATTGAATGTAGAGTTTGGAAACTCTCTCTCTCTCTCTCTCTCTTTAGGGAATGTATAGGGAAGGAAAAGGACAAAGATGAGTCGAAAAGCGAGGGTTTTTTTAAAGACGGGGAAGGAAGGGAGTTACCTGGGCAACAGGCTGATACATCCTCTTCGCCGCACCTTAATTTAAAATCCGTCGAGGCGAAAAAGATTTTTCTTTTTTTCACTATCTTTCCGCGACGAAAGTCATCAAACTTTTTGGGAAAAGTTACACGAATATTGGAATATAGATGAGAATCAAATACGAAGGTTCGATTTTTTCTGCGACCATGATTGTTTCGACGTCATTTTTGATTCCGTATTAAAACTTAAATTGAAGTCGACTTTCCATTAGCATTTGATTTTCTCAGAGAAATATTTGATCCTCCGGTTAGTTTTTTTGCTCAGAGTCCACCTCGTAGTGCTTGATTATATAAATCAGTCAAACGGTGATTAAAATATGACCGCAACCCAAGGTTTTCTGTTTCTTGATAAGCAAAGAGATTCTAAATTCCAGGTAAGTAGTAGTATCTTTGTACTGTGCTCAGCAATACTCTAATAGTTTTTTTTAAATTGAGATATTCTACTCATTAAAAATCTACCATATTTCCTTGAAAAAATATCTTACAATTAGACTAAAATTACTTCAAATTCTAAATAATTGATTCTTGCTTAACATATGGTGTCATTAAGTAAAAAATCTACTCGCTTATTCTACTTAAAATCTCTTTAAACCTTCACCAGTTTTATATAGGTAATATTTCAGCTGATAAATTTACATTTTCAAAGTCCATCCATCTCTTTTTAATCTCTACAAACACTAAACAAATCTAAATGAAGCATGTAAATGTTTTATTCGCCGAGTCACTATCGCACACACAAAGTCAGTCAACTTCGATACAGAATCAATAGCATTCATTCGAATAATTTATCTGTACACAAAAGAGCGAGATAAATTCGTTCGCCGAACATTTATTATTTCGATCTTACAGCTCTTCCGCCATAAAAGGAGAAAATATTTCAATTGACTTTGGTGGAAACAAACTGCCCTCCGTCAAAAACCCGCGGGCCGTTATTCATCTGACTAGGTAACCCATGCACATGAATTATTGAAGGAGTAAATCATTTTTCAATGCACTCCGGCGGTAAAAAGTTTTTATATTTTTTTCGGATCGAAAAAATTCGCGGAGGATACTTTTGCAGTAATCGGATTTCGAACCAAATGACACGCGCATGCAACGTCCATATGCATGGTGCGGCGCGGCAGACTGATGGATTTCATATTGTTATAACTATAATAAAATTCTTAATATGGTTAATTGCGACATATTTTATTGAAGCACTACAAATAGACATTTTGACATGTTATTTGGTTTTAAAGATAACATCACCTCATTTGTCAATGCATTCTTTGATTCGTTTCGCGAAGCTTTCAATTACTCGGTGCCTTAAGTTTTCGTCAATTGCCCGAATCTCCTCTGTAATCCTTTTTCTTCAATTCTTCAAAAGTCTGAGGTTTAGTGATGTAGACCCTCCTCTTCAGATGGCCCCACAAAAAGAAGTCTGGTGCAGAAAGATCAGGGCACCTGGGCGGCTATTAAAACTGAGGGAATCGAGAAATGACACGGTCGCCAAACAACATACGTAACAAATTCATGTTTACCCGATCTGTGTGCGCTGTTGCCCCATCCTGCTGGAACCAAATTTCTCGTTGACGCTGAACACAAAGCTGTGGTTCCAAAAAACGTTTCCAACATGGCTCCACAACGCTAAGCATTTACTGTTACCGCATTACCGGTATCGTCCTCAAACAAGTACGGACCGTAATTGCCGAATGATGCAATTCCACTCCAAACCACTACCTTTGAGCTGTGCAACGGACATTGATGCATCTGGTGTGGATTCTTGTCGGACCAGTAGCGAAAATTCTGTTTGTTTACAGCACCGCATAGGTGGAAGTTGGCTTCATCAGTCATTAAGAGTTGATCAATCAAGTCTGAATTTTGCTGCAACACATCTTGAAATTGTTGACAAAACTGGAGACGAAATATCTTGTCACGATCACTCAGCTCCTGAACAATCTGCATCTTGTAGGGGGTGAAAATGCAAGTCCAGATGCAAGATTCGTCTAACTCAGTGGTCTTCAACCTTTTTTGAGTCACCGCCCACTTTTACCATATCTTGTCCTTTGAAATAAGTTCACCGCCCACCCAGTGGCGTAGTGAGGGTTTCTGGCGCCCGGGGCAAAGAATAATTTTGCGCCCCAGTAGCAAAGCGATTTACGGAGACAAGGTAACCCTAATACTAGTGGGATTGTCGTTAGATGAGATTACCGAATACGGTCTCAGTGGTAATAACAGTGTTTAAAAATTTATGATTTTATATATTTGATAAAATTAAACTTAAACGCTTCGCTGCTTCTTGAGGGACTCCGACCACCCTCATGGGCCTTTCGATTTTACCGCAGCATGGATACATTGTCGCTAATATAGTATGATATGATACTATAGTTAACGACAAACGAACTGTAATAGTTGTACATAAAATAATTGTACAGAATATGTGCGCTTTTTTATAGAATTTTATTTTTCATTGTAAAAATTAGAATAGCATTTGGTGAGTTCTTTAACGCCCACCAAAAATCCAAAAATGCCCACTGGTGGGCGCTATCGCCCACCTTGAAGACCACTGGTCTAACTGATCGATCAGATAGTCCGAGTGCTTGAGAATGTCTCGGTACTGAGCGATGTGGACTCTGTAGAAATGCATTTCTGACAGCTTCAATATTGTCAGGCGTACGTACTGTTGTTTTCTTCGGTCCTTCCCGTTTTACACCCTGTTTCCCGCCATTGCTTTACCCAGGAGATGATTGTGTTTCGCCAAGCACCAAATTTAGTGCGACAACTACGCTGCGTTTGAACGATAGATTCGGTTATAACATAACACTCAACAGTAAACACGCGTTGTTGCAAATTCCACTCCCCCATGACTACAGACGACCGTGTACAATACTACCCTGAACGAAACTAAACGCCCTGTAAGTGCTGATTACCAAGCTGTGATTTACAATGCCACCTATCCACTACAACAGCAGTTATTACGAAACGAAATCCGTCAGTCTCCGCCTTTTTCCTGCATCCTTAGGCTCGGAACTCCTTATCTTCCTTATCTCCTTCTTTCATCTCGACATGAGCCGAATGCTGGATATAGCATAAAAGCGTTCAATCAAACCTACTTAAATAGCCGAAATAGATTTTGTTTCGCTGGTTCTCTTTGAGACATATTATTTTATACCCCGTTTCTTCTTTTAATACCTAATCTTTACTTTCTTATTTGAGTTGGAGTTGACTGTTTTTTTAATCCGCCACTGGAGCTTACTGGGTAAATGTAAGAAAAGAATCGATATTGAGTGTCGTTTCCAACCTATCGAATTCTCTTCTTGCGACTCGATAGCGCCATTTTAGTTATTTTTGGAAGCATACTCGTGTCACTGATCACAAACGCAATGAATGACCAAGGTAAATCATATAGTCATATTAATCGATAAATGAAATCATCTTATCTTACCTTTACTACGTAATTTGCTATATATGGGATGTTATTTTTGGAATTACTCAATACGATAACGTCTATTTTATTTCAGTGTCTCACACATTAAAATTATTTAGCGCTTATCTTTACTTAGTAAGCTAATACGGACAAGGTTCATGAAGGAAAAGTTCATTTTTACCTGTATGGGGGCCTATAACACGATTCTTGATGCGCCCATTAACCTCACCAAACCAAATACAATCCGAAATGACGTATTTATTTATGCGTCATTTGTGCTCATAAAAATATTTATGAAATATTCGTACTAAAACTAAGAAAAACGATCACGAAAGATCTATTCCATTGCGATAACAAAGCTAAATCAAGCTAAGAATGGCTTAAATTGGAGTCGTCTGATAAATCCTCTGTTTCACTGCCTTCTGAAATCAGCGAGTTGAAATTTTACGCAGTGATCCCCGTTTCGCGTGTCCGACGACGAGTTTTTTTCCTTACATTTTCCCTTTCTTTATTATAAGGTACGGAAACACCGAAGACTATTCCTCTCCTTTTTGGCCTCGTTTGAACGTCTCCGGTATTTTATGTTCCTTTTCCTTGGGTTTAAAATAGATGATTCATTTATCTTCTTGGCATTCAAAACCAGTTGCGCACGTTCTCTCTCTCTCTCTCTCTCTCTCTCTCTCTCCCCCTCTCTCTCCCACTATTCTGCAAATCAAGGTGCCATCTCGTGATACAAAGGAAATGTCTTATATTACAGGGCATGTGCTCTCGTCCAAAACGGAACGTAGAAAGAACTCATTCTAATTCACTCTTATATTTAACGGCCACACAGCCTTGTAAAATTAGGAATTATTACAGGGTAATTTCTCACTAAAGCCATGGAAATGGTGCAGCGATAGAAATGTTTTTCGCCAGTTTTTTTTCTGCCTTAGTTACTGTTTCATTGGAGAACGTTTGATGCAAAAGAAGATGTCTTTACTTGTTGAGAATTGTTAATGTCCCTTGACACACAAGCCTCATTTATCATAAAGCTTTCATTGCGTAGCTTTTTTACAAGGATGTACAAAGAGATACAATGATTACATTGTTTCGGTTGTTGAAACTTCTATAAAACATTTACTGGAGACTAGAATAGACTCTAGAGCCAGTAACAGACAGACAGACGACATTACGAAAACCACTTTTTCGGACTCAGGTACACCTAAAACGTATATTTCCATCAAAATCTCGAGTTCGAATTTTTTCGCGATAAGAATACTTTCTCAATATACGTCGTTTGTGAGAAAGTAAAAATAATATTACAAAAGTTTCGTCAAAGAAATTACCGTGCCGATAAAACTATCAGTTTCTTCAGATGAAATAAAAAAATATTCTCCATATATTCCATTCTTTCGATAAATTTCTTTTTTATTTAACAAAATTTCCATCTTCAAATCTTCTCTCTCCCTACACCATTATTCTAACTTTGCACACTTTGTCCAAAATGCATTCCTTGTCTAAAAACCCTCTTCGAGGCCGAACAGTTCTTTACCTTAAACTTTTTCCTTCAAAGTTGCCTTTCCTATATCCTTCCCTCCTTGGAAAAGTCCACTGCCCTCTTGGCCTCTATCCCACCCCAGAAAACCCTCTGCACCTCTATCCTACTCCGCCCTCCATCCGCCACCCATTCCTCACTTTCTGCCCCCTTTCCTCTCCGCCACTCCCCATTTTCTCTCCTCGGCAGACAGCTATCACTTCTCCCAGGGCCCTTTCCGTAATGGGTCGGAATTCCTCCCCAACACCCACTGAGCACATCATTCCTCCTCTTCCTCTCCTCCCCCCCCCTCCCCTCTTAAACCGAACCGCCATCAACCACTCGCATTTCAACCCCTCTTACCATACCTCTCTAAACCCTCCTAGTCTTCCTCTAATTCTCGTCCCTTTCAGTCCTCAAAGCCATTCTTATCCATTCGATTCTGTTGCCTCTCTCACTCGCGACTATTTATCCTTTGTATTTATCTTATGAAAACTTTTATTCTTTCTATCCGATGAGTTTCCTGCGTCTGTCCTGAAAATCAAGCACTCCGTCTCGTTCACCGAGTGCAGCCATTCTTCCCGCACATGCCATCTGTCCTTCCATTATCTAATTTCTATTTATGCCTCGTTTTAAATTTGGTGTTTCTCTAATATTTTTTTTGCTTTCCTGTTCCATTTGTATCTTTCACCTCAGTCAAATATTTCTCTCATTCCACTCTCTCTATTTTCTTTTGTTTGTTTTCCTTCCATGTTACCTTTGCATTCTTCCGTTTTATGATTTTCCCTCCTTTCTATCCATATTATCCTCTCCGGCCTTCCATTTACTTCTACAGTGTTTATTCATTTAAACAAACCCGAAATTCCTCTTTAGGTGAATATTGTTTTATTGGAAGCGTTTTTTAATCTAGCTACATTTTTAAAATTCTCTCCCTTGCCACTCTTTATATGATAGTTTCTGTTATTATGTATTTCACGAGGATAAATTTGAATGTTATGTCGTTCTCTATGTATTTTCAATCTCTACCATATTCAATCCTAATATATATATATATATACAGTAAAACTCGTTTATAACGATCACGCCTAAAACGAAATCTCGGCTATAACGAAGAAATGTCTCGGTCCCTTGAACTTCTCCATAAGGGTACTGGTTAAATTTATCGGATGTAATGAACACGCATTTTACGAATTCTCGGCTGTAACGAACAAATGTTTGGTCCCGTGACAAAAAATGCCCCATATATAACGAATTCTGGCGAGCAGAGCGATAAGTAATGAATAGTTTCCTCCCGTTTACCGCGCACTTGTTCGTAGAGGTCCCCTTCCTCCATCTACCCCTTCCATACGAATTTCCACGTTCCCTTTGTTTTGAAATTGATATTAAAAATGAAATGTTTATGTAAATTAATGACCATGATAATAATATTAATTGACCATTTAAAAAATCGTATGTAATAGCAGTCGAAAATTTTACATGCCGCGAAGTTGATAAGCATCTCTTTGCATATGTAAGTATGGCATTGAAATCGACTCACTGCAAATACAGTAAAGCTGTGTTATCCGTCTATCTTGGGGATTGTGGAAAGCCGATTAGGAGAAATATCCGGTTAGGGGAGCGATTTTCGATTTGGACATCGCAAAATTAGCAATAACCAAACAAAATAGGGCTTAGGTTCACTATCGTACTCCCCAAACATAACTTTGCATGGGGTTTGCATTTTCCATTTTAATTCTTCCACACGTAGTTAGATATAGACACTATTTACCCATTCTTATTT
The DNA here is from genome assembly GCA_036926305.1 of Uropetala carovei. Lineage (NCBI taxonomy): Eukaryota > Metazoa > Arthropoda > Insecta > Odonata > Petaluridae > Uropetala > Uropetala carovei. Next base: position 883,284 of record JAXCHB010000020.1, read on the forward strand.
AATACGTTGCAACGCTTACATGCAAAACAAAAAGACTATTGAAAAGTTTAGGGCGTCCGGGAAGTTTGGGGATTACGGCAGTGAACCTGTTCCCAAAATTTAATTTATTGGATTATATCTTTCTTATTTATCTTTATTTACTCTATTAGAAAAGGACGAAATTATTTAATTCTTCTGAACATTTCTGTGAAAACCAGTCATATAATATTTTATCCAGTTCCTCAATTTTTGGCTTATGAAGCGTATGATGTTTATTAATTGATTTACTCCTCTCAGAAGATGACACAAATTTCATTAATTTAGCCTTATGAGCCTTGATATCGTAGAGCGTGGAAGATCCGATGTTGAATTCTTTTGCTATGGTTGCTCTATTTTTTCCTTTTTCAATTCGTTTGATCAGCTCCAGCTTTTGTGTTAGCGTTAAACCAACCTTTTCTCTCCTGTTCCTTGCTTTTAGGTATTTATTTTGAAGCCATATTCAATGGATGGGTAATTTTTTAAATAATAAAAAGCGATAAAACTGGAAATTGTAGAAGTACACCAAAACATCTAAACAATGCAAATGGCTTACGTAACCAAAAACGCCATGCTTACTCGGCAGCCACAGAAGTATACCAAGTAAATACGTAATATATACATCTTATATTTTAAGAAATTTTAAAGTGGAAGTTGTGGTATTACACATATACAATTCACACAAAAATTCAAAGAAAAAGAAAAAGAAATACAAAATGAATTGTATTTGTGTAATTGCCGGTATCTAAGGGTGGTCGGTTCTAAATAGCCGGATAGCACAGCTTTTACTGTATGTGTATACGTGTTATATGGGATATATAGGCCAACAACCATGTTTCTCGTACATAACGTAGTCACGCTTATAACGAAGCAGTGAGTCGGTCCCCTCAAATACGTATTAAACGAGTTTTACTGTATATATATGTATGTATGTATGTGTGTGTGTACATTAATATCACTCAGATGTTCATTTGTAAAATTTATATTCATTTGCTCACCCATATTCCTCGGATAGCCCTTTGTGTCACGTTCATTTGCTTGCTTTCCTCGTTCAATTACTTCCATTCCTCTCGACCAACCTCAATCCTCTTATTCTACCTTTTAAGCCCCAGTTATTTTTATCTTTTAATCCCCAAGTTTCATCACATTTCCTTCCACTTATTCCGCTGGAATTTCTCGCCATTGTAAATGCTTCTCCGTTCTTCCAAACTTTCCTCCCCAGTGCTGATCCGTTTCCTTCCCTTAGCGCCACTGATCCTCTTTTTTTTCTTTTCCTCCTTCCATTCATTCTTATCTCCACATCCCTTTCACTCATTTTCGTGTATCTTTTACTCTATACCCCATTTCCCTCCCAAATAAAGAGAGTGGAGACGCTGACCAAACCCTCATATCCTTTCCCACTCTTTATCTCTCCCTATTTTTCTCTCCTCTCATCCTTAATCTCCTCCTTATTCTATCCCAATGAGGGACGTATTTTGGAAAAAAGAAAAGGAAATTTGAAGAAGGACCAATTCCCGTTCTCTAAAACAACCTTTTTCTCCGTTAGATTCCCCTTTCAATGTCCGTATATACTCCATATAACCCCCTAGCCTTCTTTACTTCACGGTTACTCCCTCCGAGCTTCTCGAACGTCTCCACCGCAAAAACACTCGTTAGTTTCCCCCCTTATACCAACACATCTCTTCGCAGCAGTGGCTCACATAAGGAGGGTGGGGGGAGGGGGGGGGAGCGGTCCACCGGGTCAGGACCCCCCCTCCCCCCCCCTCCCCTTTGGAAAATTGTGTTTTTCCTAAACTGTGGAAACATACATCGTTATTTTAAACTTGGGTTCATGGGCGCCGTCAGAAAGGAATAGGAGACGGTTTTCCCCCTTTGTTTTTAACATAAATATAATTAATAATGCAACACGCGACAATGATTTAACTTGCATACAACTTTTGTGCTTGTCAAATATTTCGGACTCCCCGTTGAGAGAAACCTGTCTGCTCTACTGCTCCGCACTGACATTTCTCGCTGCGAGAATTCGTTATGCAAACGCTATATTTTACAAGTGTATCACTCTGTCAGTCTCCCGTGCCTCTTTATGTCTTCCGAATGTGAAGAATCAAAATTCTGTTCGTTTTTTGTGCCTTTTTTAATTTCACTTGAGTTTCACAGCAATGGTCGGGGAAAGTGCGCCTCTTCCGTCATTCCGTTCCTTATTATGCCATATTTTTATTTTGCCAAGGTTACTGGCTGTCTCCTGCATCTACATATTAACCTGCAAATCACCAGTTAAGTGGATGAAACGAACCAAAATGTTTTATAAAACCATTGAATAGGTATACGTAAACACTTTTATTTTTATTCGTAATGATTGTTTCATTCTACTGCAGTGTACTGATATCATTTATCTAAATAAAAAGGCAATGTTTCACGGAGCCCACGTTGTTACCGTTGCATATTTGAAGTAATGAAATTTGGCCAAAATTCATTACTTCCGCATTGAAAAAGCGAGGGAATAACGCTCAATTACTTCTGACGTGAAAGCGATACAAAATGAACAAATTCTTGAAGCGTGTATGTTAAGTAGGAGTGGGCAGCGTTCCTCCAGAAGCGCTTGCTGCCAACGATAATATATGTATTTTATGTATGTATATGAATATATGTGTGTGTAGGTATGTATATATATAATTTAAATGAAACATTTTATGCTGCAAACTAAACGTAAACAACACAGTTTAAACTGTATTTTTCCTTAGTTAAAAATACTGCTAAGTTAACAGTTTAGTAATTTTTCAAAAATCTTAATTTGTCCCTAAAATTTATATTGTAAACACTACACATTTGTTTTAGATGCAATGTATCTTTTGATTAACTCAGTTTGAAATTCAAATAGAAATATGTGTTTGACTTCAAATCATGCACAAAAGCAACAATACGTTGATGAAATGTTTATATTATAAAATTAATGTAGTTATTTCAGATGTGAAATGGTTTTAGCAATTACATAAAATAAATGAGCTCTTGGGCATGTATTATTGTAATCCTATTAGTATACAAATAAAACAGATATAAAACAACAGTTGAAAGTCAAAAGAATATAATTAAACTTTTAAGTGCAATGCCTTATTATATGAATACCCTATAGCTATATTTTCAAAACTTTTTTGTTTTTCCAACCGTTTTACATGAAGTATGTGTATAATACACGTATATTTCACTTAGATCTCTTAAGCACATCTTATTCAGTAAATAAAGGTGCAGACATTCTTGTAGAAAAGTCTCCCGGTACGATGGACATTATGTAAATATCAGCAATAAACTTTAACTTTAAATACCAGTCACAACTTCAGCAACTAATCTTATGATTTCTTTCATCATTAAGTTCACGACTAAAGTTAAAGCAGAAAACACAAATTCACAAGTTAAATGACTTCATTTTGCAAGTGAATACGATATTCTATATGATTTTAAAACATATTTGCTTACACTGACTTTTTCACACTGAATTAACTAATTCCCAATATTGCATATTAATTTAACAATGAAAAGTAATATAATCGCTCAATATTTGAGAAGTTCATGCCTAATGAATATCTTTACAATTTTACTGGATATTTTATTTAGATCCTAATAATTTCGCATTCCATTTACCAAATCAACAATAAAAAATGGTAACTTAAAATTTAAAAATAATCTTAGTAACAGCTTCTTATATCTTCAATACGCGTCCAATATATTCCTTTTTGAGTTATCATGCAAGATTACTCTAAAATATAATCATGAATCCACTTCAAAATATAATATAATACGTACATATGCATTTGCATACATTAACCATCTTAAAACTTATTCCTTTTGAATTAGAGAATCGTGAAACATATTTAATAATTTTCTTATTTTCTCTCGATATTTTATATTGTTTGTAATCAAAAGGATATGTAGATAATCGCGTAGTATGACTTTATACGGAACAAACACACTCTTCAAAATATTTATGAAGAGATATTTGCTAAGAATCTTCCTACCCTCCCACCTTACCCCTGATCATAAATATGTCCACCAAAATTAAATGTAAACATGCTTAAGAAAACGCTCAAATTTGCACGAAATGTCATTTGGGCCAAATATAAAAAAATGGACGAGATGACTGTGGACACAATTTCCTAATGTCCTGGAACCATAATGGCCCCCGTTGAGTTTGGCTTGCGACTAGTTTGTCTTGCGATAATTTTGTTATTTTAGCCCGCGATAATATTGTCTTGCGACAATTTCGGCCTGCGATAATTTGTCTTGCGATATTTTGAGCGCGATCACATGGTCTGCGACATATTGAGCGCGATATTTTGACTTAAAATGTACGGCTGACCATATAGAATATTCTGTCAGTGCATCCGTCAAAGCATCAACATGCTTCTCTGAACCAATGATACTCCTCCTCTTAACCTTTTTGTCACTTCTGTTAAACTGTATCTTCCATCCCATTTTAACTGTTGCATGGATAGAAGGAGAAAGTGTAAAAAGGAGTTTCTTTTTATTTTTGCGTCAAACGTCGGTTCAAAAGTCCACTTTTCGTGCCCCTCCTTACACCCTCTCTTCTTCCTTTATTCGTCCTACATACTCATTCAGACATCCTAAATTTTATACCCACTTGTCCCTCTCTCTGTCTATTTCTCCTTTTTAAGTGTACTCCCTTGAGTCACCGTCGCTGGTATTTTCCTCGTTTTCCTTTGTGAGAATAACACTTTACTTACTCTCAAAGGAATCTTTTCAGTTATATACTCCTTTTCATGTTACCACGTTGCAAGTTTTGTGAATGAATAGATTTAACAAATAACGGCGGAATATAAATAGAAATTTAGGCCTTTTATACTAGAAAAACGAACGTCCAAATTTTTATCGGGTTTTAGTTTCCTAGCTAACTTTGCGTTTCAATGTAAAAAATAGCTGACTATATCTCTCAGTATTCTGCTAAAGCACAATCAATAATATTTCTAGGATTACTGATATTTATATGATTTCCAAGGTTATGTAATGCTAATATAATTAAATTCGGTGTTACAACTCATACATCTATTAAAAATCATAAAGTTACATCAAATTAAATTTTGGATGCCTTATTTACAACTACATACTCAAAAAAATATATAAATAAGGATAACATTTAAATTTGTCAGATATCCATCCTATTTCAGGTATAATTATAACAACTGTATGACTTATGAAATGCATGATAAAATTTCAACTGTCCAGATTGCGAGACTATTAAATGTAGAAAATATATTTCAAACTAACTTGAAACAACTGAAATAATTTAACGAGCGATGCTATTTGACCATCTCTTTGATGAATTTGTCATTTATTCGCAGTCTTTGCGGAGATGTTCCAGTTTTTTAACTTACTGTCAGGATATCGCTGATCTTTCCCATGAGGTTTCCCATGCATAACGATCTGATATGTTTTTCGTAACGCCACTTCCGAAACTTCAAGCACTAATTGCGTTACGTGTACTTTTTGAGGAAACGAGGGTTTAAAAAAAAGCTATTCCCTTTAACATTTAACCTTGGCCCGCACGATTAACGAAGCGAATTTCGTCCTCCATTGTTTTTCAACATAGATAGAAGGACAGCACGAATTTTTCGTGTACCGAATAACGAGATTCTTCTTTCTCTCAGTTCACCAAGCATGTGTGGATCGTCCTGCACCGTATGGATCGCCAAATCCACTGCACCTCCTTCCTCCCTCTTCCGTTAACCTCCGCCTACACTCCCTAAAGTCCAAACGAACTCCTACCTGAAGCGATGTTCAGTTTCGGCTTACACGAGGAACTAACTCGCCTAAAAACCCTCTCCAGAAACTAGATCAACCCGATAGTAGCGAACCCTCTGCCCCCCTTCCGCCTCCCATCCTCTTCCCCTTCTACTCCGCCCCGTTCTGCAGGACGACAAGATTGACGGCCCAAACAAGCGCACCATTTGCCTCGACGTCCTCGACTCCTCTGCCTTTGCACCTGTTCCTCAAACACTCGCGTCTCTCCCTTATTTGCTAAGTGAACCAGATTAATAGTTTTGGGGTTGTTTTAACGTTTTAGAATCTAACTCGCATAAGGAAACGACATATTCGCATTTCCAATGAAATGACCAATTCGTTTTTTGGGGCAGTATATCAATTACCGTCGCTCTGATTACGTTTGGCAATAAAAACTTTTATAGTTCATAGGGCGATCAAAGCTTATAAATTTAATAATATTAAATTAATTTATAAACTGGTCACTAGAACGATAAAATTCGTAAAAAATTTAGACAAAGGCCACATCTGTAGGAAAAAATTACGGTAATTATGTGTCCAACTTTTATTAAAATATGTCAGGAGTTTTCAAACTTTCTAAGGCCCCAGAAACGTTATCTTAGTCTTTCCCGGAACCTTAACGAACAGGATGTAAGATGAATGGTAATCAGTCTCACTCTCTCTATGAATCACATTAGGGTTCTGCAGAACAGTTTCAAAACTCTTACCATATGTTTTCATATATAAACGAGCATATATTGTTATTAAATATTGTTCAACTATTATATTTGATAGATATAACCCATATAAAATCTAATTGTTTTCCACATGTCGTTTCCATAAAGGCTAAGATAGAAAACAGAGAATATTGTTTTTTTTACAAGTAAATACGTATTTTCATTCCAGAATAAGCACTTAAGTATTAAGAACTGAGAAATTAAATATTTGTCCGATAACCATTATAATTCTAAGACAAGCACTTAATCTTTCAATTCTTGATACTTAAGTGCCTATTCTGGATTTATTTTCAGCAATAAGGCGAGCTCAATAATTCTATAGTGAATGTATTTTTATGTTAGCGCGGCAGGATATACCTTTGCTAGATACAAGATTGCCTTAGTAAAATCGATATAGCTTAATAGAGCGTCATTGATAGAAAGATACCGATTACGTAATACGTATCAACTAAAGTAAAGAATTAATAAAGGCAAATGCTGTTATGAATATAATAAGAACGTGTTTAAATGTATTGCTGTTTAGTCCCATTTAAAATAATTTGCTTCTTTCAGTAGAAGAAATTCGTTTTTTCGAGAACATTAGCAATATTTTCCGTCTTCTTCGTATTCATCCAAAAATATAAATATAAATTAAATCCGGCTTTTTAACGAGAGCGTCCGAATTAATTTCAGAAACTTTCTTAAAATCACAAAAAAATAAATTTGGAATTCGAACCACTCCACATTAATTGAATTTCGAAGTCAACTAATTATATAAATCATTTTCAGCTAAAAATGTTTTTCTTCTGTTGATGCCGAAAAAAAGTAGCTACTCTCTGCTGGTGCGTTCGAGCGGCATCATTCTCGAAAACCATTCGTTTGCGTTAATTAACGGTTCCTATATTTGAAAAAATCATTATTTTTTTATTATAAAGCGTAATAATGAGCTGTAAGGCATTCAATGAGGCATATTTATAAAATTATTAGAAGAAAGAACTATCGAAGTTGACGTGTTGATATAATGAGAACAAAAATAACGCAGAATTCCATAATTATAACCAGAAATTTCGAACATTACCGTTCTGTATCCCAAGCTTTATAATTATATCATGTTTTTGGTAACTCAAAATCATAAATTTCAAATTCTATATGTATATATATATATATATGTGTATATGTGTGTGTATATATATATATAGTGAGATAACAAAAATAACGCAGAATTCCATAATTATAACCAGAAATTTCGAACATTACCGTTCTGTATCCTAGGCTTCATAATTATATCATGTTTTTGATAACTCAAAATCATACATTTCAACATTCTATCGAAAACTCAATTAAAACAACTGTTCTGGGTTCTCCAAATTATCAATCCCCCTTGAAACGATAGCACGTGTTACCATTCAACAGCTCAGTTTAACTTCATCTCCGTATGCTCCCTTGAATTAGTAAAACCCTGACTCTATTAATTAATCGCAACCTTAAAATTTTGATTCATCGCAACCGTCCGTCTAACTAATCCATCGCTATATTTAAGCACACAGAAATATACCCGAAAGCACACCCAATCGGACACACGCCTCGCTCACTTCCTCTCCTTCCATCCCATAATAACTCCCCCCCCCCTCCCTCCCCACCTTTCGAGCAATCTTCAGAATCCCTTTAGAGCAATACCCCGGAGCAATCCATCAAACTGCCACGCGTTCTCCGAAGAGGAGCAAGAGGGAGAAAAGAGGAGAGAGAGAGACTTGATTGGAAGGGGAAAAAGTTTCCAAAGGTACGGTGGGAACGAGAGGAAGCGCGGTTTATGGAGAAAAGGGGAATGAGAGAAACGGGGGCGGTGCCCGGAGAGAGAGAGAGGATCGGATTGGGACGGGGGAATAAGAGAGTTAGGATGCTACGTCGGGCAAGGGACTGCATGAGATGCCAGCGTGGGGAACACGGACCACCTTTCGGGGTCTCAAAAAAGGGTGGGGAAAGGAGAACCGAAAAAACAGAGCGGGAGAGTTAGAGAGTGGGAGGGAGACATATAGCGAGAGAGAGAGGGGGGGGGGAGGAAAGGGAATGGGGGAAAGAGGGAGGGAGGAAGAGGCGGAGAAGGATGCGATATACTCTCGCCGGTCGGAAACCCGATTGGGGTCGGAGGATGCAGGACTCGCGTCAACATTGTGGTCCGCGCACGTCGAGTCCCCTTTTCCAGCTGTGGAAAGAGGGATAGGGAGGGAGGGAGGGAGGTTTGAGGTAGAATGTGGCGTCCTCACGGCAAAATACGGAATGAACGTGGGAGTCTGGGAGAGAGGGAATAAAAGGGGGAGATGGAGACGAGAGTGTGGGTGGACGTGGAGAGAGGCGCCCTGCCCTGTTTTCTCGACCCACCCTCTCCCCCTAGACTTGGGAGTGAAGCAACTAAGTCTCTCGTGGAGTAGGAAATAGTAGGTTTTGGATGCGGGGGTATAGTGTGTTAGTTCGTGATAACTCGATATTGGTTTCAATGAAAACGTGACTTTGGTCGCATACGTGACGTTAGCTCTCACCGCCGAGGGGAAGAAGGGCGTGGAGGAGGGTGGGGAGGATGGCCCACCTTCGCCTCTCGTTCGGACGCCAAATGATGCACGACGCCAAACCGCAGACTTTCCTCCTTGTCTATATCGTCGTATCAGCGGATCGTGAAGCCAGCAAACCAGATTTATCCATTGGATTTGATAGTTTGAAAACGAATCAATACGGCAAGTAGTAGCCTCCGAACTTATGAATAGGGAGGGGAGATAAAAATAAATGAATGTTTTCAAGCCACGCTACGGTCTGTCTTACCTGACGGAAAAAAAAATCAAAAATACGATTAAATTAACCTTACCCCTATGCTTCATCTCCTCTCCTCTTCTCTTTCTTACTTTTATTTTTATACTCGTCTAAAAACCAGAGCAGAGGCGTGCAACCTACGGCCAGTGAGAGGGTTTAATGTGGCCCGTGAATCCTTTATGGATCACCTATCTATTATATTCAATACAAGTAATTTCATGTATTAACTAAATTCATGGACATGAGACCCTCGTGGTGGAGTTCTGATGGTAAAGTAATTGGTTAGAGATGAGTTTCAATTTTATAATTAACTCATAGCCCTGATTACATGGGCCTCCGGGATGCCGCTCGCCAAAGCATTCCCAACTACGAATACGGCTCGCTATGCGAAATGGTAGCAGACCTCTGAACTAGAGCATACATAAATTAAATAAAGAGCCTTTTTAGTTCATTCAACTTTTAAATAAAAAGTACTAAAAACTTAAAAATAAACTGAATTTTGACACGGGGTGAGTGTCATCTGTTGTGATAGTTTCTTAAATTTCCATATAAATAACATGTCTAGTGTTAGGATACTAATTAACGAAATTTGAACGCATCTCAATATAAAAGTTGTGTGGCTAATCAGCTGATCATAATTCTACAGGGATGCTTGACGTTTGGGACGTTGATGTTTGCTATTATGTTTTCCATGCTTAGTATTTAATTTCTTGATCCATCAGATCAGCTTTGCAAAAGCCACACAACTTTTATATTAAGATGCGTTCAAATTTCGTTAATTAGTATCCTAACACTATATATCTTATTTATATGAACATTTGAGCAAATATCACAACAGATGACACTCATCTCAGGTCAAAATTCAGTTTATTTTGAAGTTTTTAGAATAAGAAACTCAATTCATTTTTCTTTGAAACAGTCCAGGTCCTGGTCAATTTCTTCCTATTTAAATTTGCAAAAGAATAGAAGCTTGCACTTTGAAAAATGGCTTCATACGTTTTATCTTATGGGAAATGAAAATTATCCTCTGGAGTCGAACTCCGTACTTTTTTCTGAGATTTGCGAATTTTTACGTTGGAGGTACCATAAACTACAAACAGTCAAAATTTCACATTCCTAGCTCATATGGAAGTGGCCAAAAGGTATTAGTTATCGGTACTTGAAACGGCATACATACTTATGTACATACAGCTTAAGTTATAATAAAATTTGTATAAAAAGCATTTCCTACTTTATTTGTAGCAAAATTCCAATTTATCGGATGCCTCGGGACCTAGCCCATTCCGGTAGATAGATATCTGTTTACAAATTCCATAGCACGCCCAAAAGGAAAAATAAATAAACATTAAGAAAATTTAAACAAACTTAAAAAGTAAATTAAAGGTAATGTAGCCCAAACAGCATTTATTAGGTATATGACGAATTAATACCGTACACATGCACGTACTGCGTATGTAGTATAAAAATGACCAGTTATATAAATTGCTGTTAACCGAAGTGCTGTTTATTCGAGAGCGGGTTAATGAGTTTTCCGTGTTTCTTTTGCATTTGCTAAAGAATTCACACGAGGGCAAAACCTCATGACGACGGCGAGAGTGGAGGATGAGTAGGGCCGAAGTCACGAAAGGAAACAGAAAAAATACATGAACAAGTTTGATTTATCCGAAAAGGTTTATTTATTTTTTTGCCGGACCATTCTGAGTTTCTCTTCTTTCAGTCCGTCAGATGTTCCGTCGAGGATTCGACGTATGTGTATAGCGTACTATAAAAAATAAGGTTCCCTCCTTTGTAACTTCGGGCGTGCGCCGCGTTATGAAAAAACGTGCTCGCCGTCTGTTATTGGGTATTTTCTGCTCCGGAATACGTTCGTTTCATTGAGTAAAAAGGAATATCGTGTTCGAAGAGCAAAGGGCAACGGGATGCGCAATCTGTGTAATGGAAATTATTACTGAGATTTAGAAAAAACCTGCTACCTCTAGATCCCTTTAGGTTTCCCCCCCCCCTCTCTTCGATCCTTGAAGGCACTACTTGCATATTATCAGCTCAGAAAAAAAGAATTAAAGTATAAGCATGTGATTTTTGATAATATTATTTTCTAACCTATTAATATTTTATTGCATTTTAAATGGGATTTCACTTAAGTAGCTGATCTCTGATTCTCAAAGTATATTCATAACATCGTGTAAATTCAAAAATAAAAACAGTTTCAACGTTTTAATTACGAAATATCTAAAAGCAAATAAATGAATCTCATTTAAAAACCACTATCGAGAAAATTAATTATTTATTTAAAAAATAGTCGTTACAATTTAGTCGTATGACTAGGTGGTAACAAGAACTAATTTAACCTAAATACTTCACATATATATATATACGAGTACGTTATTTATAATACACCCACTAAATCTATAATACATATAAGAATAATTACAATTTGTGCCTGTGATGAGGATTTTTCGTTTGAAGCACTTAGCATCTTTAGGTGAGGGCTTAAAGAGTTCTTCAGGTAACTTATTCCATTCGCTGACCCCCCTGTTTAGGAACGAATACTTTGCAATATTTGTCTTCTGCGGTCTAAGTTTAATTTTAAATTCATGGCTATTTTTTCCTCTAAAATTTGGTATCTCTAACCGACTCCTTAAGTCTTCCCAAGCCTCACTATTACTATTGGTTTGATACCTGGCGCCTAATCTGTTAATTCGCCTCCTATTTTCTTACGTTTCCCAACCCAATGTTTTTAACATTTCTGTAACACTGTATTCCTTCTTAAACCTATCTAGAACGTCCCTAGCAGCTTTTCTCTGAACTTTCTCTATTTTCCTTATTTCCCCTAAATGGTACGGGTCCCATACGTTTGTTGCGTATTCCAGAATTGGTCTTACTATCGTTTTGTACGCCTTTTCCTTCGCTGCCCTGCTAATTCCTTTAAGATTAAGCATCACATAATGCAGGGTGCTGTGTGCTTTTCCTATGATACTGTCAATATGCCTACCCCACGCTAGATATTGTGCTAAGTGTATTCCTATGTATTAACAGTAATCAGCTCTTATGATCTCTGCCAGATAAAACAAACATTATGACACTATATGTCGGAGATAAAACATTCTCAGAGGAACCCCATGGTTTATGACACAACTACAAACATTTCGTTTATTAATTTTGAACGCGCATATAAAGACACTATTTAAATCAATGGTAGATTTTTAATAGCTCCTCTAGTAGCCAGAAGGATACTACGACTATTCTAAAAGACAAAACGCAAAATAAATAAGGAAGGAGCTATTGACGTAGACAATAAATGACGGTTTTAGAAAATAGACAGAAAGACAGACAAACAGAGAAAATGTGCACAATGACACGATACTGAATCAAATGGCGAAAAACGAAGCCCCAATCCGCCTTCACTTAGGAGTTACTGCGACAGACAGACATACGGACAAATCGACCACACATGCGGATGTTTTAAAAAACATTACTTCTAATGTGGAGGGCGATTCAAGTTTAAGATAGATCATGGTGCTCTCGACGTCCTTTCCGCTTATCAACTTGCAAAACAAACTTCAATCAGACCGATATCACCGTCAACTATTCACAGATTTATAAATTTTAATATTCTCAGTTTACTCAAACTATAATATTTTTTCGGGAAGGCTTTGAAACATTCCTATATTTCGCCACCACGCTTAACAAAGAACCAATCGCCAAAATTCGCATTTAATTGACTTTGGACGACGAAAAAAAAAGCAGAATGGCTGAAATATATAAATGAGTAGACGTATTTTTTCTAAATGATAAAATACGCTTTGATATTCATATCGGAAAAGAAATCAGACCCGAAAATATGACTGGTGTACATAGATATTTTAACCCGTACATCGGAAATAAAATTGCACAAAAAGTTTTTGGCCACCAACGTTTGCATCAAATCGTTATAGATCATGTATAAAGATCCTTTTTACATAAGTTCAGCGTTGATTATCGAACGGAGGGAACAAATAAAGATTAAGCGAAGAGGAACGACTCCAGAAACATTTCGACCTTTCGACCGAGTAATTAATGGAATCGCATCATTCCTCTCACGCTCTCTCCTCACCCTCTCGCTCTTCAATCCCTTCCCCTCTCTCTCTCTCTTGTCCCTCTATCCTTCGTTCAGTGCAGAGGGGGAGTGAGGTTGATGCTATTCATCTTTGCTCCTTCTCTTCCTGTCCGACATCCAGGCATCCCTCTACCGCCCATTTGCCACATGCCCGAAATGCTTCCCTTACCTCCACGTTTCCCTCACTTAACCCACCTCCAAACCACTTGGTCACTTAAGCGACACCTATTTCCCTTCAATCTCCGCTCCTCCTTCACCTGCCTCCATTTCCCACCTCTTCAAAACCTACAACGATTGAGGGTCACTTCTGAGAAGCACGACTAAAACTCGAAACACCCCACTCCATTCGACTGCCCAAAGGACACTCAAAAGGGGACACGAAACGAACGGGGGTCAGGCAATTAACCTAGTTAACTGCGTGAGATGGGGATGGAAGACGCGATGGAGCAAAATATAGAGATAAATAGAGAAAATTTTTACATTTACATAGTATTATAGTGCTGGATAATCGTTTTAAGTACCCTTAATTCTAATGAATATTTTTGGTAAGGAAGGGTAGAATAAACGTATATTTTTATGTGGAAAATACCGCCAACAATGTAAATCTATTAATTTTTTGTAATAATTAAATCAAAATAAAACGTGCAAGTTAGGAGGATAATTACTTAAAATAATTACCCTGCTATAGCGAAATATAGAAGCATAGCTGATAGCTTTATCAAAGACCTGAATACGGAATGAAATAGGAATAGTAAGAGAGAAATGGAATAATGGAATGCGTACAACAGTTGAAAATGAATAAGAGATGTGGTTAACGAGAAATAGAGGGAGAGAGAAAATGTTAATTTGTTGTTATGGAAACTGCACGGTAAATTAATTAAATTCATATAAAGTTTAGTTCATGCCTCATATCGTTTGGTTATGAAGCAGAAGTTAAATTGTGTAGTGAATACATTTACGCTGAATTATTCAACAGAACGTTTATTTCCACCGTGTGTAAGTTTCTATAAAAATTATGCATAAAAAACTTCATCTGCGCAATGCATCAAAATGAAATTATACGCGCAGAATTACATATTTACTCCAGTCGATTGACAGTAAATTCATTCTGTGTATTAAGATGCAATTTGATATCGTGATAATTTCACAACGAAGCAAAAAACTAATTTCTCTCCAGGCAAATAAATTAAAAATTTCGCAAGAAAATCTAAAAGACTTTAACCTTTTAGAATGATTTCATTTTAGAAACTAACGGTGACTCGCCGCTGATGCGGGCTCCCTTGTAGACAAATGCGTACATATTTTTATAAACATGCTTACTGAAGAAAATAGGTTTTAATTTAATTTCAGACATAACGTTAGGTAGATAATTCCTACTTAAATCTAAGTACCCGTTGCAAAGAATTTCTTTAATTTCCCGAAAAAATTCTGGGAAACTAAAAACATTCTTTTACGGAACAGAATCAAATCTCTTTGTTATATTTCGTCGATTATTGTACGTTTATAACTGGCACATAGCTCGGAACTTTTATAACTATATAAAATCGATTAAATTTAGATAAGGTTTCGGGCTGAACACAGAATAAAAAATCGACGCGTTGGCAGCATAATGAAACACTGGGATGACAAAAGAAACGAGCAGAGAAGGACGGAGAAGAGTAAATAAAAAAAGATGAAGAAGCGAGGAAATGGATCGGGAGAATTGAGGGGAGCAAGATAAACAAAGAGGAGACGATGGGAAAAAAGAGAGATTTAAATGGACAGGGATAATTGTGGAGAGGTTTGATGAGAAAAAAATTGAACGAAAGAAAACATTTGTTCAGGAAGAAGGTATTGCGCACGTAAGCGATACATCTTCTATATCCTTTCTGCCGGGCTAGGGAATATACATTATTTCCCTCGAGCCATTCAGAATGCCTAAAATAATGAGAATATGTATAACGGAAATCGCGCATAGAGAGGAAAAGGAATTGCAGGGGCGTATGAGAATAAAGCGTAAACGAATAAAACATTTCGGAATCAAGGAAGGAGAAGAAAAATGGAAAAATGATATAAAAGAAAGACGTTTTGACAAAAATTGAGCATAAATTTAAAATTACGAAACTTAATATAACGAAATAAAATGTCGTTGGTGATATTTAGGAGTATATTTCTCTTGATATCCTGCATTATTTTTGGGGAAATACAAATAAAAAGAGAATAACGGCGCAAGTGAAATAGATATATCTGGTCGAATTTGAAATTCGTAAAAAGGGCAATAAAAGAGCAAAATGAAGAATGACGTGTAAACGAAGAAATGATGCGAACGAAAATTTTTACTGCACATATAAAGTGAGTAGAAAAGGATTCTGACTAACCTTTTATGGAAATTTAAGGAGGTATTACGAAATAATATCTCGAATGCGTTTTTTTTACAGCGGAGATATAACGATAAAACAGATGCAACATTATCATACATGTAGGTACATTACATCTCTGATTGCTTTTCGTGCAATCAGACTATTTTCCATTTTAGTTTTAGAAGTAAAGCGGATTTGGTTAAACGTAACCTGGCTAATTTAAAATTGTGGTGACCTTCTACACATTATCAAATTCTGTAATGAATTTCTATATATTAAAATCTGTGTCAAATATTAATTTCGAAAATGAAACATCGGGCTTACCTTAAATCTGGCATTTGAATGATGGTATAGGTCAACACCAGCAGCCACAAATGCGCATTTCACCTACAAAGCATCCATCAAGTGTTGAGCCTAAAAAAAGATTTAATGAAATGAAGAAGTCAGTATCTAAACATATATATTTAAGTTCACAGTAAAGAGCATTTGAACTTGAACGATAAAGGTTTACGCGATGCGAGAAATTTAGAATAACAAGTGCGTATTCTCAGCAAAGGGACGTATTTAAAACAATACCGTCTGCATTTCAGTACAACACACACTCACCGATTTTCTTTCCAAAGATAGACAGCTGAAGAATTTCGTGCGTTCGCATCTGAAAACTTAAAGAGCTTTGAAATAAAAAAGAAACATTTTGAAGCATAGATAGCAGACGAGACAGAGTAGACTGGGAACTAGGCGGAAAAAAGTAAAAGCGAAACGAGGAGTATCTGGTATGATAATATTTTTTAGAAAAACGCCAGAAGAAAATCCAGCAAATTGAGAATGAGAGAGAGAGAGAGATAGCGAAAATACATTACCTATATTTCAAAGGACAAATTCAAAAGAAAGCTTCTTTTTATCTAAAAATAAGTATAAGGCGGGAGAGACTTGCGACAGAAAGGGTGAGTAAACAAAAGTCAAGCGATATTAATAGTTCAATTTAACAAAGGACGAAAATAAGCCAGAAGAAGAGGAAAAACGAGTACTGGAAAGAATAAATATGAAAAAAACGATAAAAAAATTGCGCGGCCTAAGAGGGTACGAAGCAACAGAAGAGAGGAAATCGGCGAAAGATGATGGCGCAGCGCGCGGAAAGATATATGAAACTTTTATATGAAAGACGAATTTTTGAGGAGAGAAAGAAAGGGACGGAAGGCAATAAGGAGACTTTTAAATGTGAATGAGGTGTGCAGAAAGAGAGAGAAGGAAATGGAGGAGAAAAATAAGGAAGAAGAATGGGAAACGAGCGAACCTTAAGAGGGAACGCATCACGGCAGGAAAAAGGTAACAAGAACGGATGTAAAAGACGTGAATTTTTTTTCGTGAATGCAATAAAATATTTAGAAAAAGATGTTGATGTAAATTCAGTTCTTGAAGTGAAAATATGGAAGAGAAGAACGGAGAAAGGGGTGGGGTAGGAGGGGGTTTGCAGAAGGAACAAAAGGATAGGAAAAACAAAAGCATTTTAACTAGAAAACTTTTCGGCCCTCTGAGACAGCATGTAAGGCAATTGGAAATTAATTGCAATGAAATGTGATTTGTCTCGGTTTCAAGGAGAAAATCGATGTGTTCAAGGACGTTTTTCGCCACTTAAGGCACGTTGAGCAACGCTAATAATGTTACGACGTGCAGAGTATCGTTTTATTTTTGACAATTTAATCTTTTAAAGGGATCAAAAGGGTGAATTCGTAATAAGACGAGATCTTTTAAAAAAAATTTACCATTGAGGGTTTGAAATATTTCGATACAAAACATGTTGGAATCGACCTATTTTTTCAGTTTAATGGAACTGTTCATAAAAATTGATTGAAGTATTACGGAAATGAACATTAAATGACGCATAAATAGGGAAATTAATTCTTCAAAGGCTTGAGTGAATCGTACACTATTTTCATCTCCGAAATAACCGTGGTCAACGTTAATTAATTTAACAAGGATCCTATTAAAATCAGATCGATAATTTAATTTTTAATAAATTACGATATTAAATATGCCACAGTATATGTTTGGCGAGTTATATTTGCAGGAAAAAATAAATAATTTTACCAAATACGACGTTATTGATTTAAATACCACCATTTTTTGTGCTAAAATATTTTACCATTCTTAAAAATAGATAAATACGAGCATTCATTTCAAATATATTACTTTAATGGTTATAAGATAGAAATGCTCAGAACTTAATCAATCGTCGTGAATAAAAAATACCTTCCCTCCTCTGAATCGATACGCATATAATTTTGCCTCCTTTGGCGAAATATCGACGAATCTACATTTAAAATTCGTAACCATTCGCACACACACACATCCCTATCCGTTTGTTCGAGCGAATCTTTAATCGAATGAAAAATCTTCGCGGAGATTTAATCGCTTTATCGTAATTTACGAGTCTGAGCTTGGCGTTACACACCTTTCATATGCAAATAGCTCTCGAAACGAGACTCGATGTTAATTCGACAATGGGACACGAGAGGGTGTTTCTCGGGAGACTGCGAGGGAGGGGGGGAGAACTTCATTTCACTCAATTCCTCCCTCTATATATCTCCGCTCCTTCTACTCCCGGCAGATTACCCGGAGGGAAAGCCGACGCTGAAGGTTGAAAAGAGGAGATACGGTGTCGGAGACACGCTCAGAGCCAACTGCACTGCTCCGGCTTCGAGTCCTCCAGCTAACCTTACATGGCTACTCAACGGATTATATGTGAGTATATAGAAATATTGTTTGAAGTAGGTAGTTTAAATCTGTGCAAATCATTTTCAAATACAAACGATAATTTTTTAAAAATTTAAGGAATGTTTCAACAATTTTTGGTCGCTCAATTTAGTCAGTTTTATGACGGTACCCACAAATACAATGGTTACCTTGCTAAATTGATACATACATACAAATAAGGAGACTAAGAAGGCGAGAGAAATTGGCACCTTAAATCAGTTACGATAATAATGCAGAGAAAAAATAAGAAAATATTGACTAGCAAACGTAATGTTTTCATAAGTGACATATTTATTACTCCAGTAGTTTCTTTTTTTTTTTTTTAGCTTTTATCACTTTTATAGTAAAATTCGTTTAATTTTTTTAAACCTTCATAAAACGGAATTACTAAAATTTGAAAAATAATTCAATTCGTAATTTTTCTTTGGATATCAAATTTGAAAAAAAAATAGTCAGAGGACTTCACTTTGAAAAGCGTACTTTAAATGTGTATTTGAATTTAGTAAACCAATAATTAGTTCTGTTTCAAACTAAATATTTAAAAATAACGTTTCACACATCGGATCTATAGACAATAAACTTGCCTAGACAAATAAATAACTGCTTAAAATTTCGACTTTGAATAATATTGAGCAATATCTGATTTAAATGCAACAACTGATATTATTTTTGCACTTTTAAGCCCGTTCGACACGGTCGCATATTAGCTAGCATAAATGCTAGGGAAAATGCTATTCAGGAAATGTGGTCGTGTCATACGAAAATGCCATGGCATATTGACGTCATCGCATTTTCCTTCGCATTTTTGATCGCATGGAAGGCAAATAGAACAGGTCCGATTTTTGCTAACATTTATCTTCGCATCACCAATCAGGAGCGACCTCCAATTCCTATATGGCGTATCGTCTGCTTCTCGATTTCTTCACTTCAGTTGGAAATATTATGTACAATAATTAAAATACCGTTCATTGGTCTATATATAATTATTAAAAAACAAAAAATAGAGAAGAAACTAATTAAAGTTGAATGTTGAAGATAAAACTGCATATTCAATTCAACAGGTACACATACAATATTAGCACTGCAAGCCATTCAGTGTTTGCTGATCGTAGGGTGTGGATAGATTGCCTATTGTGTACATACAAGAAACGATATATATTTTTATAAATATACAATATTTATTAGATTATATATATATATATATAATAAACAAATCGTCATGGCAGAAAAGACGGTGTAGATATTCCGTCAAGACCTTGAAAGAATTGTACGAAGGTTAAATTCTAGAGTAGATCCGCTTGCAGAGGCGAATTTAGGCCTTCCGGGGCCCGTGGCGCTAAAAGATTTTGGGCCCTCATATAACCTACACATATTTAACCTATTCCTACAAACCCTTATATTCATTTTTGATTTTTCTATGGGAATACAGATTTTCTCTTTATGAAGAATCACTAACAAATAAGATGGAATGTTTATAAAGAGTTAACAAAACTTATAGAAGACCATATATTTGCAAAATGTATAGAAATAATACACACAAATTTTAAAAATCTGTGAAAAATCCACTTCTTTTCATGTAGAAAATAACATTTTTCCAAAAGAAGTAATAAGTTTCTTAAAATATTATCCGAAATTGTCATTGTGGAACTGATAAAAATAAAGCATATAATTACAATAGGTATAATTACTATATGAAAGGTACTAGCAATTCATAAATTTCATTTCCTATATTTTTTTGCAAAAATATCTACACATAATTACGTTCGGATCTATATTATTTAAAAAATCATTCTCAATTCAAAGTAAATCTAAACAATTCAGACGACTGTCACTCATTGTGTTACTCTGATAATTTTTCACACGCTTTAGTGCCGAAATTGATCTTTCCCCCGAAGCATTTGAAATTGGCATTGTTAATAAAATTTTTTAAATAATTTCTAGATTAGGAAAAGTTGATTTCATAATTGAAACTAGTGTATTTATTCCAGTAATGCTCTCTGATTTGTCTTCTTCTTTCGCAAATAATAAAAAGTAATCTAGTTCATCTTAAAAATTTATGGAATCAATGTCACCCTTTTAATAGTCGCTAGAACCGAAAAATACTACAGACCTTTTTTCCCCAGACACAATGAGGCAGGCCAACAGAGGCATTAGTTCATTTGGTGCTGTGACACCCTCTGCCAAACGCTTCTGGCAGCTTGCAGGGTATTCATGTAAATGTAATATTAGCCCTGAAATTACACAAACAAACTTTTGTGGCTCCCCTACTTCACTGGGCTCCTTGCTTCACGGGGCCCATGGCGCGCGCCATGTGCGCCCCCCCCCCCCTCCCCAAATCCGCCACTGCCCGCTTGACGATTTTATTTTGTTTCTCTCTCTCACTCTTTCTCTCGCATTCACGCTTTCAGAAATTCGGCCGTGTAAAATGGTTGACTCGACAGAAAATTCGATGGTAGATGCGACGAATCGTAAACTAGATATGCGTGAGAATATGCTAGCAAATATGTGACCGTGTCAAACGGGCTTTATAGGTATTGTCAAGATAAAAAAATCGGTACAACATACATTGTACAAACTTTCTCATATATAGGTACTAATGCGTCGTTTAGTTATCTTTAGAAAATGAAAATCCTATGACCCTGTTTTTAGAAAATCCAATTTTTGTTAAAGTTGCCCAAGAATAAACTAGGCTTATGTTCATTCATTGAGAAAAATGAAATACGTAGTATTATTGTAGATGAATACTCAAGTAACTGTACGAAATTCGATCAAAATCGTTAGAGCCGTTTCAGAGAAAATCGAATTGTTGTTAAAGTTGTCCAGAATAAACTAGCCTTATATGAATTTTTTGAGAAGTATGAACTATAAAGTATTATTGAAGACGTAAACGCAAGTAATTTTACGAAATTTGATCAAAATCGTTAGAGCCGTTTTTGAGAAAATCGGATTGTTGTTAAAAATGTGTAGAATAAACTACTCTTAATTATTGAGCAATGTCAACCATTTCTATGTATACTCTGCTCAGTATGATTAACTTCCTAAGTACGAGATTTCATTCATTTTCACTCTACTGTCTAGGTTCCACAGCCAGTAACAGACAGACGGCATTGCGAAAACCACTTTTTCGGATTCAGCGACACCTAAAACGTATATTTCCGTAAAAATCTCGAGGTCGAATTTTTTCGCGATAACAATACTTTCTCGATATTTCGCATGAGAAAGTAAAAATAATATGTTACATTTTATCTATAACCAGTTTAGCATAGAATTCCATGAAAATATCTTCTAACAAAATATTCTGACAATTTCTGACAAATAATCTTAATGATATGTAACAACATAAGAATATCATTCAAAAAAGGATAGGTATATGGGTCAAGATTCGCAGGAAAACGTGGCGGGCGCGATTCAAAGTTCGGGATAAAAAAAACTATAAAGAATATTTTCTATGAGGAACCGAATGTATTCAAAAGACTGCGCTCACTATTGTTGAGGAATAACTCTCTTGAAAAATATGCATCGGATGAAACCTTGCACGACCATTTGCATATCAGATTAAGTCGTTGAATATTTATGGAACAGTGCACACTTTTTGCGCACGCGGTCTCAGAACTCTTCATTCGGAACATGAGTGCGCATTAATGGAGTCGAATAAATTGGGTAAATACGGGGAGTAATTAATGAAAAAGATACAAAATGCCATTGTTCGTTGTTTTTTTCATTCTAATTAATTCCTCTGTAAAAATCGTAAACAACCAACTATTAAAAATGATTAACTACACTTTTTTGTAATCCCATGGGCACTTTTAACAATTTACAAACTAAAATCGTCACGCTTGTCTCCTTTATCATGTTATGAAATCAACGGGATCCTTGTAATGCTAATTTTCATGCATAATAAAAACCGTGCCGGAAAATCATTTGAATGAATTTTACGGTTAGGTAATTTGAATCTCTACGCGTTTTTGGAGTCCTACTCCTAATAAAACAAAGCGGATTTCTAAAAAAAAAACCGTAAATGCTTGAAATTTGTGCTTTTTCTGAAAATGATTCCCCTTGAAGGAATATTTAAAATACACAATAGATCCTGCAGAACTACTGGAATATATCGGATTACCGAAAGATCTATTGAGAAACTATTCTCCTAAAATAAAAATAAATTGGAAAAGACAAATAAAGAAATTAAAACTTTAGAAATTAAATGTTGAGTGTGAGTGTAAACTAAGGCACTATTTATAGAATGGTCTGTGGTATTTTATTCTTCAAAACTACTTAGAATTTTTGTAACAGCATAGTTGAAGAAAAACTAATCTTTATCTTGCGTATAAATAAATACATAATTAAAGATGACACACATGAAAATTTTTTATTAAAATATTATTCTAAGCGAACATATACATTCTGCACATCACTATTACCCCATTATTATATCATTGTGAAACATTTTTCCACTAACACTAACATTTAACTAATGGTTTAATCGGATATTTCGAAATCTTAAAAGACCTGCACTGCAGACTCCGTTTACTAAGTTGTTCATTTTTATTTTAACTAAATATAATACAAGCCTAGCTTTAACTGAGTTATCTAAATACCGAATCAATTGCCATAAATACATTCCAAAATTTAGGAATCATTTGTGAAAGAGTACGATGACCTTAGTTACAGTTCCATCTCCAGTACTCCCAAATATATTTTAATATTGGTAAAAATTTCACAAAAATGTGAGTCAATTGAAATTATATATATATATATATATATATATAACGGATTTTGATGAATTAAACAAATACAAAATAAACCCAGATAAACAATCGGTTCCAATGAAAAAATAACGACCTGCATTTAATCCTAAGTCACGGTAAATTTAGCGTGCATACTCAGGATATCCAGGTGCAAGTTAGTTCGTGGTAACACGAACTGCAAGAACATATATTTTATACGATGAGATAGCAATTTCCGGGATGGAAACGTGATTTTGTCGGAAGCAGCGTTACATAAGCGGATTATGGTTTCCCGAATACATTTCACCTATTGCTGAATTCCACATTGTTCGGTTGAAATTTCGCGCTAACCAAATTTTCTCCGTGTGGGAATAGCGTAATTGCACGAATTTCGAATTACAAACTTTCATCTGTCACGTTTTTTGAAGCCCAAACGCAAAAAAAGGAACATAGCTCTGGATAAATTTCGGACTGTTGGCGAAACGAATGAAACGAGAATTAGAGCTCAAAACAGCACTTCAGTTACAACCGTGACGTTAAAATTCGGAATCAGAATGAATAACTTACACATTCGACAATCTAAATTTTATTACTCGTATTACTGAATTTACGATATATGACGAATCTTTTTCGTGTGAGATGGATAATCGATAATTCTTTGTAAATGTCTGGCTTCAATCTACACAGGAAAATGTGAAATAAAATTAACCGACATAGGAAATATGCATTACATTAATTCTATTGCTTCAGACAAAGTAGTATTTCGTAGTAACACAATCTTTTTCGTAGGCTCTGCAAAACTACCTCAAACGAAATTCTTTTGAAGGAGTAATAGGAATTGGGAGAATTTTGCTTTGAATAAGAGATTTTGTTTTCAAATCAAAAGAAGAAACTTTAATGACCACCATTAAAGAAATATGAAACTCTGCAATTGCCCGTTTAATTTGGAACAGATACAGAAATGTCAGAAATGTTTCTCCGCTCTCCTTTATAAGCTCTTGCATTTTTTTTCGCAACTAACGGAGAGACCTGCATTGGTTATTTATCATTGATCCGTTTGAATTGCAGATATAAATTTCTCCAATATTTTCTTGATATTTATTATTAAAAGTGTACTCTGGTGGGTATTGCGGAGGCCAGCAGGGAAGGTGAGTTGGCGATTAGAATGCTTTTTGCCGGAACTGGTAGATGCATAGTTAGCGTGACGCATAAAATGCAAAGGAAGCGTTTTCAAGTCATGCCAGGGGGCACGGTAGTGTGTGCTTACCATTAAATATGTTATAACACAATCTAATTTCTTTGTTGTATCCGCTACGTCAAATGCGCATTATTCACCATTCCTCGTAATTCATCCAGATAATATGTACTCTATATCTTATTCTATAGTCTTTTCATCAAACCACATATTATTCATCCGCAGATATTATCTTGACCTTAGATTTTTAGACCTTAATTTCCATCTCATGCCTTCTCCTGATAGCTGGCCAGTTAATTATTTTCGTCTTCGTGGACATAAATACAGATATGATAAGCCACTCGGGAGTTTTTTTTATCCTACAACCTCCGTATAAGGAGAAGGATACTGGCATTCTCACCCACCCAGTCATTTGATCTTCCGCGAAAAACTGCTTTCCTCTGAATGTCATCTCGGTATCCACCGGTTAAAGAGAATGTTCAGGAACCTAGTGAGGCGTCCGCGTGGTGGTGGCTTGCGAGAGGAAGGTTTAACTCCGCTTTTAACGACTCTTAAGAGTGATTACACGATGTAGGGTTGGATGAGAGCCGCGTCACTCCCTCCCTTCGCAGTCAAAACAGACATAAATAAACAACGTCGTGACGAAATGTGGGAGAAGAGCCGTGGTTTTTGGGAGGGAGGTGGAGGGCGATAAATGGCGAGTGGGCAGGAGAAGAAGTGCCTTGCGTTTTCGTTCACAGGGGTCGTAATCAGAAGTCACGAGACGGAGATATTGCGTGGGCGCCTACGCATGTTCGCATTTGTGCGAACGAGTTCGTGGTTACACGAGAGGGGAGGAGAGAGGGTTGGTGGAGATGGGTTTCTTTGACGGTGGGCGTGGGGGGAGGGGGAGTGGGCATTAAGGGCGATGTAAAAGCGCCATGATGGTGGGAATATGCGGAAAAGGTTTTACTTTGTCCTTTCGTGCGGATGCATTTTACCCACCTCGGCTATGGGAAGGATTATTAAAGGTTGTGAATTACTTAAATGCCATAAAGCGGTCTCTCTGCATCACCTCCTCGATGCTTTTAAGAGCGTCCCTTCGCAGGGGCTCGTCTCGTATATTTTAGCAGAATGAACAAGATAGACTGAAACAGCTGCTGAGTAGTGAGAAATTAATTGTGAAGGTTCTGAAAGACGTGCCTGAATAATTCGAGTAAGAAGGGTTGACTTGCACTTACTCGCAGAATGCAAGAATTGGCCGAATATTTTCTGGTTAATAAGACAAAAACAATGAAATATATCACAACATTACACGAATATAGCTCTATTTTTAATTTATACATCTCCAAGCCCTAAATCTATAACAACCATCTCAAATAATTTCGAATCCAATATTTTACTCTTCCATTTCTTATGCATTTCCCCTATCACTCCTATCTTCCTCTGCAGTATTTCTTTCATTCTCTATTCAGCGATATATTTCCTGTCTACGTTCGAACCACATCTCAAAATCTTCTTTGATTTTCTCGCATCTTCTCATAACCCATTTCCCAACTATACAAAACTCCATTCTGAAACCTCTCTTTATAAATTTATTCAAACTACCTGCCACAACTTTTGCTTCCTTAGTTCTTCCTATTTTTTTCCTTATATCTTCGGTCCTTCCTTCTGAGTTGGAATTCTATCTCAATTACTATCCTACTTAATAAAGTTTTTTCTAAGTTTTATCACTTTACAGACATGTACACAGATAATATTTAAACTCAAAATCTAATTCCTTAAAATGTATATTGGGCACGAATGAAGGAAGAATTCACGACTCTGAAATAATTTGGTCTCGTATTCGGCTGAGGCTGTTAGGAGCAGCTGCACCAATTCGTTCGCGCGATGGTACCAAATTTCTTTCTGAAATTCATTCGTGACGACTGGGGTCGTTCCCTAGTTCCTTAGACGGAAAGCTAGCTCGTTAAAACGCGGACGTGTCCTGATTGTGCACTATCAAGCAGTACGTCTCTTGGGTACGAAGTAACACGATTAAAACGAGATGAGAAGAAAAGAGAGAGAGAGAGATGGGGTTGGTGCAACTTCTCTCACAGAAACCGGTTCAAATGTATATGGAGCTTAATTGTGTCGAAAAAACTATAACCGGTAAAACTGGTTATTTAGGGCACGAGAAATAAAACTTGCAATTAAAAAAATCCACCCACACGGAGTTTGCTAGTAGGTAATGCTATTTTGGTTCATTTCGGCGAATGATAATTAGCGAAAAGATTTTTCTTTGATTTTCTTGGAAGCGTTCTCATAATTACACGTATAGCTCTTAAATAAATATACTTTCGTCTTTTTTTTTTTTTTTTTTGAGGATCCATTTTATCTTCCGGAAACGCGTCGTTTAAACCGCCTGATCCTTATTATTTTCCTCGACGCTCACTTTTTTGGGCGGTTATATTTCAACCCGGTAACTTAGACTGGTTTAATTCATCTAACGTAATTTATGATTGTACGAAAAAAATAACCTCAATTAGGGACGGAATTAACATTCTTTTCGAGCACGCGCGACAGATTAACGAGATGCGAATAAGAAAATTTATCGAGTAAAACCGTAAAATTGAGACTGAATGGCGCGATCATCCTAGAGAACGCAAAGCGATGAACGCTTAAGCGTTAATGGACATTCATAAATGAAACCAGCCACGGCGGCTTTTTTTTTCAAGCCGGAAAAACGACAGGAGAGCGAAATGATTCGATTAAGAAACGGACATTTCGAAAAACAAGGACGCAATGAAAAAAATTAATGGCGACAGAAATCAAGCAACATAAATAAAGAGAGGGAGAGAGAGAGAGTGATAGAATTAACACTTGAAATGTTCTCATCCATTTATATTAGATAAACATGGAATGGAGGGGTAAAGAAGGAATAGGGGAAGGGTCAATTTCAGCAAGTAAGCATGAGGAGGAGAGTAATTGGGATTATGAAAAACGTAATGAATTTAAAAAGGAGCAAGATGTTTTTGGTTGAGTGAGTTTGAAGAATTCGAGAGAGGGAGGAGAAGGTAAGAGAAAGAGAGAGAGAGAGAGAGAGAGGTGAGAGGGGTGAAAGAAGGATGAGAGATGGGAGCGGAAGGAGATGTGGTATGGGGTATAAGAGGGAGAGAGACAGAGAGTTTAAGAGTGATAAAGGAATTGCAACGAGAGCGTTGTCCTGGTGAAAAAACGGAGATATTGGACAGGATTGGAGGGATATTCTCGTTAAATGGGCAAAAACCCGTCCACAATTAATAACCGCGGAAGAGGGATCCAAAGAGAACGAAATTGATGGTGGTTGGTCTGGTTTTTATTTCGCATTCATTCGTTTAAGGCCATTTCATCCGGGAAATAATAAATCGGAAGGGATGATTTATCGTTTAAGGCCTAAAAGTGACGTCGACTTATTGCACGAGTTATAAAAAAATATCTTCGGAAAGATTAAAATTCGAGATATTTTGAAGAATTAAAATAGTGAAAATGGCACACCGCCTAGAAAAAATGGATTAACCTCCAGAGCTGCACGTTTTGTGTGGAATACCGAGAAATGCTATATCTTTTTGGAACAAATCAAATTTTAAGATTAGTCTTCGCAGAAATACTTTTTAGAGTGGTACTTTTAAATAAAAAATTGCTTACTCTGCTCCTTCCGTGATTCTGAGACTAAAGGTTTCAATATTTGCCTCAGTTTTGAAATAATTGTTCGACCTTTTAAGTTTTAATCAGAACACAACACAAAATTCTGCACTTTGTTATACCAATAAGAAAACCATGAAAAATTCTAATGCATTCTGATGTGTTAAGTTCTCGCATACGAAACGTATATCCATAGGCAACCAAACAATATTCAAGAAAAGTTGAAAAAGTGTCTATCTCGGAAATAGTATTAACAAAAAATTGAAAGGGACACACAAATACGTTTGGTCTGAAAAGAATTTGACGATCAGTGATAATCCGTGTAGATCTCGTTCTCTAATCTAAATTTATATTACCAATGGGCATAAGTATTGATCCTGAGAGAACTAACACAAACGTGTAATTACCCTTTAAAAAGTATTAAAACTTTTATTCGACTATCGCTCGCATGCTAATTCAGTTTCCCTTATATCCATAAATTTAAATCATTTTCGACAATCCACCAAAGCGCTCAAGTGGTACATAAGAGATCTAAAGGCATTGACATATAATTCCAACGAGAGTCTTCTACTCATTAACGTTCCATCGTTTTCGTTCCTGCATAATATCTAGAATAAAAAAGTCATTTATGGAACGAAGCGGACCATGTTTACCCACTCGTTCCCATCCATATACATAATTCTTTTTTATCGATCAGTATTGTTTGTTCTTAAATACATAAAATATATTTCGAATTCAAGTATTAGTAGGTTGAAACACGCATTCTTCCCTACACGTGTATTCCCGATGCACGTTATCGACCACCCCAAAAAGAAACCGACTTTCAAAAAATCCCTAGCATAAGCATAAATCAAACGCAAGGAACCTGATTACTCGAGAGAGGAATTTAAGTAGGATTCCACACGAGTATGGTACGGGTAAAAAATTATTACCTCTCAATAATAAAAAGGGGCCGCGCATCGTTCTGTGGAATCTGGGAGAGAAATGAAAAGAAAGGGTTTGATTGGTTGCCTTTTATAGTCGGAGGGAAAGAAAATAACGTGAGCGACGCGGAGACGAACGGAATTGAAGAGGAAAGAGTAGAATGTATAAAGCATAGGCAGCGAGAGCGAGGAATGGAAAGTAAGGGAGCGAAGCCAAAAGGCAAACTTAAAATTTCATGCAGGAAGGAAGAGACAAAAAGAGAGAGGAAAAGACGAAAAGAAAGAAAGAGGCAGCGAAATCGAAGAAAAATGGAATGAGGGCACCGGGACATTTCATGTCAAGGAAAGCTGACTGGGTATCTGCGAAAGGCAAAGGATTACACGTAGAGAAGAGGTAAATAAGACAAGCAGAGCTCGAGGGCAAGAGAGAGAGAGATAGAGGACGAAAAGGTATTTACTTAGATTAGAATAGAGAGAGAGGCAGTAAATAGAAATTCTTGGAGTCAAAAAATGTCACCGTATACAATAAAATCATAGACGAAGAATGAAAGAGCGAAAAGTCGTGAGTTCAGCTAGAGAAAGGGAATCTAGGTAGAATAAATTAAAACGGAAAACAAACAAATCGGGAAAATTAACGGGGCATCATATCCGTATACAAAATTTAAAAAACTTATGAAAACCCCATGTGCGTAAGAAATTTAAATTTCCTGAAATTACAAAGAGAACCTAACTGAAGTAGAGTGATAAATCTTTCTTTATCAAAAATCCAATCGACCATAAGTAATTTATCACTACTAAGTCCTAGCCTGTTTATCATACTTTGTAAGCAGAGAAGAAGAATAAGCTTAATTTACGAAAACTGAATGACATTATTCAATACAATATAATTCGATTTTCCATTATTTCTGTGGACTTTATTTGATAATTTATAGCTAGGCTGTATTAGATTAAACAGTATATTACCCAGAAACAGGAAAATTCTAAACACTGGCCACAAGTACCAAATAGGCCGATTTGTGGCCTATATGCAATACACTTTTATAGATGACAGCGGGAAGATGAACACAAAGAGCCTAAAAACGAGGGAATGCATTATCAGAGGCCGTTAAGATTGCAAAATAACTAAAATAGGAGGTAATGGAGCCTGATCCATTATTGTGAAGGAACAGCAACTTCAAGAGAAGCACTGGCTCTATGTATAGAAATGTGTATAAACATAAAGAAAAGGAAAGCAGCTTCAGATAACTGCACTCGTGAAGCCAAACTCTTCGTCTAACTCTCAATTAACTTTATCCCCAACATCTTATGTTTTCCATCATTCAGGATGAGAACAATTTTTGTTCTTATTCTGTTTTCCTCTTTCTTAGACTCGTTTCCAATTGGGGGGACCTTGTGACTTCAAACGACTCCAGCGCTAGAAGGCTTCTCAGTCTAAATCACAAAGCAAGGGAGGAGTGAAACCCGGTGCCGGCATTAGCCTACTCTTAACGAGAAACACCAAGGGGACCAACGGCTTTACGTCCCTTCCGAAGGACGGGGCGCTGATTTGCGTGTTCTCCTCTAAACACGCAAATAGGGAGCCGGGCAACCCGGTTCGCACCGAGTTTGCTAAGCGTAGCAGGCCAGCGCCCGCACCACTACGCCACGACTCCCCCTTAGACTCGTTTTTCCCTTATCCTCCCCTGCCTTATTCTCTGTCCGTTTCTTTATCTTATGGTCGACAGAAAATTAAAACTACTCGCGCAACGGTCCATTCTCGGAGATTTGGGTAATGAATCTCATTTTCTCCATTACCTTATTTAAATACTTGCCCTTCTCTATTGTACGGTTAGCGGGTTTCTCTAGAAAGCTAACCCCGACGAACAGCAAAATTTAACTGAATATATTATGCAAGGCGACCTCTATGATCCAGTCTTTTACTTAAATCCTTCGAGCTAATAATATACTATAAAGATAGGGTAAATATATTAAATGTATTCCTTGCAATAATATTTTATACCGAGGATTTCAATCATTAAAGAATTTCCTTTTCAGGATGAAATTTAAAGCTAATTGTAATAATATTTTAATATACGGAAGTCTACCGTTATCAAATAAGGAAGAGAAAATTCTCAAACAAAATTAGAGAGAATCAATTCATGATTCCCTCATACGAAAACTCTCTAGGAGGAAGTCTCGTAAAATTTGACACAAACAACGGAGGAAAACGAAATTTTTCTTTCGGAGTAAACAAAAAAAGATATCCTGGAATATAAGCCCACAACAAAACCTGACAAATACCAAAGGCCCAAAACAAAACCTGACAAATACCAAAGTACAGAGACGCAGGACCAATGAAATAACAAAAATAAATATCGGAAACGAAACGAAAGAGAGTGATAAATATTGGAAGCGAACAGATTGGAGGAGACCCGGAAATAGGGGCTCGAGGAACCAGGATGAGAAAAGAGAAATATTGCGATACGGGCAGAATAGAGAGAGAGGTTGATGTAACGATTGAAAGCAGGGCACGTCAGAGGGGAGGAGAATAACAGGTAGGAGGAGGGAGAACATATCAGTAAGATAAAGAGGAGATAAGAGAGAAACGTGGGTAGTGAGAGAATAGGAGAGTAATTCTGCATGATGTCGACAGAGAGAGAGAGAAAGGGAGAGGGAGGGAGAGAGAGAGAGAAAGGGAGAGGGAGAGAGAGGGAGAGGGAGAGAGAGAGGAAGAGGGAGGCATCGTATTATGGAGGGGGAGTAAGACAGAGTGAGAGGGGGGATGGAAGAAGGGAGGAAGGGACCACGGGTAATGGTCGGACCATATGTGACAGGCCTTTACTTCCCTCTTCTCCGTGAATGCAGACTAGGGACATCTGGCGCTTACGTGGGAGGAGGTAGCAGCAACAGAGTCGCATAAAACAGAAGAGGTAATAAATGCGCGAGGGCGTGCGGAGTGTAGGAAGAGAAGGAACGAAAGAAGGAAGAATATATATAGAGAGAGGGAGGGAGAGAGAGAGAGAGAAGAGATGAAGCTTGGAAAAAGAGACGTCGCAATTCCTTTCGAGGAATTTGAGAAGGAATAGAGAAAGGGACATAAGAGAAAGAAAGTCTTTTAAGAACCCCCCGCTCGTGGCGGAACAATAAACGAAAAGGAAAACGAGTCCTTCAATGCGCGGGAAGTGGAATGAATAAAAAAAAAGAAAAAATGTTGCAGGCGTTTCATGAAAATAAGGCGAAGTCCCATCAAAAATAATTTTAAAAAATGAAATAAGACGAGGAGCTCGTTAGCGATTGTTATTTTCCATCTCAGTGCTGAGTGGTCGTTCGGTTCGCAATATGGGGTGAAAGAGTTTAAGGAGGACGAGCGAGAGAGGGAAGGTTTTTGAGTGAAGCCTATATCTCCCCCTCTCTCTCTCTCTGCAGTGGAGTAGCAGGGAAATTCCTGGTGCATCTTGGGTTTTTGTTTTATTTATTTTTTCTGCTTCGAATGTTTTCCTCGAAATGCGGTGATAGTGAAAAACAGAATCTTCAACGAGATTAAAAATACTAAAAACTCGTATGAAAAAAATCAATATATTATCCGCGAAATATCGAACTAATGACGAGAAAGTATAAGTCTCTGTCCTTTTCTTGAGAGCTTGGAGGTTACTTTAGTTATTTTGTGGGGTTGCAGCAATGTCGCAATTGTCAGCATGTTTTGTTGGAACGAGGGTTTAAATTAGGTAGCTGAAAATTTAATACACGTATGTGAATTGTTATTAAAAAAACTTAATTATATTTCGTAGAAACCGACTTTAGATTTGTAAATTAATGTTGATTTGTATAGTGTATACTGGGTAATATAGTAACAACTACCTATTCCAAAATATGCATAACTGGCATATACAATAACATTTATTTAAATTTAAAAACTAAAATAATGTTGATTTGTGTAGTGTATACTGGGTAATATAGTAAAAACTACCTATTCCAAAATATGCATAACTGGCATATACAATAACATTTATTTAAATTTAAAAACTAAAATAATGTTGATTTGTGTAGTGTATACTGGGTAATATAGTAAAAACTACCTATTCCAAAATATGCATAACTGGCATATACAATAACATTTATTTAAATTTAAAAACAAAAATTGATATGATTTTATAATGAAAATAACTGTTGCTCTAATTCAAATGGAATATTTACCTTTAAATTAGTTCACTGACTCGATAGATTTATGAAAATATTCTCTAAATATATTAACCGTTTTTGCTTAATCCAATTTTCACTCTAAAACCAATTAAATTTGCTAAAAAGAAAATATATAATTTTATCTTCTACTAAGCCTTTGTCCCTGAAAGAAGTTATATTTAACAATAAGAAGTGATGCACTGCTTGAAAATGTACACAAATATTACGATATATTTATAAAAATTCCAAAAACGACTTATTTCCATTATAAACAAGTTTAGATGATCTATGAATATCATACAGGTCTAAATTTAGAAATGTATGGAAGAAAACGACTGATAAAATAAATTATTTAGTCTCAATAAAAACTATAGGTAAATTTATGAACCTATGCCGTAAACAATATGTACATATCACGTTAACTACACTGAGACTCCTTGGAGTTCATCTCCGTTACATTTTAATACGTGGACAGTAAACATCACGGTAAGATGAAGTTAGACTTTTCGAGATTCCACTATATTTACTTTAGTACTTTCGTGAAGTTTTTCATGAGATAATTTCATACATCCAGTGCAGGTTAAGGCTACATGTAATGAAACAAACTCATTTTCTCGGAAAAATACTCATTTTTTTAAGCCACGTCTATCTTCTTAACTCATAGTTAACTTACACACCGAAGTAATGCACAGTATTAAACACTCCAAGGTTCTCTACGTTGTTTGAAATTACTGACTAATTTTCTAGCTAAAAAGAAGAAGAACGTAATGCTGTAATAACTTCATTTCAACGAAAATATGGACATCGCGTTCAAACCTCCATGTCTTACATCCGAAACCAGTATTAAACCTTGTTTATGTATTTATTATTAAAATCGTCAGGAGGAAGGTGCCCTAAATTAACGAAATTGATCTTTAAATATACAAAATTCGTTATCATGATCGTAAGTAATGTCTCTAGACAAGTCCGTGATTATTATGGTTTAAACTTGGTTCTCTACATACTCCTAGTTTCCGTAAACTTCTTCAAGTAACTTTAACTCTCCTTCCCTTTCAAGTCGTTAATCAGCTGAAATCTTTTTCTTCCTCTTTTTCCTTAAAGTATTCCTTCTAACACTTATTTATTGATGCTCTCCATCTCTCTACATGCCTTTGTACATTAATTTACCGAAATGGTTCATGGATGCGCACCAACGCACATTTCCCAACTTATATGCACATACGATACGCAAAAGTATATCCAGGACAATGTTCCCAACTTCACGTAAAAGAATTTTCTTAACATTTACGATAGGTAACTAAAATTTTTCGTCACGAGTAATCATGTGAGGCGTTTGGCTAGTGAGATGAAATTTCATCGCGTAACTGCTTAAAATGACCTCAATTTCTCTAACGGCCAGCTTGCCCTAGGCAGGTGAGCTTATAGAAGCTGTTCCAGATGTAATTTAATAATTTAAAATATGGGAAGCGAGAGAGCGCCTGGAGTGCCGCAATAGAATGGTACGGCAAACTTTGCGGGTTACATACGTTTCAGGATGGAACACAAAGAAATTTTTATAGCGCCGCATTATGTTTCTTAATTGAAATGAACTTTCTATCCTTTTCATGAGCTTTAATTTCAGAAGAAACACCCAAAGGGCCTAATATGCCACCTAGTTTTAAAAGAATAGTGCGGGGACCTAAATTGTATAAATTGTTAAATTAGTTTTCCAGTAATACAGGGTGGGCCAAAAAATCTGTACCCGGTTGTTTAATTCAGTAAAAATAAATTGAACTACGATATAAATCTGAAACAAAAACTAAATAATAAAGGAATCTGTAATGTTTATTTCTATTGATACCGATTTTCTAAATGTCTCCCATAATTTTCAGCACACATTCGAATTCGTGCAACACAATTATCGATTACCGCCCGAAGCGTGTCACGCCCAATATGAGCAATAACTGTAATCACAATATCCTTTGAATCACTGATTGCTCTTGGTTTCTCCTGAAAGACTTTTTCTTTAAGAAAAAATCTAAAGGAGAAATATCTGGTGACCTTGGAGGCCATTAGAATGAAGATCTGTTGGAAATTAAGCGTCCCGGAAAATGTTCATTAAGCCACTGCATTGCCAGGTGGCAAGTATGCGAGCTGGCTCCATCTTGCCGGAACCACATGCCTCTTTCATTCTGTACACGCCTCCAAAAATATCAATCAAGCATTTGGACATATCGTTCACTGTTCCCTGATATTGCTTCCTCATTTCTGGGGTTCTCAAAGAAATAAGGCCCATAAATCCTTTTGGCACCGAGTCCACAGCAGACTATCTTTGGAGAATGCAATGGGATCTCCACAAAGTCTGCAGGTTTAGCAAGTCCCCAAAAACGCGTGTTTCGCTTGTTCATTAATCCATTGAGATGAATATGACACTCATCGCTGAAAATTATCTCTTCCGTCCTAGTTTCATTTCGGTCTAACATTCCAAGAAGCTTGTCGCAAAAATCTTTTCGATGTTGATGGTCAACTTCAGTTAATTTTTGCATAATTTGAAATTTATATGGGAAAACCTTCAGTGCATCCCTCAAAATCCGCCTTGCAGTGGTCCTGGATACACCCGTTTCAATCGAAAGACGACGTGTTGGTTTCCGTGGACTGCGCTCGATTGTCTCAGGAATGAGGTTGACATTCTATGGTGTTCGAGCAGTTCTGGCTCGCCCTGAATGTTCAGCATTTTGGATCTGGTCTTTCTTTCCATTTGATCTCAACTCGTCGTATTGTCTTAGCTGTTGGCACTTGACGTCCTAGAAACTTTCTAAATGCACGCTGTGTCACTATCACTGAATTAGTTTTGATATACTCTTCAACGATGAATATTCTTAGCTCTAAGCTTAACTGTGGCATTTTAATCTTACAATAATAAGGGTACTAATAAACAAAATGTTGTTTTTTCTTGTATAATTTTATTATTCAATCCTATCTTGTATGGTTATCTTGTAATTCCATTTTGGAATATGGTACATTTTTTTGACCCAGCCTGTAGATCTAATGCAACATACCTTTGGGAAATAAGACTTTATTCAGTACAAAATTTTTTATTTCTCAATGATCTATTCTTTTGATTAGCGCAAAATATACGACGTTGCTGAAAATATACCCCAATGTTTACTTTGAACTTTCTTTACTTTTCTTGAGTATATTAAGTTTTTTATATCGCACGATCTCTTAAAAATATAAATACGGAAGGGTATTTTTAGTACGAATTTGTAACTCGACCTATGAAGAATTGTACATTAATGTTTTTACATTCAATGCAATAGTAAAAATGCAATTTATTGCAGTTTTTTATCATTAAAAATTATACGAATAAAATAAATAACTAAATGAAAACAACTTCCTGAAATATATTGATTGAAATTGTCAAATTATATTTTTCAATAATTTTTTTTTTCAATAAATATGTGATAATCATTTACTAAATAAAAATTTTCTATCGTTCCGTTTTGGGACAATATAATTATAACTATACGAATTAATACGTGGTAGATTAAACAACTTTTTAAAATAAATGAATACGCAGAATATAAGTTATTGATATTCTGACTAAATTCAAATTGAATTCACAGATGAAGGTTTTCCATATTTTGCACATTAATGTATTTTAATTATGATGCGTGTTTAATTCATCAAATTAACTCTGAAAATTACTGTAAAATTCTATCTAAAGACACAGAAGCATTATCTTTCTGAAAAAACCTCAGATGGAATCCAATTAGGAAAGTGAGTGTAGATTCCTTTTCCGTTGCAAAACGAAATCCACAGTTTGGTCAAAAAAGCGTGAAAAAGAGACACCAGACATTTGATTAACACGTAAACAGAACTCACAACCTAAAAAAAAGACAACCTTCCGTATAGCCGTCGGATAGGAAAAGCGATTCCTATCTCAACTAAAATAATCGCAAACTATCTCCATTTCACGGCTTATTAAACGCTTTTGCGCTCGCGAGTCAAGAGAGCGTAAAGAGACCCCCTTGGACGTCAGAGAAAGGGTTTCTGCTCTTAAACGCTTGTCGTCCATGGTGATGCTTAGCCGAGCGTGGACATAAGTGTAAAGATTTTCGTAGCGTGTTGGCTGGACCAGAGAGAAGGTAGGAAAGAGAATGGAAGAGAGGATTTTAACACTGAGAAAGATAGAGAGAGAGAGGGAGGTAGAGAGGGGAAGGTTTAGGAAGGTGGCAGAAGCTGGACGTCTCGGTAAGGGACTTGAACATGGTTCAACCCCGGAGGGGAGGCTTATACGGGGGGATAGCATGGAGTAATGGTGCATAGCGAAGGGGAATGAGAGGCAGAACGGGAAGAATTAAGAGGAAGGAAGAGGTGGGGAGGATGTGAGAGGCGGAAGGGGGGGAGGTGAGAGAAGAGAAATGTGAGGTCACTGAGAACAAGAGACCAAAGAGGATTAGGA
The DNA here is from genome assembly GCA_036926305.1 of Uropetala carovei. Classification (NCBI taxonomy): domain Eukaryota; kingdom Metazoa; phylum Arthropoda; class Insecta; order Odonata; family Petaluridae; genus Uropetala; species Uropetala carovei. Next base: position 920,861 of record JAXCHB010000020.1, read on the forward strand.
AGAAGTTGATATGGTGTGTGGTGAAAGGAGGTTTTTGGTGGGATGGGATGAAAAAGGGGAGGAGGGCGAGAAAATGGGGAGGAAGAGGGATTTGGGGTGCTGGGACGGTGCGGTCTTAGGTGTCTTACGAGATAGGATGGTGGTTTGGTGGAGGGAGGATGAAGGGAGGAGGGAAAGAATAGGGTGCATAGGAGAAGAGGAAGGAGGTGGATTGAGTGTGTGTTTAAAGCAGGTTAGGTTTCTGCGAAGGGACGCTCTCGTCTGGTGGATAAACGTCATATTTTCCCCGGAAGCGGGAAAAAGAGGCATCGCGCGATTAAACTCGAATAAGCGAGGTGACTGTTAACTGGCTGTTATTCCTCCTTTAGATTAATATTCATGAATGCCACAAATAAATGATAATTTAATGAGAATAAAATATATACATTCGTATAAAAATTAATTTCATTGGCAAATGAATTTCTTCGGAACTAATGTATGAGGTAATATATTTATCATTATTCCACCTCATTATTTATCAGTTTTAACCATGGATAACATTGAAATATTTCGGTAGGCCAAGCATAATTGGTGTAAATTTTATGCGAAAAATTTAATGAGTGATGACGAGATGTTAAGTAGAAATTTATATTCTATAGGTGGAAAAATGGATTTAGATAATGCTTCAAATAAAATAATTTTTCAATTGGGAATGAATACAATTTGTGCTGAAATAAGTTCTTAAAATGAATGCATAAATGTTGTCCGTTAATGAGTTTGGCCGTAATTATTAAAATGGGGGTAGTGAAGAAAGTACCAACATTTCTATGGCTTTTAAATTATAATAACCATAATTCCATTTTAGCATCTTGATTACCGAAATCTGTTGCTTTAGCGACTAAATAAAGCATATGCATGTAAAGTAAACATAACATTATTGAAAATCTGTTATTTATATAAGTTGTAGTTATTTTTAATACGCTTAAGATTCATACATACGTACACTATAGTAGGAAATTTTAATTTTCATTGAATGACGGATGAAAATTATGTTAAAAATCATAAATCGTTCATAACAAAATTAAAAATCCATTTTCCTGGCGCAGGCATTAAAAAACGTATTTTTAAATACGAGCACTAATGGGTCTACTGTGTATATTGTTAGAGTGTAAAATACTATAACGTGAAATATACTTTTATAATCGCGTCAGATAAATTCCTAATAGTAACCGTGACTGCATCTCTTTAACACATTGCGTTTGAATAGGACATTTTAATTATCCCTTTTAATTTCGACTTTCTAGCAAAAACTTAAAGGAAAAGTTTTATGTTCCCGAAAAAAAGCATTAACATTTTCACCGTTGAGAGTATTACGCTGTTAGTTGGAATCATCCTCGATATTCCTCGGACCTTTCAAAACTGTAAAGATAAAAATCACAATACATTAACTTAGGAAAATATTTGCCTCCTCTTTCTTTCTCTCTCTCTCTATCTTTTTGTATCGCAACATTCCTTGGCCCCTTTATTACTAGCAAGTTACCCGTACCCATAATATGCACAATGAAATTCTCAACTCACCTACTCTTCCCAAACCTCTTCCTCTTTCCGTAAACCTGTCTCTCTCTCTTCACATTAACCCCATATCCAATATTTCAAATCCACAAGGTCACCACTATTCTGAACTCATACGCGGTACTCATCAACGCAGTGGAACACACTGCGTCTAAATCGAGAATAACCTCTGTTTTACAGGTGATAACACGAGCTGGGCTAACGAAATTTCATCGCGGTTTCTGCCGTCAAAGAATAGGTATTTGGAGCCACCTCTATGGCTAATGCACGAGATACAATTACATCATAGGGAGTAAAGGCTACTCATCGAGAGCATTCTCATGTTCCACAAAAATCAATCAGTTTGCTGAATGTAATGTACAGGCTCGTCTGAAATTGAGAATTAAGGTCAGAAGAAATATATATTGATTTAATTATAATGAAGTTTTACTCTATATCGAACGTCTACAGGTCAAACTTCTAAACAATTCAACCTAGAGTATTAAAGAATTCATAAGCAGGATGTATTAACACCAATGGAAAAAATATCTTCTTTGAATAATCAAATGTTTTAGTTTCAGATTCGTTGACTGAGGTCGTTCATACATCTATAATTTTTCAACCGATAGTACATGTCAAGTCGCTTGATTAAATAATTAAATCGGCCATGCTTCAGATATCGAACATTATTATTCGACCACGAAATCATTATGGTTAACCGCTATGACTAACACTATTCGTTAAAGAAAAAGTATATACAATTTTTACAAATTATATCTACGGAAACGACTTACATACGGCTCAATCTTTCCCTCTGCATAAATTAAGTCGACAAGTGTACACATGCAACTGCAAAACATTTCTAAGGATACGCCGCGTTTTGAAATGAATCGGAGAAGGAAATAATACACTATTCTCTCTCATCGACTGCAGCAGCTAACTCTCCCCTCCATATTTTCTTGGTCCAAACAGTTGAACGAGAGCCTGGTACGTCGCTACCAATCAAAGGACATGGACACAAAATATCCTACGACAGAACCAATGCCTTCACCTCCTACGGAGGAAGGGGCGCAGGGAAAGCCACCTCCTACGACGGGGAAGGTCACGTGGACATCGGTCCTGGAGGCGGACATCGAAGGATCTTCGTTTGTAGACGGCAGACTTCATCTGCGATGCGTCGCGACGCTATTCGCCGTGTGGAGTGATTCAGCAGAGACGGTGCTCGAGGAGGAGAGGCCGAGACTCGCCTCCGTGTTGGGCACCAGAGAGTCATCACATGGACGAGGTAAGAAAACTCAAAAACTATCACAACTACGGACGATTTTCTGTCTTCCATACTGTCGTGATATATGCCCAACAATATCTCATTTTAATAGAGTCAATTTAGGATGCCATCTAGCCTGGGAGCGATGCAGTTACATTTGAGATACGCAGCACCAAATTCCATGTTTTCGTGATGGGAAAATATCTATTCTTGTTTCACCTGGAAATTTAACACAATCCGATAAACCTCATTGTATTTAAATGTGGAATCATATGGTATGCGTTAAACATTATTTTTACAAAACCACTGTATATGTATTAAGGAAATAAGAACTTAAGTGTAAAAATCTGAAAATATAAATACTTGATTTTTCAATGTTTAGGCGCGTTTCGCTTCCAGGGTGAGCGCATATAGTCGTCAGTCTGTCCGTCCGTCTGGACTTACAATCTCCTATATATTTATAAAAGTTTGTTTGTTTGTTTATTTGCGCATCTATACATTTCCACACCTTTAAAGCTAGAGCAATCAAACTTTCAAGAGATACTTTCTTCACAAATAGGAAGGCCGTGCAGGGCCACCGAGAGGGTGGGGATACCGGGGAAAAATCCCCGGGGCGCGGTATTAGGATCTGTCATAAGGTTTTCCTATCGCAATACGGGGGTACAACCAATAAAAACTGGCGGCGTTTTCTCCATTTCCCATTTCCATTTCTCAGATTTGGATTTGGGTTTTACCAACTCAAGCCACTGCTGTTTTATCACCCCTTAGTACCCTGAAACTCCTCCCCACTACTCTTATTTTTCTCTCCTTCGGCAAATTCCGGTTTTGGGCCCGAGGTCCGGACCCACAAGCACTCGGAGTGTCGTCGTACGGTCAGTTCTAAAGAACAATATTTTTCCTCCCAATTTTTTAGAGATGGGAAACTAAATTTTATGCGTTGAATCGTACAATTACGAAATCGCGATCATTCAGTGACAAACATAATGTTACGCTATTATAATATACAGACAAATTTATACGTAAATATTATGAAGGAAAAAGTTGCGATGTTTGTAAATAAAATCAGGAGGAATCTAGAAAAATGCCTAGAACGCAAACACGGAACGATTATGATGGGAAACTCTCTTTCGGAGGATGGATTATCGGTATGGCCCCTATAAATGTAAATTTTATGAGAATTTATTAGTTAAAGTACTATAGGGACATCTGGCGATCGGTATTCATTCATACTAATTGTAAAATCTACTCTCACGTAATTCGTACTTTTGGACTCTGTTGCAGCGCAAGATACGTAAATATTACGAAGGAAAAGGTTGCGATGTTGGTGAAAAATCAGGAGGAATCTAAAAAAAATGCCTAGAACGAAGACGATGGGAAACTCTCCTTCGGAGGATGGATTAAAAATATTATGGCGGACCTCACAATGCATAGTGTAGGAAATTCCGATTCAAATATGGTCGACTGTTATGACAAGTACCGACTGTTTTTACGCGTTGCTGTTTTGGTACTAAAATGCATTTTAGGTGTTAATTTGGAAAACCAAATTTAAAAACCATGACATGTAATTTCGCAAAAAAATTATTGATGAAAAACCTACACGTATCGACGGCAATTCAATTTCGTCGAATATTTTATTTTTACAAATTCGCTGTTTATCGAAATTAATCGAATCATACCAAGTCTAATTATGATGTGATACATAAAGTAGCAATAAATCTGTAAGCAGTCCCAGTGGACATGTTGATAATCCAGGTATATATGCCAACGTCCACTCACGAAGAAGAAGAAATTGAGATGTATGAACAAATTATAGTCGTTTCACCAGCTAAAGTCTCTTTGCCTTGAAGACGCCAGTTAGCAGCAGCCAATAGGAGACGGTTTGTTTAGGAAGGTAGTGGGAAGGAGCCCAGTCTCACTCCTGCTCTCGAAGAGATCACATCGGGATGCGTTGCCGTTAGAAATTGCGTAGTATATCAGCTGAAGGCGAAAATCCGCAAGAGCTGGCAACGCGCACCGGTATCTGCTGTCCCGCACGAAAGTTGAGAGGGGCGATGGAAGGGGAACGTGATTGGCTACTTGCTCTAAGTAGGCCAAGAGACTTTAGCTGGTGAACCGACTATAACGAGGGACGAGAGTCACGAATGGCGCAACCGGCCAAAACAGCTCGGCCCAACCAGCCAAAACAGCTCCATGACGAAATAACCCAATGGTAAAGATCGGCCAAGAGGCGGTCCGGGCGGGGATATCAGACCACATTTTTAGGTATTTTTAAAAATTTTGAAGTCAGTCACGACATTAATTCACGATAAAGAAACTTATTACATGTATATTGATATAATTCATTGATTACTGTCCTGGGCCTGACGAGAGGCCACGTTTTTTTTACTTTCTCCAAACGTAGTATGGGAAAGTATTGTGATCACGAAAAAAATCGACTTCGAGATTTCAACGGAAATACACGTTTTGAGGTCCCTAGAACACGTTTAGACTATTCTCGGAATGATGTCTCTGTGTGTGTGTCTGTGTGGATGTATGTGATAGTGGGCGCTCTAACTCAAAAATTACTTGTCATATTAATACCAAATTTCATATATAACACTTTAGCATGAGCAGAAAGAACTGATTAGCTTTTGGACAATAACGGTTAACCGGAAGTCGAGGTTTATTCGAAACCCGATTCGGTTTTTGCGATATTTCTCCGTTAAAACATCATTATTGTATATACAGTTCTACATAAAGGTTATAGAGAATGTAATTTCCTACAACTTTCATTTGAAACAATTTTCCATAGCAGGTACTGTTTAGGAATTATTTATAAATAATCGGTTTTTTCGGTTTCCGTCAAATATCTCCTTTAAAACGTCGTAATTGTTCATCTTCGTGAGGACCAAAGTTGTAGAGAATAATATTTATTCCAAGTTTTGTTTGAAACAAATTTTCGTAGAACTATCCACTTCCGAGATATTCAACTTTTTCGTAATTTCCAGTATACAGCGCCACGACCATGTAGCGGTGAATTCTGTAAACATTCAAAATATACCTAATTTACGGCAATAAGGACGACTGTATTCTTTAAAGATAAGAAATAATAATTTTGCCTTATAATGCTATTCATAATAATTTAAATATCTATTCCCCAAATATAGAGAAAGTCATGTGTTGGCCACTTAAAACAGAGAAAAGCGGTCCGGAAATGTTATTTGCCCCAGGGCCCGCGCTGGCTCTCGGCGGCCCTGGCCGTGGGCTACTTTTTAATCCCAAATGTTTTATATTAATTGTACAAAAGCAAAATAACTTTGTATGCTAATGGCAAAGAGTGAATGCTAGAGATGGGTCAGAAAGAACGGAACAGTTATTTTCGAACTGTTCTGATGCCTAAAATGTTCAATAAAATAACTATTCTCATAAATTTTCTGTTCTCAAAGAATACACAGTGAGAAAGGTGGAAAATGACTACTTCCTAATCCGTAATTGTACGGCGGGGACTTATTAAAATACGCGTATTTACCCAAGTCCTACTATTGATTTGAATCAAATTTGGTAGGATTATGGAGCACTCCCAGAAATAATTCATACGTGGTTTTTGTTTCTCTCTGCCCGTTTTATTCAAAACGGCGGCCGAGTGAATTCTTAAATAGCATGTTTCATCTAGAATTTTGATCAGATTTGAACCAAATTCCCCCGGGCAACGCTGGGTATTTCTGCTAGTCAAAGATAATAAGAAAATCGCAAAAATGAATCACGTAAGCCTGTCAGGGGTACCACTTAACTGGTCACAAAAAATGAACTTTCCGTCATATCTCGTAAAATATTGCTCATGTCAAAATATTTTTCAAATAAAACTTGTATAACTGGTAAATTAGAGTATTTCTTTTCCTATATATTTTTATCGTAGGAGTAGCCGTTATCAATAAAATCAAACAAGAATGTCTTAATTCGAGTTGAACTTTGAAATTTTCTTGCATGGTTACTTCTTCATTGTTGCTATCATAAACAATCTCACAAACAAACGTTTAATTTCCTTACGTGTGCATGCAATATTTTTAAATAGGAAGAAAATGGATTATTTATGATGAAGAAAACAACTTTAAAACGCTATTTCCCATTGCACGAAACGCGCCCATTTGTGATACGCTGTACACTTTACTAATTTGTTTATATTTAAGTGCTTATTTTTTATTTATTTTCAGCCATTGTACGAGCCCGATAATTCTATAGTGAATTAGTCTGTTCATATTACTACGTAGTTTACGAAATTTTCTCGAAGATGGAAAAATTCTTCTCCTGACAGCAATAACTGTAACAATAATAACTTTCTAAAATTTAGTTCGAATAATAACTTGAATGAATGAGCCCTTCCCTAGTTCCTTCCATTTCTTCTTCCTACGTTCACCTGCTCCCTTTATTTGCCCTCGATGCCAACTTCCTCCTACTCGTTCCAAACGGGGGAGGGGGGACACTTTAATTAAGGTTTTGTATCTCTCTCCCCTCCACTTCCTCGCAATGCGCCACCTCCTTCCCCCCAATCCCTCCACCCACCACCACCACACGCCGCCTCCAGAAACGGTTTTGGCAATAATGCCCAAGAGGTAGTTAATCCCCCTCATTGTTGAGATTTGTGAATAGGGGGGAGAGAGGTTTTAGGGGGCAGCTTACTATAGACGTTAGCTTAGTACAGACATCAGTGGCAAACAACAATTAAGCTGAAAAAATATAACGGCTAAAAGAACACCCGAAGTTTTATCCGAATCGGATAGAAAAGGTTCTTCGAGAAAAAACAAAAGACGTACTTTCTTCGGAAGTGTTTGATTCTTTTTTTCCAAGAATTTCAGGATCCCCTAAATTTATTGAATGGATGGATATGGTTTATTTATTTCTGTATTTCATGAACTCTCGAGTTTATCGACTCACCGCGTTATTTTAACTAATTAAAATTTACGGCTGCATAACTCTATTTTTTCAATTCTCATCAAAGTGAAATATTTAAACAATCCCTTACCTAATGTTATTGTTCTCTTGTTTTTGGGAAACCTTCCGATCAATGATTTTAACAAAAACCAAATTCTGTAAAAAGTTGCATAACTGAGCAATTCAGACTGCAAACTACGTAAACATTTTAGAAAACTGAAATTATAAGACGCTGGTGAGGGAGAATAATTCGTTTATGAAGGTATTTCTTATACTGGAACTTTGGCATTTTATACAAATAATTAATAGCCAAGATCAAAAACTATAAAATATTACAATCATTATTACAATTATAATTTAGGTTCTTTACGCATACTTGTTGTGATGCTAGTTTCTAGAACATGTAAACTGTTGCTTCGTACACGTATATGAATATTAGCATGCATATCTAACAATGAGTAAAATAAATGACCAATTGCAGGCTCAGATTGTTTTACGCCACATCAATATAAACACATTCGGTGAAGATAACCAACTTTATTAAAAGCAGGTAAGCATGTATTCTACCATAATAGGTATAAAACAACACAGTAGCGTTAAATGCATTGCCCCTGATAACGTCTAACAGCACGCAGGTAACGATCGGTTTTCTCCTTAAGCATATCTCAGGAGATAAAAAAATAAACAAATGGTGATGGTGTTGAAGAAGCTCCAACGTTGAGAAAGGTAACTCAGGTTTTCCAACCAGAGCACCTGCACACCGTCATGACGAAAATTCTCACGCATTAGATGCAACAGAATAGTGGACAAGGCATCCGTTGGAAAAATGAAAAAAAAAAACTAATGAAAAATATATCATTCACTCCCTTTATGGCCCTGGATGTAGTGAAAGAGAGCGAAAGAGCGCAGAAAAGACTATTACCGCGCGGAGGATTTCAAAAGAACCGGAGATATATGAAAGTGGAGGGAGAGGGAGAGAGACGGGCAGGAGTGAAATTGAACGACGGAGTTGAGAGGGAGGAGAGAGGCTGGAAAGGGAGAGAAAGTTTTTTCGAGGATGAAAGTGAGAGAAAATAGATACAGGGGAGAGGGATGCGGAAGGGAGGAGTGAGAAAGGATGGTAAGCAAATGGGGTGAAAGGGAGGCAGAGAGGAAGAATTGTGAGAGGTAAAGAGAGATAGGGGAAAAAGAATGGGGAAACAAGTAGAAAGGTAAGGGCGAGAATGGAGAAGCGAAGGAGTTTAAAAATGAGCAGAGATTTAGAGGGAGGAAGGAGAATTTTTAAAAAAATACGTGACACATACATTGCACAAACTTTCTCATATCCCCACGCTTCTATTTTACGCAAAACAGCTAATTTTTAAATGCATACATCGGTGGCGTGTGCAGAATTTTCCTGAGTGGGTGGGTCCAAATTCTATTCTTAAGGAACAAAAATGAAACTCAATGTTAAAAAGCTGAAACAATTTTTATATCATTATTAATAATTAGTAACTAAATATCGAGGGATTATAAATGGGGAATATAGAAGTGAATTTTAAAGTGGCAGAACCAATATTGAACGGTTAATTCATTTATTGACGTATGTCTTACTTCTTAAGGGGGTCCAGACTCCATGGATCCCCCTGCGTACCCCACTGGCCATACATTTTCGCACGCGGAAGATGTTTTTCAGATTTTTGTTTCGTCTTAACAGTAGTGATTTTAGACTGTCACTCAATGACAGGCAAGAGTGGATTTCAGTGGAGGGAGGAAGGTGATGCTCGATTTTGAGGAATAATATCTATGCAATACAGTTTATAGCTTCAATCCCTATAATGGATTAAATATTATGAACAATCTGTGAGATATATCGACATTTCGTAAAATAGGAAAGAATTAACTACCCTCCAATGTTATGCGATATGATTCATTTTAACAATGGTTCTAATCCATTTGATATATATATATATATATATATATACACACACACACAAGATTCTTTATGAATTCGTTAAATGGTTTAGCCCAAAGAGACGCACACTCACAGAAAACTGCAGAAAAACGAATGAGAAAAACTAATTTTTCGATCATAGAGACACATAAAACCTAAAATTCATCAAAACTTCCAAGCCAAATTTTTTATCGCCACAATATTATTACTTTCGCCATATACTTAGCATAGAAAAAGTATTGTATTCTTGAAAAAAATCTATTTTGAGATTTCAACGGAAATGCACGTTTTGAGGTCCATAGAACACGTTTTGACTATTTTATCGATGCTGTCTGTGTGTGCGTGTGAGTGTGTGTGCGATAGGAATATTGTGGGCGCTCTAACAAAAAAATTAATTATCAAATCAGCGCAAAACTTCATAAAGATTTTTTATTAGCAAATAAAGATTTGAAAAGGTTTTAGCTGAAACTGATCCGCCGGAAGTGGATGTTTATTCTAGTTGTTTTACCGTTTTTTCCTAAAATCTCCTTTCAGACTCAAATGTCATAAATAGCTGTAATTACAAAAGCTACATATAATATAATTTTCTATAACTTTTGTCTGAAACAAATTTTAAAAACCGATAGTTTAAGAGATATTTTGATTTTTTTTACTAAACAAATACGTTGCTGTTTCCGTTGCTATGATAAAATTTTCTAATTGTTGATATCGTTGCGTACGCTGCCAAGGGAAATTTGAATTGCGCATCGACATTTTGTTATCCATAGAATAAGCTAGCAATTTAATTTACTTATTGTTTTTTTTTTAAATAAAGACTGGGTATTGAAAATGTTTTTAAATTAATCGCGATTGTAATCGCTGATAATTATTTCTGAGAACGCTGACGTCGAGATTAAGTACGATATATTCATTGCTCTGTACGGAGAAAGTCATGTGTTGGCCACTTCAGATTTTTCACATACTATATTTCGTGTAGGAGAAAGTAAAGGAGTCTGAAGGAGGAAAAGGATATAGAGAGAGGTTCAGCACGCTAAATAAAAAAATTCAGATGGAAGATATAGAAAACGGGCGAAAGTAAACGAACTCAAGCGAAAGAGATCTGCGAGCTGAAAAATATGAACAGCCGAACGGAACGAAGTGTTGAAGGGGGGTACTGCGGCAGTGCGGAATGATACAAAAGCGAGGAAAGGAAGTATAGATAGTCTCCCCTTCTTCCTCCCAGCGTGCGTTTGTGTGCGTGATCGATGTAATATGCTTTGAGGGGTAGGAGATAAAAAGAACGCGTGGGAGGGAACAATGGTGTCTTCCCGGAAAGGGAGGTAAAAAAGAGCGAGGGAATGCGAAAGGCCAGATGAGCACCGTTCCCGGGCGATGCAAGAACGAGAGTGCGATCCTAAGTGGAGGGGGCTAAAGAGAAGAAACGAAAGTCGAAAGCCACGGAGAAATAAGGAAAAGCCCGACGTTAGAAAAACCTAAGGCAAAAAAAAACCGAGGCAAGAAAAACAGGAAAAAGTGGAGATTGGAGGTCCGAAGGCATGCGAGAATGCAGAGGGGGTAGGAGTGGGATATACACAGAAAAACACGAAAGAGAAAATATAAATAAGAAAAGAAAGAGCATAAAGAGATCGAAAGTTTGCTTTGCCTGGAGGGTTTCGTTAATGGATCCCTCCATCGCGTGCTAGACGAAGGAAGGGCGGTTGGTTTAAACGTGGAGGTTCTGATGAGGGCGATGAAAATGAGTCATAAAATCGTCCGTGAGTGAGAAATTTCTGGGTCAAAAAAGACGTTAGGGGATAAGGTACCTGACTAAAAGAGAGGAAGAGGAGATGGAGAAGTGATATGGAAAACGAGAGGGGGAGAGAATCGGAAAGGGAAATGATTTTGGAGAGGGAAAACATAGGAGAGGAGGTGAATCGGTGAAAGAAAGGAGAAAGGATGAGAGTGGAATAGAGGAGGAAAGAGTGGTAGAGAGGAAGAAGGGATATAAGCGAGAGAGAGAGAGGAGAGAGGAAAGGGAGAATGAGGTAGTGGAAGAGATGGAAGGAGAGAGAGGGCAAGAGAAAGGAGTTATAGAGGGGGGTAAATGTGGGCATGCATGTGTGTGTGTATGTGCCTGTTTCGAAATGGCCAAGGGAAGAGCAGGTGCGTGGAGTAACGGCCGCGAGAATTGGATGCGAATGGCTGCATAAAGTAGGAGGAAAGCGAAAGAGTGGAGTGGGATGGAAGAAGGGAAAGAGAGAGAGAAGAGTGAAAGGGGAAAAGGGAGGTGAATAAAACAGAGTAGAAGTGGAATTGAGATAGAGAGAGAGAGAGAGAGTTGAAGGTGCGAATTTGAAGTTGAATACGAAAGAAACTAAAAAGGAATAAAGAAAGAAGCAGTAATGCAGGGAGGAGGCATGCGATTGAAGGTAGGATGAGTTTTTTTTTCCTGAATGAGGTTGAGCAATAAAAAATGGAGGATCAAATTTTTCTGCCTAGGGAGATGGGAGATGCAAAAAGAGAAAAACTGATGAATTGACATAAATTACACTATTATCATCATAAGTAATATGTTAGCAGACAGCTCTAAGAATATAGGTAAAACCGTATTTTTCCATATTTGTCTTCCGCAAGTTTCACTGTCTTTGAGATTCCTTCGGTCATCTCTTTATTCATGGATGATCTTCCTCCTTCTTCTTAGTGTCATTACCATTCTATCATTTTTCAAAATAAATACCTCGCTACTGTAATTCCTGTTATTTTTTCATTTTACACTTTTTATAACAGCCAAGGCATTTTTACTGTTCTACATGTTCTAGATATTCCCAGAGCACAAGATTTTCCTATATGCATTTCCATATCATACATTTTCCAGTTTATCACCTATCAATTTACAATTTTCTGGAATTCTTTTTACTTACCTGGCAACACTGCTCGGTAATCCAGTTATTTTTACTACCTGATATTGCGTCGTACAATTTTTAGATCACCTGCATCTATAAACGTAGCATAAAACCTAAACATATGTTTAAATCTATAAGAGGCATATAGCAATTTCGTATGCTGAAGTCCTGCACTGAACTAGAATGAGAAGACGTCAGAGGAAAAGCGGTGCATGAGTAAATATCGTCATCCAGCGTAATTCTTAGTTAACGAGGATATGTTTCGTGGTCGAGAAAATGTATAGGTCGTGTGCCACCGTTTGTAAGCGTCTTTTATCGATCTTATAAGGATATTCATTCTCGATGTATGAAGTGGCGGAAATGAATCATCGAAGCTTTCTTCCACGAGTAATGCCTCTCATGCAATTACGACCAACTTTTTTTACGTCTGTCAACACGTAAGTAATTTGTCAAACAAAAATCTAAAATATAGGTATCGTATCAATTTTTTGGCGCGTTTCATTTCCAGCATGAGCGCCTATTAGCGTCTGTCCGTCCGTCCGCATGTTCGTTCTCGGTTTCTGCGGAACGGATTTTCGTGAAATTTCATTTAAGGACTTACAATAAAAGATAATAAGAAGATCGCAAAAATGAATCACGTAAGCCAATCGGGGGTACCACTTAACTGGTGACAAAAAATGAACTTTCCGTCATATCTCGTAAAATATTTCTCATGTCAAAATATTTTTCAAATAAAACTTGTATAACTGGTAAATTAGAGTATTTCTTTTCCTATACATTTTTATCCTAGGAGTAGCCGTTATCAATAAAATCAAACAAGAATGTCGTAATTCGAGTTGAACATTGAAATTTTCTTGCATGGTTACTTCTTCATTGTTGCTATCATAAGCAATCTCACAAAAATAAATTTAATTTCCTTACGTGTGTATGCAATATTTCTAAATAAAAAGAAAACGGATTGTTTATGACGAAGAAAGGAAATTTAAAACACTATTTCTCTTACGTACACGTAGGTATATCATTTATATCAAATACTCCATTGCACGAAACGCGCCCATTTGTGATACGCTGTACACTTTCCTAACTTGTTAATTTAGCCCTAAATAAAATACGCTCGCGTGGTTATGTTGTTTTAACTCTTACCAACGCTGCATAACTGAGCTATTTTTCACCTGCGCCCATTCTCGTTTTTACTAATCCATCGGTAGCGCCACAGTTGCCTTGCTGACTCCGTCTCATCTTTTAATAACGTGGTGCCATCTTCCTTGCATAAATATTCTTGCCAACATGAATTCCAATAACCTAATTCATATCCCATCCATCATCTCCCGATTAGTTTAAAGCGTTGTTGCTCCGCGAAATTACTCAAGTCTCGCGACTCAAAATCGTCCTTATATCAAATGAGCTTATAGTTCTAACATTCCTGGAAGATATGCATATATAAACTAAAAATACCAAATATTCCATGTTGCATAGTTACCAAACTACCTTATAATATAAAAGACAGTGTCACAATGTCACTTTGTCATGTAATGCTTTTTGAAGCTTAATATCTCGCAAACGACTGAACCGAATTTGATGAAATTTTCAGAATAGCATTATGATATAACAACAAAAAGTTTTCATGTATCGAACTCGAGATCAAAGACCCGGGTTCGATTCCAGGAGATAATTTCCATTTCCCATTAGATAACACGTAAAAATGGACATTTCGACGTGCAGGCTTTCATTCTTTTTAAATTAAAATTAGAAAGAATTGACCTATAATCATCGGATATAAACTATTTTGAAGAAAACATTATAAAGTGTTTTATTCTGCTCATCTTTTTCCACCTACAGTTCGAAATTTCTCAATGTAAACGTTTAATTCACACAGTTTGAGAAAATCTTGCCATTTTAAGGGGATGTTGCCTTTCCTACCAATTCCATTTTTAGACATCTATATCATATTGTTAATTCAAACCGTATGGGTATAAACGTGCTTTGAGTGTTTTTAATACGAGAGAGGGGGGGGAGAAAGAGGTTGAGGGGGGAGCGAGAAGGAGGGGGAGAAATGAGGAGGGGGAGAGGGTGTGAGAGGGAGAGGGGTGTGAGAGGAGGGGGAGAGGGAGGGAAAGAGAGGTAACTATTTTAAGTTCAACTAAAGATAGCCCGTCAACAACAGAATATTCACTAGAAATGCTGTACCTATATGACAAAATATTTCATATGTAAAAGTGTGATAATTATTTTAAATAAAAATAATAATAATCTATCTATCTCTCTATAATTCTTCCGTTGATATTTCAACGGGCATTACACTAGTTATCAATATTTACTATCTTCTGTGTTAGGTTTTTGAAAAAGACAATATGATTTTTCTTCTATAAAAAGAGACAAAAGGCATTATAAACATTTTTGTGAATGACAGAATGGCATATTGGTTTTTATTTTAATAGAAAATTTTGATGCTTCAGGTTCTTGTTTAGGATACTTTATGTTGTTAAAAAAAATTTTTAACCGACTACACAGGTTATTTTACTTTCCACGTCAGAATTTTTAGTATATTATTTAGTATATTATTTCAAGCTACATGAAAATTATTATTATTTTTTATGATTCAGAAATAGCATGTATAAGAGATAAGAGATACGGAACCGGTTTTTTAAGCAAAAGCCTCTTTTATAAAACAAATCTGTAACAATGCCAATATACATTTTTTCAGTCTTAATTAGAATATGGACATAATTCTCAACCGAGGATATACGAGTATACGGTCGAACCTCGCAAAATAATACTATTTCTTCGCTTTTCCATTTAATCAAGACTTCCAAAGAATGGAAAGTTATTTAATGCCTTATCTAAAGATAAAAATATTGGAGCGAAATTCCAATTTAACGGAACGCTGAAATCTGATTTTTTTAAATCACGCATAATTTCAAAAGTTATTCCGAAAAGAAGGAACGAAAAAAAAAACGAAAAATCCCACATCTACCCTTAAGGCAAACATGATGGAGGGAAACACCGTTCCCGCTTAAACAAAAGGGCAGCACACAGTCGCTTTCCCTAAGGGAAGCAACGAAATCAACCGAGGGATAGTGAGAGAAAGAGCTTTTGCGGGATTCCTATCACTCAGATCGTCACACGTAGGTAATTAAAAGCGAGCCTGAACCTCCTCCTTTTGTCATAATGTGTATTTCAGCTCACGGTTTTGCCTTGGGACTTGTACAGGGAAAAAATATGATTGGAAGACTTGTAGTTACGATCGGAGGAATAAATACCGAAACGAAAGCAATCAAAAAGTGAGGTAAACGACTTGTCCCTTTCACTATCTCTGTCCTTTCCTCCCTCCTGTCCTTCCTCTCATCAACCCCACGTGTTTCCATCTCTTTTTCCCTCCGTGCCGATCTCTTAAATTCAAAAATCTATACTCCTGATCAAATTTCCTTTAGTGGCAAGAAAAATAAAATTTATATTTTTACAAAAATTCTCCCACCTCCCTCCCTCCCTCTCACGCCCTTCCTTCATCCGACTCATCCCCTTTTCCTTCAAACTCCGCGAGCCCACACTTTTACCCCTACGTTATAATTAATGTGAGCCCCTAGCACACGCTCTCACCCCCCTCATTAGTCGACAACCTCGTCAATGATAATAGGTACACAACACGGAAACGTATCAGACGACAGTGTGTATTTGTGTGTTTATAGGCGTTGCTAGGATGTATCCGTTATTGCAACGGTCTAAGCGAAAAGACGCGAGGGGTGTGTGTGTGTGTGTGAAGGAGTCGAATTGTTCGAATCACATTCTCATTAATCTCATTTGTTTTTCCTGAAACCTACTGGAAAGCATCTCTCTCTTTCTGTCGCAATCAGACACCTCCCTGTCCATTTCTCCCTTCTCCTCCGAAAAGGGTCGCGTTTCCCGTTGCCCTGGTAGCCAATTAGTCGCTCCACCTCTCGCTATCCTTCTCTCGCTCTCATCTCACTCCCTTTCACTCGCTACCCTCGGTTGTGTAATGAGATGAGGCAAACTATGCGACCTTCAAAGCTAGCAAACAAACTAAATGTCGACAATCGGGCACTCGCGTGGGGCATCTGCAAAGGGTAGGTGTGCATGGGTGAGGAGGGAGTAAAACGGCACAGGAGGCTGTTAGATCGTATGCCCGTGCGGTGCAGTGGACCAAACTTTACATCGGATGCAAGAGTTTTATTTCCCCTTTGTCGTCGCGAGCAATCTAATGAAATTCCCTTGCCGTGACACTTGTGTTTAAAAAAATTTTTAAATTGGTGTCAAAATTTCTCGCGCGTAATCTAATACGCGTGTTCCGACAGGATTTTTTTAAAAATTTTAAATCCTTGATGTCTTTATCGCTGAAGGAGGGATAATTGAGGTAAATGTTTCAAGGGGCGCTTCTTTATTTTTTGCGTAATAAGTTTTACTCAATCATTGGAAAAGCTCTCGAGGAGGGAAAGAAATGAAACCAGGAGTCATTTAGAATGGTAATTCCTGCCGAATTAGTTAAATCCGTTTTTTCCCTCCTCTTTAAGGATTAACTTGTTTACTTTCCGTTAAAAATCCAATCTAGGCCGACTAATGGACTAATCTTTGAGAAAGCTCCTTTGCAATAGGGCGCCAAAATGTTTTCGGTAGGCTTTAAAAATTACATCGGTCGAGTAAAAGTTGAGGAAAACCTGATCAATTGGCTACTTAGAAAACGGAGGGATATTTTTTGCAATTTCCTTAATTTGAGAGGGAGAATAATTCGTCACTCGGGAGTTGGCAAGTAAAATGAATTACTAACGTACAGGACTGAATTCTGAAACTACGCTGGAAACAAAATATGCTAATTATTCGAATTACTGCTTTATCAAACAAAATTTAGGGGACGTGGTAATATTTAAAATAGTAGAATTTCGTGTTAGTTTCCTAAATTGAACTTCTATCTGAAAATGTGACCACTTTGATACGAGTCGAACTTGAGAAAATATATTATTTGAGCGTATAAATTCATATTTCGCTTAAAAATTCACGAAGAGTTAGAATTGCAAGCGACCAGTCGTACAATTTTTAGCGAATCGCTAACGAGTTTTCGATAAAACGATCGTCGAATTGTCGCGAATGTTTGGAACGAGGTCGAAAATGTATTTACATTTGATTTTATATTGATAAATATTCTACGGGACCTGGTTAGATTCTCTCAGCGTGCAAAATTAAAAATTGTCCTTCACCAGTCCGTCATTCGCCTCGATGAAACGCACGCCGCTCTTTAGATGAGGTGCTCGGACGCCTTCTCTCCTTTTTCGTGCATTTAACGAAGGTGAGTGAATGAAAATTACATGCGAGGATGATCGGCAATTTTTTCCCTGCGAACTCGGCCGCAGACCAACATTCAACGCCAAAAATCATTCATTGAAGTTCTTTCATGTCAAAAAACATCGATCGAACAAAATCCAACCTGTCGCAAACAAAGAAAATCGTTAAACATTTCATCAACCAAACAATTTAGACTCAAATTTAGTAAGCCAATCGTATAATTTCAACCAAGACCATACTCGAGTCAGCAAAATTAATCAACCTTTCAGTTTCTTTCCATGACCAAGGATCCAGACTAGAAAATCGATCATTTGGTCATAACTGTTCCCTCACGGAAAATCAAAAAACTCACCAGCAATCAAGATTTTCGAGGCAGAATATTGCTTGAAATTACAATAACGGGTGCTTCGCTATGAGAAAGAGGGAGAATAAGAGTGGACGTAATTGGATGAGTGCCCGAGTTTGTAGAGCAATGAAAATAATTTTTTCCAAAAAATGTCGGCGTTTCCTGTTTGCATTCGACTCGTTTCAGGGAGCTACCGCTACGCGTTTCCACCGTCGGAATAAAAAAATTCACTCCCGAGCCACCTTGCTGACTCATCCGGTCGGAGAAAATCATTTTCAGAGCGCCGCAAATTGTTCCCCCGCACCCCCCAACCATCCCAATCTCCCACACCTCACCCCCACCCTTTCCATCCCACAAACATCAACCCTCTCCACCTTCTCAACCTTTCCCCCTCGGAACAAGCCGCGCGAAATATCGACTACCCCGCGAAACATGGGCACACACACACACACACGCATACCCCCTCCCTCATTCCTTTTTACGGCTCAGACCATCTTTTCGGATATTCCAAACCTTCCATCGAGCCCCTCCCTTTACCCCCTACCCCATCATCCTCCCCCCTTCACTCTTCATCCCACACACAGTCGGGAAAAAACACCCATCTTTACACCCCCCCCCCCTCACCCTATAGCAGTCCCACTCCTCCCATTCCACTCCCAGCCACCTGATCCCCAAACCCCCTCCCTCACTCACTCACTCAATGAGTCCCCCACAGCACCATCCTCTCTCCTATCACCCCCATAACCGCGGCTCGGCTCCGCACCAAAAACTCTCACACCTAGACTGTTTTTGTCATCCTCTGAAATAACAATGGACTTAGGACAGAGACATAGGAAAAGGGCATGAGGGAGGAGGAGGGGGAAGAAAGGGGGGCCAGGAAGTGTGGAGGGGGTGTATACTGAAAGCGACAGAGTCCGGGTGGATGGGCTTTGGACAAGTGGGGACGCTTTAGTTGAGAGCGAGAGAGGTAGAGATGATGAAAGGAGAGAGAGAAGCGGAAGAGTTCCCATGGTGAGGGAGGGAGGCAAGTGGAATCGTCGGAAGTAAAGAATGGCCGTGACAGAGAGAAAGAGAGAGTGAGGGCGAGAAAGAAAAATGAGAGGAAAGCTTGAAAGGGAGAGTAAAGTGCGCGGTTAAGAGGACGTAACGTTTCAAATAAAAAAATATTTAATAACGAGAGAGTAATTTTAAAACGTGGAGAGGGTTCGAAGATTGGATTGCGAAAGGAAAATCCAAGTAAAATGGAGAATGAAACGAAATGGGACGATTTAAAGTTTCGGCAGGTGCAAAGAGATGAGGTACCAGGGAGAGAAGTTGAGAGATTAAGAAGTAGAAAAATGTCAAAAGAGGAAAACGAAGGAATGGTGGATAGTGTGATTCGAACAATTAATATCAAGGGGGAAGGTATAATGGAATAAGAGCATGAGGCAGGAGACAGAGAAGATATGTCTTTAACGGGATAACATTTTACGAGGAGATATGAAATAAAAGACGAGGAAACATGTATGGAACCAGATTAGGTACGAAGCGGGAAATTCCGACCAACGCGACCCGGATTAATACTGGAATGAGGAATCGTTGCTAGGGGATACAATGAACTGCACGCGCGTGAAACTCTTTAGAATATAAAAAACAGAAAATCGAATAAATGAGGACACGTGTAACTGCATAGGATTCTGATGCGATTATTTTCTGAGTCGGAGCAGCTTACAACGGAAATTAATTTTCTCGCCCCTCTATGGGCATCAAACGACCTCCAAAATCTGCCTATTGGAAGAGATAAGAGTCGCAATCTTAGTCTCAATACGTGAAAAACTAAGTGTGACGCTGCATATCGCATATAAAACTACGCACCAATTTTTCGCCATCGAAACTATAAAAAGTCCTATGCGATACTGTAAGTGATAAAAAGGGCGTAATGGCTATCGGGGCTGTTTTGACAATGTCTACACTTACAATCCCTTGGATCGGGCGATTATTTGCGATGCTCGAAACTAGGTTAGCTAATACACCTGTCAGACTTCATAAGCGCCGGATACTTTGAGTAAGGAAATTTTGGCATACCGTGATATGACATTGTTAGATGAGCTTTTCTTTTCGCCGGAAAGCAAGTTGCGGGAGCTGCTGCACTGCACCTGTTAGAGTCGTATCCTTTGCAGTATATTCACGTGCGAGTCCATTTTGTTTCTTTTTTTTTTAGCGAATATGGAGCTCCAACTCATTTTTCCGATGCGGTGAAGACGTTTTCGAGCGAGATAGGAGGAAGTAAGATAAAACTATTGGCTCCGTGATCTCCTATTATCTCTCCATTTTTCTCCCCCCTTCTTGTCGTAGTAACATGAATGATGATACCTCAACACTTCCTATATAAATATCGAAACAGAATAACTTTCAATGAGAACGCTTACGGTGCGTGTGTTTTTGCATAATTTTAATTTACTTAATGTACGTAATAACCCCGCTTCTTGTGCAAAATTATACAAATAACACACAAGTCCTACAATAAGCAACCAGAAACACATATCACAGAAAGGTACAATAAAGAAACATTATTATTCGTCGGAGCAGCAGTCATGTTAACAAAACTTGGTTGGAATCGATCCAGCACATCTCCGGCGGAGCACATTTCCATTGCCGGCAAAAAAAAGTTCCGGTGTCGAATTTGATTACATTCACGGAACTATATTCCGCAAGAATACACAAGCTATAACTTTCAAATATACGAGCAAACATCAGCGGAAACATTGATGAATATTACAAAAGTGGGCATAAAATAAGAATAAACCAGATGATGCTTGAGAAATATATAACAAAATGAGATGTAGTACATCGTAAAAATACTTCCACGTGCATATTATTATCGCACACCTGATCGTGTTATTTTTTTTTTGATAGAATCTCTACAGTTAATTATTATATGTATTCCCTCCTATTTTTAATTGGCGATTAGATATAAAATTTAATCAAATATTCATCATCATCATATGTAGTCTGTCCGTAGACAGGTCCGTGATTATTTATGGTTAGATTTGGTTTTCCATATACTCCTGTTTTCCATAGTCTTCTTCATGTCTTGATAACTCACTTTCCCTTTCAAGTCGTCTACCAGCTGAAACCTTTTCCTACCGCTTTCTCTTTTTCCATCGTTTTCCTTCTAGCACTTCTTTAATCATGCTCTCTCTCCTCAGGTAATATCCAATCCAGTTCGACTTCCTCTTTTTGATAGTCTGTCCGCTCTCTCCAATTCGTCCTAGTACTTACTCGTTTTCACCCTATCTGTCCATTTTATCTTCAACATTCTTCTCCATGTCCACATTTCGAAGCTTTCCTACTATTTTATATCATTTTTCCTTAGCGTCCATGTTTCTGCCGCATACAAATCTATACTCCATACAACTTCTTTCGAATATCTTGCTTTATATTTCCCGTTAGTATGAGTTTCTTTCTTCTGAAAGCGGCTTTTGCTTTCGTTGTTCTAGTCCTGATTTCATCGATGCATTTTGCTTCCCTCGTTATGATGCTTCCAAGGTATTTATAATTTGAAACTTGTTCTAATGGCTTTCATCCAATACTTATACTCAAATTTTCTTCTTCTTTACTTGATATTCGCATGACCTTGGATTTTTCTGTATTTATTTCCATACTGTATTTTCTACCTGTTACCACTAGTCTATTTATCATTTTCTGGAGTTCCTTTTCCTTTCTTGCTAGAAGTACTTGACCATCCGCGTATTTCACTGTTCTTATAATCCTTCCTCCGATTTTGAAATCTCCCGTGCCTTCTCACGCTTCCTGAATTACCCTCTCTCCATACACGTACATTGATAGGATCGGCGATAGACAAGACCCCTGTCTTACTCCTCTACCGATATTTACTCCGCTGGTGTCCGCATTCTCCAACCTGACCTTTACCACTTGATTCATGTATAGATTCCTGAACGGTCTCCTGTCTTACCAGTCTACACCCATATCTTTTAATGTCCTCATCAGCAGTACCCAATTTACTCTATCAAGGTCTTCTGCCAGTCGACAAAACATACGCAGCAATCTTGGCTGTATTATTGATTCTCACTACAACGATATCATCTCTGGTTCCTCGTCCTTTTCTGAAGCCGAATTGATCTTCCCCTAGCATTTCTTCGGCCCTTTTCTCTAGCCTTTTATTAAGAACCCTCGTGATAATCTTCTAAGTGTGTGACAGTAGGCTTATCGTTCTGTAGTCTTTACACTGCATTGCCTTTGGCTTCTTCTTTAGAGGGATCATTTTTACATCTAAGAAATCCTGAGGCCACTCTCCCGAGTCGTAAATCTTGTTAAATAATTTCGCAATCACTTTTAGTTCTTCAGATCCCATGACTTTAAGTACCTCTGCAGGTATTCCATCGCTGCCTATTGCTTTTCCTTTCTTCAGTTCCAGTATCGCCTGTCTCTCATTCTCTTCTGGTTATCCGTATTTGTTTCAGTTTTGTAGTTACATAGGCTATTAGAAGGGTTTCATCTGAATCGTTTTCTTCTACTGGTAATGTCTTAGCATTTTTAATGCTGTTTCTGAATATTTGTTTTACTAGGATATAATCTATTTGGCGTCTCATTCTATCTCCTGGGATTTTCCATGTGTACAGCCTTCGTTTATGGTTTTTTAACCATGTATAAGTCTACTAGGTCGTTATTAACACAGAATTCTACCAGTTTTTCTCCTCCTCGGTTTCTTTTCCCAAGTCAGTATTGTCCTTCTCCAACTATGCTGTTCCAATCTCCCATTATTATGCAGTTTGCCTTTCCTCTTCCATCTTCTTCGTAAATCTCGTTAATTTATTCATACATCTCCTCGATTTCCTCTTCTTCATGAGCGGACGTTGGCATATATAGGTACCTGGATTATCAACATATCCACTGGGACTGCTTTTGGCTTTATTGCCATCAACCTATCGTTCGTTGCTATTATTTTTGTCGCGCTCTTCATCATAACTTCCTAAGTACCAGAGCGACTCCCTTTGCCCCACTATTTCCTCCAGAGTAAACAACCGTGAATTCTTCCGAGTCGAACTGCCCTTCTCCTTCCCATCCAACTTCGCTCAGCCCTACGAAATCAATCCTATTTCTTCTCATTTCTTCTTTCAGGTTTTCTAGCTTTCCTGCCTTACTCATGGTTTTTATATTCCAGGTATGTACCTTCGACAAATGTTTTCCTCAAGGCAGTCCCCACCCGGAGATCCGATTGGGAGACTATTTTACCTCCAGAATGTTTAACCTAGAGAGAACTCATATTGTCGAACCAAATAATCAATACTAGGGAATTGTACAGTGGCAGTTTCTCTCTTGCTTTCCACATCGCAGTTCTGTAGCCGTCCAAATCATCCTGATCACGCCTACAGCTCTATTGTGTATAGACCCTGCCAACGTCATGTTTTCGGCTCTATACCATACTGACAGTACTGCTGCCTACTGCAAGGCACCGATGATATATTTTTTAAAATTCATTAATTAAATAATAGTATTATTTTCGTGAAAAACCACCATTCGCGGGGATCGAAACTCGGAACTTTATAACGGAAAGCTTAAAACGGGAAGCCGACCCGCTAACCACTACACCAGTGCAATCATATATTATTACTAGAAGAAACACCCGGCGTTGCCGGGGAAATTTGGTTCAAATCCGATCAGAATTCTAGATGATACATGATATTCAAGAATTCACACGGCCGCCGTTTTGAATAAAACGGGCAGAGAGAAACAAACACCACGTATGAATTATTTCTGGGAGCCCTCCACAATCATACCAAATGATTCAAATCAATAGTAGGACGGGAAAATACGCGTAGTTTAATCAGTCTCCGCCGTCCAATTACGGATAAGGAAGTAGTCGTTTTCCACCTTTCTCACTATGTATAAGAAGTAGAGTTACCTGTTCTTTGAGAACAGGAAGTTTATTGGAACAGTTATTTTATTGAACAGTTTAGGCATCAGAACATTTCGAAAACAACTGTCCCGTTCTTTCTGACCCATTTCTAGATGGCAATACATTAGCATACAAAGTTATTTTCCTTTTTGTACAATTAATATAAAACATTTGGGATTAGAAAGTAGCCTACGGCCTTCCTATTTGTGAAGAAAGTATTTGTTGAAAGTTTGATTATTCTAGCTTTAACGGCGTGGAAATGTATACACGCACAAACAAACAAACTTTCATAAATACATAGAAGATTGATCTTATATCTGTATTGAAAGTGACAAATATCAAATTTGAACTTCCTAAGCTAATTTACTCGAGAGTTATCGTCAAAAAACCAAATCGATACCCCCAATACCCCCACTTAATTTTTTTTTGAGATACACAACATAGACTATATTTTAAGCTAGACCAGTCTAAAGATACGCTGCAAGTTTCATAAAAATTCAACCAGCCTTTTTGGGTGATGCGGTAGCGAACAAACAAAGAGACAGACAGGCTTTTTCGTAAAATATTTCTTATTTATACTTTTTCAATGTAATCAACCGTTAGCTTGAAATCAGCCATTTCTCTTACAGGTGGCTCCCCCCCCGCAACCCCCGCTCCCTTTGGTCTGATTTTGCTCTTCTACAAATTTGATCTTATACTTGTATTGAAAGTGACAAATATCAAATTTGAACTTCCTAAGTTAAATTACTCGAGAGTTATCGTCGAAAAACCAAATCGATGCCCCCCAAACACCCACTTAAATTTTTTTTTTGAAATACACCTCATAGCCTATATTTAAGCTGGACCAGTCTAAAGATGTGCTGCAAGTTTAATAATAATTCGAACGGCCGTTTTACCGTGATGCGGTAACAAACAAACAGACAGACAGACAACAATTCTGCAAACCGGTTCAAACGTCTTCTTCTAATGCAAAACACAAAAAAAGTAAAACCTCGACAAAAAAACAAATGTGCAGACAGAGGTTATAATTTTATTTATATAGATAAATACGTTGTTTTAGGGGAAATACCTTCATTTTGTTCGTTATTCAGCTAGTCTGTTAATTACGATGTATTTTACCCCAGTGAAAAAATATTAGAGAAACTGAAAATGAGAATAAAGAATTAATTAGAAAAATCGATACAATACACCTTGTACAAAGTTTCTCATATACTAATCGTCGTTAAGTTAACTTTTGAAATTTTTGAACTATGTAGAATTATTATAAACTTCAACTTAAATAACTATAGGAAATTTGATGAAAATTATATGAGCCGTTTTATAGAAAATCCTATTTTATTAAAGTTCCCCAAGAATAAACTAGCCTTATATTAATTTTTTGACAAATATAAACTATGTAGTATTATTGCAGATGTAAACTCAATAACTGTGCGAAATTTTATCAAAATCGTTGAAGCCATTTACGAGAAAATCAAATTGTTGATAAAGTTGCCTAGAATAAACTAGCCTTATATTCATTTTTTGAGAAATATGAACTATGAAGTATTATTGAAGACGTAAACTCAAGTTTTTGTACGAAATTTGATCAAAATCGTTATAGCCGTTTTTGATAAAATTCAATTGTTGTTAAAATTGTCTAGAATAAACTGCCCTTAATTATTGTGCAATGTCAACCTTTTTTTCATAGCTTCTATCCTGTATGATAAAATTCCTAAGTACGAGATTTCAATCATTTTCGCTCTAGAGCCGCGAACAGTCCGACAGACGGCATGACGTAAACCACTTTTTCGGAATCAGGAACATCTAAAACGTATATTTCCATCAAAATCTCGAGATCGAATTTTTTTGCGATTACAATACTTTCTCAATATACTTCGTATATGAGAAAGTATAAGCTTCAGAAAGAGGCGCATGAGAAGTCGATTTTTTTGGATGACATTAAAATATTGTGAAATTACTATACAATTGACCGAATTTTCGATGCATGGATAACGACTATTAAATACATAAAATAAATTTAAAGTTATAATAAATATATACACGCTTCTACATTATTAATTCCTGATTTTCAACGTTATTTTCAAACCTTCTATTCGTAATAAATGATAATTTTTAATCGAAAAATAAGTAAAATACGTTAAAAATTCAAAAAATGCAAGTAAGGCAAAAAACAACGATGACTTAAATATCTCTATCCATAGCCTGAAAGCGTAATAGCTGAGTTAAAGAGTTCTAGAAATGTACATTTTAGATAGAAGGCAGCTCTCTCTCACAATCAGTAGTGATTAATTGAGTAGGTTCTAAAGGAAACCGGAAACCATCAGTGAATCACCATTGAGAACGGCTGCTTTAAAGCGGAAATGATAATCTGGTTCTTGAATGTATTTACGGCTATTAAAGCTATGTAATTTATCGAGCTGGCTAGAATCCAAAAACATATTTTAGCATACTTAAAATGCTGAAGCGGATCATGTTGATTTAAAAATTATAGAGGCATTAACAATTAATTTAGTAAATTGGCTTAATTAGGGTTACTATACTTACCGTGAAATTCATATAATAACAATGGATAATGAGCCGAAGGAAAGTAGACTCCAGTTATCTTGCCTTTCTCTACAGGAATATTTATACATGCAAAAGCATATATGTATATGTATGCATCCATTTACTTTACATGACAAAATTTTTCAAGAAATGGACATCTCATATACTGAATCATTTCTCTTGTCCTCCATTTAGAAAAAAAAAGCACTTAAGACAAACACAAGAGCGACGAAAACGACATATAAGCCCAAAAAGGATTTGTAGTCGAGAAGACACAGTGAGAGGGTTAATTACGCTGGCGGCGACTCTAGAGTCTAAGGGAAAAGGAAAACGGGTGAGACTAGAAGACAAATAGAGGGAGCAAGAAGAAGGAAGATGGATAAGGGAAAGCTCTGCATGGCAGCGTGATTGATTGAAAACCATTTTGAATGCCAAAAGATGGCGATACAGTTCGCGGGATGCAAATGAGGAGGGGAGGGAGGCTCTGAGCGAAATGTATGGGTGGAGAGGAACAATGAGGAGAGGGGAAGAGGAGCTTGATTAGGGCGAAGGTAGAGTGAGAAAAGGACGGGAGGGAAAGAAGTGAAAGGGGAGAGAACGCGAGAAAAGGTTGAGGGAGGAGGATTATAAGATACCGGATGCGAAATGGAGGGACATAGATTGCAAAGGAGGAAAAGGATTGTGATGTGGGGAAGACGGAGAGAAAAGGAGAAGGAATCAGGACAGGAGAGAGGGAGATGGAGGGGAAGGGGGATAAGAGTGGGAGTATAGAGAGGGAGGAGTTGTGGGAGTTAGAAGTAGAGATAAGGATTAAGAGAAAGGGAAGAGAGGAAAGCGATATGGGCAGATTTAAGCAGACTTACAAGTCAGTGAAATGGATGGAAAGGAAATGGTAAAACATAGGAATGGAAATGAATGGATTCCTAATGAAAGGGAGTGTCTGAGACGAGCTCAGGCTAAGGATAAAAAGGGAATGGGAGAAATAAATATCGCTAGAGAGTCGCTCGGTTGTCAAAGGGAGAAAAAGAATAAAAAGATGAGAGGGTTTTGGGGGAGGGGGGGAGGGGGGGGGGGAGGGGTGGCGAAGTATATATGGGATCAACGGAGGAAACACCGAAGTAGAATAGTCGAGGGAAGGGATAAGGAAATTAATAAAGGAAGATTTGGGGAGATGAGCAGAATGATGCATAGAGAGAAATACGCCATATACGGAGTGGTGAGTATATTTTCTGCCGGGAGGCGGAACAGATCAAAAAGAGTGTAATAAAAGGGGGAGATAGGGCGAGGTATACCCTCGATTGGAACAAGGAGCTGCGAAGTGTGTGTGCGCGAAAGAGAGTGAGAGAGAGAGAGAGAGTCTGGAGAAAAAGGATAACATCGTATTTATTTTTTAGACGTTATGGAGAAGAATGTTGGAGTCTTTTTCATGTAAATATAAAACTCGATGAATGGTACAGTAAAACAGAGAAGCTTCCGAAAGGAATTGGGAACAAAAGAAGAACATTTCGTTGAGTAAATGCATGCAGGTGGAAGTACATACATTATTACTGCGGAGGAAAGCAAGATATATACAAACATCTACGAAGCGAGCGAAAGAACGTGACAAAGGTAATCCTTTCCGCTTTTTATGTTCATTTGGAAAACGGATTTTTTCACCTATTTGCGTGTAGAATCATCGTTTTTAGAGAAAAAATTGATAATTTTTCCTTGCAAACTGTCATTATAAATATGACTTTTACGTGATAAATACATACATGAGAATTGAATTTACAGTGTGTTGGAAATATAAATATAATTTTAAAATAAAGCATGTAGTGTTTCTTAAACGGTTATTTGGACCCAAATTGTAACTTTATATTTTTAAAGAGCAAATTTAACCATTTCCAGCTTCATGTCATTACTTTATTTTTTAATTGCCCTTTAAATCTTCTGATGAAACCTCTTTCTACGTGATTTCTTAAAAGCCAATCATATCAATAGACTTTACGTTAACTTACCATTAAATTTAACTTTGTGGCGATCCCAAATAGTAAAATCCATCTCTTGAAATGTTTTTTCGCAAGATAATTGACCCCATTTCTTTTTTACTTGCTTTACCATCAAGGTACTGATAAATAATGCCTACTCCTCTTAAATGTCATCGTAACTCTTCTAAATGCAAACTACCTATTAAAACACCCAGACGAATCATGTAACGCACTTGCTTATCTCTCGACAACATCTCTCTAGACAAAAAAAAATAGTCATGAATAAATTGTCACGAGTTTCGAAGAGGTTATATGAGTCCATCGAGCAATCTCCATGTTTTATAATATACTGTCCATGATCTTCTTTCCCCTTAACTTTGGTACTCTCAGCAGACATATCATCTCTGTCTCTCTTACCGAGCGAATCTCGATGTTTTTATCCCATCTGTTAAATCTCTTCTCCACCTGCATTCTTTTCGCGAAAAATGAAAATAACCACTTGAATAAATACCTGAGTTTCCTTTCCATTCTTCTTCAACTACATAAGGCAATGCAGAGGTAAGGCACAACAATGTTCTCCGCTCTGATTGTCTCACTGCTTTCATACTCCAACAAAAGGCTCGGTGACCTCGTGCCCTGCGGAGAATTCAACAGGAGAGCAGCTGAAGTTAGACTCAACAAGAATAACTTTATCTACGCCGAGCACCTTTTCCTTAAAGCAAAAAAAAGTATTATAATGGGAATGCAAGTTGAAAGTTTTTGTATTGACCGTCGCCTGGAAATTTAGATGGACATGTCTCCGGCTACGCTACGCGTATTAAATGTTAATGCAATGGACGCCCTAATACTTTGGATAAACACCCCCAAATGGAGATTTTTATTTGTACGCTAAATGCTAATGAGCACTTCTAACTTTTAAAAGAGGAAAAATAACATTAATGAAACATTAAATTTGGAAGCGTTAGAATCACACAAATGTCATTTTTTAAATTCATAATAAATTCGATGCATTTATTAATAAAAGTATATCAACCGAGAATTTTCCTCTTGCAGTTACTTAATAGTGCGACAGAGTTAATGTATTTTAGCTAATAAGTAGAAAAAGTAACGAAAAAGTTGGTGGAAGTTAAAAATATAAATGAATAGACGATAAATGCTTAGTGGGAATTATTCAGTAAAATAAATAAAAAATACAGCGCTTACATTCGTAAATATTTTACGTTGATCTTTTATTTAAAAATATCCTCGTTTCACTTTAGAGCACCCAAAGGTTGCATATTTTCTGAGGAATCTGACAGTATTGGGAAGGAACTCGGAACCATGTACTTCCCGCGGCACCCGGAGGACTATAAAGACCTCGGGCATAGAACTTGGAGTAGTTCAGTCTTTAGAAAGGTCTCTTGAGGGCAACATATAAGGAGGAAAAAAAAAGTAACGAATGATTTCCTTTGTCTACCCTTATACGCAACTGAGTAAAAAGTTGAATAACATGACCGACATTCAAATCCATGTTTGAGTTTCTCTATAAGTCAAGCAAAGTATTCTCTGAACCTCATTTTTGCGGCTTAGATTGGCCGTTTTATTTCTGCTATTAATTCCTTATGCATTTGAGCGAATATTTTCAGCAGTGCTCGCCATATATCGCTAGTACGCAAATGAGAAAATATACAGTAAAATAAAAAATCTCCTACTATGCCTACCGAAGAACAATTTATTCTGTAAACTTCTTCAGTTTATTTTTAACTCATTATCTCTTTTTAATCTCTACTTCATCACTAGTTACGAAGGGCGAAAAATTAGAAGCTGAAGAAATATACAAGTCGAAATTTTCAGTAAAGACTCGGTTAGTAAACAGAAAATTTTCATAAAATTCCAAACTACTAGATTTAAGCACACAACTGCTAAACTCGAGGTTCGAAAACAGTAAATCCACCTAAGAGATCAAACGATGTGAATTACGATTATGGACAAAATATTTTAAAACTAGCGCGTAAAGTGAATGACAGTGGCAAAGAAATGGCATTTTTCTTGCTTTATGCTGCTGGTGGAAAGAGTCGAGGAAAAAGAGGAGGAAGTAGCGGATAAAAAGAGGGAGAGAGAGAGAGAAGAGAGAGAGAAGAGAGAGAGAAGAGAGAATGGGAAAGGGGTCTCTCGGGTTTATAAGGAACGCGAACAAAAGTTTAGGTCGAAAGAAGGAGGGTGGTGGTGGGCGGAAGAGTGGGAAGCAAGCTTCGCGGTTTCCAGAGTGTGGAGGGGGATGGGGGGGGAAGGGGGGGGGGAAGCGGAAGCAAGACGGCTACGAAGAGGGGGAGGAGGAGAGAGGGGGGTGGGGACGTAAAGTAGAAAGAGGTTTGCAAGAGAAAGGTGTCGGGAGGAGTGCTGAGCAGTGGTGGCTATACATCATTGGAGATGGTTAGCGGCAGACTCGTGCGAGGGGCAAGGGCGAAGCGAGGAAGGATGTAGAGACCCGGCAGTTGGGAGGAATATTCGCAGAAAGGCTAAATGTGTTGAAATAAAGTTTGGACGGCGTATGGCACGGTCTTGACGACGGAAGGCAAGAGGATAAGATGGGGGAAAGTTTATAAGACGAAAGAGAAACAAAGGAGAAAAAGGGAGATGAAAGAGGTATGCTCCGTCAAAGGTAGCGACGAATGGCAGCGGCTGAGTGTATAAATCAGCTTTAAAAACTGCTGAGAAAAGGATTTCGCCCTCGTTCCTTTCAGGATGTGAGGTCGGAATTCATTTTAACTTAAATAATTCCGGCAAAACAAGAGATGCCCCGCGCTGTTGTTCGAAGCGAGTCGAATTGAAGTGATTAAAAGTTTATGATAATAAAGCTTAATAGGAATTCCGGTAATTATTATTAATAAAATTCCTTCTTATTAACGAATACTACTTTTAACTGACAACAGGACTTATGAAAATTGACCCAATTTTCAATATATCTGGAGTATAGATAGACTGAAAACAAAATGTTCAGTATGAATGCTATTTATAATGATAAAGGTTTAACTATTGGCTATCCGGTCATCCTGTCCTCATTATTTTATTTGGTAAAATACATACATAAATTGATAGTACCACTACAGTTATCAAAGAAATTATCATTTTAAGAAGTATCGCCATTTTTAATGTTGACGCAATTTCACTGGCACAAGCATAGACAAATTCTACTCTGTATAGTACAATGGGGCCGATGAGATAATTCTTTGATTATTTGCCTTCAATTAAATGAATACATAAAACAATGCTACGTTCAATTTAATGAAAATGTGAAGCTTGCTTCCCTTTACTGTGTTACGTCGCTCTACAGTATCATCTAGAGCTCAACTTTTTAGGTAGCTTAATTTTAATATCTTCGTATTAAACGGCACACTAAGAGCATAAGAATGAAGGAATATTGACATTCGATTATATGTACAGCTTTTGTAATCAATACGTACATTCTTCCAATTTAAAGTTGATATTTACGGCAATTTGGACTCGTGTATAGTAAAGACAAACGGAGAAATGCCAGTTTAGCTTTCAACTATAAAATCGTAAATAATAGATATTGCTTGACTTTATAATGTGCACATGATTCCACAGTGCTTCCTTCTCTTTATAGAATAAATGCAAATACAAAATTTTGTTAATTCCTTCATCGCGGTGAATTGATTAATTTATAGGAATAACCTTATTTGCGCGGCTTCTACATTTCTAATTAGGTGTAACATCCGTCACAAATGATTCAATCTCCGTCTTGTGGAGAGAAATTGATTAAACGAGAATAAACACGCGACGACGCCCTTGCACCAGGAAAAATTACATAAAAAAGAGAGAGCTGACAAAAACGTAAGACCAAGGCAACCGATTGAAAAGCGAGACAAGGAAAGCGTTCACTTCTAAAAGGGATAAACGAAACAAAGAATATTGGAAAATGAGGTAGAAAAACATAAAAAAGGGAAACGTTGGATTATTAAGACAAAGAAACAACGCACCACTGAGGGAGTGGAGTGGAGGAAGAAACTCGAAGAATATTTTCTATAACTTTTACTCGTAAGAAGTTAAAATAAAATTTTTGTCGTATTTTGCGGTTGATATTTTTAATAATAATGCGAATCAAGCTTACGAAGAAAATGGCTAAATTACTGAAACATATGAAGTATGAAATGAGGGAATGTGAAATGGAATGAATATTCAGACGTGGATAGATGACATTTATTTGCATGGGGGTATATTTCGACAATAAAACAAATGGAAGGAAATAATTGATGACTTCGTGTCGGCCTTTAAATTTAACTTTCAAAAATAAAAATCTAGACAGAATTTGTAAATAAACGACGGGCTGTATTTTAAAGGAAATAAAACAAAAAAATAAGGTAAAAATAAAATAATTTAGAGGTGAATGACAGTGATAGACGTCGATAAAGGAAAAATAACTCAGGGACAAAAAAACACAGGTACGGGAGGCTGAATGTGTGTAGAACCGCGAAGAATAATATGAGTTATCTGCGTGTTTCCGCAGTAGAAGAATAAAAACAACCAAATAGATCGACTGTAACCGCATTAAAGGAAAAACCGAGGCAGGGGAAAAAAGATAAACGAAAGAGAATCTCGGTTATCGAGCGGAAGTTGGGAGAAAGAGAGGGGTAAAAATAAGACGACAAGACGTACGAAAAATCTTGAGGTCTATCTGAGGACTAAGTGAGGAACGAGGAACGACGAGTCTACGGGAGAAAAGAAGAGAGGGACAAGGCGAAAAGAGCAGAGAGAGGGGAGAGTGTAGAGAAATGATAAAAATAAGCCGAGAGTAGCGTGGGGGAGCAAGAAGGGGATGTGTGGTCGAGGAAGAGAATGGCAAGCCAGGGAAGGAAGAAGTAGAAAGAGGGGGGAGAAAATTCCCGCGGGAAGCAGCAGGAAAGGTGGAAGTTCTCCGATGGCAGGCTGTCACACGCGAAGAAGGATGTCTCAAGAAGGGAGAAAGAGGTGGTGGGAGGGAGGGGGGGAGAAAAGGAGGTGTGTGTGCGGCGAGGGATCGGGACGAGAGTTGGGAAACCCCCCCCCCCCTTCCTTCGGAGGGAATAGCGAGAGGAGGGTAATGGAGGGAGGGATGAAAAAGGAGAGAGAGATGGGACGGTGGACACGTGATTGGCTACGGGGGAAACGTTGGGGGGGAAGAAAGAAAGATGGGGTTGGGTGGAGTAGGTCCGAAAAGTCCGGTGCGAGAGTAGGTGGTGGAGGGAAAGGGAGGTGGAAGAATGTAGTTGCCTCGTGGAGGATGAGAATATTTGAGTGAAGAAGCTTGGTTCCACTCACTCCACCGCTTTTCTCTCCCCCCCCCTCTCTCTCTCTCTCTCTCACGCACACACTATCTTTTTCCCTCCGAAGTCTCTCTCTCTAAATTCCCTCAACCTCTGTCGTTTTCCCTACCCGCCTCTTTCCTTATCTTTCTACCCACTCTTTCAAAACTCTCCCTCTTTTCTCCAATTTCTCTCTCCAAAGTCCAGATATAAAAAAACGGGAACGCCACGGACGTGTAATAGACGTAGAAGGGAAGTGGGTTGAATTAGTGACGGAAGAGGGAGGCCTTCCTTACTCCGCTCTGCCAGTGATGG
Source organism: Uropetala carovei (assembly GCA_036926305.1). Lineage (NCBI taxonomy): Eukaryota > Metazoa > Arthropoda > Insecta > Odonata > Petaluridae > Uropetala > Uropetala carovei. The sequence continues at coordinate 955,023 of JAXCHB010000020.1, forward strand.
ATTACTTCGGAAGGTCTTGTATCAATTTTAAGGGGCGCCTCGAGCGAGAGAGATCAGGAGAATTTTGAAGAGAAATTGGATCTATACTCCGCCGCCTGAGTCACTCTTTCTCTCTCTCTCCACCAAGATGATATCTACAAAAAATGTTGCTTTTCCGAATACAGAAGACATTAAGCGCAAATTATTTCTCGACCATTCAATTTAGCTAATAAACGCTGATGGCAATTGCAGAGAGAAAGATATTTTGAAATATTATTTATTCTCTAGAGTTTTACTTGAAAGAGCTCAAGCTTTTTTACTCCGTTTTGTCGACTGGGTTGCATATATTCAATATATTAAATTACGTTTATTTGTTTTTTTTTAGTCTGAGTTGTATTTATAAAATTCAGATTTGTCAATTAAGACCTAATGGTTGAAAATGAAATAGAAAACCTCTAACAATAGACATGAAAATCTTTTTATGACTAATGGAGTAGCATAGTTTTTCAATAAAGAAATCAATGGTTCAAACAGTCAAAAGTATTAAGAATAAATGGAGGGGAAAGACAAGATAGCTGCATTAAGGATCCGAGATAGGTGTGATATGAGACACCCGAAAGAGTCGCTATGAGTAGGAAAGGAGTACCAATAGGAAATTTAATAATGGTACTACGAAGAAGGAGAATACTCGCAGATATGAGCGAAAAATTTAGGAAAGAGCAAAACGTGTCAAAATTAGGCTCGTTTCGTACGATTGAGTATTTTAAACTAAATGATGGAATTTTAACGAAGGAAAGGCCACGAAACGATCATTTCGGATCACTAAAAATGTCTTTCCTATCCTACTGTTGGTTCATTAATAAATTTATTTATGTAACTATAGAACAACGACCAAATACTGAAAAACGAAATATCAGAAATTATGCCAGGTAAATAATAAATTTTTCTGTAAAGATTTATTTTCTAATCAGTTTTCATTAATCAGTCGAAAATTATTTCGAACATACCTACTTGCGTTAAGTATTTGTAACTGTGACATTTACGTTCTTTTTTTTCGTCGTAAAGAATTCATTTCCTTCCGCTGACAAAATTCTGCACGCACACGTAAGAAAATTAAACATATTTTCGTAATTATAGCAGAACTTAATTACTTCTTTTACAAAGAAGGTTATTTTTCGTTGGCAACAATTAAGTAAACATGCATGAATTTTACTAAAGTAAGTTCAAAAATAATTACAACTTTCTTGTTTGATTTTCTTGAAGACGGAAACTACTACGATAAAAGTGTATGTTATTATAAATATTCTACTTGAGCAATTCTACAAATTTTATTTGAAGACTTCTTCTGTATGACTAATATTTTACGAAATATCAGGAGAAGTTCATTTTTTTTTGTTTTGAGTAAAGTGGCACCATACCCTGGGTTATGTGAACCAATTATGCCATTTTCTTATTGTCTTGGGTCATAAGTCTTATTGTTAAATACTAAGATTTATGATTTAAATCAATTTAGGTAATATTTAAGATAAATGTATCATAATCAAATGTTAAGGTCTTGTATTAAAAATTACATTAAAATACCGAACCAGTACGAGCAAGCAACTAGCACAGACACTAATCCGAGGATTCGAAAATAATAATATCGGTATGAATTGCGTGGCAAAGTATTCTCGATAACATTCGAAGGAAATTTTTCCGCAACGCGATGGTTACCAAATACTTAACAATGATAGAACACTTTAATAAAGGAGCTTCTCGAGAAAAGGAAGCATATATATCCTTGCGTAGAAAGAGGAGGACGAGAGTGTAAAAATTAATGACCGAAAAGATCAGCTTGTCAGAGAAAGCTATAAAAGGAGCGAGCGTGGTATCTCGGAAGAGACGAAGAAGATTAAATAGGAGAAAGATTCAGCGTGAATGCACTTGTGTGAGTATACGTGGAAAAAATCTGAATTGGTCAACACATGACTTTCTCTATATTTGGGGTACAGATATTTAAATTATTATGAATAGAATTATAAGGCAAAATTATTATTTCGTATCGTAAAAGAATACAGTCATTACCGTAAATTAGGTATATTTTGAATATGTTTACAGAATTCACCGCTACATTGTTGTGGCGCGGTATACTGGAAATTACGAAAAATTATGAAAAAGTTAAATATCTCCGAAATGGATGGTTCTACGAAAATTTGTTTCAAACAAAACTTGGAAGAAATATTATTCTCTACAATTTTAATCCTCCCGAAGATTACCAATGACGTTTTTAGAGAGATATTTGAAGGAAACCGAAAAAACCAATTATATATAAATAATTCCTAAACAATAACTGCTATGAAAAATTCTTTTAAATGAAAGTTGTAGGAAATTACATTCTCTATAACCTTTGTATAGAATTGTATATACAATAATGATGTTTTAACGGAGAAATATCGCAAAAACCGAATCGGGTTTCGAATAAACCTCGACTTCCAATTAACCGTTATTCTCCAAAAGCTAATCAGTTCTTTTTGCTCATGCTAAAGTGTTATATATGAAATTTGGTATTAATATGACAAGTAATTTTTGAGTTAGAGCGCCCACAATCACATACATCCACACAGACACACACACAGAGACATCATTCCGAGAATAGTCTAAACGTGTTCTAGGGACCTCAAAACGTGTATTTCCGTTGAAATCTCGAAGTCGATTTTTGTCGTGGTCACAATACTTTCCCTATATTACGTATGGAGAAAGTAAAAACGTTAGAAAGAGATCTAGAATGGGTCGGGTCGGGAACGGGGGTCGAGGAACCAATGGCGAGAAGACGTCACACCCAAGGTTCCCAAGGATATCCATGTACAGTGTGTAAGCGAAGGGCTGTTTCGCCGAAGAGTATCGGGAGGAATTAGTATTCAGAAGTTAGGAAGTTCCCTTGGGTTTCAGCGACACAGCTTAACATAACTTATCTAAACAGTTGAGACATTAGATGTCTAAGCTTGCATACATATGGGCTTAAGTTGATTGAATCGAATGCTGAAACCCCGGAAGCCTAGTGCATCTCCAGGGAAAGTGATTCATTCCTCCGTGTAATCTTTAATTCGATATTGTAATTCCGGAGTGAACCTTCCACGAGTTATTTGAATTACATGCTGTGGATAAATTTTGCGTGAAAGGTAGTGGTATGCGTACATCCTACGGGCGTAAGTAATTGACAAACATCAAAACATGGGTATTCGCAAATTATATTATGACATCAAATATTTATTCATGAGAGATGCATGATAAGTGGATTTGAATTTTCATATAAATTTTAATGGAAAACATTATATCATATTGCATTTATTGCGGTAAAATATTCCACTTTATTAGCATCCATAGCTACATAACTGTGTTTTTATTGTGTATCAAAAATATATGTTAATTTAAGATCAAATGAGGTATTTTATATAACTGTTCCTGAAACATAAAAAAGAAATACGAGGAATAACTGCCACCTGCTTTCAAGTAATAAGCGCCGTACGCACCTCTATCTTCTAAATGATGTGTTGATTAACCTTCTCACGTCCAAAGCTACCTAAAGCGCTCGGAATGAAATTCGGCTTCTGGTACAAGCCGTCCAAAAGCACCCGCGTACATCTTCGATGATCTGCGTCATCTTATAGGGTCTTTGAGTTGTTTACTTTGTCAAGCCTCATGTGTTTAAATTAATTTCCTTTCGTCTACAAGTCTTCTGCTTACTTAAATATTGCGCTATTCGTTTTCAACATTACTGCCAATTAATGAACATGGTTAGTCAATGTGAAAACACGTTTGAAGAGACTTAAACAATTTGGTTTGAAAGATTGCCTTTCAAATATTCCAGATTTCTTTTTCATTAAAGATGAAGTCATAGCGTAAATAATGTGTGCTATAATTACCCTGAGGATAGTAAAAATAATAACACAAAAGTAATATAGTTAAGTCTTCAAGTAACAATATGAAATATAACAAACGTATCCTTAAAATTAACTGAATCGTGTAAAATATTTCTGGATTAATTTTCCCATATATAAACCAACGATAAATTATTGGTGGAAACAGGTTCAAATATTGGGATATAGGGAATTTAATTTTAAATGGGAGTGGATTAAATGAGCTTCGGTTTGATTATGCATACGTTAAATTTATTTCATAATACATATAAATAACATTTAAAACAATGATTGGTCATATTGTTCAGGCATGACAAACATTCGAAATCAGCAAGCAGTATGGACTATACCAAGGAAAATGAAACAAATATAATTTGTTATGCATTATGCGATGCGTGAATTACCTTTGTACGTATTTTAATGAAACGTTACTCATTCAAATTCTTCTGAAATGATGACTGTCAGCAGATAAATTTTCTATCAATTCAACACATAAAGATAGTCTTAATTTAAATGTTTATCTACGTTACGTAATACCTTCAAAACTAAAAAACAATTCCGCGGCGCCAATCAAGGTTTCAAATTTACACATAAGGTTATACACAACGCTTGGACCCATCCATCTCTTGGTAGCATACCATAATCAATTCATTAGAAGAAATATTTTAGCCTTAATTATTCACCGATCTTCCCAATTCGTTGATCTGCGTAATAAAGCAAAGTTTTTTGCGGAACCCAATTTGGGAAACACGACCTTACGTGGTACCAGTACTGCGTGTTTGAGTTGAGTTGAGTATAAAATACGATAAAAATTTAAAGTGTAATGATATACAAAGAGATGGTTCTGTACTAGAGTCGACTTATAGATACACTCATCTCTCGAGTTGCGCGGTTTTCGTTTTAGCAAGGTTTTCCTTCAGAGTACTATTTCGAGTTGCATTTCCATCAATATTGACTTAACATTATTTTGAAACTGCCTCCGAGGACTAAACATTTTTAAGCTTGACTGAGAGGCTATAATAAATGAAAAATTATGCAAATCAGAATATACTGCATAAAAATAAACGTAAATTGTGCTAAAGACACGCCCAAATGTAGCTTTTGCTTCCCACTTTGCACGGATTACCTTCACACGATCTTTTTCAGGAACACATCTGCAGTGTAATGCGGGGATAAGTGCATTACATTACGTTACTTTCAACTATAGAACGGTTACGAACAAATAAAGTTCTATCTGGCATATTTATAGGGATTTTTTTATGATTATCATAATTTTTCAGGGGATCCAATTATACCTCAAATCAGTAGAGCAAATAGTTTCCAGCGTCATTTAATAATTTGCATAGAGCGGTGTTGATTATTAATGTCTGCTTGATAAGTTTTATAAATAATATTAAAATTACATTGGAAAAACAAGTCTGAATGATACCAAGCAATCCAAAGTCGTCCACGTTTATCAAATTAAAAAATATAAATTTTATATCGAAACAGCCTTAGCGATACAAGCAAAAAATGTATCTATGATTTCGCTGGAAACTAATCCTTATTTAATCTTACCCTGTTGGGGAATCATAATATACGCTATACAAATTCTCTCTCAAATTGATTAAAATGGATTTAACTTCATTTTCGCTAGTCATAAAGACATAAATAATTATTTCCAGTAATACGAGCAAAACATTTTATCACGGTATATGGCTATCAACGCTTCGTAAAATGTATAAAGCAGAGAGAGAGAAAGGAAAGCAACGCTGCTAGAACCATTGACACGAGATATGTGACCATAATTTGAAATCTGAAAAAACTAAAAAACAAAACACCTCATATTTCCCAGGCAGAAAAAAATTTTTCTTCTGAAATTCTTTTAGGGCGAAAGGGATTGGAAACCGCGCAAGCACGACCACTCCCGCATGGAGAGAATGAGAGATTAGACTTCAGCTTTGGCGTAGGTCTGTTTGTCCGAAAGGGATAGAGTCCAGAAGGGTGGGAAGGGTCGGGAGAGAGATCGGGTTGGGATGGAAGTGGGGAGTTTGGCGTCCCTTTGATGGAGTATCCATGTTTTCCAGAGCCCCTCTGGGGTAGAGAGGGCTCCGGTTGAAGGTTACCGTGGTAGTTATAGGGTGGTATAGGGGTTTTGATCCTCTCTCTCTCTTTCACTTGCACACACTGAAACCACTAAAGGGAAGGCGAATGTTGGGGTGAAGTAGTATAGGTAAGTAGTTGTAGACATTGGTATATTTTCGAATGTTTGCATGTCTTTTACGGGTGAGATGCAGCCTTTTTGAGATTATGTTTTTAGAATAGTTTCGCTGTGAAAATGAAGTACTTCAGAGCAAAACCTTCGAATTGTGCAACTAGATCTAACACGGCTTATATCGCCGTTTACGTTAAATAAAACTACCAGACTTCCAGTTCAATTCTTCAAGAAACAATGTCTGCGAAGCACTCTGTGAAATTATTCGTGCTTCGATACATTGTCAGGACATTTCCACATATTATTTACGCGTAATAATAATGATGGCGCTCTTTCCGCGAAAAGATCCATTTCTCTGTCTCCCGGAAGCATTAGCTCTGTACGTAATCGACTGATGTATGGCATGTCTGCACCTCGAAGCGTGAAGATGGGAAAATTTGAATATCCACTTGGGAGAATAGGATGTTTGCGAAACGCAAATGAATCATTCATCATACCATCCTCTCACCGAGGCTATGTTCTTGCTGAACCATATCCGTTGTAAGGTTATCAACGACGGCACTTCCTGAAAATTTTCTTCAGTTTTATGTTCGCTAATTTAATATTAACTCAACCTTTATGTTATCTGTAGTGTTACGTATTTCGATTCCAAATCTTATCGCAATTAATCTTAATATTTTACTGTAATTTTACGAACTCGACTTCAACATTAGCCTTAATTTGCGTATATGTGTTTGTGGACGGGTGTGCATATACATTATAAATAATCGGAACAAACCTGTTGAATATTATCTGAAAATAAAATGCTTTGAAATATCGCTATTCGCGCTTTAAAATTAAAATTACATACAACAAACACGTCTTTCTCATATATTAACATATATCTGTAAACAAATTCATCGGATTAGAATTAGCATTATCTAAACATCACATATTTTCTACCTTTCAGTAGTTTTTTTTTTTTTTGCTAATCCAACCCAATATGTCCCATTCAGAAACATTCCCTTTATACTGTCATACCCTTCCCTTTCCTTTAAAAATGTACCATTCATGTTCTCTTCCTACATTTTTGCTTCTTTCCTAGGATCCTCCCTTCAAATGTTATCCTTTCACTAGATCTCTGCCACTGTCTTTTTAGATTTTACTTCTCTTATAACTTCCTGAAGTTGATCGTAGAATCCATCAACTTCCTCCTCGCTATGATCACTAGTGTGCCCATATGTGCTTGAATAATCACTTAATTCAACAGTTCTATCTTAATCTCTACTAAAATCACAGGGTCGTTTAAACGCTGCATGTGAATAACTCTTTGCACTGCTTTCTTATCTAAAACTAACGCAACCCAACTCTCGCTATCATATCCCCCCTTTATATCACTCGGAAATTATCGCTTCAAACCTCTCCTTTCCAGCTCAAGATAACGTATTTACAATACTCTCTTCATTTGTAGCTGTACAATTTTCTACTTTATCTTCCCTTAGACCCTTCCTGACGCTCCTAATCCACATTCTGACCATCGAAGCCATCTTCTTTTTCTCTGTGTAAGAATTCCGTGGGATTAGGACAGAGACAGCCATACTTACGTCACTGCCGAACGCTAAGCCAGCTAAAATGGGCAAGTGACCGCACACATCGTGAATCAAATGTCTCCGTATAAACCGAGTCATGAAGCTCGGGATAATAGTCGGTGGTTTCCTCTGCCTTCCTCAACGGTATCTTTAACGTGACGCTATTACCTAATTAGGCCGGCATACTGAGTAAAGACGCCTTTTGCAGACTCCTCTCTGAAGTGCAGACGCTGTGTGGACTACTCTTATGCTTGTCCCTGCCTATTGACCTTACTGGAAGATGCTTCAGTGAGAGTAGCACTCAAGCTCTATAGAACACCCAAAGTCCGTTTACTACGACAAGGTTCCAATCTAAAGATGGCATAATTATCATAAAAAACTTTAAAAAATACTAATGCGATACTTAAGAGGCAAAACACAATTTTTCATTGAAAATTAAATCCTCAATTGACATATAAATAAAGTCACCTTTACGTGAAAGAATAGTACGAAGATAACTCGCAATTATGGAATTCTTCCCAAAGAAAAGGCACATTTTCGATATCAAAATTCTTCATAATATTGAAACTTAAAAGATTCAAGGTCCAAGATAATAATAATTGCATAGGTATATTCCATACAGGCAGTGCTGAAGATTTATTCTGAAGTTTATAAATTAAACATAACAATTTTGTAAATATCCTTGTCAAGTGCATATTCACACCAATAACTTCCAGAAAAATCTTGCAACCTACCCTCCCAAAAATAAAAAATAAAAACGAGCTCGCGGGTATCGCGAGATAAAAGAAACGAAGGGATTTTTCTTTTTGAGAGGGGGACTGCACAAAAAATTCAAATTTCCACACACACACACCCCCTCCCCCCCTCGAGTTCAATGCCGTCATATTTTTACGTCATTACACTCACGTCAAATGCCCTCGTGGGTAGGTAACATTCGATAATTCTTTTTTTACCGGAGGAGAAAGAAACGAGAGGAGCAGAAAGGAGATAGCGTATTCCCAGTGAGCGCATAAAGCAGAAGGAAACACGCCCGGGGGTGTTCTATCCCTTGCGCGCGTGCAAGAGAGAGATTGGATAGAGGAGGAGAGAGGAAGCGAGGGGGGAGGGAAGGAGAGAGGGGAGAACAGAGGGTAGAAGAGAGGGCGTGAGTGAGAACTAGAGGAGCGATGACTAGGAAGAGAGGGCGAATCGGATGAGAAGGGAGAGGAAAAACAGAGGGCAGAAAAGGACGGAAAAGAAAAAGTACGAGAAAGGATAACAAAAAACAGAATGTAGGAAAGGAGAGAGGCCATGAGGGGAGAGGGAAGGCAAACGAGAATGGAAAAGGAAAGGGGAGGGAAATACAATAAAATACAGGTAAAAGGAGAGAAAGAACTACTTGTAGAACAGGAAGTTGCGTGATAAGACGAAAGAGAATTGAATGGGAAAACGAAGAATGAAGAGAACAGTGAAGAGCATAGCAGAAAGAGAACAAAACGCGCTATCGAAGAAAGGACGGAGAAAGAGAAGGCAGAAAGAATAAGAAGCAGCTAAGAAAAAAACAAAGAAAAAGAGTACAACGAGGGCCTTTTTACGGCAACAATAAAAAACGCGAGTAATCGCGGAAAAAGAGGGAATCCGAGAAAAAACGTAACTGGAATGGACAAGAGCTGGCTAAGAAGATACATGAATGTAAATTAAGGAAAACCTCCAGTGAAAATTGCGAGATTAAAATCTTGAATCAGCGCCAGAGAATATGCTACAAGTGATGGCATTAAAAACCAGAGAAAAATGATTCTCGTGAAATATTTAAAAAATGAATGGCCGTATATAAGTGAAACGAAAAATAGACAATGAAACGCAAGTCCCTAAGAAAGAGGAATTTACTAGATAGGGAGAAAGTCGGCAGAGGATCCAGGGCGGGGCCAAGCGAAATAAATGAAGGGAAATGAAGCAAATTTCGCCATTGAGTTAAAGGACTCGGAAATTGAAAATCATTTGATGTGGCACAAAAGGAGTGGAGAAAAGAAGGGAATAGACTAATCTATAGAAATTATGCGCAACGCAATGGAAAAATGTGAAGAACGCCGTAGAAAGGCACGAAAAAAGATATTTTTCAAAAAAGATATCAGAGAAAAAACGAAAAACGCAACACTTCCAATGGATCTATAAAGATTCGAGTGATGGAAATACGATATTGAACGAGAAGTTTTAATAACGTTAAAATCGAAGGCTTTTAGGACGGGATGGTTTTATGTGGACGAAGGGGAAGCCCCCTGAGGGAACGTGTGAGAGAATCGTAAAAAACCGACGAATAATTTCTAAAACAGAAAAAAGCAATCATTTTTACTACGACAGAAAGAACATCGTTTAAACTGAATTAGAACGGAAAAATGACCAAAACAGAGAGTACCAAATAGAAACGAGAACGCGTATACCCGGAATAATATAGAGAAAACATGTTTTTCGTAGATACTGGGAGTGGCCCTGAACCGGCAGACACATTCGCCTTTCGTCATCGATATCGATCTGAAGGGAATAAAAAAAATATACGCGAGAAACGTGCGATTACAGAGGGAAGGAGAACACAGGGATAGCCACGACGCATAGAGCCACAGAGCGACACCGTAGAAAAATATCGTAGTAACGAGATGCGCATAACTTTTTCGGAGGTATTTAGATATGCGTAAATCTGAACGACTACCTTTGCTTCGTCGGGTTTTTTTTGTGTTAGAGCAAGCTCGAAGAAGGATTGGAGAAGTGGAAAGAAATAAAAAAAAGTGGGAGAAAAAGGGAGAAACGAAGAGGAGATGTATGGAGAGGAAATAAACAGAGAGAAACATTGAGGAAGGAGATAAACACAGAAAGAAAAGAGACATAGAGAGGAAAAGAGGGGGAAACGAGGAAGAAGAGAGGTAGAAAGCGACGAATAAATAGCATGGGGAATAGGGAAACGAAAGTGGGGAAGTAAAGCCGGAATAACCTTTTCTCCGCGTTTTAATCCCGAGCTCCCCCTTCTCTCCCTCTCTCGCTCATCCTTCCCCTGATTTAACATTCCCTTCCCAATATTTCCTTCGTTTTTTTATAGCCCCTCCATCCTACTACAGTTACGTCTACCCACCCCACCACCTCCATCCCTTTTCCTCGATACACCCTACCCTCCGTGTATACGCGCTTACATGTTCCACTATCCGTGCCTCCCCCACACACACGCACACTCCCACACACACACGCGCGCGCGAACGTTTTCCCTTTCTGCATGTGTTTACGTGAGCTCGTGTTGGAGAACTAGGAAGGGAGGGGATTTAAAGGGGTGAGGACGAGAGGGAGAGAGAGAGAGAGAGAGAGAGCCCGCAGAGCGCAGTTGGTCTCGGTTGGTCGAATGCGGGATTTCAGTTCGCCCGTCCCTCCTAAATCCACTCCCCGAAATTCCTTCTACGCAGCCTAGCCATCCGCTCCACGTATCCTCTCTCTCTCTCTCTCTCTTCGCCTCTCTTTCAATCTTCTTCCTTTTCCCTCTCATACCAATCGTATTTCACATGTTACATATTTATTTAATAATATTTCTCGTAAATAGGGCCAAGGAGAAACCCCTCCCGAGCATAAGAAAATCTCTCAAGATTTTCCTTCACATCGGTTTTTAACATTTTCTTTCTCCTTACTCCTCCAATACTCCATTTTCTCTCACCACACCGAAATAGGCGCTTGTGTATCGCCTTATTCTTTTCTCTTCCTCCGGACCTTCCTTTCCTCTACTTCCACCTTTCTCTCTCTCTCCCTCACTCCGTGTTTGCTTTTCCCTATTATCTCTTCTCAGAAAACGTACCTCTAACCCTATCCATTTACCCTAAGGCAAGATCTCTTTCTCTCTTGCACCCTTCCTCACTCAGTCGCTCTTCCTCTCTCCGCTCACTCTCTCCGTCGGATCCTTGCTGTCTGGTGGGTCGCCTGTGGGCGGGCGCATTCTACTTTCCCCCTCGAGGGAAAGGCGAATGTCTGTGGGGAAAAGATTCCGCGAGCCGATATTGTCCGTGGAATCTTGAAGGAAGGAGAGCCCTTCCTGACGTCCAAGGAAGGGAAGTTTCCTTTTCAGTGGGTGCGTTATCATGGTCGGAAAACTGATCTGATACCGTTAAACCCACACGGAAACCCCTTTCGCCTCCAACCTTTTTCCATATTTGTGCGATGAAAGGCACGCCGTTGTGGAAATTGTTTTTAAAAATCCACGGAGCCGTCTCTTGGAAACAATCGTTACCGTGGTTTAAATGCCAAGTACGTATTTCTCGGCAATACCTCACGAGAAAAGATTTATTTTATAGGAGACGACTTACTGGCAGTATTGAGCGCTATAATTATTTTACGTTAAAATATAGCCTTTGATTTGAATACAAATAAATATCGTTATGGTTCGTCACACGATTTATCGATGTTTCACAAAATTTCGAGGAGCGGTTTTATTCAAATCACGATTGTTTTCATTAGCCACGAAAAATTAACACGGTATCGATTCATTACTACGAATAAAATCCTTTTGAAAATAATCGAGTTAAAACCATTTTTTTGTGGCCAAAATCTCCATAACCGATATTCTCGGCCCATTTTTATATTCATAAATCCACGCGAAACAAATTATTCATTTGTATTCAGCGAAGAGTTTTTTGCGAACGCATGGAAATCGAAGGAATAAATCACCGAGACCAAAACGAATCGGATGAGTTTTCGGTCCTTTCACTTCCACACGTGCACACGAGGTGAGACAGTTCGTTCACAAAAAAATAATCCTTTTACAAGGAAAAAGAAATTTGCGTCGAAATCCGATGAAAATAAACATTCATAATGTTAAGTGTGTCGAAGAGGAATCGATAGGGCTTATTTCGAAATCAAACCGACTGTCCAGAGAAGATGGGAGGCAGAAAACGAATTTGCAGGCTCCGTTGAACTTTTTTTGTTTTACTTTCTTATGCACGAAGTACGTCGAGAATATAGTGTGAGAGTAAAAAATTCGACTTAGAGATTTTGATTAATATGCACGTTTTATGTGGCCCTATGTCTAAAAAAAAGTGGGTTTGCAATTACGCCAATCTGTATTCTGCCGTCTGTGTCCAGCTCTAGGGGTTAACGGTTTAACAGAATTTAATAAAATCTCGGATTTATATAATATATCACCCGGAATAGAAGTTTTGTCAAAATGAACCGTATCGCACTACAATGAATGGTAGTTTATTCTTATCAATTTTCACAAACATATCGATTTACTGAATAACGGCTTCAAGGATTTTGAATGGAATAGAGCTTGATGCCATAAACATTACATCAAAAATAAGTATACTGCCCAAATGCTGAGTTTTACGTCCAGCTACTGCCAATCCGTCCATACAACGACACAAACAGTGACATCATTGTATGGGCTAGGAGCGTATATTTGTGAATTGTGTTTGGTAACAATTATTTTCTTAATAAAATATGCGCAAACCTTTTTTTTTTCGGGAAACCTTTGTCTTCTCTATGTGCGTTATCCATGAGAAATGGCGCCACTAAGAACCAACAAAAATAAATAGAACGACGTGGCGCGCGGATTGCGCAAATCTTTTCTTCCGAAAACAACAGAATATGCCATTGAGGCGAGATTGCCCGAAATATTTCGGACACCTTTCCGTTACTGTTGGATATAAGAAACGGAACACGCAGCGTGTGTAAGGGAGAGAGAGAGGATCTGTGGACTGCGGGTTTCGCTGCGCCTTTGTCTCCATCTTGGATCCCAAAGCAAGTTTTCTACATTTTCTCCGTCTTCGATGTTACGAAGCGAGGAGGAAAGAAAAAGGAAGCGGATACGTTGAAGCGTTAAAAAGGGAAAGTGCTCCTTTTTTGCACATACCTGAGCACGAAACGCTTTTTTATGTGTGGTTGTATTTGCATGATTTCACTTTAATAAATAAAATAGAGACTATTTTTACTTCAAATAAACACGTTTTTGCTTCGTAAAAAACGTTATTGCTTACTTTCATCCTTTGAAGTTTACTTTCCGACGATTACAATTCAAAGTATTACAATAGCTATGAAATTATGTTCAAACGAACTTTTTTATATTATCAGCGGTTGTAAAAATTCAACGGCGTACTAGAATCGCCTAATTTTCTTTCTAAAATTTTAAATGAAAAAAGCATTTAAAAACTTAAAGTGGAAGGTTAGAAATCCATAGAAAAGCATACGTTTATTATATTTTGCATTAGAAGAATGCTTTCAATCTTATTTTTAAGGAGATTTACATATTGAATTTAAGCTAATTTTCACCAATACAAATCAATCACCCATTCTAATTCAATTCCTACACTTCATAATGTCAAAATTTGTTATACTACAGAAATTAGAAAACTGGAGGCAGTCTTGACGCAATCAAATTGATAAATATACCTTCAGATAAGTAAATATCATTTTAACTGCATACAAGGTCCTTAATTTGCTTCTCTTTAAACTTGCTTCACAATCCTTATCAAAACAATTCGAACGCTCGTTAACCAGGAAAATACACCATTTCAGGCATATACGCATTGGAAAAACTCATCAAAAAATCCACCAAATAGGAAATATTTTGTTTAATAATGACAATAAAAAGGAAAAATTCGGCTGAACGCGATTTTTTAAGTTGGATTTATAGCGAAACTCAACATGTAATGCAAATTTTGCTCCCCTTAATTTTTCACATATATCATTTTTTGCACAAGAATGTACGAATCACGTGACTGATACGACAGCCAAAGAATTTTTGTTACAGAAAACTAATAATTTTTCAAGCCATGATATAAAATTAATGGATTGTATTTTAGACAAATAAGTACCTGCATTATCCAAAGTATTAAAAAACCCAACACCATTTCTATTTTTTAATCCGTTCCTTTCTTAAACAACGAAACTACAAGTTTAAGCCTCTGGTTAGGCAGGAGAGACACGGTCAAATGTGCCTGTCAAAGATCGCTGAGGTGTCTCAATGTTCCCATTCCTTCCGAGGCGTGTTTTCGATATTGGCCGTAATATGGAAAATCGTGTCCCCTCGATAACAGGCTGTCCACCTCCTTTTCTCCTTTTACATCCGTGATCCATTTCGATAGGATTTTCGCGTTGTCCACATGCGAAGGAAATCCGCGAAATGTCCCACACATCTCCTTAGTAGTCCACTCACGCACGCACACTTCGCAGTCGTCGTCCATCTTGAATCCTTGGAAAGACAAACATCTTCGGAGCATTCGATGTCAAGGAAGAAACGTCTACGTCATCGCTAGGCGGATCATTTCAACAGAGTGACGAAATTTTGATCGGTAAAAGAAAGACAGGGCATCCGAAATTGTACGCCTACAAGTGAAGCGTCTAGAGATAATTTTTCTTGCCATTAAAAGCGATGGAATATATAAAATATCAACTACATTAATATTTCAGGGATTTATTATAGATATTATTTGCTATAATTTGTTGAAAAGCGTCCAATAGTTACCTGATATATTGATTAATTACATTTATTGAGCACAATTAATTTTTTCATCAAATGGATACGAAATTCTATTATTATTGACTGAAAAGAACAAAAACTTAAAATAAAATGTTAAGCTTACAAATGAGCAAATGAATATACGTATATACACACAGGTATACATAGATATAAACATATGAATTTCTGTTCCATAAATTAATAATTAGTACCACATAATGAAATAGTGTTGTCCTGACAGTTAAGGGCTTTAAATTTTATAGCATATCAGAAAGCTGTTTCTCCAAGCAATGGGATAGATTAAAATGAATATATGAATGTGCAGGAAAAAAAGATCTATTCGAAAATAATTCTGACAATAGCGAATAATTCCGATTAAAAATTGTCGGGAAGCGCGTTTCAAGTGCGTTTTTAGTGCACACCTCAAGGCGTTAAAATCCGTCAAATTTTAATTATTAAAATGTGACCCAATTCGTACTACTGGCTCAAGAGATAAATAATCCTTCAACGGCAATTGTTTATACAACTAATTTGAGAAAAAATTCTTTTCCTCGGGCGCCAAAAAATTTAAAAAAAAAAGAGGCGAGCAAACATCACATGTGCACGGTGTTAAAGGCAATTTTGAAAGAATTAGGGAAAATAATCCCTTTTTTTCCCAAAAACTTCCGAACAAAAGATATTTATAATATACATTATTTATTCCTCTCGGATGAGAGAGTGTGGGAGGCCAAAGAAGATTAAGGGTTGGAAAAGGGGAGGAGATTGGAAAGGAAAAGGTTAGAGGGGGGAAGAAGGTTAAGGGGAGGGAGAGAGAGAGAAAACGGATAGGAAATGGAGGAAAACTGGGCGACGTGTGCGCGCCTGTTTGGGGGAAGGACGCTTGAGGGCACAGCGGGGATAAATATGGTAAATATTCGAAGCGACGGAAAATTGGGAGGTTTAAGATTAGAGTGAGGGATAGAGGGAGAGAGAGAGAGAAAAGAGGGGCGTTTTGAAAATAAATGGAGGAAAGCGAATTTTTCAAAATCTGGAATGGGACAATGGGTAGGGGAGGAGGATTTAGGGTTAACGATGAAGTACGCTCAGAGAGACAGGGAATGGAGAAGTATGGAGGGATGAAAAAGAAAGGAAGGAAAGAATGTGTGAGAGAGACAGAGAGAGAGAGAGACAACTCGTACACATCTGAGAGTGGTCTGTGGATAGATAGGAAGAAGGAAAAGACAGAAGATTGAAAGGTACGGAAAAAATCGGTAGAATATAGATTGTACAAACTTTACCATATACTGATGCGAAGTTTAGTAATATTCAGAAAAATATGAACTATGTAGAGCTATTACAAACATCAACTTATATTACTATACGAAATTTGATGAAAATCGTATTAGCCGTTTTTTAGAAAATCCAATCGTTGTTAAAGTTGCCCAAGAATAAACTAGCCTTATATTCATTTTTTGAGAAATATAAATTATATGGTATTATCGCAGACGTAAACTCAAGTAACGGTAAGAAATTTTATCAAATCTAATTGTTGTTAAATTTACCTAAAACAAACTGCTCTTAATTATTGAGCAATGTCAAACATTTCTTCTAAGTAAGAGATTTCAATCATTTTCGCTCTACCGTTTAGGCTCTAGAGCCGCGAACGGACAGACCTACAGACAGACAGACGGCATGGCGAAAAACCACTTTTTCGGACTCGGGTACACCTAAAACGTATATTTCCATCAAAACCTCGACGTGGAATTTTTTCGCGATTACAATACTTTTTCAATATACTTCGTATATGAGAAAGTAAAAAAGTAAACAGAGAGAGAGAGAAAAAGACAGTTTACCAGAGGATTTCGGCAACTTTCTTTTCGGAGAAACCAACAGGAAAGAACCGGGAGAGAGAAAGTAGGAAAATTTGCCCAAGGTATGAAGGAAAGAAAAGGTATTGAATGGCGTTGGCAGAAAAGAACGAAGAAAAAATGGGACGTCTTCCGGATGCGACCTTTAGTTCAAGAGATTGGACGGCGGGGAGAATGAAGAAAAGACTGCGAAGGTGGGAAAGAAAACATAAGAGAAGAGGCAAAGGAGACGGGAAGAGGAGGTTTAGGAATAGAGAGACGCTGCAGATGGAATGCGAGGAAAGAGAGGGAGTAAAGAGGAGGAGGAGGACAGCTTTTTTTTATTGAAGTAAGAATAGGACGACGGGGATATATGGAAAGAGGGAGGAGGTTAAAGGTGGAGATCATGAGATGCAAACAAAGTGGAGGAGGGCAAAAATGAAAACGCAGGGGAGGAAAGAGTGTCGAGAGCAAAAGGAGGCGGAAATAAATGCTGCACGAATGACCACGGACCGGTTTTGGAAATTAAGCAATTATAAGTACTACGTGAAAGGATGAGGTCGAAAATGGACATGCGGGATGAGTGAGCGATCCATAAGTGGCGCACAAGAAAATATTTCTTTCGCAATGACGTACAAAGCGTATTCCAGCTCCTATTTGTTTGGGAAAGTTATAACTACTATGCACCGGCAAAATGTACACATCAAGGTAAAACTGCGACGGAGTTATGTAGCATTAACTCCAAGCAATGCCGTGGGAAAACTTATTGAAATAAAAGGCAAGAACGGAAAGTAAAGAGTATAAGGGAAAAAAATAATAAGATACATGAAAATATGAAATATACAACAAATTCCATGACATAGAAAGTAACAATTTTTCATGACCTAGGAGAAATAAAGAGAACTTTCTAACGAGCTCAGACATTGAAAATGATCACACAAATACGATTTTTCCTTGCTGAAAAATGAAAGCGAGGAAGGAAGCAGAGAAGAAGAGGTAGAGGGAAAAGAGATGGGTTGAAAATAAAAGAGATAGGGCGGGAGAGAGAAAAGTGAAAGAGGACCAGGATGCAAACTGAGATTGGAAAATTGACGTAGTGAGAGAGAAGAGGAAAGGTTTATGTGCCTGGGAGTGGAAGAGGTTCCAAATGATGTAGTAGAGGAGGAATGTCGGAGGTTGAGTAAAGGTGGGTGAGAGAGAGAGAGAGTTGGGAAGTAAAAATGGAGGACCTCGAGGATATAGTTTGAGGGAGAAGGAGGGATTTAATACAGAAAGGAAGGTTATTCTCTTGAGGTTGTAGGAAAATATTTAGTCTCGGGTCGTGCCCTGCGTGAAATATTGTTCTTTTTTAATTCCAGCGCTCGAGCAAGAAATGTAAATTGTGTGGAAATGTATATGATTTCCTAGGGATTTTCGTATAGTTTTTCTAACCAAACCATAATGTTTATGCCCGTGCAGTTAATATCAAAGATTTAAACTTAATCCGTGGTTTATATAAATAGCAAATTTAAGGCTTTCACTCCAGATTAATGCGTGGAAATTCTATGTTTTATTTAAAAATTCTAACGCGGACCAAATAATCCGAAGTAACCAAATATCTGGCATTTTATTCAGAGTTAAAATCTTTGAACGCGAGTAACGATATGGCCACAAAATCAAGGAACGTAAATTTGGTTTACAAAATGCCTCAAAGAGAAACGCCGTAAATATTTATGCTCGAGATACGCCATGGTAAAAATACTCCCTTTAAATTCTGCCGAAGATATGAGCTCATGCAATACGTGTTTGCGAGAGTAAAATCATCGATACATGATTTCGGCGGAAGTTTACCTATAAAACGAAAGTGGTTAGCGAAATATTTTAAGCTTACGCAAGCGAAAACCATTGAAAATAGCCCGC
Source organism: Uropetala carovei (assembly GCA_036926305.1). Taxonomy (NCBI): domain Eukaryota; kingdom Metazoa; phylum Arthropoda; class Insecta; order Odonata; family Petaluridae; genus Uropetala; species Uropetala carovei. The sequence goes on from JAXCHB010000020.1 coordinate 973,844, forward strand.
CCATAAAAATGCGTGTATTAAGGAAAATATTCCAGGGAGTCTAAGCTATCTGTTCACCCGCTTCTTTGAACATCAGCAAACCGAAAAACTTGGATTACTTTTTCTGAAATCTGCTTCAGGCATTTTATTCCTAGGGGAAGTTTAGTTTATATGAATAAATATTTTATATCGGTTTCTATAAACACCCTGCTCAAACTGCTATCAGCTAATGTATAAAAATTTTCTTTTTCATTTTCTACTACATTATAAAGAGGCAAAACCCCGTGTAAAGAAGTCAGTTAATTTTCGCATGTTAAATGAGAAGTTAACCAAGCATAATTTGTAAAACGTACAGAAAATCAACTATTTACTCAACTCTTTCTATCATAAAATGATTTTGTTTATCCTTTAGTACTAAAAATATGAGTAAAATACAACCTTAGGATTATTTTTTGGGCATTTCTGAATGTAATTAAATCGAAACAGCTAATGTATGAACAAATCATAAATAAGGAGAGATGAAACCGAGAAAAACCTAAGAGCTATTAGGTTTCGTGAGGCAACGCTGTCAAAAGAATGTAATAATAAAAAACCTTTAATGGAAAACAATCAATCTTCAATTTTTTATTCATATTTTATTTCGTTTTATCCTTACGAATTACTTTGTCACTAAACAAATCGAAAAGCTGTATAGGGAACTGTTGTATACGATGGTAGAACAACAATGGCTCGCGTAAAATCCTCAATATAAGCTATTTTTACAAAGCCATTAAACCTTGAATCAAAACTGGACATATTACAATAAACAAAATTACATCTACTTATATCTAAACCTGGTAATTTTCAACATTAATATTTATCAAAAATCGAAGTTTAAACCGAACGAATGAACGGCCTTGGATGGGACGGATGAGGTACTATCAGCCAAAGACCTACTTACAGGTAGAATAACTCTGATGATGAGCGAATAAAAATCTGCCGAGTCTACTTATCTCTCATTTATCCTTTACTACTAGGATGAAGGGAGAAATGTGTCAATCTTGATCACACCTTCGGCACGGGAACCAATAAATCAATCACGCGAGCATCCTAAAGATAGACAGGAGAAAACCATCTTCCTCCAGCCAGAAACCCAGGAGCACTAGCTTCAATTACTTACCGATGAGGTCATTGGAGAATATTGATTGAAATGATCGTTACTGATTCCTTTAACTATCTCTACTTAGTTCATTCACTCTAGCGTTTTCTCAATACTCCACTAATTTTATTTCTCTCACGCAAAAGACTCGCATTTCCCCTTATATTCTGTTATATATCTGTTGGTTGGTTTTCCGTTATAAAGGACTCCAAGGTGCCATTCCTCAACACCAACCAGTTGATCCTTTGCTGCAAAACTCCTTCCACCCCTAAAGCCTCTCCTGTCTTGCATACATATAAGTATATACGTATATTTCACACTTTGACCGTATCTCGCTTGGGATATCTCCTAAATCGGTTCCTGAAGGAACCGACCCATTTACCCTCTTCTATTTTCTCTCAGAGGGAGTTCGCATGAGAGCACGAACATATACCCGTGAGAGAATTTCAAGCTACTGTAGAGTCTACAAAATATTTACAAAGGCATTAGCCATAGATGCTTACAAAACCAACTTGTCCCTAATCAATCCAGAGAAGGTAATGCACATTACGGGGTCTATATAACATTATGACCAAACACAAGTCATCCGAGGAATGAACGGTCTCAAACATGATTTTCCTCTCCCTATGTTCTTCGGGCATTACTAAAAACATTTTGATGCCATTTTAACGTCATCTAAGATAAGTTTATTGGAGATACAACGAGTACAATGAATTAACGGTGACGTAGTAGTTAATTTCTTGAATAACATATTCGATCGTATTGCATGGGGTATCAAATGGCTCAATGAGTTACTGCCTACATAAGTACTCATAGAGGAAACTGATACATTCTTCAAAGCAACGCATTAAGCAGGAATAGGTATACGTAACTAAAGAGTGCTTTAGAAGTATGTGATCTTTTAACATTTAACATTATACAAGAAGACCAAAAGAGCTTCTTGAAGGAACCGAGAGACAAAACCTAAGCCATGTAAATATTTATCACAATATTTTCAAAAGATAAAAATAAATAAGGCAGATCCCCAACAGGTCACAAAATAAGTTTGTTTTAAGAAACTCATCACTATTGTAAGGGAAAACAATGCAAGCAGATGACGAGATTAAGTCAACATCCCGGTATTCTTCAAAATGAAACAACACGAACAGTGCCTTATGCCCTTTTAAAGCTAACGGTGTAGAGCTTCGAGAATATTAAAAAAATTAATTGTCTAGGTCATTCTGGATTGGATACTTCTGAAAAATATTTCCCTAGAGCCCTCCGTATATTCATCTAAATTTATTAATACTTGAATGCCAAGAAAAATGAAGTTGATGTTTATTGACCATAGAAAAATGCAGCGAAAAGAACAGTTTTGAGTCCGAAAAAGAACGAGGTGGAACAGAAAATAAGGGGAAGAACGAGACTACGAGAGAGAAATAAAGATGAATGGAACGAAAATAAGACTGAACGTGAAAGGGAGAGGATAGTGAGGAGATTAGGAGGATAGGTAAAGGTGGGAGGAAGAGAAATAAAGTTGGAGACGTAGCGAGAGGACGGAAAGAATAAAGGGAAAGAGAAAATGAAAGTCGAAATAGAGAAAATGAGACGGAATAAAAAGACGGAAAAAATGGGAAATCACTTCCACAGAGGACCAAAAAAAAAGGAGTAGTCCTGGAAAAATCTGAATGTTACGGAAGGAAAAGAGAAGGGAAAATAAAAGTTTCATTTACGCAGACTACCAAAAGAAAAAGAATGAAAGTGTGAGGGCGAATAAGAACCGCCTTACCGCGTTAGGTATGAAAATATATAGGTATAAGGGTCCGAGAATATCCTTTCGGTGAATTGAGTGAAGAGTTGAAACGGGGTTTGTTACATAGGAATAAGGGAAAGAGGCGCAATGGCGGAGGGATAAACGGAGGGATAAACGGAGGGACGAATAATAAAGGAATAAGGATGGAAAGAGAGAGAGAGACAGGGAGAGAAAGAGAGAGAAAGACAGGGAGAGAGGGGGGAGAGAGAAAGAGAGGGAGAGAGAGAGAGAGTATTCAGAGGGAATTCAGAGGGAATTCAAAGAAAATGACACCAAGGGATGGAGATGGATGGCACACAGGCAAAGATATTCGAGGCTGAGAGTTATGGAAAAAAGATTAGGGCAATGCAAGAGTATAGAAAGAGTGGGAGAAAGAGGAGGGAAATGTGTTAGTAAGAGAGCGTGAACGGGGGAAATAGGCGAAGTTTATGGCGCGCGGGTCGAGGTGGAGAGAAGACAGAGTTGGTGACAGGCGTGAGTGGAAGAGGTGTCGGCTCTAAATAGAGGCAGTTGGGAGAATAGAAAGAGCGAGGAGGAAATGTGAGAAGGGAGGCGGAAAGCGACCTCATTGGGAAGGAAGGAGGAGGCGTGGTTGTTAGGGGACATCAGAGAAGCGTGCAAGGTATACCGAGAGAGGGATGGGATACCGCGTTACCGTAGGGTGACCAGATTCTGAGTAAGAAAAACCGAGAAGATATGTGACTATCATTCTTTTCGTCGTTCATATGCTACATAAACAAGTTATGAATAGCTTTCGCACAAGTCTGTCATAAAGGTAGGAAATAATTGTACAAATTCAAGCAATATGTGCACTGCATTATTGCGGAATTGAACAAGAAGTTAATGAAAAGAAACATTTTAGGACAGATTACCTAGGAAATTCTAATGAAAGCATATAGTACAAATGTTTATAGAATAAAATACGGTGTCCCGAAAAATTCTTTCGAGATATAGCGCTGAAGACCGGGACACACTGGTCAGTCTACGTGAGAGGGATGATAGAGGAAGAGCAATGGGTGTTGTTGGTTGCCACGAGGAAACAGGACAGCAATTCAAGGGTTGCAATCATTTCTCTTATCAAGATATATAAACTGTATGGAAAATCAGGGAAGGGGAAAGAGTGAAGATCGGCTGGGAAGTACAGGAATATAAGAGCCGGAGAAAAAAAATCGACGAAACATAGCACAAGCTTTCTCAGATCCGTACGCTTCTAACCCATACAATAATATTACCGGTTACATTGATACGCGTTTACTGGTGGAAAATATTATTTAGTGACGAAAGTGTCACGCAATGAGTGAGTGGAATATAAGCAGGAAAGAGTAAAAGGGGAAGAGGGAGAAGAGGACTAATGAACACGAGGTTCGCTGCATGACGTCATAGGAACGGGGTTTGGAGGTATATAGTTGTACGCATAACTCGAAATATTACAATGCCAATGGCCGCTATGTACTTCTTTTTAATCGTATGGATTATTTAATATTGTTTAAAACACCGATCCCTATAACTCTATGATTTTAATAAAAACAGTTAAAACCTTTTTGAGCAAATGGACAAAAAGAAAGTACATACCCCTCAATGTTGCGTTATATGATTCATTTACTTTCCTGCTACAAGATTTCAACAGATTCTGTACAACCATTTAACCCCCAGAGCTACGCAAACACGACAGACTACAGACGGACGGAACTGCAAAAACCTCTATTTCAAGCATAATTGCGACTAAAACGCCAAAACATCTAATTTGAAAATTTTCACGATCACAGTACTCGTACTTTTGGTACGCGAAATTAAAAGAATACCGGAGGAATCTGAATAAAAGAGAGAAATTAATTGCAGTTTTTGGAGTGATCGAAAGTTACAACCAGACTGACTATCCGATCGTTATGACTACCAAGTTGCTCATACTCTTTCTTCCGAGAACCATGGGATCAAGTATTGCCTTCATTTTTTCACTGTCCTTTCTTTCCTTTCCTCGCTTCTTGCCTTCTCCCTCGCTCTTGCGAAATACACGGAGACCTTTCCTCCTTTATTCGCATGTCACATTTTACTCTCCACCCTTAGGGGTTGACATTTGCATGAAAGTACATTCCTCCCTCTTATCTCATTCTTTCTCCTAAAAAAAAAAACTTAAGAACTCTATGGAATCTACCGTTCAAATCCTTTCAAACTCAGCCTTACAAAGCAAAAACTTATGAAACCTGTTCGCCACGGGGCTTGGTGGGACTGAGTTCGTATTCCAGAAGCAATATCGTAAGGAAGAGAGGTTATTGGAAAGGGAAATTTGAAGTTTAGACTGGGGAGATATTTTCGGTAGTCACTCATCTCCAAATGGGAGAAAATAATGCTTCCTCTCTCTCTCTCCTGTTTGGTCCTAATCTCCATATCCCTTGTGTACTACCTCTTCCTTTCCTTATTTTCTTCCTACATAATATACGCTATATTCAGGATTTTCACCGGATCCTAAATTTTATCCTTTCCGCGATTACTTATTCGCCAGTCGAAAATCTTAATATTCCTCCATTCCTATCCATTTTATTAACCCTTGTATTCTCTCATTTTTCATGGCATCTACATTATTTACTAGGAACATTATATTTTCAGGCGCGCCCTTAGCAACTTTCCCTTTTTCATTTGATGTTTTTATCACTTCGGTCATTATTTATCGTTTTCCATACTTTACTATCCCGTTAATTCATGCGATAAGAGTTCCCCTGCAAAATTTATCTTTTATTTTATGAGCTCTTTAAGTGCCGATAAAGAACTAAACCGATCAGGGAAATTACATTTTAATAATTTTCTTCTTTCCCGTTAACAAAAACTGTTTCCCTTTCTCCACCTAATCAGATATTATCTTGATATCTCTCAATAAATACTTCCTGCCATTTGAGACGTTTACAACCTCATTTAGATTGGTATCTTTAAAAAAACATGATGGTGTTATAGCTTCTTCCTGTAGTTTGTCAATTTTCATTAAACCTTTTAATCGCGAGAATTATGAATTCATCAAAAACAGTTCTGCGAAAACTAGATGAAAAATTTTTAAATTACGAGTGATTCAATATTCTACATCATATAAAATTACACCACGAATATATTTTAAAATAACAAAAAGAAAACTTCCCCGACTGATTAAAATCCAACTAATTCCTGTTTTTGTAATATATCTTATATTGCGAGTAAATTTAAAAGATCGAAATTAACCTTTTAGTGCTGAAACAATTAATATTTTAAATATTCTAAAGCCACTAAAGGTTGACCTTACTTCGCCCAATATCCAGCGTAAAACCTTAAATGTATGCGTCATTCGTTTTTTTTCTCATTCCTACTTATTGGGTAAGAATGTTATTTTCCAAATTTAATTTTTTTGATTCGTCATTCCAAATATTACCTGTAACGAAACCTTCAAGTAGATATTCCCGTTTGTTTTATTGTATCTTCGAATACTTTTACTCCTGTCTTTATGCTTCATTGATTTCATAATTGAGTTCGCTAACCTCACATTCTCATTTTTTCTTTCTTCACGCGCTGCTGCATTCGGTCGTTATACATTTGCTAATACGAGATTTTATTTTACTTTTCTTCAATTTTTCATCGGAATTTACCTTTATCGCTGATGATAATTCCCCTCTTCAATATTTCCGACCTCATTAGTTCCGCCTTTTGTCTCCCTTTATTAATCTTCCACCTTTTACTTTCGGATTTCAACTCATAAATTCGACTTATTCTGGTCCCATCCTCTTTTCTTTCATCTCTCCTTGCTCGACTCCTATGCCGTGCTTTTCCCTCCACCTCTTTGCTCCGCTTCGCCCACGCCATTAGTCTCCTCCACTCTTTTTTGTGCCATGTTGCCTAATCTCTACCGAAGAATTTCAACTAATCGTCATAAAACGCAGAACGGAATCGGGCGTCTTCTTTTTTCTTTCGTTCGTTATCTTTTGTTTCTGTTTACTTTTGGCTACCCAATAAATGTATTCATGAGTTCGCCGTATTACTCGCAGAAAAAATCCTGAGAGTTTGCTGTCCACATGATCAATAATCATTTATTCTCTACCATTAATTGTGTGTATTTTCGCTTTCAATGAATTTATGGTAAATCCGACGTTTAAAAAACGAAAGAAATCGCAACCCATTTTCTCATTAGGCAATGATATACATTTAAGATGTTTCGGGGAGATATTTTTCCAGCTTTTGCGAAAATAATATTTAGACACAATTTGTTCTAAAATAACTATAATTATAGATTGACTAGACCTCTTCAATAGAATACTTTTGTGAGTTTTTCAGTCATATTTCACGATTTTGTGAAAGTTGAACTAGTTGACGCTTGGGTCGTAATCACTAGAGCCCGGAAGTTCAGGCACTAAACAAGGGCAAAATAGGCAGAAAAATAGGCAACAAAGTTCCTCAAAAAAGGCACTTAAAAAGGAAAAAAGGCACTATAAACAAAAAGGAATACTTGTACTTTGAGATTAACTTATCCAAATCTCAATTAGCACGATTTATTTCACAAGTCTTCATTATTCTAGAAATAAGGCAGCAATATATTAAATAATACGCAGTATAATACCAAAATAATTTGAGCTTTCCTGCACAAAAAGCAACAAAATTTCTTAAAACGAATCATCAAAGCAGAGTATTTACAAGAACACAAAATGCAACTATATTACAAAAAAGAAGAACGGCTGCACATTACAACATATTTTTTCAAGTTTTCAAAAGAAAAGGCTTCTCTTTCGTCAGTAAGAAGATTTTTTAAAACAGAGAAAGATCGTTCCCCCTCTACAGATGTGATTGGGGCGTACTTGAAACAAGCTAGTATTAATGGTTCCATATCGACCAAAACCTTACTATTACCTTCAATAATCAAATGGATGTTTCAGCGGCCATAAAAAATAATGAATGCAGCGATCAAAGAGAACCAAAGTGCTTTGGAGACTATCTCAAAATGATATATCCTGTATTCGATGGAACATATATATCAACCACCACTGCCCAAACACTGCGATACTGCTATGGGAACAGATTTTAGAATCTGTCAGTCCTAAGTCTGGAAAAAGTGGGAAGGGAATCTTTCCGCAATCCGCAATTTACAGGTGGGTTTTCAAGGTGTCGGTCCGCAATTTACACGTTGTATTAGTCGATCCCCTTAGCTTGGTCCGAAATTTACCTATGCTCTTCCGAAACATGGCCTCGGATCTGCTACATAAACCAACGCTTTCAAAGAAATGAATTTCCTTTACTTCGATATTTTCTTCGAGAGAAAAAGTCGCAAGTGAGATTGTTCATCAGTGACATCTTAGAAAAACTAAGCTTTATTCATTTTATAATGATGCATCTATTCGTTCGAATGCAAGAAAATTGTGGGCATATATCCGAGTACTTTACAAATAAAAATAAATATTAAACTTTTGAGGGAAAAAAATTTGCTGACAATCTGTGGTAAGTATATATCAGCAGCTTAAACAACATTCGAATATAATGCGATCGAGTTTTTTTTTTCAGGTATACTCTGTTTTATTAAGCCGCTCACTTACTGATGGGATAAATAAACATATCAGTAACTCATTTTCTAAGCATATGTTAAATATTGGATGCCAACGAACTTTAAAGAGGCCAAACACACATCATTGAATGCTTCTATTGACTATCTCGTAATACTGACTGTGTCTAGTTTTCTAATCACGCCATTCGCAACCAAGCTTACTCATGAAAAGGAACGGCACAATTCATTGTTTTTAGCGCGTTTATTTAGTCATATTTAGCCCAAAGAAACAACTTTGAATGAATAACGCGAGGTAGAGCTTTGAAATAAAGGATGACTTTTGATACCGATTCGGAAATAGTAAACATAAGATAGTAAAAGCTAATAAAATACGCTCACGTTCGCAGACGAATAATGCTGGAAGGTGGGGAAATGGATGTCGAATAAAATCTCGAACTTTCGCCATTTCGCACGCGCTTTCATGAAAAAGACACATTACAGCTCTTGATAAATAAAGCTTTGCATGATGAATCCACCGTTTTTCATTCAATAACTAGAATAATTATATCCCGAAAAGTACATCGCGATAAACAAAAGATGTTAATCCTTACTCTTGCGAGACGAGTAAAAACGACTTCAACTCGTTTACTTTAAAAAAAAAGGGAGGACCTTCAGACGTGTCACTTCGTCATTATGGTCGGTAAATGCGTACGGAAGAAAAATAAATAAGTAAGAATTTTAAAAATATTTAAAAAAAATGTTTTTGCTTTATAAAATAGGCGGCATTAAAAGAATAAAATAAGAAAGTTTTCAGATTATTTGTTAGTTATAAAATATTTTGGTGTCATATTCCTTTCATTAGTGTTGATTTACGTCATTTACGTAATAATTTCGCTTTGATAGGAGGTTTTCAAGGTTGAGCTTCATTAAAAAAAATGTTTTGCTATTAACTTTATATTCAAAATCCATTTACTCCAGCATATGGAATGAGTTTATAACGTAAATGATATGTAAAGTTATAGTAATGACAAGTACATGTTACCAAAATCTTTTATAAAAGACAAATAATCTGAAATTTTCCTTGTTTTATTCTTTTAGGCAGCCTATTTCATAAAGCAAAAAGATTTTATTTTTGAATTTTTTTAAAATTCTGACTTTTTTTCATCTTTTAAGTGCGAAAATGAATAATATTCAATGAAGAAAACGAACATAAACAATTTATCTCAATCGCTTTCCTACAATGATTAATGTCAAATTTCGTGATTTGTGGAAATTTGTGACTTCATACGACTCAAGCGTTAGTAGGCTCGTCAGTTTAACTAACAAAGCTAATAAGAAGAGAAACGGCTCTATCTCCCTTCCTAAGGATGAAGCGTTGATTCGCGTGCTCTCCTCTAAACACGCAAATAGGGGCCGCAAGATCTATTGAAAAAATGCAACTTTCGCAGGTTTTCAATAGCTCAGCGTAACAGGGCAATGCGCTCGCCACTACTCCACGGCACCCCATTTCGGAAGTTTTTAAATTTCGAATTTTTTACTCAGAAGCCATCTACCGCAGCGTGAGGAATAAAAATACTTTCCCAAAGGAACCATCTACTGACTACGAGTTGTTAATAGTTTTATGAAAAAGTTCAAAATTTTTAAACCAATAGTGAACATTATTAAGGTATAAAATGACATAATAGAATTAAGCTAAAATGTTCGTACAATTAAGCATTATAACTTCTCTCGCCATATATTGGTCAAAATGACAACTCACGTGATGTCCATATTTCCCGCTATCATTTCTAACATATGGGGGAAGAATGCTGTGAATATGTACGTAGTAGTAGTTCTTGCTACTAACCAGCAGAGCCACCGCAACCAAATAGACTTTTGGAAAGTTTGAACATTCACAGTTTAACATCTAGATGATATACGAAACTGCTAATGGCCTAAAGACCATCTGCAAGCCATAAGCTTCCAAACAATGTAACATTCTTTACGATCCGATCATTCGTTCAAGAGATATGAGGGAACAAAAATGGTCTACCCCAAAATATATAAATAAATAAATAAATATCGGACGAACGCATATAAAGATTTTATAAAAATAAACGCCTTCGGACTTATTTACTGGCAAATAAACCATTGAAAAGCCTTTCCTTGGAACCCCCTATCGTCCCCCATGGCCATAGGTTTGTCAAACACGCAAACACACAGACTCGGCGAGGATTCCAGAAAGAGAAATCGCAAAGATGAAGGAAAAAGGACAAGAGGGAGGTCATGAGAGGCGTAGAGAGAGAGAGAGAGGAACGGACGGGAGAGAAGGATGGAAGAGGAAGAAGGGGAGGAAAGAGAAAGAAAGGGAGGGAAGAGGGAGAAAGGGAGGGAAGAGGGAGAAAGGGAGGGAATAGAGGAGTAGAAAGTTACGGAAGTCTTGAACGGGAAGAGGGATGGGTGGATTGAGAAGGGTGGGGCTGTAAAGGGCGGCCTGAAATTTTCATCAGGGTTTCGCCTCCTCCCTTCTCATAGTCCTCTCTGTCCTTTCCCAAACCGTCCTTCTTTCTCTTTCCTCTCATTCTCTCTCTTTCTATCCCCGCCTTCTACCCAGCAAAAGGAACGGACAAGCAAGAAATAGAGGAGAGATTTGAAGAGGAGATCTTTTTAGGCTCCGCCTCCTTTCTACTATCTATCCCTCCGTTTCTCCTCCTCAACCCCTTAAAGACATAAATGAACAGAGAAGGTGGTGCGTACAATGGGTCGACTAAGGTTCCCGCTCGCAAAGTATGAAAGGGTGCGCATTCCTTCGAAAAAGGGAGGGTACTTAATCCTTTCTTTTAACATATTACATTTTTCCCTATGCCTTTTTAATCCAGAGGCTTCGCTCCTTCTTTCCGTTCGCATCAAAGGAAGTGTGGCAGGCGTATGTTTAAAAAATAATATCTTGAAGAAAATTCACCAAGTTTCCTTACGAAATTCATTAATTATTTCCCCCCCCCCCCCCACCCACGTATATTTTTTATATGATTCGTTAAGAAAATCTCGCTTCGCGATACCGTTTCTCGTAAAACTTACAACTATCAACTTTACCGCAGTCTCGAGATAGATAGTTCGGTTTGCTTCATAGTGATGATAAACCCAATTTTCTACGCCTAAGATGGATAATATAAATAATTTTTTAGACATTGAGAATATAAATACCAATATATCCTCTGATAAAACTACATTATTAGCTTTTTGTGAACAATAGCAACCAAAATAGACTTTTGAAAATACGAATAACAAAGACTGATCCATCCACACTATACTATATACCTAATCTTCCTTCACCTCTAATTTAAAATATATTGTGAAATATTTTTGTTTGAGTCTCAAGATTATAAAATTTAGCAAACACGCTGTAGAATGCAAAAACGTGGTAAACGAAGCAACGAAAGGATCTAAATTTTCATAATATACACGCTATGAAATATCTTTCCCAAGCTTCTGTAACAATTTCATTGAGAAAATTTTCGCTTAAATTCGGAATAATGTTGTGTTACATCTTTATTCAGTAATGGAAATTTTCAAGTTCATCAAATATCACTCATTATATGAGCAATTAAAACGAGTTATACGGCAAAAGTCATAAAAAAACTAAGCTATAGGGTAATATATGAATGAAAAATAATATGAAAACTGTTTGAGACGAGAAAAATAGCAGATACAAATAACCTCATAAAGTGAAATGAAGAAATATGTAATACAGGAATTCCTCGGGTGATTTTTGTATATCATGACAGAGCGTAAAGCAATAAATAAGAAAAGGCAAACAATGCAGAAAAAGGACATTTGGAATTATACTGAATCAATGTAAATAACACCTTATTTGTGTCATGATCCCTAAGTATCCGACGTGAAACTTTAAACGTCTAAAAATTAATTAATTAAATAAATCCATCGTCAATTACGGATTCAGTTGTAGTTAGCAGCGCATTTAATATCGGATATATTCTGAATCATCGTTGAAGAAAGGTAATGCTAGATAGACTAACAGAATATATTTAAGAATTACTGTTGTTAAATATGCAAAAAGGTTGGTCTTTCAAAACATCATTTAATATACCTTTATTTTTGTATGCACAAAGAAAACATTTCTGTGGGATTTAATGTAGCATCTTTACTTGCGAGATTAATTCGAACGAATCGCTACTTAACTCGTTGAAAATTTTCTGATATGACTCCGCTATTATTCAGATCCCATTTATTCATTTGAAACTTTCCCCCGCATTTAAATCGATCCATACCTTAAAATATGGCTCGTATATCTTTGAGTAGCATCAATTCTCGATGTCACGAGGAAAAAATTAAGGCGGATACTTTGGATACAAGATATAGACCCACCTAGAGTCTCCAGTGTCCCATACGCTCTCAAGTACTTCCATCGTACCAAAATTCCCGATAGACAAACAAACGTCCTCCTCTCTCTCTACCTCGGCAACATCCCCGTCTCTTAGCTCCTTTCCCTTTAAAGCCGCCATTTCGCCCCTTTTATCTTTCCCTTTTGCTTAACTTTTCTCTCTCTCTCCGCATCCCGTCTCTTTCCTCTCCTATCCTCTCTGATCCTTCCATCTCACTCTATCTCCCGCTCTACATCTCCAGGGAATAGGATGGTCCCTCACAGCGGCAGAAGAAGTAAAAGACCCTGAGAGAGTCATTCGCGAGAATCAGTGTTCATCACCGGATGGATCCAACTAGGGCGGTGAAAGGAAGGGAACCCAGTTTTGCCCTCACCTCTCTTTACACACGCTTACTACGCACCTATAGGAAAGAAACCACACGCCTACAGGAAACAAACATACAAAAACATACGGACACGCAAAAACACGCTGAGTTATACACGCATGGACGCTCGCGACCCCCCCCCCCCCCCCCCGAATGTACGCAAAAGCACACAAGCATAGTTCTATTTACTTAATGAGACTCTCCCTCATCCTTTTCTATCCTCTCCAGAATGGTGAAAATTTCCTTATTTAAACCCGTTTATTTTATTTCTCCCTCTCACTCTCGGAATAAGCTTATTTTCTGGTGGCCTCCGTGAAAGCGATTTTTTTTAGTATTATAACGCAGCCGAATTGGATTAAACTGTAGAGACCCACTGGATCCGGCTACCTGATAGCTTTTATCCTGCAGTACCGAAGACTTGAAAGTAGCAAAGCTAATGGAAGTTGTCGCAAATGAAATTGAGAGCACCGGTAATTAGAGTGTTGATAATTTTACATCCGGTTGGCGCGAAAAGTCATTTCAGTGTTTCCCTTTAAATTTGCTCCACTCTCTTTCTCTCTCTCTTCTTTCCTTCGGCTCCATGGTAATTAGAGAATTAGGCTAATGAAAACGTTATGCTTAGCGCGTCACGACTTTGCCTTGAATCGAAAGGTGGACAAATGACGTACATTTGGAAGTAACCAGCAACGTTTGTGACGGGGAACGCTGTGGAATATTTCATGTTCTGGTAACACACTACATTTAAAAACAATGTTTTTCTAGGGAGTTCACGGTAAAATTATTAATACAGACAAAGGACCCACTAATACAATTTGTATTTCAATCTATGTTACCATTGAAACTTGTGAGATACCCTGAAAAGTTTATCGGTATTAATTCCTTTATTTCATTAAGGATTATGGAGGGAAAATATCATAGCAAGAACTTTTGTTTTTGTTTAAATATATATGCTACTTTTTATGCCAGTGGAATTAATACTCTATGTGCATAAATGAAATTTTACTCTCCGTATTTTCAGGATAAATTAGGTTGGCGGGTATTAATGCACGTTGTGATTCCAACGCAATGAGTAGAAAATACCGTTATTTATTAAGCTGCTCAGGCGTTTTAATATAAACTCTGAAACAGCCGTACTTAACAAATGAGCCTAATTTTTAGGTCAAACTTTCCGTTAAATTTATCGCCGTATTTGCTTAATTTATGAATCACAATTCGTAATTTGGTAATATATTTGGCTCGTAATTGTTTTCGATTAATAGATTTTAAAATTAAAAGATAATCACTAGGATTTTAATCACTTGCTATACCATTAATTGGATGGGATAATCTATTGCACACACAAGTCTTTGTCGGTAAAAATACCGATAAACTTGCATTATTAAATACATTTATTTTCAGAACATAACCGCAACAATCTCATAAAATTTTGCTGCTGGGGAGAATTGGATATTTTATTGTTTATTTATATTCTTCAACTCTTAGTAAACGTAATGTTATGGTTTTGTCTAACATTCCTATGTCCTATGATTTCCGTCTTCGGATAATTTAAACAAACATTAAATTAAAATAAAATAAACACTTCCCTTTATGTCTGCAAGAATACATATAGTACACACAGAAACTTCAGAAGTTTATTCAAGCAATCACGAAAAAATTCCTCAGCCGTACCACAAAAGGATAACTTCCTCGCCCTGCAAATTCTTTCATTTTACTTCCCGCACACTCACGTCCGCACTGCGCGGGCCAAAAGAATACAACTTTTAATTGCGCGCCGTAAAATTCTATGAGAAAGCCTCAAGACCCTTTACGCAACTCGAGAAGCATTACTTCCGCCAACTTAAAGCGGCAATTACACCCCCTTTTAACTCTTCCGCCTAGTTGTACGCGGACCTTCCTCCCCTCCCAAGAGGGAAACCTCCTTGCTCCCTTCCTAACAACAAACGACGGCATTAGAAAGGGACTTCATTGCTCCGTGTAAAGGCCCGAGGACAGAGAAAATAGGAGGAGAGAAGGATAAAGAGAAAGACTGCGTTACTTATAAACATAAACACCTGCGGTCCCAGGTCGTTCTCTCTCTCCCTCTTCCCCCCCCTCCCCCCCCCCCCCTCTCTCTCTCTCTCTCTCTCTCTCTCGAGGTATACGTATACGGAGCTACCTTGAGTATACTTTACTTCCCGTCCTGCGACAAGACGATCACTAACGATTAGGAAACGAAAAGGTGGGTAACTTTCAGAGAAACGGTTGAGGAGAGAAGTGGCGATGAATCGAAGAGCCGCGAGGAGGCGAAGAGAGTAGAGAGAACAGGAAAAGGGCCAAGGAACGGGAAGGATATTGAGAAGAATGAAAGGGTGGACAAACTGTCTCTCAGGGGACCCTGGGCCGCGCAATATCCCTTTCATTGGCTTTAAAGGAAGAGAAAAATAAAAGAAAAGACGAGGTGGAATTGGAACTACACATGCAAGTCACGATTTACAGTAATGCGGATTTCGTAGGACGATATAAATAAAATTTCCGTTCGCTTTCCTTGAAATAAGAGAGGTATGCGGACCGGTGAAGATAACGCGAAGTTTCTCTTAGTTTTGCGATGGCGAGCGATGGAGATTTCTCTCGAGAATGGACAAGGTATTTTTCTCCAAGTGTCGAGTTAATTCGCAAAAGATAATAAAAGAAACGACAAATTATTCTGCGATACAAAACCGTAGTTAGGACGCATCTACGACGCTTTTTCGCACCTGCTGTTGTGCCTATTTTCAAAAGTCGAATGGAGTTTGCAACGAACCCTAATTTTCGATGCACCAACTCCAACTGATATGCTATACGCCAAGGGTATTATGGAATTAAAGCCATACACCACTTTCAGTATAACAACATTTTACTTAGTTAAGACAATTAGCAAGTAAAATTTTAACAGTATGAGATACAACAATGAGACGGAATCTTGTCTCGTGTTCAAAGTCAGTAACATTACATAAGGTATAAAGTCTTCAAACTGCTTGGTAAATCACAGCACTCACGAAACACCCGCGCTTGAGCTAGCCAAATCATGCGCTGGCTCGGGGAGCTGCCTCTTGGAACACCGTTCTCGCTCTCTCCAAGGACGCTGCCTACTGCGCCCGTCACGTGAGGAAGGGCTTTTAGAGGAGGGGAGGGAAATGACGTCAGGCGGGCCTTTTGAAAAGCTGTCCACAGAATCGTGTATTGGTTACCTCTTTTGGGAGAATACATAAGCGAAGGAAAGGGGAATAGTTAGGAAAAGGGGGATATTTCAGGTATTTAAGACAGCGTGGTAATTTCCGAAAAACAGCAAGGAGAAACACAGCACGGAGAATGTATTGCCATTCTGCTCGGCGATAATACGAATGTCGGCGAGTGCTATCATGTAAGTGCGTAACAGGAGAAAAATCGCTATAAGTTTTAATGGTAACTAATGATTTTACATATTACTGTGTGTGCATGTGTGCCCAGTTTGTCTGTACGCGCAGAAGAAAAGAAATATATTTACTGATACATATTTATATATATATATCATCATCATCATAGGTAGTCTGTCCGTTGACAGGTCCGTGATTATTCTAGGATAATCTTGGTTCTCCATATACTCCTATTTTCCGCAGTTTTCTTCATGTCTTGATAGCTCTCTTTCCCTTTCAAGTCGTCTACTAGCTGAAACCTTTTCCTACCTCTTTCTCTTTTTCCATCCAGTTTTCCTTCTAGCACTTCTTTAATCATGCACTCTCTCCTCAGGTAATGCCCAATCCAGTTCGCCTTCCTCTTTCTGATAGTCGGTATAATCGTTCGCTTCTCTCCTATTCTTCGTAGTACTTCCTCATTTTTCACCCTGTCCATTTTATATATATATATATATATATAATAATTTCTCTTTATAATAAATATAGTGTAGATAATACTCTACTTATATGTATATTTGCAATATATTACCAAGGTAACGAGACTATTAAAGCATTAATTTAAATTATATATTATCATTATATATCACGAAAAACGGTAGGTATGTCAAAAGATTGCTGAAGTAATAAAAATAAAATACGAAATTTAAATTTTGTGGTTATTTTTTCTTTTGGTCAGAATTCTATTTTTTGCTTAAATTCTGTAGTTTTGTGCAGTTTCTTTCTGAGGACTGAGACGTCCAAATTTCTGAAGCAAACGAATACTATTAAGTGCCTTATATTTAATTTACAATGACTTCAACACACACACACCAGGCATGTACGCATATCATAAATACAGAGAAAATGTTACGAAAAGTTTTCATAAACTAATATCTTCCAGCTAACGGAGCTCATTAACATTCTTTTGTTTGATCACACATCTCGGCTAAACGTTACGACCGTTTAAGTACGGTCGAATAAATCGCTTTGAAATATGGATGAGACGTTAGACGTATATGGAGAGAGTTTCTTACCATTAACTATCCAGCATTCAGCTTTAAGGATTAAAACCCCCTTTTAATGACGAGCGCTGATGTCATCTTCATCCAGGCCTCCCGCCAATAAACTCCGAATTTCCGACGACGCCTCGTAAAATTCTTTTATGACCTCCCTTCAGGCCCCATGCTTACTCACTCAGATGGCGTATTCCCGTTTTGCTCTGCATTAGTCGTGCCTCCCTCAAAAGGTCTCCTCTTTTTTTTTACCTGAATAATCCCGTTGACCGCAGGAATACAGCGTGGTTCGAAAGCGACACAGGCTCTTCGGGAATAAAAAACAAATGGCTCGGGTCGCATCGCCATGTTGTTGAGAGAGAGAGAGAGAGATACGACAAAAGCGAAACGTTTACGCGATACCAAGGAGGCATTTCCCTTTGACACACAAAAGGGGACATGGTGGGGTCGAAAACAACAGCTTCCTCTATAGGACCGTTCATTAAAATTCCTAGAAACCTAAAAGCTAAACGATACAAACCATTTCCGCGGACCAAAATTTCCCAGAGAAATCCAGAGCTAGGATAATTGCATTGGACCAGGAGGCTGGCAAACGGTTTATTTTTTTCCTAGATCAAATTGTTAGTGCACGAGAAAAGAATGCTATGAGAACTGTAGTTTTTGTATGCCGAGTACATTTCAGAGAATCTACATATCGAATGATCGCGGAGAACGTGTGTAAGCACGAGCGCCGTGTCATTAAAAGTCATATACAAGAAGAAACGATATTTTTCATCGTAAATAAACTCGCCTGAATTGGTAAGTTCCATAATATAATATTTATTAATTCTACGAATATTATTCGGCGGATATGATTCGAGATTTCAACAATACCCGTTCAGGCAGGGGTGTGCTGCCAAATCTAAACTATATAAAAGATAGTGTCACTTTGTACTTTGTCAGTAATGCTTTTTGAAGCTTAATATCTCGCAAACGACCGAAACGCATTTGATGAAATTTTTAGGATAGCATTATGATATAATAACAAAAAGTTTTAATGTATCGAACTCGATTCCATTGTTAGACCTAGATATCATATTGTTATTTCAATCCTTGTGGGTGTAAACGTACTTTGATTGCTTTTAATACGAGAGGGAGGGTGAGAGAGGAAAGGAGAGGAAGGGAGAGGGAAAGGAGAGAGGGGAAGAGAGTGGGAGAGGGGGAATGAAGGAGAGGGAAATGACTTTCAATAGGGTTTATGTTTCTGATGCCAATTTGATCTCCATAAATAGCTTG
Source organism: Uropetala carovei (assembly GCA_036926305.1). NCBI lineage: Eukaryota > Metazoa > Arthropoda > Insecta > Odonata > Petaluridae > Uropetala > Uropetala carovei. The sequence continues at coordinate 992,661 of JAXCHB010000020.1, forward strand.
ACCGATCGAATCTTTACTCCCGTTGATATTTCGACGGGCATTGCACTAGTATACATATAACAACCGGGTCGCTATTTTCACCGCCCCTGACAATTAGGCATCCCATTCGGCATCGAATTCGTGACCTTTTTTCTGTCCTGAGATCGCGTTATCTGATCATTGCGGGAATTAGTAGCGATTTCAATAAAAAACAAGATAATATTTCAAATAAAAATTAAATTTTTATTTTAAATGTTTCGATATCATTAATGACTAATATATCAAGGGTGGTGGCTTCGAATAAGCATATTCCAGGTATGCATGTTTGGAGTCTTTTATATAATGAATTGCTGCGCAACACGATCTAGAAAGCGCCCTTAAACTTTTGGCGTCCCACTATTATCAGAACGTGATGCGTTGCTATCCTCTGAATTACGTGGAATGCTTAGCTCAACAACCGGCTCGCCGAGCATCAAAACTGTTAACAAACGGCTCGCGCGAGCCGGACGGAGCCGGCTGCAGAACACCCCTGCGTTCAGGTAGTTTCATGATCGTGGATACGAATGCACAGGCAATCAAACTGTCAAATATAATGTGCGCAACCCCAGAGCATCGAGAAAGGCCTAAAAGTTAATCAGTCCCAGGTGTATCATTACAGGAATAATGTAAGCAAATGTTAAATTTTATTTAAATTTCCGACTTTTACTCCGTAATTACAATACTTTTCAACTGAACGAAGTATAATTATAATAAAATATCTGCGATGAAACCAGCAAATACGCAGATTTTTTCATAAAAGTATTTTTAGTTACTATTCATTCTCCCCCTCTTATCACCATTCCCCAATATATACGTTATCAACATGCACATAGCTATTAACATTTTATTTAATTAAAAAAGCTCACTTATTGTTTATAATTTCCCAGGAGTACTAGGAATATATGCAACTAATATAAAAGTATCATAATAACGTAGAAAAGGTTTATTTGTTATGAGTTTAAAGAATTTATGCATCAACTTAATCATACTCTCAACGACTTTAAAGGCAAACTAATAATTTTTGCCTTTACTAACTCAAAGATTTTAATGGTATACACCATTAATTAAAAAAACAGATTAAGAGAAAACTTGGCTATATATACATAATTTTGTTCCTTCCGCATACCCACCCATCACAAGTACTCTCTCACCATTTTTATATAATTAACAGGAACAAACTCTGTAGGGAAGAAGGCAGTATGTTTATTATCAAGAAACACCCTCACGGTGTTTATAAAAATGTTGAAAAAATACTTTTCTTTAGTAATGAGGACGGGAGCACCAACTTAATCCCGAGTTAATTCTGTTGATCAAAGGAGAAAAATAAAGCGTTTCAATGTGAAGTCTTTTCTTTAGTCCACCCTTAGTTCCTACACGCCACTTTCCTTTCCTCAATATTCCCTACACCCATATCCTTTTTCCCCTTATTCAGTTAAGAAATTCGTAATTTATAATGAAGAGATTATGTTTATCTGTCTATACATATGTGTATGTGTAAACGCACGCAGCGACGACCCAAAATAACGCAGTTATTTAATTGAGAATCTGATTATACTGCAAAACAAACATTTTCGCCAAACAGATACGCTAAAAGTTTTCCAAAAAGGATTATCAAGATCTGTTTATAGATGGGATTGAACTGATAAATTCATCCATCGGTGTTTCACCATCGATTACGGCTGATTTTTAGAATAAATGCTTAACTGTATTACTCGACATAATTCATCAGTTGCTTTCACAGCTTTGTTCAATTTTACTATTTTTATTTAGCTTAAGAGAATTCAAAAGCTAATCTAAGACACTTATTTGTAATAGGACAGAACCTCCCGTGGTAACTACTTGTAAGTACATGTAAGAAACAAAGTCTGCATTTATTTATATAGTTACAAGCATACCCACGTTAAAATCATTAAATCGAACGAGTGAATTGCGAAAAGATACCTTTTCCTATTACAGTCGCCAACGCTGGGAATAAATGATCCGAGAAATAATTGAATATACGCTCGGAGAAAATGAATCACATCTTTCTCTGTCCCAGTTGGAATTAAGAGAAAATGCTTTCGTCCTTTTTAGTCTGAACACGTCCATAGGATCTCAAGGAATTCGAGACAGATAAGGATGGCATTTTTTTATTAAACGTTAGGTCAATATTTAGAAGACGTATTATAAGGTTTTGATATTCGTTCCAAAAAAGACGTCTGAAGTTTTTTTACATGGGGGGGGGGAGAAAAAAGTATAATTAATTATTATTAATTCCATCCGTCTTAGCTGACGATGGGGATATTATTACAGTTTGGGTTCTCATTTTCTACAACTGTCATTGATAACTTAGCTTCAAATGTGAAGTAGCTGATTATCCAATGGCAATTTTGGTATTAAAACCAAATGTAGGCATGGAATGCATAATGACTGACAAGAAATTCCATATTTTGTTCATTAATATGCTTTCAAAAATAATGTTTAAGTTTCCAATGCCTTATTAAATTTGCAACATTAATAGACTGCGAATTGGTGACATGTAAATAAACACCAAATTTTGAACTCGCACTGAGTTCAGAAGGAGAATTTCCTTTAGATTACATGTTGCAGGTTATCAAATTATATTCTCGTCCCATGGCCTCATTTCGACCTTCTGTCTCAATGAATAGTAGAAACTCTTGGTCGCTTCCATGCTAAAACCCGAGGCAAATAATAATAAGAATCGCAAAAAATTATCCATTTACCTCCTCTCCATTCCAGGTGGTGCACTTCGCGAGAGGGGAGAGTTGTGGCTTCTCCCGTTGGCAGCGCTGTCGTCGCTGGTCCTGGGGCGCAGATAGCAGTGCTGCCTGCCTTCACCGCGAGGCAGCGGGTCGTAGGAAGACAGGAGACGGAGAAAGAAGGAAGGAAAAGGAAGAAAGAAAGAAAGAAATTATTATGGATGAAGGAAGAAGACAAGAAGCGTCAAATTAGAGATAAGGAGGGGGGAAAGGAGCCCGCGATATTCAATGCGGAAGAACCATTCTAATTGATACAAAGCCTTTTTCAAGAAAAAGTAGTTCGAAGGAAAGGGAACGGTTTTTAAGTTTTTTTGAAAATCCCGCATCTCTACAATCCACGAGAGATAATAGATAACTCTTTTTTATTACAGTCCTCATTCAACCAGCATGCGGATACCGCGTCTTTTTACTTTATTATACTGTCCCATTCTACTCTAATTTTCAAGTTAAAAAGACATTTGACCGCGTCTACTTTGGCCTTGCGTGGACTTAGTAGACGGTGCGCCGATGACGTAAGTAGATCAAACGTACGTGAGAGGCAAGGGAGCATTTTAGTTTTGGTGGTCGGATGAAAAGCGTCGCTTTTCTTGTCTTTGCCGGATCATTGTACTATTGTCACATACCAATGTCTATATGCCGTTCGATAAAATAGAAACATTAAGGTGCAACAAGAAGTTGGTAAAAAATAAAATATAAATTTGATATTATCGTTGGATGAATACGTCATACGATTTAATTCTTTGGTAAGGAAACACGCAAATAAACTTACATTTTAAGGATTTCTTTGTGATTTCCTGAATTTGAAAAACATCACCGTATCATAAAAGTTTATGAGAAACACATTCATAAAGCATTCTGATTAAAAAAATATTCAATCACATCTAGAAGTCGAATGCCTGTGGTTTTTTTCCTCGCAGCAAACAGAATTTTTTTGCTCATTCATTATAGGACAGAATAATATAAGTTATCACGAAAGTCGCTTTTTTCCAGACATCCACTTTTAACGGCTGATCCCTTAATAAAGGAAAAGAAAAAAAACTTGGAAAAATATCATCCTTCGAGGAAAATAATGATTTTTCAGCAGGTTTTAATGATCTATAGCTGGAATTTGCTATGAATGAATTTTCAATTATGAATAATAATAGATTATAACAAAAAAGTGTTTTTCAGTAGGTTTGACTCGGTAGTTTACGGTGAGAACTGTGATTCATCACTTTTGATGAGGTTTGGAAAAGTGAGCTAACAGAGAGAAAGGCATCCCAAATATTTTCTAACCACAGATATTCAGATTGTACAGTGAAAAGGCTTCCAAAAATCATGTTAAGTGTAGTGTAAATATGCTAAAAAAATTTCAAACAGGGAGCTATGAAACCCTTTACTATAATAGATTATAGATTAGAATCGTTAGTGGGTTTGTGATGGAAAAAAGGAGGATCGGCGGTATGGTTTCCATGGAGAGATGGAGAGCGTGTCTAAACATGAAATTTCTGCATCGCTCTCCGTCATTGTAACTCTACATATGTGTGGAAAACCTGACTAACAGTTGAATAAAAGGAGCGCAAGGAATCCATCTAGGTTCCAAAATTTGGTACATGGGTGATGGCCCAAGTGGGGAAAAAAAGGATACATTATGTAACTATCAAATGATGTTTTAAACGTTTGGTGTGCGTGTGAGTGTCTCAGGAAAAATCAATAAAGTATTCTAAAAAAATTTCACAACCATTGTTTCATTCCATCCTCAGGCGCTGGAAACAGAAGAAAAACCCTTAAACTTTAACTGTAGCTACAATATCTAAAACACCGTAGGAATGAATTTGAAAAAGTGAAATTATTTTTGAGCTCTTAGTGTCCAATTGATAATAGTGTAACAGTGATGTAGACATGTTTACTTTTAATAAACATCACATCTAGGAAAATCTTGAAAAAGAACAAGTAAAAAATCTTAGTAATGATAAAAATTTCCCAGTAAAACTCCGCTTAAAAGTATCTCGATCAATATATTTTTTTTTAAATGCGTGCCTTTATATTCCAACAATCGTGCCGCTATCATAACTACTAGCCACTAATTTAATATATGGCAATACATTAATTCGTAATACAACAGAAAAATTTTTTAAAATGTACGTTTTCATATTCGTAGTGACAAAACATATCTAGGCACCGCAAACTAAATCATAAAAATCGGTACAACATACATTGTACAAACCTTTTCATATACGTACTAATGCGTCGTTTAGTTATCTTTAGAAAATGAAAATCCTATGACCCTGTTTTTAGAAAATCCAATTTTTGTTAAAGTTGCCCAAGAATAAACTAGCCTTATGTTCATTCATTGAGAAAAATGAAATATGTAGTATTATTGTAGATGAATACTCAAGTAACTGTACGAAATTTGATCAAAATCGTTAGAGCCGTTTATGAGAAAATCGAATTGTTGTTAAAGTTGCCTAAAATAAACTAGCCTTATATTCATTTTCTGAGAAATATGAACTATACATTATTATTGAAGACGTAAACTCAAGTAACTGTACGAAATTTGATCGAAATCGTTAGTGCCGTTTTCGAGAAAATCGGATCGTTGTTAAAAATGCGTAGAATAAACTACCCTTAATTATTGATCAATGTCAACCATTTCTATGTATACTCTGCTCCAGCGCCAGTAACAGGCAGACAGGCAGACGGCATTGCGAAAACCACTTTTTCGGATTCAGCGACACCTAAAACGTGTATTTCCGTCAAAATCTCGAGGTCGAATTTTTTCGCGAAAACAATACTTTCTCGATACTTCGTATGAGAAAGTAAAAATTACCTCGACTCTCTCAATAACGACAACTAATATTATTACTAATTATAATGAACAGGTAATCATTGACATTTCAATCTATCCCTTTAAAAACTATAGCTTTTGTTCATTTCATTTTCAAACTCGAAAATGCACGTTCTATCATTACATGAAATTCAGACATACGGGAGTACTGGATGACCGCATTAATACACTCACAGCAATATATTAGCAGACCCTTTCCTTTTAATAGCTCAAGTTCATTAAGGGTAAAAGTCCACCCACTTAATCCACCTCATGGAAAGTCCTCAAAATCACTCCGAGTGTTCGGAGACACCGAAAAGCGTAGTATGGTGCGAGAGAGGAGAGAGAAGGAAGCATTATAGAGGATCGCGTGTTTGTAGAAGAGGCAAGATAGAGCGGAAGTCTGAGGATGGGAGAGAGAGATAAAAGGAGGTGGGATAGGGACACAGAGAGGGAGATTGTTAGTGTTAAAGGAACACATACGTGTGTATGTATGTATATATATACACACACACATTAGGGGGAAAGTCCCCTGTTCGCTGACGCTCGCCACACCCCCCCCCCCCCCCCCCCTTTGCTAGCTGATTTTCGTTTCTACCATGTTCCTATTGGATTTAGATTAGTTTAACGGGAATATGTTTTGAATATGAGTTTAATGAATATAGTTTATATGGGATGTATGTCTGGTTTTTAATAACAAATTAATAAAATTAGTTGAATAACTCGATAATAAATAATCTTAGAGGGCTGAAATTCCCGGAAATTAAAATGGCTGAGGTATAGAGCGTTAAAGAGAGAGAGAGAATCAACCAGAAATAAGATTAAAATAATATAGATAAATAATATAAAAAATATGACTACTGCGTTCGATTTTTTGCATTAAATTCATATCTTCGGTCACTTTGAGCAAGTTTTAATCCAGTGGTCTTCAAGGTGGGCGATAGCGCCCACCAGTGGGCGTTTTTGGATTTTTGGTGGGTGTTGAAGAACTCACTAAATGCTATTCTAATTTTTACACTGAAAAATAAAATTCTATAAAAAAGCGCACATATTCTGTACAACTATTTTATGTACAACTATTACAGTTCGTTTGTCGTTAACTATAGTATCATATCATATTATACTGGCGACAATGTATCCATGCTGCGGTAAAATCGAAAGGCCCATGAGGGTGGTCGGAGTCTCTCGCAGAAGCAGCGAAGCGTTTAAGTTTAATTTTATCAATATATAAAATCATAAATTTTTAAACAGTGTTATTACCACTGAGACCGTATTTGGTAATCTCATCTAACGACAATCCCACTAGTATTAAAGTTACGTTACCTCCGTAAATCGCTTTGCTACTGGGGGCGCAAAATTATTCTTTGCCTCGGGTGCCAGAAACCCTCACTACGCCACTGGGTGGGCGGTGAACTTATTTCAAAGGACAACATATGGTAAAAGTGGGCGGTGACTCAAAAAAGGTTGAAGACCAGTGTTTTAATCCTATTTTCGATTTTTAAGCCTTTATTTAAGTGAATATGCACGGAAATTACAAAGGACAAAATACCGGTGACCATGGAATCTTATTATTGAAATGTTAACAATTTACCAAAACTCAAGTATAAATTCAAAATATGAGCGAATTCGAATGAGATCGAGTATTCGACGGTAAGAATAAGAATCCTAATTCATTTTTGCGTGTTTTAGCACAAATTTCGTGTCGATAACTTAATTTTAAGATACTAGTATTTTAAAGAGTTAAACCAAAAGGTGATTTTTACGTGTTATCTTATAGGAAACGACATTCATCCTCAGGAGTCGATTCCGTGACCTTTTACAAAATTTTTAGTGTAAAAAAGGTAAAGATTCATCAACACTGAAATTCTGAGAAATTTCAGGCTTCTAAGTTAATTTCTAATCGAGCTATTCACAAAATTATACCGTTATGCATGACCATGATGATGACCATTACGATTTTATAATATATACTAGTGTAATGCCCGTTGAAATATCAACGGAAGAATTATAGATAGATAGATAGATTATTATTATTTTCATTTAAAATAATTAATGCCACAATTTTACATATGAAATATGTTGTCATATACAACATTTCTAATGAATATTCTGTTGTTGACGGGCTATCTTTAGTTAAACTTAAATGGTTACCTCTCTTTCCCTCCCTCTCCCCCTCTCTTCCTCTCACCCCTCTCTTCTCCTCCTCCCTCTCTCCCCCCCCCCCTCTCTCGTATTAAAAGCATTCAAAGCACGTTTATACCAATAAGGATTGAATTAACAATAATATATAGAGGTCTAACAATGGAATTGGTAGGCAAGGTAGCATCCCGTTAAAATAGCAAGATTTCCTCAAACTGTGTGAATTAAAGGTTTACATTGAGAAATTTCGAAATGTAGGCGGAAAAAGATGAACAGAATAGGAAACTTCATAATGTTTTCTTAAAAATGGTTCATATAAGAAGAATGTAGGCCAAATCTTTCTAATTTTCATCTAAAAAAGAATGAAAGCCTTCACGTCATAAAGTCGATTTTATATGTTAACTTATTGGAAATGAAAATTAACCCCTGAAGTCGAACCCGGGTCTTTGATCACGAGTTCGATATATTAAAACGTTTTGTTATTATGATATTCTGAAAATTTCATCAAATTCGGTTCTGTCGTTTGTGAGATATTAAGCTTCAAAATGCATTACATGACAAAGGGACAATGTGACACTGTCTTTTATATGTTTTATGATATGTGTGTGTGTGTGTGTGTTTGCGTGTGTGTTTGCGAGTGTGAGACTCTCCTGTGCTGACGAAGGGATCATCCCGAAAGCTCCAATAACTTCTACAAATGTGTCTCTCCAACACCCCAGCGGCTCTCCTTCCGGTAAGTGCTCACTGGGTTTCCTTCAACACCTAGTTGCCCTAAATATCCTCATTTACCTTTCCTCTTCGTAGTATGCTGTATGTGTGTGTGTATATATATATATATATATATATATATATATATATATATATATATATATATATATATATATATATAGGGAGAGAGAGAGAGAGAGAAGGTGGAAGAACAGGTTGTCTGTGTGGGCCAGGGGGTCGGTGGGTAAATCAATTAATGGGAGGACTTGTAATGAGGTGAGAGGGCGTAGTCGGGGTGGAAGTAAAGGAGAGTTTGTTCATGAGTGGCGGTATGGGATACGGACCATCGTGAAGATGAGCAAAAGTGGGAGGAGAGTGGGTAGGGAGGTCGTTGGGGGGGAAATAGTCCCTTCAGGGTACGACGGGGTGAGAGAGAAAAAGAGAGAGAGAGGGAGGAGGTTTTTAACTTCTACGACCGCACGGCCCACACACCCTATATACCGCTCCCTCGATCCTGCCTCCCTTCTCTCTCTCTCCCAATCCCCCTCCCCCCCCAATGAGGATCCACACACCCTTACGAACCTCCCATTCCCCTTTTTGAAGTCTCACGGGGTTTTCACCCACTTTCCAACCCCCGCTCTGATTTACGACGTGGGCGGTGTTCCAAGAGGAGAAGGAGGGTGAACTGAACACCTGGTAATCTCTACACTCCCTCTCTATCTATCTCCCTCTCTTGCTCCTCTCTTTTCTCCGCCGAACAATCCCGCTCCTCCTTTCTTCTGTCTGGTCCAAAATACCTCTTCAACTATCCATCCCACCCTCTCTCACCCTCCACCCTCCCCCCCCCCTTCCACGAGCTTCACTCCTACTGAGGTCTCTTCCCCCTCGGCCCTCTTCGTATTCAACTGCTCTGAAATCCATCTATATCCTGAGCTCTTCCATCTATTGAAAGGTCGCTAAGGATGAAACACATTTATTCGCCTGGTAAACACGTCTCAAATTAGTCCAGTTGAAACTCTGCGCCTCACATTTCATACCCGAGAAGTTGTTTTTTTATCTGTATAATTTTAGCTTGATGGAGGAATTTCGTAGTTTAAGTTTGCAGAAACTCCGTACGTGAAGGATAATATTATCTCATTTATGCCCGTGAAAATATTTTGAATCCTGCTGCTATGGGAGCTTATCTCTCTATATTATGAAATCGTAATGGTACTGAATTTCAGCCCTCTGTTTATTTTTTATCGAGTTATTAATCTAATTTTCTTATCTTATATTAAAAACCAAACATACAGCCCTTATAAAATATATTCATTAAACTCATATTCAAAACATATTCCCGTTAAACAAATTTAAATCCAATAGGTAAATGGTAGAAACAACAGCGAGCAAAGGGGGGGGGGTGGCGAACGCCATCGAGTAGGGGGCTTGCGCCCTAGTCATAAATGAAAACCATAAAGTTATATGAAACGATGCAATTAAAAGCGAATATTAATGCTATACGAAAGCATTTTAAATGTATGATTATTACTATTATTATTATTATTTAATTTTACAAGGAGACGTAACCCGTCAGGTGGTAACGATACAGTTAATACAGAACGAGTATAATATAAAGTTAAAATAGTATAGATAAATTTACATAGTCATAACAATAGAAATTTAGAATGCTCCGTAAGCAATCCCCAACTTCTCCCACACCACTCATACACACGCAATTTTGACAGCCACTACACATATAGACCAAAAAATGTACATCTACAATATATTGACACTGCTTACATAGGGTATAGGAGGAGGATACAAATTATGAGGCACTTACAGATGTGCCAGAGAGTTGAAATTTGGCACGATTAGTAAGACTGACTGTGAGGTATAAAGGCTCGTTTTTCCCTAGTACGACAGCTGAACAGAACAGAAGTTACGAAAAGAAATCAGCCGACGTAGAGTGATACTATTCATTATTATGCACTTTCCCTTGGTGCTATTGCACTCCCTGCCGCACACCATTGCGGTGGCTTGCAGGGTGAACTGTAGAACTAGAAAATTATAGGTTTTCAGTCATAACCGAAGGAAAAACTCCAAAATTGCTGAAATCCAATTTTCAGGAGCCATTTTTTCCCCGTTATTTCCCCATAAGAACAGAAGGTAAATCGGTGTAGAGTTTTATATATTTTCATTTTAAAATGATTTCCCGCAAAGATTCTAACTATTAGAAAGTTTAGAAATAGTAGTTTCTTATTTTTGTAATTAGCGTAAATTTATAGTTTTTATCGGTAAAATAAGAATTTTTCTGGGTCCTAACAATCGACTACCATGGCAACGAGCTCAATGCTTTTATATGGGTAAGATTTTAATGGGAATCAGAGGGCTCTGTTATAATGCCATTAATATTCAACTAAGAGCAATGGAAGGATCCCGATATTGTAAAAATTCCAATTGTTTGGGCTGATTTGCCAAATTTTTGCCCCGTAAGGGGATAAAAATTATACGGCACTTTCACATGATCTAGAGCAAGGATGGCAAATAAGTGGCACGCGTGCCAGAAATGGCACGCAAGCGATTTTACTTGGCACGCGTAAGCTTGTATTTTCTGTATAAAACATGAAGTTTCTTTGAGGAGTAAAATAGTGGCACGCGAAAAAAAATTCTGATGGTTCACATTACTTTCTTGGCACGCGATTCAAAAATCATTTGCCATCTAGAGATCTAGAGACTTGGAATTTAGCAAGATTATAAGTTTTTGGTCAAAACAGATGGAAAAATCAGAAATTGTAAAAATTCCTTTTTTAGGGGGCTGTTTTCGCCCTTTTACCGTCCCATACGAGGCACATAATTATGAGGTACTTCCGAATGAGCTAGAGAATTTAAATTTGGCACGATTACAGACTTTTGGTCACAATCATTGGAAAAAAATACAAAGCTGTTAGAATTCAAATTTTTAGCGATTGTTTTGAACCCATTATTCAGAATAGGCTGAAATTCTTGCAGAATGGAAGCACTGTCTACCAGTATACACATACACACGTTATGATAAACTTTCACACTAACAATAATATTCTTTGAGTCTACTTCTGCACACTTGGCTCTATTGCAAGGGATTAATTAAAGAAGGTTATTAAGTAATGTATTCCATTCTTTCCATTTGCGAAAAAATATTAATACGTTTGATAACTTTTCCCAATAAAAGTCGGATTTGATAATCCGTTACTTCTTTCCATTTTGGCCTTCCTGTATAGGCGTGATATAAGTCTGTCTATTTTTCTCCTATTTTATCACCTTATCTCCTTTAACATATCGTTTCCGCTGTCCTCCCATCGAAACACATATCTTCCTGCCTTCTGTTGGGCGTTTACTAATTTCTTGCCGAGTTCCTTATTGTATGGGTCCCAAACCCATGATATTTTAGTAGTGGTCTCATAAGAAAACGTGGAGACACTATTAAAACATAAAGATTATCAATCAAATATATAAAAAATATGCATATAAAGCAGGAGCATAGCAACGGTTTTGATGCCCCCACGCTAGTCAAGTTTTTGGGGGCCCCATTTTTACAAAAAAATATATGAAATCATTAATCGTTTTGATTTTTATTGACTTTTTCTACGTTCTAGTTCCAAAAATACAGTGGAATTTCTAAAATTCTATCATTATAAGGATAGGACCAAACAAGTCCAAACACTTGAGATTGGTATTTTCGTCTTCATTTCGAGCGATGAAAATCTTTCATTCCCATAAGGATGTTACTACTACGAATACCTTGCGGCAGATGACGGGGTATATTATTGTGGGGCCCTAAAAATTTGGGGACCCCACGCACTGCGTGGGCCTGCGCCCCCGAAGTTACGCGCCTGACATAAAGTTCTCTTATCACAATGCGAAAGATCTGATAAAAAACTAAATTCGTCGGGTATTTTGAAAAAGACAAAATTAAATAATGGCATAAGTAAAACCATAAGAGTCAAATAAAACAATATGGAATCTACTATAGATGCTATCGATTCATATTGTAATTACTATAACAAATAAATTGATGTGTCCAACACATGACTTTCTCCATACGTAAATTGTCAACTAAAAAATCAAATAAATACGGCAATAGGAACAGTTCAACTTACACGCTTCGGCGATAGCGATTCAGTTGTTTTCACTACCACGCGCGAGAGCTGCCAACTAACCGTCAATTTCGAAGAAAATTGACTATCTCTTGAAATATTCCTCATATGAAAATTTAGTTCAAACAAGAGTTGTAGAAAAAAATAATATCAACAACTTATATATACATGTGTGTGCGTATGCGTGCGTGTGTGCGTGCGTGTGTATGTTTAAAAAATTCGGTTTTAAGCGAAATATTTAAGAAAAACTAACATTTGGCAGGAGTAAACCGCTACTTCCGGCTGACCGATTGTTATCAAAATCTTTTCAAATCTTAAGAATATACATAAAATCACAAATATAGTACATATTACGTACTGATCTGATGATTAGTTTTTAAGAGCGCAAGCAAAATTTGTCACACACATACGGACACACACAGACATCATCGAGCAAACGGTCAAAACGTGTTCAGGGTATCTCAAAACGTGTACTTCCGTTGAAATTTCGAATTTCATTTTTTTCATGAAAACAATACTTTCTCTATACTACGTATACGGAGAAAGTAATAAAAACAGGCCGCAAGCAAAAGTTCCTAAACACAACATTTTATTAGATGAACTGCATAAAAAAATCGTAATGGAAAATGAGAAGCATTTGAAAACTCAACTTTAAATTAACAAATATCAGAATACTCGTAAAATAAATTGGCTTAAATTGCAGGACCAGATAACGGAATGAGAAAATATTCATATTACACTTTGTCATCGAAACGTCATTTCTCTCTCGTTTTTACTATCTCTAACTCAAAAGCTACTCAGCATGAAATTCTATATTTGTGATCTTATGTATATTCTTAAGATTTGAAAGGATTTTTATAACAATCGGTGGACCGGAAGTAACGGTTTGCTCTTGTAAAAATTTTTTTGTTAAATATTTCCATTAAAACTGATTTTTTGTTAACATACACATATATAAAAGTTGTAGATATTATTTTTTTACAAATTTTGTTTGAACTAAATTTTAATATGAGGAATATTTCAAGATATATTCAATTTTCTTCGAAAATGACGATTAGTGAACAGTTCGTGCGCGTGGTAGTGACAACAATTGAATCGCTAACGCTGAAGCGTGTAAGCTGAACTGTTTCTATCGCCGTATTTATTTGATTTTAGTTGGCAATTTACGCATGGAGAAAGTCATGTGTTGGACACATCAATTTATTTCATTCTAGAAGAGCTATCAACAAGTGACATCAAGGTCAAGTTCTCGTACGACCACTCCACGCTGACATTAACTTCATATTGGTAGAAAAACAATTTGATCTGGATCCTGCATATTATGCAACCAACAAATCAATGATGTCCCAGATTGACAACGATAGCTCCTTGTGCTTTGGGTTGCATAACATACAGGATATACAAAGCTTATGTAGCTATAATCCATTAATTGCGTGAGATAAGTTCCTGACACAGCTGGAAATGGCGACACAACTAATACTGATCGAAATGGACTACCGATGGTATGTCAGTCGCCTTAATAAAGACAGCAAAAGTGAGATATTATAATTATATAAAATAAACTTAAGGTTTACAGTTAGAATAGCGTGCTTAAGAGTAATGCGTTCAATTTTTTCTCCAGAATGGGAAAAGATAACTGCATTATAAAAACGTGGCAATTGTGTTACTCCTACCTAGCATCGAGTGTAAAATTTAATGATTTACCCGACAGAGGTCTCCATGTTACACCATTGAATATTGCGGATGGGTGGAGTACATTGCCGGTATGCTTAAAGTAGCGCGCAGTTGTCGAGTTTTCGACAGCGGAAATACGTTCTCTATCAATATTCACTAGTCAATGAGATCTGTATATGGAGATGTTTGTACTGACGTGAGTACCGACGGCAGTTGGGTTAAGCGAATCAGTAGTGAATACAGTGGACAAGCCCAATTGCAGGCCAAACCTCGTAATGGGAAGACAAAAGCGGTAACTCACGAGAGGCATTACACGTGATCGAAAGAACGCAACTGTGCGGGTTCTTGGACAACGAAGGGTGAGCACGGTGGATTCCCTGAATGCTGACCGATTCAATGAAGAGGTGGGTGTAAGCTCGTGAAGAGATTTCGTAGCGAGGTTAGCGTTAAGTAGGGTGACCATACGTCCCGGTTTCGCCGGGACAGTCCCGGTTTCAGATGTTGTCCCGGCGTCCCGTCCGGTTTAGCATATGTCCCGGTTAAAAATTATTTTTATTACAACAAAATTATTTTTAGTATTACATAGAGATTAATTAACACTGATATCCTGAGAAATTTCAGGCTTCCGAGTTCATTTATAATAGATTTATTTACAAGTTTAGAATATTACGCAAAGAAGAAATATGGAATAAATAAATTACATACAGCCAAGGCCGAATTAAGAGACCCATAGGCCCCACGCACAACGCGTTTAAGGCTCCACCGAAATCGTCAGTTTTTACTTTCTCCATACGTAGTAATGGGAAAGTATTGTGACGAAGGAAAAAATCGACTTCGAGATTTCAACGAAAATACACGTTTTGAGGTTTCTAGAACACGTTAAGACTATTTTCGGAATGATGTGTGTGTGTGTTTGTGTGGATGGATGTCTGTATGTGATTGTGGGTGCTCTAACTCAAAAAGTGCCTGTCATATTAATACCAAATTTCATATATAACACTTTAGCATAAGCACAAAGAACTGATTAGTTTTTGGACAATAACGATTAGCCGTAAGTCGAGGTTTATTCGAAACCTGATTCGGTTTTTGCGATATTTCTCCGATAATACGTCATTATAGCATACATTGACCATCATAAAAAATGTTGAAAACATAAATTTCCTACATCTTTTATTTCAAACAAATTTCCAAATCAGTTATTGTTTAGGAATTATTTATAAAAAATAATCGGTTTTTTCGGTTTCCGTCAAATATCTCCTTAAAAACTTCGTAATTGTTTATCTTCGTAAGGGCCAAAGTTGTAGAGAATAATATTTCTTCCAAGTTTTGTTTGAAACAAATTTTCGTAGAACCATCCATTTCGGAGATATTTTGCTTATAGGTAAATTTTCTGTATACAGCGCCACCACCATGAAGCGATGAATTATGTAAACATATTCAAAATAGAATTTACGGCAATAAGGACGACTAATCATTTACGATACGACGTAATAATTTTGCCTTATAATGCTATTCATAATAATTTAAATATCTATACCTCAAATATGGAGAAAGCCATGTGTTGGCCACATCAGATTTTATTTTAAAAGTAACATTTTGCAAGATTTTTGATCTGAGCGGCAACACATGGAAAGGGTTTCGACAAGACGGGGTAGGGTCAGCCCACTTTGGGCCCCCTTGTCCTCGCGTGTTTTGCATACCGCCTAATCCGGCCCAGTAAACAAGTAAGCTAGAAGAAAACCAATTCTCAGGGATACATAATTCGGCAACGGCCATACCAAGATGAAAACACCGGTTCTCGTCCGATCACCGAAGTTAAGCATCGTACGGCCTGTGATAGTACTCGGATGGGTGACCGCTTGGGAACACCGGGTGGCGTTGTCATTTTTGCAGAATTTTCCCTCCTATTTTTCCGACTTACGTCATTTCCATTTTCTTTCCTTGTGTGCATTCTGTCGAGCTTGATCCGAAAAGCGTGTATTCGATTTAATAAAAATCGATCTAATTTAGTACTGGCAAATTTTATATTCTTTTAAATAAAAATTATGGTTATCAAACCTTTCTGGTGACGTTTATACGTTAAAAAAATTGGTAATAAGCTCCGTTGAAACCCGTTATTCGGCCCACCGTGAACCGAAATTTTTAATGTGTAAATAATGGTTGCACACTCATTTAATATAATATTTCAAAGAAGCTGATGCTTTGCAGTATTTCAACAATTTGAGGAAAATAGAAGAAAGAACAGTTTGATGAACAGGAAAAATTATAGTATGGGAGTCAGGAGCGTAATTTAACAATTCTATCCACGATTAAGAGAACTATGGGCCCCAAGCATAACACATTTAAGGTTCCACTGAAATCGTAAATTTGTAACAAGTAACAGTTATTGTAAGGTTTGTGATCTGTGTGGCAGCACTTTGAAAGGGCGAGATGAGACACGTTCAGCCCACAGTGAGCCCTCTTGTCCTCTGGGCCCCACGCACTTGCGTGTTTTGCGTACCGCTTAATCCGGCCCTGCATACAGCGCTGTGCAAGATCTGGCCACTCAGCACTACTGTCTATTACGCAATCACACACTGAACCAGCTAAACCAAACGGCAGCCTATGGGCGCCTGGCAGCCTGCGAACCTTTTTTCAGCCACCCGCAGAGCAAATATTGGCCATGAAAATGTATGTACCTATTATTTACTAAATCCACTTGTGAAGGCTTAACTCTTTTTAATAAGATTATTCCCACTGATGAATTTGGTCACGCTTTGTAACAATGAAGAAGAATAGAAATGAGTAATACCTTTTACAAGTGTGTAGAATATAAATTACAAGTGCTACTAAGTCTCCGCACTACGTCGCGACTGGACGCTTCCCGGCGCGCGAGGAGGGAGCAGAGGGGTGCGTAGGGTCTGAAGCGGCTGCTCTTATTGTTATAATCCTCGTTGTTCCTGTGAGGCTTTGTCCGCGGGGTCCGGTGGTCCTCAAACGGCGAGACGTACTAGATCGGCTACTTTTTGACCGAAGGTCGTAATTGGTCATCTTCGTGAGGACCAAAGTTGTAGAGGTTCTTCCAGGTTTTGTTTGAAACAAATTTTCGTAGAACCATCCACTTCTGAGATATTCAACTTTTTCTCAATTTCCAGTATACAGCGCCACCACCACGTAGCGGTGAATTCTGTAAGCATATTCAAAATATACATAATTTACGGCAATAAGGACGACTGTATTCTTTTACGATACGAAAGAATAACTTTGCCTTATAATGCTATTCATAATAATTTAAATATCTATACTCCAAATATGGATCAAGTCATGTGTTGGCCACATCAGATTTTTTTTATTTTAGGACAATCTCAATTTTTAAAAATAAACCTCTTCTGTCGACCTTCTATACTTCATCTACATCCCTCTCACTTTCCCTCTCTTCTGACGAGACTGTCTATTTCGCAGAAGCTCACAAAATTCTACACTCGACCGCGCGTGCCGCCTCCTATCTCTCTCATATCCCCCCCCCCTCTTCCCCCTACGGACCTTCTACGCCCATCCGTTTGTTTATCCGACATGGCTCGCAACCCGAGCTTTTACGACAGCCCGCGTCGAATCCGGAAGATGCGAGCAACGTGTTTGATTGATGGGCGTGTTTCGGGGCACGTAAAAATAAAACAAAAGAAAAACAGGGTGCGGCTTCGGCCATTAATCGAGACGTAGAATGATACTAAACTGGGCTCGTGCAGAATTTTATTCCGCGATCCGCCGTGAAATATAGCATTCAACTGTTACGAACCGCCTAGTTTTTTCAGGTGTTGGGTATATTCCTGAGGCTTGGAATTTCCGGACCTCTACGTTGTGATGTGTTTGTTGGATAGAAATTGTTTCATCGTGAAAAAAACTAGAGGTTTCGTATCGTAGTATTTTTTTTTCGGTTCACCGAAACAATTTGGTTTTAATAGCATCGTCGTTGGGCTTCAGCCTGCATTTAAAAACTTTTTCTGACCATGAGCAATTCCGTTACGGACCGTAAAATTCAGTCGCATATTAATACATAACAAATGCGTGGAAACAGCCATTAATATGAGGAGTGAGGGTCGATCAAAAGTAAAGAAAATGGAAAAGTACACAGTTAATATGGAAAAGATGATGAAGGTTCAAATAAAGAAAATTACGCTAGCATTGGGGCACATAACCTCTTCAAGGAAACTGGCAGATATATCCTAATATATAATTTCAATTATTTAGAGAGAGGAACAGAAAATTTCAAAATATAGACAGAAAACCTCTTTTAGATCAGCGATCATCGAAAAGATTCAAAAATATTATTTTTAATTTCATTAATGAGTTTATATTTTACCAAATTAAATATATGCGCAAAAATTCTTTGTCCCTTAAGATATAAAACGATTTGATAAGAAAAATTGCAAATAACTGCAAACAGCTAAATGGAATAAAACAAAAACGTAGAAGTAAATAAATCAGTCAAAGACGAAAATAAAAAAGAACTCCCCGTCAATTTACGTCTGAATTCTTAAACTAAAGCTTAAAATGTTTCATATTCGTTTTCACTTACATCAAGGAAAAGAAAGACTCCTGCAGTGAAATCCGTGCTGCAAAGCTGATTGAGATCAGACCGACCGCTGCTGAATAGTTTTCGTTACGGTCATAATAAAAATTCTTTAAAAATTGAATTTTTGCTGCGTTTGTAGACTGTTGTCTATTAAGGGTTATAGTTTTCTATTTTCTCAGGGGGGGAGGGGGAAATTACTGGGCAGGCTTAAACGCGCGTGAAATAATCATGGCAACAATAATTTTTCATTGTAAAATCGATGAACATTTCACGTTTTTTCGGATTGAAAATTTATTTTTCATTCGGAAATTATTTAAATTTTCCTGGCTGGAAGCATAAATTCCTCACTTTTTAACGTTAACAAGTTCGAGTCCCCAGCCTGGATTTAGATTATACATACTTAAAAAGGAAAAAAGGAATATATGCTACACTCATTCGTATGTTCACCAAACCGAGAAAGTCAACTCTTTTCAAAGTGAACCCAAACCTTTATCATGACACTTTTAGAATCTGCAAGGGCACGCGTCGACTATCCTAAGAATGGCAGGTAAACACAACGCGGATAACGAGTCGCACTAATCATTTTTTCTGCGCCAAATCTCGAACGTTATCAGCAGAAAAACAGGCACTCGGCTTCTTCATCCACACCAGACCACCCTTCATTACGGGGAATGATGCCGTCAATTTCCTTTCTCCTCCAAGGACGTTAAGGATCTAGGACGGTAGTACTAGGCTCATTTTCAGCGCTTACACACACGCGCGACCGCACACACACACACACACGTTCTCTCTTATCCTTCCAAAGAAAAAGTGGTAATCTTTACGTACACGGACGCGATGCCTCCTCTCCCACGTTGAGGGCAAAGCAATCTCTGGCTTCCGCGAGAGCGTAATTGGAAGTCGCAAGTTACATCAACGGCCGGTAAGGCGATCGAATGCTCGGAGGGGTCGTTACCGAAGTAACCGCCATCGCCGCCTTAGCAACCTTCATGATACGAGGCTAAAAGTTTTGTTTATTTCCGCTCGCCGGATCTTGTTTTTGGCAAAGGAAGGATAAGAGAGTTTTTACGGTCAGTGCGAGACGAAGATTTAAGGGTACGGTTATGTCCAGTATACCTTTTAAAATTTTAGAGCCGGGGAGGTAGGGGGTGATAAAGAGAATGCGTGTGGGAAAATGTTTATGGATTCGTTACATGCTCGTGGTGGAAGGGAAGGATGGGATGAAGGAGAAGCGGCCATTGAGATGACGCCACGTTATTGGTTCGAGAAAAAGCGGGTCAGAGTTTTGCGCAGTTATTTTGAGCCCTTTTCTCGCGCTTGTGGTGAGAATAAAGTATCTGTGACAGATATAGATGTATATGGAGGAAATTAAATTGATGACACGTGAGAGAATATAATTTTCAATTTCCCTATCGATGTCTTATCGTTATAACACTACGGGAAAATAAACTTGAAATAAAAATTGGCTATAAACCTCAGGTGAGAGCGAAAAACTAAGCTATTTTTGTGTTTATCATTACTATTCGTAAATATGGTTTAAAATAAGAAGAGGCAAAAGCAAAATAGTGTAAAAGAATAAATGGGACAAAAAGAGAGCTGAAATTCCAATGCAAATAAAATTCCTACGTGAGGCTTGAAGCCAATAGAAATATTCTTACGTTCCGACCAAAAACATTATGGTAATAGGAGCTGCAATTATTTATTTGATTATAGACATTTCGAATAAATCGGGGAAAACAACTTTTCGAGTAGCAGAAAACGTATAGAAAAATATAAGAATAAAAGTTAAAATTATGCAATAAATTTAATAATGACGAAAATTGACAGCCTAAAATCTCAGAAAACAAATTTTTATAGTGGAGCAATTCCAAACCCCTCGCTTACGGAAGTAATTTAGAGATAAGCGAACAAATCTTCACTAAGGAAAAGGGCAGCATTTTGTAGTTCCCTTTTCAACTGAAGCTTAAGAGATGAATGGCTTATTATTAGAAAGCTCAAGGACAACCATCTCAAGCTTATGAAGATCTCGTTCAACTGGCACTTGAACGCTGCCGATTATAAAAGCTCCAACCAATTAATAATATCTATACAAGAATAAGATGATTTTCAACAGCGCAGGCATTAGGTTTATCAAAAACGTTTTCCCAGCTTTTGTTAGGGTAATACGATATCCGAGTCGTGTAATGAAATAATCTCTGACAAAACAACTCAAAAACTTGCTCTCCTCTGTTTCATTATGTATTAATTAGCAGTGGAATCTTCGATAAAAGGCGGTAAGTTCAATAATTGAATCTTATAGGTACTTCAGATTTCGTTAAAATTACCCTTTTTAATTAAGTCAAACAATATCTCCACCGACAAAAAGTCCCGGAGCTTATTTGTATAAAAGACTCATGCTCCAAAAAGATACTGTAACTTTTTATGAATCTCGAGCCTCGATAAATTATCAATTTAAATAACTATGCAAGGGACCGAAAGAAAAAACGCAGCGGAAAATTCTATTCCGCAAAAGAGGCTTTCGTAACATTTCACCGATTTCATTTTGTTTTAATCTTACAAATACTCCAAATCCGTCATTTCAAGCCGAACAACGATTTTTAAAATTTTTACCAACCATGTTCCTCCCGCCGTTGCGCTCGAAAACCGCCAGTATAAAAAATAAAGAGAACACGCATGTAACTCCAGTCAAAACGGAAGAAGAATCCAAACGATGTTTACATCGCATCGAACATTCCAACGGGAGAGTCCGAGGCTCTTGATGGATTTCCAGGGCACTTCCTTCGTCCGAGAGAGACCCCGACATAAAAAAATGAGGACTACTGACGACATAAAGGGATGGACGAGAGAAAAAGGGATAGCTTTTTAAAGGGAAGTGGGCAAGCAGAAGGGGTCAAGGGAACGAGGGAGGGAAAGAATGGCGAGTGTCCATCCGTAGGAGGACGGAAAAGAGAGGGAGAAAGATACAAGAGGAGTGGGAGAAAGATATATATATATATATAACGGATGGGATCACGTGAACTACGGACTCTGGGTGGAGTGGAGGGAGAGGGGGGAGGGGGAGAGGAAAAGTGGATCGGCATAAAAAGGACGGAGATAGGAGTATGAGGGATTTTTGTGCGCGGCCAAGGAATGGAGAATGGGAGTAACAGGAGAGGGATGGGGGGAAAAAAGGAGTCTCTCTCGCTACTGGCTAAGTGAAACGGTATGGGTATCTTTCTCTCTTCCTCTCTCTCTCTCTCTTTCTGACGTTGAGTGAGATGGAAACTCGTTCTCGTCCTTTTTTTTCTTTATTACTCCCTCCAACGTCTCATCATTCTTACTGCCCTTCTAATCTTTCTTTTTTGTGTCCGCTATGGGATACAGAAAGTCGATAGGTAGTTGGCGTATTCACGAATACATCAAAAGTTGTCTTCAATATTCGCGTAAAGGATTAGGTGGGAAAAGAGAGAGAGTGTGAGAAGGTGACGAACGTGTGGTTGCGCGTTTCAAGGAAGGGTTGGACTTGGCTAAAGAAAAGGAAGTGGATGCAGGGGGGGGGGGATATAAGGAGTGGGAGGAGAGGCGGGGGTGGAAGATATTGGGGACGGAGCGTGGCGAGTAAAATAATGGTTTTCCGAAGATGCTTATAAATAGCGCAGAGAGAAAGACGAAAAGTTGCAAAAGTGGGGAAGTTGGAGGCACTGAAAAAAAAAGCTACGTCGACGGGATGGGTGATTGAAGTAGTTCAGATGGGGCTGAAGTTGTATTAACTTCTTGAAAATGAAGGCGTAAAATATCATTCTGGGAAAATGAAAGGCTTTATGGAGAAATAATTCCAAGGCAGTCCAATCCCTAAACTGAGAACACAAATGATTCGAAGAACGCATTCATTAATATATTTCAATTAATAAGTGCTCCATCGAAGATTAATATAATTTATTCATCGGTATAATATAAATCTCCGTGACGCTTGATGGATTTTACAAACTCGACTGATAATAAAACGACATAAATTTCCATGAAGATAAAATTTCAATCGGTTACAATTGAAGTGTACTAAATATCGTGTTGCAAACACTGATGGATTGAAGTAGCATTCCGTTTGATAATCTACAGAGGGATTTAAAGGACATTATTGTTTGTTAATGTCATGTCGCACTTGCGCGCTTATTTGTAGTGCATGCATCGCTAATACCGACAATCTCCTCCTTATTCCTCAAATAAAGCTAGTCGAGACTTTAGTATATGAGTCGCATTATAGCTTATGATAGCGGCATATTCACATTAGTTTTTTAAGTAAAATCCGGGGAAAATAAATATTATCTTTGGGATAATTTGCGTTTGAGTTATCGCGGATTGTTTAGCGACGACGTGATAATTATACAAAAAACAATATTCATTTTAATGTGAAGATTAATTTAGAATAAAGACAATGCAATTAAATCCAGTCAAATACGTTTGTGTAGCATAACCTGAATAGTTAATATCATTAAGCCCTAAATTTTTATTGTAAAAATTAATTCTGATTAAACATAATGAAATTAAATCCAGTCAAATACGTTTGAATAGCACAGCCTAGATAGTTTACATCATTAAGTCCCAAAAATGTTTCGATTAAATCCTTATTGAAATTTTTTTGCCATTAATACTTTTACAGTTTTAAAAGAAATTTTACACCATAAAAACAAGAATCAAGGCCACGAATGAAAGAAACAAAGATACATATCACGTGACATAAAAAAGTGACAAATTTAAGTTGAAAAAACTACTCGACACACGTGAAATGGCGAGAAACAATGGAGGAAAAGAGAAGATCAAGAATTAAAAAAAATTGTGCGCATGTTTTATAAAGTGGCAGGAAGGAGTAAATGTGCGTTGTGGGCGAGAATGAAAGGTTGGGGGGATGCAAATGGGATTGGCAATGGGATGGATGTGGATATGGATTGGTTAGAAAGGGAAAGAGGGAGGAGAAAGGTTCGTGTGAAAAAAGCGGGGTGGAGTTTTACGATCAGGTCAGAGTTAATTGAAACTAATCGAGGGGCTACGGAGGATGAAGAAAAGGGCAAAGGGAATGTAAAACAGACTGATGACGGTGAGGGGAAGTTGAAGGAATTTTGAGGCGGAGGGAATCGGAGAAGAAACGACGTTGAAAAGAGTGGATGGGTGTGTATTCGGTAAAAATACTAGGGTTTCAACCAGAACTGCAAACCATTATAAATTTTGCAGTGGTTCGGTTCACGATTTTTCGACGGTGGTTCGAATAATGGTTCGGTTCACAGTTCGCTTCTTGACAGTGGTTCGGTCCGGTTCGACCAAAATTGGAAATTTATCATTTTATTTCATCATGTGCGTCGTAGTGCGATACTGCTACAATAAAGTGATGCTTAAATAGAATACCATACACAATGCAATTAATACAATAATAGTAAGTAAATTTTTTAAACATTAGAAGCAGGGCCGGATTAAGCGGTACGCAAAACACGCAAGTGCGTGGGGCCCAGAGGACAAGAGGGCCCACTGCGGACCGAACGTGTCTCGTATCTCCCTTTCCAAGTGTTGCCGCACAGATCACAAACCTTACAATAATTGTTACTTGTTACAAATTTACGACTTGGGTGGGGCCTTAAATGCGTTGTGTTTGGGGCCCATGGGTCTCTCACTCGTGGATAAAATTATGAAATTACGGTCCCGACTACCAAACCATAACTGTTCCTGTTCATCGAGCTGTTTTTTTTCTATTTTCTTCAAATTGTTGAAATACTGCAAAGCATCGGCTTCTTCTACATGTTATACAATATTAAATGAGTGTGCAACCTTCAAAAATTCCGGTCCCAGGTGGGCCGAATAATGGTTTTCAACGGAGCTTATTAGCAATTCTTTTAACAATTAAACGTCACCAGAAAGGTTTGATAGGTATGATTTTTATTTAAAAGAATATAAAATTGCCAGTATTAAATATAGGTCGATTTTTAAATTGAATATACGCTTTTCGGAGCCAGTTCCGAAAAATGCACTCGATGAAAGAAAATGGAAATGATGCAAGTCGGAAAAATAGCGATCATTTCCATAGAATCTGCAAAACACGAGGGAAAATTTTGGTATAAAATGACAACGTCACCCGGTGTTCCCAGGCGGTCACCCATCCAAGTACTAACCAGGCCCTATGATGCTTAACTTCGGTGATCGGACGAGAACCGGTGTTTTCATCGTGGTATGGCCGTTGCCGATTAAATCGGCCCTAAGAATTTCATTTATTGTAGCTTATCTCTTAGGCGGTGTGCAAAACGCGCGAAGACAAGAGGGCCCAAAGTAGGCTGACCCGATCCCGTCTTGCCTAAACCCTTGCCGCTCAGATCACAAGCCTTGCAATATACAATGGCGCACACACGGATGGGGGGAATTCATCGGGTCTGGACCTCCCCCCCCCCCCCCCCCCCCTGGAAAATTGTGATTTTTCTAAACATCGTTATTTTAAATCTGGGTTCATGGGCGCCGTCAGAGAGGAATAGGAGACGGTTTGCCCCCTTTGCTTTTAACTTAAATATAATGAATAATGCAATACGCGAAATTGATATAAGTGGCATACTACAACTTTTGTGCTTGTCAAATATTTCGCCCCCCCCCCTCCTTGAGAGAATCCTGTGTGCGCTACTGGCAATAATGATACTTTTAGAAAATTTGACGATTTCGGTGAGGCCTTCAACGTGCTGTGCGTGGGGCCCATCAGTGTCTTAATCCGGTCCTGATTAGAAGTATTTAATACGTGGAATTTTCATTTATTCGAAAGAATATAAAATGTGTTTGATGTAATTATCCATCAATTTTTATATTTAATTTACACTTATAAGTTAATTTAACTTTTTCGATAACATGCGTCTTAAATGCAAAATTATTTTTTAAATACTTCTCTTGAGTAATTGTAACGTGATCTTTACGTTCAAGTTCATCTCTTCATCGTAAATTATCCATTCGTTTTCACTTACAAAGTGCTTTTTAACATATTAAGTTTATTTATTCGCCCTAGATAATCCATTTCCTTTTATTGATTATGTTTTGTATGCAAAAGAAACGAAATTAAACATATTTACGTATTCTGAGTAGATTTTGTTTACTTCAGTTGCTACGAAAATTGTTTTCGTTGAAAACAAACGATAAATATGTGTAAGAAATTTTCTAATTTCAAAATAAATTACGACTTTCTAGTTGGATTTTTCTCACACTTTTAAAGAATAATTGGAATTAATGTGGAAATTTACGCTCATTTTTTTAGCTTTCCGCCTCTTGTACTTTCGGAGATATTCAAAAAACAAAATTTTAAATGGGCCTCAATCCGAACTTATATATTTTTCCAAACTAAAATTCAAAGATAAACAAATGGCAGCGGTACTGAAATCTAGCCTCCAAGTTTCAGCTATCTATCTTTTTACGGTTTCGTAACAATTTTAATTTAAGAAAGTGCACAGACAGTCAGACAGATGACAACGTGGGACTATAAGCGCATTTCAAAAAACGCGTACTTCCTGGCATTAAAATTATCCCAGGGTTGCGGTTTAGTTGAAAATTGGTTGCTGGTTTCGGTTCGGTTCGCGGTTCAGCAAAATGATTACGGATCGGTATGGTTTGCAGCTCTGGTTTTATCCAAAGAAATATAGGTAAAATAACGGTAATTTGCGCACGAGTGTGGAAAAGAGATTTTATCAAAAAAAATTATCAAGCTCGCCTCATGGATGAAACCTATAATGAAAAACGATGTTTCTAAAATATATCCACTAAAAGTTAAAGAAAACCACAGGGGCACTTTGGTTTCAAAGTAGCCGTCATCAGTTGTGAACCACTGATACAGTCTGTTCACTTTCTTAAGTCTCTTGACCTTCACAGAGCAAGTAGCCAATCACGAACCTTTCCCCTTCCATCGTCCCTCACAACTTTCGCGCGGGAGGACAGATACCTAATCACGAACAGCAACAGCAATGAAACGGCGGTAGAAATGGCAACGCAGACCGATGTGAACGCTTCGAGAGCAACAGTAACACTGACTGAGTTCTCCCCACTATCTTCCCAAACGAACCGTCTCCTATAGGCTGCTGCTAAGTTTTCAAGATCAAGAGACTTTAGATAGTGGACAGACTATAGTAGGTAAGTGTTTTTTTCAGAATGTACTCCCAGTAAATCGCCACTGAAGACGATTTCTAATCCTTTTAATGGTTACTTGCGTTATAAAGTAAGAGGAAATGGAGGATGAAAACGGAAGAGGCGTATAAAAACTAAGGATTAAGGGAGGAAAATTATCCACAGAAAAAAATCGGAGAGGAACCTTCCAGTTGGATAGGACAGGGAAAAGTGCAAAGAAATTGCGATGGCGGCGGTTACTAAAGGTTACGCGTTTTCTGGAGAGGAGAGAAATTCTGCCCAAAAAAGTTGGAGCTGGGGAAATGGTTAGTGGTGGAAAAGGATTTGGAAAAAAGGAAGGAAATGAGGGAGAAAAGAGAGAAGAGGGAGTCAACATGGGAACCCCCGAGCCGCAAAACTTTTGACTGATCTCCGAAAAGAAAATGAACGAGGAAAAGAGAAGAAAGTCCGGAGAGAATAAAAAAAGACAAAAGGAATGAAACTACGTTCGGGGTCCGGGAAAACGGCCGAGGAAAAATCGCTCCTCTGATACCTTGGGATTCTGGCGAGGAATTTTCGGTGGAAGTAATTTCAATTCAAACCGATCGAAGAGCAGACGGAGGGAAAATGCAGTTCGTAGATCATGAAACGCTGGAATGAGGAACTGTATAAAAGTTATGGTGGAATATTTCGGTATAGAAAAGCGTAGATGGCGAAGGGTTTAAGCATTTTTTACCGAAATTTTTTTAAAGATAAAATTGCGGCATTTGAGTGAATTGTAGCGAAATAAACCGCGTCTATATCATAAGTTATTCCAATTTCAATAAATCGGCTGGCTTCCACGCTTAAAGATAAACGTTTTCTGTCTTGGAAATGTTTTAAACATATTTTGGCATTTTACTTTAAATGAGACACATCCTAAAGAAATACAGAACGAATCAATATTGACTACTTAGTGAACGTAGGAATTGACGCAAAAAATGTATGACTGAATATCGAAATTGTTACAATACGTTCCCTATACTACGTATAGAGAATGTAAAAACAGAGAATCTTTACATGCATTCATTTTTTTCACATAAAAATAATAATAATAGGAATCTGTCAATATTATGATGAAATATCATATTTTTTTAATAAAATCGACTCTATTAGCATCAGAATAGTTATAATTACAATAACACAAATACTAATTTATTTTCTTATATTTAATTCATCTACTCAATGGGTATTTAAGAATAGTTTAACTAGGATTGTTGTCATCGCAAATACATAATAAATAATAAGTGGTCATATTTCAAATTTAACTCTGCGGATTTTAGATCTTACAATTAGGTGTGATTTTATTTGTTGCCTTAAAAATTAAATAACTAATTAAGCCACATCACTTGATCGTATGACAAAACTAGTTCTGTGTGGAAAATTTGTTTACAGAATGACATGCTAGAAAGATTACATCTCATTCTCTTGAAACATGCTCTTGCATGAGCTCTAATCATCGATGCTATTCTTACTTAATGGAAGCAGGAAATATTTTAAGATCGATAATGAAAGACTTGTCATTTAAGATGCAGAAGCTTCGAACTGAGCATAAATATTCAATTATTCACGCAATTTTATTCCTGAAATTTCGAACATTTCATACTGAGAAACAATTGGAAATAATCGATGATGTGGGTGCCTAAAAATTATCTCAACATTGGTGATACGCAACTTTACCTATTGCACACCACAGCGGTTGCCACTCTGTAATTGCTTCATCTTTATAGCCATCTAATAACGTAATTAACCATACGATACACTACATGCTTCCATTGTCTTTTTACTCTCTTTTTTTCTTCCCCATATCTACTAGACCAACCATTAAAGATGACTTACTTGATAATGGCATCATGCAGTGAAACCCGGAAACAACGTCATTACGGTATGAAAATTAAAATAAATTTTAGAATTAATTTACACTTTTCTTATTCTATATTTTCCTTTTATTTTACCAGGTTTGACCTAATGGTCAAACGAGTGAGTACCCATTTAAAGCGGCCATTCCATTTTAAAACACTTCAATAAAACAAGTATATTTCATTATTTTTGGTCTTGAATACCTTGCGAATTTGGTTTAGGAATTCTTGATGGCTTGCAGATAATAATTTTCTTATAAATTTCAACATGTTTTTGTTGTTGTTAGACCCGAACACATGTTAAATATGTATTTCATGTGTATTATTGTTGATTCATACGCAATCTGCAGAGTCGCACAAGTACCAAAACAAAATATCAAATACACCGCAGAAAATATCGTAGTAATTGGCATTTACTCCTTTTCTTTAAGGTAGATCGTGGATTATGCTTATTATCCTGAAAATTTCTTGGTATAATAACTATCGATGGATCGTCAAAGGAATATGCATACATCTCCATAAATGCGTAAAAACGTTAAGATCTTTTATATTTAAAAAATTTAAAACACGAATGACGTTATAATTAAATATTGTAATGGCAGAATGAACACAGACAACCTGAATTAAGGTGTGAATACAGTTTTTTAAATATGAAAAATTAGCGAAATTAATAAAACGATGACAACTGAGGCAACATTAATGAGTGATTCTTACCAAGGAAAAAGCACTCTTGGTGATATAGATCACACCGGTTTCTAAGAGGGACTAAAAATTACTCAAAAAACAAAACCATGCATCAAATCTAATTGAAATTTACCAACAAAAACAAATTAAATAAATACCGTTCCATTTCGTAGCCACCTGGAAAGCTCGCGATACTTTTTCCCTCTAAATCGTACGAAAGCTAACCTACTAACCTATGGGACGTTCTTTTTAATTTTTTAATTAACCATTTTAAATCCAATATGAATCTCGTAGCTCACTTGTTATGCAACAACGAACTTCCCTCTCGTATGAATAAAACAAAAATCGAATCTGCTAAAATAATTTAGAAATAGTCGGGAAAGTGTATAAGGCTAGTTAAAGGAATGGCTTCCTGATATAAGTGTCAGATAATTAATGCTGGTACCTTTATAACTCTGTCATACTAACGTTTAAGATTAATGCTTTTTTGGTTTGTATTAAAAACTACACGTATATTAATTAATGCGTTCTTGACAAGAGGAATTGCATAATTTTATAATTATTCTTAAAGATAATGTAGAAAGAAGCCAAACTTTCTCATAATTTACCAATATGCGAGATAAGCATTGCGGTATTTAATAACTTTTTTACACTCTTTTTCTTATAAATCATAAATTGAGTAAATTTATTAGCGATTATTGAATAATTGAAGATTTACAATAACGTTTCTTCTCAACAAGCAATGGTTATTTACTGTATAATTCTGACGAATACAGAACTCGCTAAAGCTTTAATTATCATATTTTTGTAGAACAGCACTGCTTTCCATAAATTTCACAGATATCACACCCTTAAAAAGGACGCAAAAAATTCAACAATGAATTTAATTACTGCAACGCCATTAGTAACGTCTGCCTTCGACAACCGCAGAGTTAAAAGTTAAAAACAGCCCACAGAATAAGCTTGAAAAGTGAACGATCGGGTAAGAAAGGCGTTATGAATGGTCCTTGATACTGAAATATAAAACACACTTTCGCGATTTTATAAAAGAATGTAAATTAAACAGAGACGTGGGCGAGAAGGAAGTCAGTTGGAGAAAGAGATGCAGGGTGTAATGTGGAAGCAGAAATATAAATGGGAGGAGAATGATAAAGGGAAGTAGAAAATGGAATACGGACGGAGAAGTTACACAGTGAATGGGAGAGAAAGAGAGGAGAAATATATAGAGAAGATGAAAATGGGAATGGGTGGCAGTCGATTGATTAAACTAATTGAGCGACGGCAGCCTGGAATTTCAAGCTCTCAGGTCCCATCAGCCGAAAGTAATAATTAATAAAATCCCAACACGCCCATAAAATACACTACGTCGCGGCCGAATGCCACGCCCACCGTCTGGAATGCATAAAGCGAGGAGGGAGAGCGTGAGTGGGGAGGGGATGAAGATGGGGAAAGGCGTGGTGATCCAGGGAGAGCTGAAAGGGCGCAGCAGGTGAAGGAAAGGTTATAAAACAATAAGGAGTTAATAAGAAATGTCAAATTTTACAGACACCGCGAATGGACTATTTTAATGATTTTTTACAAAATATTGTTTTAGCTCGATAAAATACCTGAACACCAGTTTAAAAAGTAATTTTGCGAGAGAACCAAGCACTAAGAAGGTAACATATCAAAGCGAAACTGAACGAAAAAGAATTGCTTTTAACCTAAAATCTGACTACTGTGTTAGAAATTTCTATTTCAATGCATGGAGAGGAACGTTTAACGGTTATTTGGAATACCTGTCGAGACGTGCGTTTCTTCTGTTAAAACCTCTAATAACTTTAAAAATCGTATAAGGCATTAATACAATGGACAAATATTTATAATGTAATATTCGACATTTATCTTAAAACAACATTAGTTACCAGGCTAATTCTTGTATTACATAGTACTTAACTCTGTTCAAAAATTTCATAATACACAATTCCAAAATTTCACTAAATTTGAAGTAACTCAATTTAAATTCAGAAAAAATTAAAAACACAAACTATGTATTATAATTAAATAAAAAAGGTTCAGTAAATAAATGGCGTCCAGATAGCCACGTCACTTAACATTTAAAAATCATTAATTGATATGTGCGATCTAGTAAAATGTTTGGTTAGGTAATTAAGGTGCCAATTAATCTAAGTAGATAAAAAGTCCATTTTTAAAAGTTCATCAGTTAATGTTCCCGACATCCAACGACCTGAGATTTCAAATATCCCCTGCGTTGTACATCCAGATGAGAAAATGATAACTTCATTTCGAAGATTATAAGTGATTAAACTGGCATCTAAGTGAGCATAATAGCAAAATTAATGTGGACAAAATGGGGAAAACAATCGCGGCGATACATTTTTCGTCTTTGTCGCTAAATCATATACTCAACCATTGGTTTTAAGTTTCCTATCAGCAATGAACACTAGTGTTCACAGAAAAGCTGAACTGGAGAAATTTTCTTTCTGTGTCATTACAAAAGCTCTGCTACTAACAACTCGCTAAACGTGGAATACACTTAGGAATAGAATTAGTGAAACAAAATCTTAAAGGTTGTTGAGTTGTATTTGAGAACAGGTCTTAGTAAAGAGGTCTATTTTAAACTAATACTTCTCCTGAAGAGAGATAAATATTTCTGACCTGCAAGAGCGAGAGATGTCATTAAATAATATAAAACGACAGTTGTGTTTCAACAAAATCAATACTTTAAATGTGCAAAAAAATACTTCATGCAACCCAGTAATGAAAAATTCGTTTAAATGCATAAACTTTTACAGCGTTGCTTTTAATTAAACTAACGGTACGATAAAGATGAAAACCCATCAGGAAGACGGAAAGCTTTTCTCTCGGCAGCCACTCAGGACACCAACCTTCCAAAAGTCCCTTTCGAATTTCCATAACCCCTTACACCAGAGAACAGACGTGCTCATAGAGTGGATCTCCACACTACAAGTTTGTTGTTCAGTTAGCCTCCCAATTCCACATTGTCCCAATCCCTTCTCCCCATTCACACTCCCCTGAGCATCCCCCCATCACAACTTCAATTCAACACCTCGACTCCCATTTCTAATTCTACATTCTTCATCCTCGCTCTATTCACTCTCCAACAAACTCTCTCTCTCTCTCTCTGCCCCCTTGCTCTTCTTACCTACCCTTCCTTTGTCGCCATCTATCTCTCCCCTTCACATCTACATAAGCCATGCCTACCTTATTTCGAAGCCTTCCGACCATTTTATTAAAACATCCAATTCTCTGATTTTATATAAAAATATACATATATACATACACGAAGACACACTTGAGGAAAAGCAATATGAGATATGGGTTGCGACAAAGTGGTGCAGGAAGACCAGTGGACACTGGCGTAGTTTGGAAGGCACGCACATTCTCAAGAAAAACTTTTCCCAATTCTTTACTTTTCTAATTACTCCAAAAATTTGTCTAGATGCCTCTTAACAACAATTTTATCACGCCGCTGTTAGTCTGAAATTATTAAATATTTCACTCGAAACTTTCTTATTTGTTCGTCTACTATAAATTTTCATTTTTCTCAATTCCCACATAAAAATTTCCATCATATCTACATCATTAGGTCAACATTTTCAGAATTACTAACACAATCTCTTGCCACCTCTAATTCTTTCTTCGCGGTACTTCTTCGGGTACGTGGCCGGTAATCTCACTCCCGGTAATTTCGCTCCCAGTTATTTTACTGCCAGTAAATTCACTCCCACTGACGTCATTCTTCTTGTAAATAAGCACTGAATGTAACATTTATTTCAAAATAGTTTGATAGGCGTAATACTAATGTGAGATTACATAGAACCCCATCAGGTGACATAATTACAAAACTTTCTTAAAATCGTCTTCTTTTTGCGCGTTATTCCTTGCCATATCCAATCACCCCTGCTCACCCTCTCGTTTATCCAAAATCCACCCCATCTCTCTTTCATTACCCACGATTCTCCGCCTCCTCTACTTTCATAGGTCCATGCGCTGCTTGGCTCGCTCCGGGCCGTAAGTGGAATTTCCTCACTTGAGTACCGTCTTCCCAAATTGAGTGCCCTGCACAAGTCCCAGGACCTCTAACCCTCCCTCCCGCACTCACCCAACCCACCGCACCAAATCTCTCTCTCTCGCGAACGTATATGACGAGAAATTCCCTCCTTTTCGCTCCTACTCTCCTCCTCTTCTACCCTCGCTCTTTACCCTCCTTACCGATCCTCACACTCCCCTTGCTAATCACCATGGTAACGTCTGTCACCGCAACGCCCTGTCGCCTGCTTCACGAAGTTAATGATGATAAATCCCTGAGCCACCAAGACTTCATCGCTCGCAGCGGTCATTAATACACGTCTCACCGACTTCCCTTTAGTCCCCCTTTCCCTCTTCCTCTCCCTCTCCCTCATCTTCTTACTCCTCTTCTCCCTCTACCTCTATCTTTGCCTCTCTTCAACGAGCAGCGAGCTTTCTTTCCTTCGTCCTATCTCCGTTTCGCACTCAAAACTCCTCATCATTTTACTACTTCTTAATCCCTTCCGTACTCTCGCCTTCTCTCTATCTCTCTCTCTCCCTCCCTCTCTTCGTCCTTCGCCATCTCTATGTTGCCGTTCCTCTTCCTTTACCCGCCTCCACCTCTCTCTTTCCATTTATTATTAGCTCTCCTCATAGCTCGTAAACCGCTCTTCAACTATTTACCTCCATTTCCGTCTCTATCGTCAACATGCACACTTTCTCCTCGTTGCCGTCGTGTTTATTTTCACTCATTTTTACCCTTTCTATATTATTCTTCGTCTTTGACTGATTCGAGAGCGCATTCATCTCTCTTCTCCATTCTTCCGTACTCTCTCCACATTCTCCCTTCCTTTCTCCGAGGCTTTCCGCTTCACCTGCCTCTTTTCTACCGCCCCTTTCGACCTTTCCTTATCTTCCCTCAGACTCTGATTCAATGCGTTTTTACTCGCGTCCCTTTTACCTTCCAGCGCCGATTCGAATAACGCCGCTCTCAGCGAAGCCATTCCACCGCGGTTTCATTCTTCTGTATGGTCTTATGTCATCGAATAACTGAGACAATTGTTCACTTCCTTATACGGGTATTTTACTGAAGTCTTGTATCAACCGGCCTTAGTGAACGGTGTTTCTGAACCTTGAATGGAAGAGTGACGCATGCGTGCGGAATCAGAGCTGAGAAAAATGGTTATCGCCTAACTTCATGCGATATTGTAATGTAATGATGAATGATCCTAGCACTGTACTCATGACAAATGATCCAAGAGCCTCGTTTCTCTTTTCAGTTGTTATAATAAAATAATCGTTGTTATTTATTTCACCCAATTTACTATGTATTTTATAGTAAGAGATGTTTCCGCACATGTAAATAGTGGGATGAAATATACACAACACTTTTAAATATATTCATTTATTTTAAATACATGAGGAACGTTTTTTCTTACAGCACAGGCGGACTAAATAACTATTCTCATGTATATCTATTGGAAGTTACTTAATACCTTCGTTTACTTTTTATCAACTTTGACTTTTAATAGTGTTTGTATATTCTTAAATCTGTGGAGCAATTAATACTTTCAAACTGTTTGTTTAAATATGATTAAATACACATAATTTTCTCGCTGCTGTCATTTGACAGTACTGCCGGAGCTTTTGAGACGGATAACAAATTAGAAAATATATTCCTCTGTTAGGAAGCTCTTGTTGGCGATCACGGGAATAAAATGCGTTCACAAGCCAAATACCAGGTTTTACATGCACGTCGCAGTGTATCCATTTCCCACAAATCATTTTTTGCACTCAGGTGTACGGTACACCGTACTAGGTAAGCCAGCAAATCTAAACACAGAGATCTGTTTTTTACAGCATATCTAGAAGCAGAGACTGTATCGGGAAACATAGTGCTTTGGAGATTCTCAAACCTTTTGAAAAAAACGCCTTTAAACAAAATCTTAGAAATTTAACCCTTCTGCGAGGAAAGACTAATTGCCGAGTTACGCAAAACTTTCTTCCAATGATGATTTCAATTACAGCTGCGGGTATAGTCGTCTTAGTCGCAGTCCGTGATAATTCGGTTTGGCTGGTTTCCGGAACGTAATTTTAGAGGATACTTTAGCACATTATTACCTGAGCACCTATTTAGTGACTGATCTGCAAGACAATGGATAAAGTTGCTGATTATAATTTGAACATTTTCGATCCACCCTATTTTCATCTGACGCTCGCATAATCTATTCTTTTTGTTAAGATTATCTCCGATCTTGGGGGATGGGTGCGAATGCCTGGTTGACACTCCCTGGCTGCGCCACTGGGCGGCTTATTTCTCTATTCCGCTAATGTGAGAACGATTATCAAAACGTGGTAAATTGCAGGTAAATAAAAATCTATTGGAATAAGTACACTACAATAAAAATCCGCGTAACGAAACTGCTACGGTCCTAGAGTAAGATCATAAAATTATTTTTTTTTACCTATGATAGTTCATTTCAACTCTCAGAAAGCATATCGTAATTTATCAATCATATATTACCAAGATACGTTATCGTAACATAGTTGCCTTATGTATATTTTTACTGAACAACAGTAATCGAGCGGCAAGCTCAAACAATATATACGGGTTAAAATCGTTCTTATGTTATAAATATATCACAATTTCATAAATCAGTTTTCATTATATCTGATTTTATATTAAAAACTGCTTTCACCTGAATGTGCTACCTAAGATATTCCCCTCGTTAAATTAAGAAAGTTAAGAAAGTTAAGAAAGGTTAGAAATAAATTTGGTCGTGGACTTAAAATAATACAAATGTGAGGTCTGCCTCTATAAACTGCAGTTTCATCCTCATGCTTAAAAATATATTCCACTTCCCGGAAAGTCCATATTTTTACACGTGCCAAGTCGCAGGCGGAAAAGTTCGCTAAACTTACTGCTGGCAACCAAATTACGCAGAGTAGAAACAAGGATTAAAGAATAAGTAAGAAGTTTCGGAAATAACTGAAGAAGAGCTGCATTATTCATGTTCCCTTAAGATTATGAAGCACGTCAACGAGATATTAGAATCAATCAAACGAAATTGACGACGGTTTAATCAATAACTGATTGAAAATATAATAAATTGTAAATATTATCTACCCTTACTCTGAAGTATGATTTACGGTAGTAGTGAAATATTTTATTTTACTACTCATCTTACAGTTAGATAAAAACTTAATCGAAACTTTAAGAGTAAATATGAAGTGTATGTTAACAGCACATTTTTAGCCATTTGTAATTTATAAGACAACATTACTAATTATGAAAGGACTAGTGTATAGCCCGTCGAAAATGACGGGAATAAAGATTCAATATTTCACTAGAGCATTCCTGTCAAACTAACAATAAGAGTTTCTTTCTCGATTCTTTGTCGAGTTTTTCGCATTTGCAAATAATCACCAACCAACACTTCTCTATTATTATAAGTGATGTATGCGATTATTCATGCTTAACGATTATAATTGTTAATCCCATATATTGGCAGCACAGATGTAGGTATTCTTTTGGTATTGTAGATTTATCGTAAAATTGTTAATTTCTATAGGTATTTCCTTTCGACTAGGTGATAGTTTCTTTTCCCATAAGATAACACATAAATTGAATTTTCTGAGGTGCAGACATTATTTCGTTAGCATTTTAAATATCTCAAAAATATGATTTTGTCGCAAAACTTACGCATTCATGCGGAGAAAATTATAAAGATTAATTTTCATATCGTAGAAAATCTCAAAAAATTATGTTTCGATAAGATTTTTTTAAATTTTTTTTCCATTTCTTACATGTTAGGATCGATCCAACAAAACAATTGAAGATTCCATGGCGATGAACTGAATAAATGTTTAAAAATCACGAAATAATAGTCGTTAAACGTAATTGTTTACACTTTTCGAATGAGATTAGAATTTCTACGGTATGGAAATTAATTTACACAGTTTTCTCGGCATAATTATGAAAATCCCGCGTCGATATATCATTTTTAATATACTTAAAATGAAAATGAAAGGAGGAACCTCCAAATAACCATATAAATACAAATATTTTAAAATGCTAAAGAAAAAAGGCTTGCTTCGTTTCAGCTCTGCCCACGTTATTCAAAAGGAGGAAAGATATACTCTTGGAATCAAACCCAGGACTACTATGTTTGTATTATGTTTGCTGACGTCGCGACGTCACCAAACAAATTATAAATGGGTACATTAGCACAAATAAAGGTTATTTACGTTAGACTACTGGGCGTTTGTTATAACCAATAAGAAATTTCACATTCCACTATAATTCTCTTCAATAAAGTCAGGAATGCCCAATTAGTTAATTTTTCATTAAAAATGACATTTATAAGATATTCGTTAAAATGAACAATATCGCAAAAATAAGGTAATCCTGCTTGCTTAATATAATTATATATTGAGTATTTCATTGTTGCCAAATATCTGTAATTCAAAATGCATTATATTTTATCGTTATATTAATTTATTAAATTTTGATTGCTGTTATTGAACCATCACGGTAACCTCGTAGGAGTAAACGAAACGTGTAGGAGAAAAGCTTGCTTTGATTTCATAAATACTCGATGCAATGTAATTCAGATTCGTAGCACGAAAAAACAATGTTTTAAGTTGAAAAGACACAGTGGAAATAGGACGCACGCGTTTTAAGCTACGTCTTATGCACCATCATTTTTATTTCTGAAATTATTACATCTCAAATTAATACAGGGTATAGTTTCATCCATACTTAGATTTTCAAGATAATCAAATCTGTTTTTATTTCTGTCAAAACTGGAAAATATAAATTTGTATTTTTGTAAACCTCATTGCATCTCTATACAGGAAACTTAGCCTTAACACGCGCGATATGCTTTTAGAATGAAAAAAAAAAACATCTTTTATGACCTTACACCAATTAGCGATAAAAAAACTTCGAAAAGAACAAGGGCGCCCTTGAACAAATTCGTACGGGCAGTCAATCTTTAACTAATCAAAAGAAGGATGATGGATGTACAGAAGGAGGAAGAGTGGCAAGCTGGTAAAGTTATAAAGAAGAGCAATAAGGGAGAGGATGGGTATAAAATTAAAGAGAGGAGAAAAGAGGGAGGGAAGGGGGAGGGAGGTAGGGAAGATATACGTTGATTGGAGTGAAGGGAGATGGGCGTGGAAAAGAGAGAAAGAGATAGAAAGGGGGATCGGGGATATCCTTTAGGGAAGCATTGAGTTGCAAGGAGTTAAAGGCGTCTGGGGATGGCTGGGTCCAGGGCGAGCAGATTGATTGACCGACGCAGAAAGTGAAAGGCCAAAAAGAAAAAAAAGGAAGGAAAGATATACGAGACTAAAGGGAGATGAGAAGGAGAGGGGATTGAGAATTCAGGAGAGAGAGAAAGAGAGAGAGAATGGAAAAAATATTATTAAAGAGGAAAGAATGGCCACTCTTAAGGAACCGAAACAGGATCGAAAAGACTGCTAGTTTGGAGATGAGGATAAAGTGTACCCATGCGAAGATATTGGTGGGTGCTATCGTGAGTGTGCGCGTGGGCGGATGGGGAGGAAGGAGAATGAGAGAGAAAGGGATAGAAACTCGGATAGACGACCTACTCCCTGCAGGGTTTATTTTTATCCTGATCGATATCTTCGTTCAGTAATATAGTGTGTTGAGTGAGTTCTGTCAGTTAATTAACTAACGTAGAAACCTAGATGTTTAATTTGTTACTGATTCCTATATTACTGTGATATTTAGTTCGATGAAAATCAAATAAACGCCGCCTAACGTGAAATAAAGTTTAATATTCAATAACTTGAAAAGTTATACTAGTTCCAACATATTTGACAATACATAAAGTATAACAACATTACTCAGACGTGTGCATGTGCTTATGTGTAGGATGGTACTTATTATGAGGATGAAAATTTATATTATTTCAGAGGCCAAATTATATTTTAGTACGCCATTCGCACAAACGATTATTTCATAAGTTGCAGGACTTTTAATTTACATATGAATTTATTTTTATAAAATTTCGCTTCTAGCATCTAATGCCAAGTTGAATCATTCCCCAATAGACAGGAAAAGAAATCAAGTACAAATTTCCAGCCGCTTGTGAGGATGAACAATGGAAATAAATAAATAAAATAAAACCAAACCGAGTAGTATCTTGCCACCCTCCTTGACTATTTTAAAATGATAGAAAACCTATGCGTTCTGGATATAACTCTGTCAAATTAATAAAAATTATTCCTACGGAAACATATTTGTGTTAATGAATCCTAAGAAAAGCGACATCTTTTAAATGAAAAAAATAATCTCTCAATGCGCCTTGCGTTCGGAAAAAAAATAAACGTTTCCAACGTCCCGTCTCGAACGTTGCGAGAAGTGATACAATAGGAAATAACGCATCGTCAAAAT
Organism: Uropetala carovei; assembly: GCA_036926305.1. NCBI lineage: Eukaryota > Metazoa > Arthropoda > Insecta > Odonata > Petaluridae > Uropetala > Uropetala carovei. Next base: position 1,032,555 of record JAXCHB010000020.1, read on the forward strand.
TCTCGCTTTTGTACCCTCCCGAGAATGAAAAATAAAACAAACTTAAAACACTTAAAATCGTGACAGCATTAGGTGAATTGGATGAGAAGGATCCGTTAAGGATTTTTTGGGAAGAAGAGGAGGGAAGATATCTCAGAAATTTCACGAATGAGCGAGGCCGGGTAGAGGAGGGAATGAAATTCGGAGGAGGGAAAAAAAGGGAAGGAAGAAAAGGAACCTAAAAAAAAGAGTTGAGGGCGATAGAGAGATAAAAAGGGAAGATTTTGGGATATGGGGAACGAAAGACGGAGAGGTGAGGGGAACAGGGGTTACAAGAGAGGGAAAGAGAGATAGTGAGAGAGAGAAAGAGAGAGAAAGAGAGAAAGAGAGAGAGAGATCGCGATATGGGAAGAGGTGGGAAAAGGAAAGCCTGTGAAGGGAAGCGTGGGAAGGGATTGAAGTGAGGCATTTCAAGAGAATAGGATTGCAGTATATCCTATTGTCCTCCGTTGAGACACATCTCTGAAGGGATTTGAGAGAGCGTGAAGGGAGAAAAGAGGAGCGAAGGGGAAGACGGGGTAGAGAGGAGTGGAAGAAAGGGAAGGAGGGAAAGAATTTAGTATGCCAAAGAACATGATTCGTTGGATGAGGAAGAGAAGGATGAGAGATGAAACGGCATATAATACAAATAAAAAAAGAAGAGGGTGTAAGTAATGACGGAGGAGAGTAAGGATGGGGGCCGAATATAAGAGGAAGACGCACAAATATTAAAAAACAAAAAGGAGCGAAAAAATATACACTAGAAATTGCGCTCCAAAATTAGATGCTGTTCCAATAATCCAAATGCTTTGGGAGAACACACTTTATACGAAAAAATATTCCGAAAAATCGCCTGGAGAATAATATTAACGTGAGTAAAAATGGGGTAGGAATCGTAAAGGGAAAACACCGAATTCCGTTTCCGATTCAGAAGAATTCTATCGCCGATTGAAATGTTCGACGGCTCTCTTTCAACGTGAAGAATTTTTAATTAAGTGTTTCTCTTATGGAAAACCATCGTCCAGAACAATACCTTCGTATTCGCTCGCTATGAAGTAAAAATTTGAAAACTATTGCGAATATACTACTTGCATAAAAAGGCGGTTATGTTTCTCTTTTATTAACAAAACCTTCTAAAATGTTTGAATATTTTATAAGAGAATATGCAATCACAATTCGTAAAGATTTTGATGGTTCTTTCCACGGCAGAAACAATTAATGTTTGCGGAAGAATTTTTTAAGTCGTATTTTATAAATTTATCTGTAATGCCGCCATATTCACTTACCTAGGCAAATTTTAATGTGTGTGTGTGTATATATATATATATATATATATATATATATATATATATATATATAACAGAGTCAGAATTACGGTATCAGAGCATCAAAATGTTATTCATCCCTCTATTCCAGCAACAACCAATTCAGTGGCTACGCATTACTCCCTGACTTTATTGAACTAGCTTGATTCACTTACGGCTTTACTCCCCATATAGAGTCAGAGAGTGAGTGAGAGAGAGAGAGAGCAAGGGAATGCGTTATGAGAAGATAGAAGCATGAAGCAGGCAAGAAGCACTTCCTCTCTCAAGTACGGATGAGAAATTACAACAAACTTCAGGAAAGTGCGGGGGGGGGGAAATTGAAGGAAGGGGGAAAATATAAGGGAGGACGGACTGTAGGCTCGGAGATGAAAGGTGGTTCATGTTGCGAGAGGCTGAATGGAAAGAGAGAGAGAGAGAGAGCAGACAGAATGAGCAAGAATAGTAAGGAGAGGGAGATAGGAAGGAAGAAGGGCTGTTGAAGAAGCAAGAGAGAGAGAGAAATGGGTTTTGGGAACAGTGCTAAGTTAGGGGTGAAAGAGGCTTATGAGTAGTGAATAAAGGAAAGGTGGTGGATAGAAGGATGGGAGGAAGAGCCGCACGGCAATGGAGAAATATCCCTACATCTCTCTTTCTCTCTCTCTCTCCATGGCTCTCTTGCAACCTCAAGGATTTCAAAAGTAATCTCTGACGGTGGGTAAAGTATGCCTCTGACTTAAGGAGAGGAAGAGGGGAGAGAGGAAGGAGAGAGGTTGAGAGAGAGAGAATGGCATTGAAAGAGAGAGAGAGAAGGTCCAGGCAGGAACGCTTTCTTAGTCATTCCTACATCGCTGTGTTTCAGAGCTTCAGTATTTGAACGGTGAAGCGTTCTATAATGTCTTTACTCTTCAGTCTCTGACGCGAGAGAATCCATCACGTGATATATTCGTTTTTATATATTCTTGCGTCCATTCCTTAAATCACACAATAAAAGCAACAAGCTCAAATTATACAACGCTGATAATTGCTTTGAACAGGGGTAATAGAAAAGAGAGAGAGAGAGAAGCACGTCATTTCCTTGGAGTGTCCAATAAAGAATTATTAACGATTATTCGACTGTACACTATAGAATTTATACTAAATATTAAAAATATATATTTGTATGATTTTCATGCGTTTCAACTTAGAATACAGTAAAAATGCATTTTTTACTGCTTTATAAATATCTTAAAGGTTTTTATTACTTAAACCACACATAGTGCTCAATTATTCATCGTATATGAACATGATAATTATACAAATATTCTTGTATTGTTACGTTACTTATTTTGAAATAATTCAAGGAAAAGACTGTGAATTAATGCAAATGTTTTGGTTATAAATGTTTCTCTACTATGTAACATATTTCAATTTGGAAACACGATTATTTTAGGATAATACCGTTAAAACCGTGTCTCTTTCACTATGGTTTTCAAACCTCTTACCTTCTTTCGATTTAATATTAAGTCTGTGTTCAAAACTATCTTTTCGCTTTTCATCTTTTCCTTTAAAACCCTTTCTTTCTCATTTACTGACATTTTATGATCCATTATCTAACTGACCAATCACGACATCCGCGAATATCTCTCGCTTTTTTCTATCTTTTCACCTATATCCCGCAATCCATTCGGACATTTTTCGTCCATATGGCAATCCTCATTATCTCTCTCAAAAATTCTATTTTCCCTTTGCACCGTCGCCTATCGCATTCCGCGTAGATCTCGTTCATTCATTGACACCCTTTTGATTTTTCAATCAATCTCCTTTCCTCTCTCTCTCTCTCGTCACATTTTCATTCCTCCCTTATCTTTCTCATTTCCCTCCGTCCCTCCTTCCTCGCGTTTCTTCTTGCATTCCCACTCCAATCAACCCGACCAAACTTCCTCATCTCACTTTCTCCCTTTTTCCATTCGTCTCCATATATTTGCTCCCCCCCCCCCCCCCCTCTCACCCTCAGACCTTTTAAGCTTTCAACTCCCACCCTCTATTTCTCCTCCCCCTACCTCTCTTTCACTCTCCCTCTTTTCCACCTCACTCCCTCCTCTTCAACCTCCCTCATCAACTCCCACTGCTCTGTTCCCATTATCTCGGCACGGTGATCCATAAAAAATCCAGGCCTCTTTTTACTCGAGTATTCTCTTAGTCTTTGTGACTAAGGGAATGTTTACTCTCCAACATTTCATCGTCATCAATTTGTACTGAGTAGTCCAGCCGAGTCGTTAAAAGATAGTGTTCATCAACAGTTCAATGGAAACTTCCATTTCGACTACACGAGCGTGTCTATTTCCCGTATTTCCCGGCGGACACACTATTTTCACCCGAAAAATGTCAACTAAAATCAACCTGCGTCTTATGCGCCGAGGGTAAACATTTGCACGGTCGTATAGATCAGTGCTTCTCAACATTTCACGGCACGCCTTCATGAACGCTTAATAATCACCCCGGCACATCAAACCAACCCTATTTAAGTTCACTGCTTTAATACGTGTTTTTAAAGAAGGATAACATATTATTATATTTTTAAATTAATTAAACATTAAGAATCTATTAATTCCTCTCGCAGTTTAAGGATAAGTTCTTTGGATGATAAAATTTATGCGAATTTTCTTTATTTAATTTAGTAACAATTAAAAACCATCGGCATTTGTGGCACACTAATGCGCCGCGGCACACCGGTTAAGAAGTTCTGGTATAGATTTCCCAATATTCTGTTTGAGTTTTTTGACAGAAAAGAAAGATTTCCTAAGCCAATATACGAGATCGTTTATTAAAAACACAATACATATTTGGTGCAAAATAAGACTATCAATTTGTGATTGGATTACCTATCAGTATTGGGAAAACGATTTTGGCGCTGACTTGCCAGCTGTAAATGTTACTTAGTATGCAGCTGAATATGATCCGATGTGCTAAGATAGTGAAGATTCATACGAAAGTGCTAGTGGTGATAACTATAACAGCAATGATGACGATTTCTTTGGCTTTTACGATGAATAAACTTGGTTATTATTATGTAGATCAAACCTGTTTTTGTTCTTGCAAATTTGGTAAGATAAAATCCATGCGTATTTTTCTGAAATTTCTGGATTAAAAGGGGTTTTTCATCGATGTTATAGATAGCAATCTCTTTGCGAATTGTATTTAAAACATATTGTACAAAACTAAAAAAAAATCATAGGTATAATTTGTCCAAGTTGGGGAAAGGAACTCCTTTGATAATCCTATGGGAAAGTTACTTTCGATTTACGCCGTCATCCTCAGGAACGTATCTATGGCGTAAACCGAGCGTCACCTGTACTTCCTCAATTTTTAAATCGTTTTGAATAAATTCGGCAAGTCCTTGGAAGAATCTAAACAGAAGTTAAACCCGCTTAAATTGCTAATCTACACATAGAATTATCATAACGGATGATTAAAAATTCAATTTGAAATATAATTATCATGTTGTTTACTTATCTAACTTTAGTTAATATATATGAAATTGAAATACCTGCTTCACAGATCACATAAATATTTTTAGATAAAACTCAATAAATCGATATTATTGCTATTGCTTTTATTATTTATATAAAAACGATCTATATCAACTATTATTTACCCAATTTTGGTGTTTAAAATATTTCTAGTGATAAATTTCAACAAATGCTTCCATTCGTGTTGCAGTTAAGTTGAAATTCGTATACACCTATAAAAATTTCTCCACATTTTGCCACGCTAAGATGAAATTAATTTTTCAAATTATAAAGACAATTCATGATAAAAACAAAACAAGCAGAAAGAAAACCTATTTAGATCGGTGAAGCAAAAGATCCTGCAATTTTTAAACATAGCAAAAGAAACGTTAACGATGAGGTTAATTCGCAACAGAAAGAAAAATGTTCATGTTCCCTATTTGTAAGAACTTTCGCAGAAACCAATTTCCTTTCGCACCGGGAAACTAAGTTTATCCATTGTTAAAGAAACACTATCGTCCGATGGTATGTCTTTTCAAATACTAAATCGATGCCATACTACGGTTATGTGATTCCTCAAATTAATGGCTAATTGGAAAACGGGTCTGCTTAGTGCATCATGACTATAGTACCAGCTCTCCAATGAGGTATAAATCATAGAATTGTATTATGTGCTCATGTCAAGGACCAAGTATGCGTTGCTCCATTAACATCAATTCAGAATGAATTGCATTAAAGTGCCCAACCATTAAATCCTTCGTCAGCAGAATGCAGTGTTTTCTAGGGCGTAATTTAACTGTCGGTCAATTATCGATTAATTAATAAACTTTAAGAGATTATCAATTATTGACTATATAACAGTTTTTCAAACTTTTTACAACCTCCGAACCCCTAATAGAATATCTAAATACCCACTGATTAATTGTGTTTGGTTAACAAAATTTTTAATATGAATAAGGAAAAATTTTAAAAAACTGTGTTTGACAAAGAATTCCTTAAGGTAGCAGCATATACCAATTAGATAGGGATGCCATCTGAAATCAGAATAAACTTAAATTGATAAGGAGGTAATTTTACTAAAAGCATCCCCGATCTCCCTTTCGCAGTCACCACTTGGAAACCTCTGGAGTAGATGGCGTTTATTTTTTGAGTAAAACGGAAGCGGACTAATACTTTAATTTGAAATTATAAATACATGTTTCCTATTGATAAGGTGAAGAGATTATGGTTGTTGCTGCGATAATAAATTTAAACAAATAAAGTTCAAAGAGCAGTTTTTGACTGAACATGGTATTCCAGTTCTATGAAATCAATTTGGGTGCATCACAAACGGAATTTTAATTTCAACCCGCATCGATTTAAAATTAAGATCGCGATAAACCTATTACAGTAAGAACTTTTATGGTATCTATCTTTTACCAAAAAAAGTTCTAAATGAGGGATATAATTACGTGAAGTTATTCAAATAAAATGTTTAGCACCCGGGACAATTAATAGAGACAAAATCGTAAAACATTCTGTAACCGAAAAACCATGCTTTCTAAAGATTAGACCCAAACAGGGCGAATCTGATCAGATATTTAGAAATGGCGGATCGAGCGTAGAAAAATGGCTTAATTACATTTTGAGCTCTAACAGGAAACTGTTATGAGAATTTCACGTGCCGTCCACGCAGATTATCGTTTCGTCCACGACATTATACATCCCTCTCCTACCCATCGCTTCCATTTAGCACGAACTTACATCAGCATTAACATGCGTTTTAATATTCCGCGATAAATTCACAGAAATTATTACCTCGCAAGGTGGAAGGTGAAAGTCCGCGTCGCAGGACCATCGAGTTTATGATGAAAATTCATTCCGACACGCCGCCGCACCCGTCAACTCTCACAGACTCGACGAATTTCATCCCTCGTATCCCGTTTCTCTCTTGTTTCCTTCACTAGCTACATTTTATCAACCTTTTCCTCACTCCCTCGTTTATCTCTTCCTTCCTCGGTCATTTTATCATTTTTCATCTGTTCTCGTTTCTCTCGCTCTGCTCTTCCTCTCCTGTGCGCGTTCCCCCGCCACGTCGCTTCCTCTCCTCTTTCTCCCTCATGTATTCCGGCTTTTCTATCCCTTTCTATCCCTTCTCTATCTTTTCTTTCTCCATTCTTTCCTTTTTTCTCATTCCTTCATTTTCTATTTCTTCTTCCATCTCTTCCGTTCCCTTTCCCCTCATTCTATTCCTATCATTTACATTTCAGTTTATCACCCTACTTATTCGTTATCTTTCCCCTTCGTTCCCTACTCTCCTGCAAATTTTATGCTTTCCTCTCTAATCTTCCCGTCCCTTTGTACATTTCTCTTTCCCTTTCGTTATCCTCTCCCTCTCATCAAGACTCCTAAACCTTCCTCCCACTCTATCTCTCAATTTGATTAAACTTCATGTTCATTTTTCAACACTTTAAAATATATCTTGCGATTTTTTATATCTCAAAATTGTACGTAGTACTACTATTTGTAATTCCACAATTGCTCTTTCATGTATTTAGGATTTTCGCAGGTTTTTTTCCACCCCACCCCCTTCCCTTCGTGGGTGTTTTCCTGCGTGGTTTTTTTTTACTAGGTTGGCCATGTCAGGTCCTTCCTAGGTTTTTACCACAAATACTTAGTCTACTCTTTTTAGAAGTTTCCGAATTTGTAATTCAATCTCTTAATTGTGTTTTTTTTTCGTGTTTTGTTCTTTTTTTCATTTGTTTAGTTTCAGGTATTTGTCTTCTGTTTGTATGTTTATATGTTATTATTTTTATTGTCATTTGTAACTCGTAACGTAGGGTTAAATGTAAGAAGGGACTATTTAGTCTCAATTTCGTCCTAAATAACGTCGTTTGTCTGTCTGTCTGTCTTCATTCCACATTTTCCCCTACACTTTTCTCTTTCTACCTTCCTCCTCCATCCGTTCCTCTCTCTCTCTCTTGCTCTCTTCCATCCACCCTTTCCCTCCCCACTCTTATCCACTTCACTCTCATACCCGAACGCTCTTTCTCCTCATTTTCCTCTCTCAGACACCCTCATTCAATTCCTCTTCAGCGAGTCACTACACCAATTCGCCCACTGTCACGACGAGACGCAAGGCGAGAGGAAGTGACACCCACTTATTTCCGATGAAACGGATGTATGCTTCTGATTCTATTCACCCTAAATCATCTCAGCTATCTTTTTTTTCCTTTTTATTCAGGTGTACATTCGCCCACGCGCGGCCTCTTCTCCAGTTAGTTCGTTGAAAACAAATCTCTCTCGCTCACTTCACCTAACGATGTTGTCGCATTGCCGTTATACATTCCCTCTCTCTCTCCCTCGAGGATTTTGACGTGTCCCTGTAATCCTACACAAATCTGGCCGACGTGCGAACATACAAAGCAGTAGCGGACGTATTGTTCCGCGCTTTGGCGAGTGACTGTTGCTGGAACTCATAATCAAACCTCGGCTTGCAACATTTGCTCCGTTTAGCTGTGATTAACGCCAAAGTATTATATCAATTAATTTATGATCGTAATGAGATACAATAATTTATATTTACTTTAACATTTTAATATATTTTTGACAAATTCATGAGTTTTTATGACATCCAGTCATCGGAAAGATGTGGCCGATTTATTTATTTTAACGAATTCGATGCTTATGAGCTGAAATCTGATGGCGAGAGTTTTTAAAGTGAAAGCTAATTTTTTGCTAGAGATTCATTAAGAGAATTATAATCGTCTTTGATATAATTTAATCTTATCTATAATATAGATGCTTCTAACACAGGATATACTTCCGCATGAGATATAAAATTGAAATTTGGTATGTAAGTTGGTCTAGTGGCCAAGCCGCTGAAATAAATCGAAAACTGCAAAAGATTTTATTTTTTTGCCGTTAAAAAATCCCAAAATTTAAACAAATATTTCATTGTTTTAGGTATTTATAAATGTGCTACAATGCTGATATTTTTTCTAACGGTAGAGTTCGCTAAATAACGAGAAAAGGTTTTTAGAAATTTAAAATGGTTTATTTATTTGGCCGTTAAAATTCACAAATTTCAAACAAATACATAAGTAAATGTTTATGTACTTTCGGTCGAGATAGGGAGCTTAAATTTTACAGAAAGTTAGAGCTTGGTGTTCCAGCGGCAATTAATGTTGAAAATTACAGTGAAGTTTATTATTGCGGCCGTTAAAAATTCATAAAATTTAACCAATTAAATCAATATAAATGCATTTTTAGAGGTTTTACATCAACGAAATTTGGCAGAAATATGTGGCATTTGTGAAAAACATTGAAGAAAATATAAAATTCATAAAATTGCAATTTTTAGTGGCTGTTTTGCCCCATTATTCCCCCATACTAGGATGAAAATTATGACGCACTTCAAAATGAACTAAAGGCTTCAAATTTGGCACGAATATAGGTTTTCAATCACAATGGGAAAAATCCGCCATCGTTAAAATTCTAATTTTTAGGGTAAGCTGAAATGCTTGCAGAATGCAAGCATCGTCTACTAGTATAAAACATTATTTTAAGGAAGTGAAAATGAACACAGGAAAAAATAGGTAATACCACCACAAATATTAATCAACAGTCAATTTCATCGAATTATCTCCTTTTCAGATAAAAGGGAAGAGTTTAATTTATGTCGATAGTAGATATTCGACTGGATAATATTCAATCAAACAACCGGTAAAAAGGCTTCTGATTAGCTCTTATAACACACACCATCTCACATTACTTTCATCCGAATTTCTTAAACATATTTGAGAAACAGAACAAAGGAAATTAATAAGAAGAAAATCATCGCTAAATCTAAGGTTCGACGAAAATTAATTAATTGCAAGAGACACTGACAGGTTCGCGGCGGCGCCTCGCGACGTCAGGACTGTCAGTTCAAAGCGAGATCCTTCGTTATAATCACCATTAATTAGAAATTGGAACCATTCATCCTCCAGTAATTACTGAATACCTCTTCAACCTCATGAAGTCCCTATCGGCTGAATCCATTCAAGAGGTGCATCAAACATGAACGAAGTGAAATTAAGGAAACCGTTTTAGAGAGAGAGCAAAGAGGTTGAAAGGATTCCCCTCTTGAGGCTTTGATCCCCGCCAACGTCCTCTCCACCTTTCTCACTCTCCCTACCAAAACCTGCTTTACCTTCATCTTTCCACTCCCACCCTCTTCCTCCCACATGCAGGCAGAGGAGACCCAACCCATCTTCCCCTCTCTCACCTCTCCCCCCCCTTCTCCCATCCATGCTCAACCGTCCGTTCAATTCAATGCACAGTCATTCGTCCCTTCCCTCTCTACCCCATCCCACTCTCTGCCTGCTTTAACGGGTCTAGGACATCTCGACGCGGCCATCTCGCCGCGGCCACCTCGCCGCGGCCGTCTCGCCGCGAAGACCTTTCGCCGCAGCCGTCTCGCCGCGAGACATTTCGCCGCAGCCGTCTCGCCGCGGGGACTTTTTGCGCTGGATGTTTTTAAGTGCATTCCAGAGTTGAATTTTTAGAGAAGATAGATAAAAGTTTACTTCCGAATTGTAATTTTTACCTATGGTATTATCTGCAATACAAATGATATACAAAGCATATAAAATGTATAGTGTGTAATAGTTTAATGTTTTTACTTTTCTAGAAGCGAGTCCAAGTTGAAAAACATCAGTATGTATTGATAAACTGAGAGAAAGTCTTTGAATTTTAGTAAGTCGAGTGTTTAAGGGAATTTTTATGGTAAACGTTTGTGAGTTAAACTAGAAACGAAACACTAAAATTCAGAATAACCAATTAAATATTCCGAAATTCTTTTTTATTAGGTTATCTTGACTGTAAAATTAAATTCTTTAAGTCAACTCGCATGAATGATCATCATGAGTTACATTCATTTTTGAAATGCATATAATTATAAAATGTGCTTTTACGCAAATTATTATCTCCTCTTTTGATCTAGAAAACTTTATTAAAGCGTCTATTCAGTACATTTTATTCGTATTCTGAAGAAATTATTTTCTGTATCATTTGAGTTTATAATGGAACTAGGGGTATAATCCAAATTAGACTTCCTATATTGTGTATGTGCTTGATATCAGCAGTCATAGGAATGGTTGACTGGCGGCCATTAATGTAGAGAAGTTGTCTTAAACTTTTGAAAATTATTGCATGAGTTTGCCTATCAAAAAGCACAAAAACAAGGTTTTTGTATAATTACCATTTGAATAAATTTTTCTTTCTGAGAGGATACCCTATTTTTTAAAATCGACTTATTGAGATGCACTAATGGCTTCAAAAAATTCTCTCGATGAGATTCATACATAATTTGCCGTGGTTATAGCTCGATCGTTTTACAATAGCAGGCGACGACGCAGGAGTTAGTGGAGGAGAAACGTAATTTAATAGGTGAAAATGAGTGGAGAACAGTAAGCCAGAAAAAATACAGAAAATGAGTACATTCAAAGAGAATGTGTAATGAACGGAATTGAAGAAATACTTGTTAATATAAATTCGGAGAATGAAAGTGATAGCACTGAAGCAAGTGACTAATAAATATCAAAATAATTATTAACTATTATATTTTGCATGTATAAAATGATAAATAAACGTTTCCTTAAAAATATATTTCAGTAGTTGTTATACTTTGTATCAAAGAAGCTTCCTCCTCTATTGACCACCTGCACGAGGAACTGAACTAGAAAATAAAACTACTCCCACTAGGCATTCATAAGATTCACGGAATTCTCAAATGAGTAAATTTCCCCATGGAATTTCTGGAAGTCGTTAGATATTATCTTAATGTCAAATTTGTGGAACGAACCAAGGGACTTGAGGATTAGTGAATTTGGGTGGGGTTTGGACCCCATGGCGACAGGGTATGGGAGCGTGAGGGTGTCGATGACCATGGAAGGTAGGACAATTCGGCCTTTCGCTAAACAATCGAGCTATAGCCTAACAATAAGATCGACCATGATTATGGCAGTCTTATCTTTGCTACCGTATGGTAAACATCCGTCCTCCGAGTTCCCATTCACGGTGTGATATCGTCTGTGGATCCTTGCTAACTTGCTCAGTGAACATTTTTATTCACTTTACCATAACATTCCGAAAGTTTTTCTAACTTTTACTAATCCCTTAAAATGGAAATTATTCTGTCTATCCGTGGAAAGGAGAAACTATTAGTGGAAGGTTTTGTGTATGTGTTTGTGCGGTTAAGTAGCGATGAGCGTGAGAAATTTTGGCGTTGTGAAGAACGTGGAATGTGCAAAGCTAGAATACCCACTTGTATTCCAAAGTGAATCACATATTAACGAAGCGGCAACTTCGTATTTTAAGAAAATCAAATTATTGTTAAAGTTGTCTAGAATAAATATGAACTATGTAGTATTATTGAAGACGCAAACTCAAGTAACTGTACGAAATTTGATCAAAATCGTTAGAGCCGTTTTTGAGAAAATCAAATTGTTCTTAAAAACGCGTAGAATAAACTTCCCTTAATTACTGATCAATGTCAACCATTTCATCATAGCCTCTGCTCAGTATGATAAAATGCTTAAGTACGTGATTCCATTCATTTTCGCTTTACCGTTTAGATTTACATCAATACCCTGCAAGCCGCTAGAAGCGTTTGGCAGGGGGTGTCACAACACCAAGTGAACTCTAACTAATTCCTCTCTTGGACTGTCTCATCGCGTCTGGGAAAAAGGATCTGTAGTATTTCTCTGTTCTAGCGATTGTTTCGACACATTTTCTCCTGTACTCTGATCTAACATTACGTTCACTAACACCGATGGGGACGACTATGCCGCGTACGTCTTCAACGAATTCGGAGCTTTCGAATTTTTCAAAAAGTTTCCTTTTGTAATCAATTCTTCTACTCTTCAACGTCTGCCGTTTAGGCTCCAGAGCCAGTAACAGACAGATAGACAGACAGACGGCATTGCGAAAACCACTTGTTCGGATTCAGCAACACCTAAAACGTGTATGTCCGTAAAAATATCGAGGTCGATTTTTTTCGCGATAACAATACTTTCTCAATATACTTCGTATATGAGAAAGTACGAAGCAAGCATGAAAACAATTCATAGTTTTTATCACTTCAAAACTCCATATTTGGGCACTCGTATTTGAAAACTCAACGCTTCTTTTTGGTTTGTCGAAATCTTCTTTTCGCTTTATCTCAATTTACTCAATTTAATAGTGTATAGTTACATGTTAGACGAATCGCACCCAAAGCATTTTTATCAAATTAGCGATGGATAAGCGATTAAGGTTCTTCGCGATCGTCAGAGTTTTGTTGCTACGGTAGATCGATATGTTAATAGCATAGGATAATCAGCACGTTTAATATTAATATTATGTTAAACACTTATTATTACTAAAAGGACGAAAATCAGACAAAGACGTGAAGACAGAAAGAAAACTGAACATTGTTCGCATAGGCCGTGAGATTTCATATATACCTACTTAAAAATACACGTATAATGTAAAATAAAACTAATATGGAATATTCAACGTGATTTTCCGTTAATTTTTAATCAATCACGGCGAGAGAAGTCCTCGCGGCGAGATGGCCGCGGCGAGATGGCCGCGGCGAGATGGCCGCGGCGAAATGTACCTTCGCGGCGAGATGGCTGCGGCGAGATGGCTGCGGCGAGGTGGCTGCGGCTAAAAGTCCCATTCCCTGCTTTAACATCCTCTCTAGACAGTCCGAGAAGTGCCTTCTGGGTAACCCCCCCCGAAACTCCTACCTCTCCTCCAATTCCACCTCCCATTCCCATCGACTATCAGACTCGTCATCCATACTCCCCCTTCTTTCCCTCTCTCCGTACGTCGCCTCTTGCCCCTCTCTATTTCTCTTTAAAAGAGCTACTTTAATCCTTACGAACGAACAGAATTGTCAATTAAGCTTCTGGCTCTTGAGACACCGAAAGATCTCAGAAATTCGTTACTAGGCGACCAGCGTGCTCTTCATATACCCCTTTCTCCTTGTCTCGACACCTATGATTATACATTCCTGAGGAATTTCTAAGGAGTACGGGTTACCGCCACATAAATCTAAGGGTTTCGATTTCCTAGGAATATCCGATCAAGTAAGGTTATACAGAGGAATAATGAGTGTTTTTCATCGTAGTATTTTAATTAAACGAGAATAGCTCAGCGAGCTCGAAATTTAAACGAGGAGACGACAAGTTTTAGTTTATTGCTTGATCTATATAGGTTGGTGGAATTATTTAAGTTATACAAATCTCAGACATTCAGCCTATTACCGGCATTAAACACGTATTAATCATTTGCATGCATAACTCCTATTGAGAAAATACGAATGAATTCTCAGTAGTTGAAAAGGAATTGTAAAAATATAAGTAATTCGTGTATTTACTTTAGAACTGAATATAACTACAATACAAATATTTTATATACATCTAATAATTACAGATAGAAAAAATCTCTTTTCACTATAAATTAATTATTATTTCATATCTATTGTAAGACAAAAAATCATTAAATATGATTATAAAACGGTAGTGTCCTGACATATTTACCTAATGCAAAATTTTCCAGCATTAAAAGTCCAAATAACGTTGAAAGAGCTTAAAGAAACGCTTTTCATTCCTGGCTTCTTGTTGTTGAAACAATTAAGTGACAGCACTTTATATTCCTAATTACGCAATAGAAAGCCGGGTTATACAAAGAAATTTGCAGTTTTTTGTACACTACCATAACCTCAACTGCGTATTAGAAAACAAAATACACTCCTAATAAATACGTAGCTCGTTAACCCGGAGACTACAAAGGGGGTAACGAGATTAACCCAGACACTAATTTTTTAGATATCTTCCTTAAATTATTTTTCTGATTTTTGTCCTTCCATGTAATTGTTGTGTAATGTATTTTAAATATAATTATGAAAAAAATCAGAACATCCAAAATATTTGGAGAAATATCGAAAATTTTCTTACCGTGTTACCCCTCTTGGCATTATTCGGAACAATATTCCTCATAACAAATGCACAAATAAAGACTTTAATTATGTTAATGTATCTAATCATGCTATTTTTTTATCTGTGTTAGAAAGTGAACTGCAGAAATTAAAAATATATATACAATTTTTACTTCCAATTAACAATATTTGATGTTTTAATAAAAACATTGTTGCATTATAGTATGTCAAAATGACTTTAAAAGACTAATGAATTAAATTAACGACAAATTTTTATGAAAATATTTTTTTACAATAGAAATTTCATGGGGTAATTCCGTTACCCCACTCAGTATGATTGAGGTGCAAAATATCTTGGTAGTCTGGGTGTTACCGACATTTTTGTGTTTCCATTACAAAGATAGCAAAATTATAATGCCATTAAAACTGCATATAACTTTCAAATAAAAATTAATTCTCCCATAACACTTCTTAGCCTAAAATTTTGTTAGATATTTACATCTCATGCTTATGATCCATACCGAATTTTAAGAATGGTCTGGCCGAGGGATGTAGGGGGAAAATATTTCCGAATGAAGAAAACTTGCAAGCCTCTGTAATTAAAGTAAAAACGTAGTTAAGGAGTTTCTTTGTCACGTTAGGATCCATTTAAAACTCATAAACGAAGCAGCAGCGCCACTTTAAGGGAATTATTTTTATTATTTTTAAAACGCATCCATTATTTATAAATATCCGTTGTGTAGTATCTTAACCCGAGTTAGGTTCACCATAAATTATCTTTAATATATTTCACACCTCATGAATTAATTGATATATAAATAATATGCTAAAATATAACTGTTTGATTCACTAACGTTCAAATTGAAAACCTTAACTGTTAGCAATTTTGATTCCTTGCCATATTTTCTCCAAGAAACAATATGTACAATAATATTCATACATTTAATGTCGCTTCACAACATATCTCTCGAAGAAAAATATAATACAAAATCTATATTTTGTCAAATTAGTCAAAAATAGTTGCTAACTCCACATTCATTGATCGAAATAAAAAATATTGAGTTGATATTTGTTCTCATGCTAAAGTTACTGAATAGCTTAACGATATTTTGGAAAAATTTCCTTTATATGAATGGTTTAATTCAACAATGAACGATTTATTGTGAGGGAAATGTAGTAAATATACAATTTCATTTGATTTTCTCTTAACTACCAAAATTAATTTATCTTGCAAATGAACACGAGCGGAGATAAAATACTATGCAAAAAAGTGTTTCTAAAAGTACGTATCACTGGAAGAACATTCTAAATGCAACTTGGGGCTCAAAACACAGCGAGTACTACATCTACAACATGACCGCAATGATTCGAATGGGATCCGAAATTGTAATATTGAAATTGTGGACACAATATGCACCAAGCAGAAAAGGAGTTCTGTATGGCATAGTTCACAATGGCCACATTCGAATACTTCCTGCAACCTATTGAACCAGTTCGGTTCGTGTTTGCCGCAGAATGACTTCGCGAACTCGTATCGAATCGAGAAAGTTCTCTTTCAAGAGAGAAAGAAAGATCTCATCAGCCGATACAGTCCTACCAAATGACGTCACACAATATCCCCGCCGCGAGAATTCTATTCGGATAGAGAGATGTCCAAGAGGCGGCGGAAGTTTCAAACAATGCATGCATCTGAGAAACTGAGCTGGGATTATTGTCTCGGAGGAATTTACTCACTAAAAGTTTGAACTTTGAGGGACAAAAGGTTATTGCCCGATATGTGATCAAAAGTCGACTTGCGAAAACGTCGTGACAAACCCACAGATTTGATTTTTTTCGCGAAAACTCGTTTTAATAATATTTTAACAAATTTAATGATTTTCTTTCAACGTACAAGAAAGTGATGCTTAAAAGCTTAAAATATAGCTGATTAATCACAAATAGAAGCAAAACATGATGGTTTTACAGATTTTGATACCCAGCGTAAGGTGTTTCATCACCACTCCGCTTCTTATATATATTAAAAATAGGAGTTCAATTTGCTGAAGCAATATGAAAAAGCTCGTTTTATTTATTGGTTATTTTTAGAAGTTTTAACTTAAAATTCTTTATAAGTTTAGTAATATAATTACATGGCAAGGCAATTTATTCGATAAATAGTTAAGAAGTTTTAACTTTCTTTCTCTAACAATTTGCTCAGAATATTATTTTCAAAATTTTAAAGGCGCCCCTTGCCGCCCACCGATTTCTCCAAAAATATTCTTTAGCTGCGTAATAAGTGACATAATAGATCACATACACCCTGAAAATTTCAGCCTTCCATCTCTTAACTATTACTTGCTATTTTAATTTAATAAATTGCACATACGGGCGGACAGTGAAGAAATAATCGCGTTCATAGAATAAAACGCGAAAAAATGGATATATGTAGTAGGATAAATTTGACAATTTTTGCAGAAACTAAAATTTCGCAAAAAACATTAAAAAATTTTAATTTTCTATAACATGCTATAAACTTTTTTTGACAAATTAAAACAAGGTTGAATATAAAGTTTTAAAACAATGAAACTACATTAATTGTATGCGAAAAAATTAATTATGAAGCTCACCAAGTGCCTGGAATCCAGTTTTTATCATGATGTCCCAAATCGCGATAAAACGGTAGGGTGTTCCAATTGGCCATTTCGGATACGGAGCAGTCGTTCACAGAAGTGACTCGCCAATCGTTTAGTCTAAAAATATAAAGTGAGATTATTTGTATACATTAATATGTTACTCAGCAAAGACGACCTTAAATTGGTCAACAA
The DNA here is from genome assembly GCA_036926305.1 of Uropetala carovei. NCBI lineage: Eukaryota > Metazoa > Arthropoda > Insecta > Odonata > Petaluridae > Uropetala > Uropetala carovei. The sequence goes on from JAXCHB010000020.1 coordinate 1,050,118, forward strand.
TTTAAAGAAAATCTTTATAGGTAATTGTCCTTTGGGATTTATTTATTGCATCGGAAACTTACGTGTTTGTAACACGAACGGAAGATTTGAAGACTCATCCGTAAGTAATTTTATGAGTGAAATAAATATCGAATTTACAGATTTTGCACCTTTTGAAATGTGCGGACATATGTGGTTTTGGTAGAGCAGAACAATCTTTAAACGGGTTCCATTGCACAGACCATCATTGAGGCTCAAATTCCGGAGTAATTTAATGATCGCTCCTACTTTTAATTTAAATCTATGCGGTGGGAAGCCGGCCGGCCGGTTTTATGGAATTCAAACACTCGACGTACTGAAGTTGAACATCTTCATCTGTTTGATTGACCCCTTTATGTTTTGCAATATCTAGGGCCATCTAGGCTGTAATACACGACCTCTTGACCCACAACACGTCGGTGTACTATATCGTTAATTTTGTGTATCTTGGGTACTGCTAACATTGCTTTTCCAGACAGATACGTGTCATATTTTATGGTCGTACCAAACTCATCTTTACATGTCATTTGTCTGCCATGCTTCAGTCATATGCACTTCCTCTATTTTACCATCACCATGCTAGTCCTAACTGCTAATGGAAAATAAGTGAAGCGTCATTGGAAAATAAATTACAGCATATTCGATTCATCATAACAATTATTATTTAAGCAATAATTAAAATTGTGTTACAATTGTAAAAAATTCGTTAATACAGCCCATAAGTATGTACTCGGATCTTAAAAATTTCCGTAAGGTTACGAACGTAAGACGTAAGTTTGTTGGTTCGATCTCGGCGAGTGGTGATAGATATCTTTCTAGTTATAGCGAGACTATACTTGGTTAGGCTACCGGCAACAACTTTAATATATAGAGAGAGATATAAAAATAGTATAGTCCCCGAATAATCGCTGATAAAATTAGCGACTATACGGCATAAAACTAAACGTGTCCATCTTGCACTTACCCCATTAATGTATTTTAAAATGGATCGACAAAAATATTTCGGAATTATAAATGAGTACCTTTCTCTGAAAAAGTGCGCGTAAGTGCTACACACATTAAATCACTGAGAAAACTACTCAAAATAAATTCTATAAATGCTTGATTTTAAATTATCTAAAAAAAACAATACAGGTACTCCTCAATTTATGCGACAGTTGTGTTCCAAAAAAAGTTGCATGAGGTGAAATCGCATAAATAGAACACAATTTAATGAAAATGTCCGAGATCTGCTACAAAAAGCATTATAATATTCTTGCTGTTACTTAAACTGATTGTCCAATACAGTACATCCTTTTTCTTATTTTCAATAATATTTATGTCATTTTAGTATGAATAAATTGTTTATGATTATTTAGTTTGAAAAAGAACGCTAGACACCGCTAAGAAATATTGAGTAAAAAATGGCGTTGACCGCCAGCCAAGTCTACGCTTGAAGCTGAGAGAATACGTTTTGTCTCACTCGAAAGAAAGGAAAGAAAACTGTGTATTCCAGGGAGACCTCGCACCGAGAGTAAACAGAAAATTCGAAATTCGAATCAAAGCGAGTGCTATTAACTGAAATCGGTCCAAATTAATTGAGCGCATTAAAATGAAATCGCATTTTTCGAACTCGCATATAACGAGGAGTACCTGTATTTAGAAAGAGCTGAAAAACGAGAAAACATTTGCATGGGCACTACTCGCTCTGTTTCACTAGGCACATCTAGAAAAAAAAACAACCTCCAACGCCGCTAACAGTGACAACAGGCGTCGCGCGGAATTAAGACGATTCGAGAGCGACGAAATCGAAATGACGAATATAAAAAACGAACTAAAAAAAAGTCTCAAGTCGGAAAACGCACTCGCAAGAACTTCAGAGACGGCGAAGAGGGTTTTGAGCGAGGCGGAAACGATGGGAATGCGAAGGTAATCAGGGCGAGGAGCGGCGTAGGCGGAATTTCCAAGGAAGAAGTCTGCGAATAAAGTGGAGGAGAAGGGTAAAGAGAGAGAGAGAGAGAGACGCTTAGAAGAACCGCTGTTTCCGGTAGGGTTGGAAATCTCCTCGAGACTGAGAAGATCAAGGCGGGAAGGGAGGATTAACACCGTTTTCGGCATCCAAGATTCCTTCTTCCCGCTTTAGCGGATAGGGGATTAGCCGAGAGGCGCCTGAGGACGGAGGCTCAGCCGGATCTCTAGTGTTCCCTCCTCCTCCTCTGCGAGTCCCTTTCTTTCGAGTGTGGAGGAAGATCCTTCTTTGGACGTGGTAAAGGGTAAGAGGAAGGGAGACAGGAGGAATGGAAGCAAAAGGCATCGCTTGATAGAAGAGGAAGGGAAGGAGGGAAGAGAGGTTGTTTCAATGCTTTCGGGCGCAAGGAAGGGAGATGGAGGTTTTTAGAGGCCGGCCGTGAAAATTGGAGGGTCAAAGCCGATTTTCGTCGCCAAGGATGAAAATGACCCCCGTCCTTTAAGGGTTCTTGTCGCGCAATCTCGTTGAGAGGTCGGTTATCTAGGAGGGCAACAAAAGGGGTGGGGACCTTCCCATCCGGATGAGTGCTAACGTATAGATTGGGCATGAGGAGAAGGACCGTACAAATCCTCGTATGGGTAAGATCAAACCACCGCCTCGCCCATACCCTAAAACCCCCCTTACTTTCCCTCTCCACCTTCTTCCGCGTTTAAGTTGAGGCGTCAGGGTGCTGGGAATTAAGGGGAAGGGGCATTAAAGTGTTTACTTGTCAAGTGGGCGACCAGGAAATTGGTCTGCGTTGCCGGGAAAGTGTCCCAAACGTTACCCTAGATATTTTAGGGACGTGGTGCTGGCAAAAACAAGCGATTCCGTGCATCTACAAAGGAAAACTTTTTTTATGATCCGGACTTCGTGTATGTTTTGACCACGAACAAAGCGGATTGCTACAACGTTTTACACGTATTATAAGGCTAAAGAACTTCCTGCAATTTGCTTTTAATTAAAATTTGTAGTTTAAATGTTTAGTATTTATGCTTAGTTATTCCGGTACTGATGCAATGACACATCTATTGTAAAACTTTAGTTATTTTAATCCTTTCTTTATGGTCGATACTTCAGCATTACTGCACATGTGGGTGGAATTAATCCAAACTGAGCATAAGTTTATACAGTAATAAAAATTGTCCAATACGAATGTAGAAAGCTGTAAAATTACGGGGGCCAGCATGAATTACACTATGGAGGAAGAAGTTAGAACAAAAATCTAGTGAAAAAGGTGATAAGCAACATAACATTCTTTGGTAACTTCAAATCCATTTCAACCAAGTCACAAGATTAAGCGTTCGATTTGTAAGCAAGCTCCGATAAAGGCCAAGGCGGATTTCTTAAAGGATATAAAAATTAACTCCCTCTTCAGCTTATTTCGATTTAGATGTCAGAGAATGAGTTAATGTCGCTAAGAATGGCGAGTGCGCTGGATAAATAAACATACCTATGCTTTCTTTTGACAAGGCGCCCCTAAGTCATGCTTTTAAAAGTGGTCCGCCGTGACTTGATGCTCTATCACAAAAACGTGGCCCGCGAAGACTTTATCAACCATTTCCGTCTGTACTACCACAACCAAAGCGTGGGTGAGGGAGGGTGCAGCCCAGTGCTAGTTTAGCAGGAAAAATTTTCATTTGGCGGCTGGCAGGAAAACCGGCGAGAAAGATGTAATTTTTGGCTTTTTCGGACGGAATTTAAGAGTTAAAATTCGTAAATGAACGGTCACAAGGCAACGGTGACCGGAAACTCCGAATGGGAATGAGTTGCGGAAGGGTCAGACCCGGTTTAAGGCAGGTGCAGGCGGTGCGATCCGCACAGGGCTGCCTAGTGCAAGTGGCAGCCGAAAAGCAGTCTTGATATTTTTTTATTTTAAAAAATTAAATAAAAAAGTAAAATAATCGACTTTAAAAAATACTATTTACTAAAAAGAGTCCAATCATAGATCTAGAATCACTGACGAAAATTTAAGTAATTGGCTGAGAGTATCCACGTCAAACATATTTCCATATATAGGTCACCTTGTAAAAAATATGTAGCAACAACGGTCTCATTAAAAATACATGAATCGTTATATACTAACATAAAATAAAAAGTATTTTCAATACTATAAAAGCATTTATTTATATTTTTGGGGGAGGAGGGAAAGTGTTATTGGCTCTCGGGTTAAATATGTAGTTTAAATTTGGCCCTCGGGAAAAAAAGGTTCCCTACATATGCCCTAAATTATGGCTGGCGGGTCATATCCAGCACGTGCAGCAATTTAACATTTTCCGTAAAACTGAAGTATCTGTACATGTGCTTACAGTTTGTATTACCACCAAGAATTTATAATAAACTATAACTGAGCTATAAAAGACATTGTTCGTGTTCACCGAAGTGGTCGATATTTTTTGGAATTCCAAAATAGGAAGAGACAAGTGAAGCGAATATAGATACGCGACTAAGTTTAACGTTATAATGTTTTCATAGAAAATTACTAGACAAAGAGTTTCGACGACTGATCAAGGGCGGATCCAGGGGGGTAAATGGGGTAATTAACTCCCCAAGATTTCTGAACACTAGAAAAAATTAACCCCTAAACTTCGTCCTACGTGCTGAGCAAAATGCGCCCTTACAATTAGACGCATTCGGTACAAAATATCTCAAATTTGCACCAAAGGTTAGTTCTAAGCAAATAAATATCCCTGCTGATAGAAGATTCTTTGGTCTACAGAAGTCTGACAGGACAATATACACAATCGCTCCCACTGAATTCCCCTGGAGGTTAGGATACTCTTGAGTTTATGTACACATATTCTTGAAAGAAACAACATACGTCAATTCTTACTCAAACATATTTGTTAAGTGTAAACGACCAATGCTGGAAGCAGAAGATACCCTTTAAGAAAGATTTGGCCAACCATGCGCCTCCCCTTCCATATTATAGGCTCAGCCATGGGTAATATTAATCCAAAAGAGCAGGTTGGCTGTCCTTAGGCTTTGGGATTTAATGGGAAAACCCCCGTGACTGCTTAACTAGTCCGCGAATTGGTAACCAGGTATTCAGTAAAGTATTGTGAATGAAGACACGAAGGTCTCTTTTGGCGGTGTCAGGAAGATGCAGTAGCAGTTAACAAGTAAGTAATCTCTTTATATATATATGTCTCCATTCCCGGCGCGAAAAGGAGGAGCGGGAGCTGGTTGTAGATAATTTATTGGCAAAAACTCTTATCTTTGCGTGTATACGGCAGGGATGACAAATACACCGCTCCCCGGTTATAACACGGGGTATCGGGGGAGGAGCTGCGACCCGCGTTATAAGAAAACCGCGGTTTAACCGAGGGAATGACTTTTCATTTTTTTTAATTTCTATACTTGCTACAAACGACAGAATTCAAGTAAAAAACAATACACAGTGAGTAGAAGAAATCTATTTAATTGATTCCTTAAAACGTCAGTATATTTTGTTGTTTTTACTTTAAAACTACAGGACTTTCATTCCAAGATAGGGAGGAAGACCCGCGGTGTATCAGATTCCGCGGTATAACCGACGGCGTTATAACCGCGGAGCGGTGTACATGGCACGTGTGCCAGAAATGGCACGCGTGCGATTTTACTTGCGCCCTTGAGACTGATGATTAAATGAACCGCCGATAGTGTTCGTGCAATAATTTTCAGTTTAAATTAGTGCAATGATAAACTAACTCGTGTGTTTTATTTACTGCACGCATTTTCTTCCGATGCTGTTCAAGATCTTGGCTGTGATCTGTACTTTTTCTACAATTTACACAGACCAAATAAATACTTAAATCTAGCTCTTATTTAATAAGTTTACATCCACTATTATCACGCTTTAAAAAGCTTTATTTTAAAATGATATTATCATATATACCGCTTTCTTTAAACTTTTCTGAAGAGAGATTTCTGAAAAGGCAGATTAGGTCACATATCTAACCGGTTTTATAAGTTCTAATTTTATAGCTTGAATATTGAGAAAAATTGCTATTATCATACTTTTCTCATAATTGACCAATTATACGCTGATGAGAATGCATATCTTTATTTATGATTTTAGGTTTTAATGAATAAAATATGAAATAAGAGTTTTTACATCCTGTATCTCGTTTTGCTTATGTAAGCGATGTAAACTATTTTAAATTGAATTATACTTCCAAGCGAGGAGCAGTCGATATGACAAATTAATTTGGTCGTTTTTAATAGAAGAGCTATATTTAAAAATGCTTCGGGTCATTTTTCCTCTGGATTATTTTCAACTGCAGTGGAATATGTAACACAAAATGATCTTCCAATGCTTAATGGGTTGTATAATTTCTGTAGGGTAACATGAAAACATTAAATCCCTTTCCAATACGAATTTACCACAGTAACATTTTCATCGTTTGAATGAATGACCACGGAGCCATTAAGCAAAAAGTAGTGCTTATGTGCGATAAAGCACTTTCCATATTAAATTACACTCTGGCTTCATAGCGGGAAATCCCGCAAAAATCCAAAAGAATTATTTCAAGTTTTTTCACCGTCGTCAAACATTGTTTGGTTCATTAAATACTTATCTAACGATTGTAAATTATGTTAATTATTGTATCGGTTGATCTACCTAAAAGCCGCGATGACCGTTTTTTATCTTATAAACAACGTTTAGTAGTTTATCAGGATAACGGAGAGGAACAAAACTACATATATTGTCAATAAAATATAAGATGGTATGTTTTAATATCGGTTAACATATTAATTTGAAATACGCTTGCTCTAATTATCACACTTGATTTGAAGAATTTTTCGTTTTTTTAATTAGTATTTTGAATGACTGACATTTCTGATCTGATAATTTTATTACATTTTCCATCGATATGAGTCAATATGAGTCATATTTTCGAACGGTAATGTAAAAATGTTTATCTAAAATTCGCTGTGAAGCAGAAGCATATATTAGCGTAAAGATGTCATGGTCGAATTTAAATCTGAGCCCAAGGAAAAACCAAAAGTTTAAAACTTTAAAAACTACAATCATCGTGGATATTTTAAATAAAACAAACGTGAATTTCTTCTCTTTCATGTGATGCTTCTGTGACCTCCACGGTTGGTAAATTAACCAGCAAATTATTTTCCACAACACCGATTAAATTTTTCTGCAGTTATTTTTGTTTAAAAAGGTCATTTAAAATTGTAATTTGGAAAAGAAATTAATTTAATCGAGCGTATCCAGATGCTTAATATTTTCCCTTGTTAGGCAACCGAGACTATCCAGCTCTGTAGAATCTCCAGTTTTGATAGTTTCATGGTGAAATGAAGTATCTATTTATCACAAAAATTTTATTTTCGTTGAGCTCTGCCAGTAGTTGCATGTTTTTTAGCATTACATCACCGGTGTATTTCAAAAGTATCATTTCGTGTTCATATTTACTAGCCTCGCAATGATATTTCCTCTATATCGATGAAATTTCTCCTACCTTTAGAGATTTTTAAAGGCGATAAAATTTACTATACCTGCGATTTTGAAAAGAAACGTCCAGTCACCTCACTGACATGCATATAATATGAAATGCAGAATTATATCAGAAATGCATCTTTAGGCATTATAGTCGGTTCACCAGCTAAAGTCTCTCGGCCTACTTAGAGCAAGTAGCCAATCACGAACGTTTCCCCTTCCATCGCCTCTCTCAACTTTCGTGCGGGACAGCAGATACCGGTGCGTGTTGCCAGCTCTTGCGGATTTTCGCCTTCAGCTGATATACTACGAAATTTCTAATGGCAACGCATCCCGATGTGATCTCTTCGAGAGCAGGAGTGAGACTGGGTTCCTCCCCACTACCTTCCCAAACAAACCGTCTCCTATTGGCTGCTGCTAACTGGCGTCTTCAAGGCCAAGAGACTTTAGCTGGTGAAACGACTATAGCAGTAGCGGATTTGAACATTTGGATTAATTGATCTCTATTTTCATTAAAAATTCATGAAAACTTTGTTTCCAAAGATAATTTTTATTTAAATTAATGCCAAATTGAATTTAGATATAAAAACAAGAAATTTTGCAAAAAAAATAAAAATTTCGAGTTTGCTACCTCAAAGTCATGGCCTTATTACAAATCTGCCACTGAGTATTAGGAATTTCAAGAAAATGACATCATATCGACCATACGTTTTGACATTGATATGGCGTAACACGAGCGCATAGAAACGATAACCGCTACATTCGGATGCAACGGAAAGTTCACGATCTAAACTTTTTTGGCACATTTCGCGAGCAACCAATATCGGGCGATGCTACGCGGAAAACTGCATATTCAATACCTACGAGCGAAGATTTAAAAAATCGTAATATGGCCTGCGGGCAGCCCGACAAAAAAAAAGAAGAGAGAAATGAATAATTCAACTCATCCAGGCACATCTGAACGAGATTATTAACGATTTTTCAACCAGTATTCGGCCACGAAACGAAGCGTTCCGTCCATCTCTAACACCGATCCAAGTTATTTTCTCCGTTCCTATCCCCCGATACGCAAAAGCATCGGGCGTCAAAATTGAATCTTTCCTCATCTCCCTCCCCCCTTCTATGCCTAACTCCTCGGGATCCAACTCCTTTCCTCTGTCTCCATATGCCTCCCCCTCTCTCTCTCTCCCTCCGAAATCTAGGCTGACGTCCAATCTACCTCAAGAGCCGCCGGTGGCTGTAGTACTCCGGGGCATCTATTCCGTTCTCTATTTATTCCTACATCGCTCGATCGTCTTTTTTCTCTCCATTCCTTCCGGCACCCCCTCCCACCACACCCGCCCACCCATATTGGACATCCCTACTTCCCATCCTTTCGCCCGCCCTCCTCGTCCATTTTCTTTATCATTCCTTCTATTCTCCCTTACCTTCTTCCCATCATTTCCATCTTTCTTCTCTGATATCTATCCTTTTTCTTCCCTCTCTTCCCATCCGCAAATCTTCTCCCTCGTTTCCCTAGCTTCTCTTTTTTCCTCACCTCTCTGCTATCTAAATCTAGGTGTGAACCTTTACTTCAAAAAACTGATGGATGGGAATGCAACGCAGCAAGATGACCCTAGCAATTTTCATTTACGGGTTTACATTTACATGAATGCCCTTCAAGCCGCCAGAATCGTTTTAGCAGGGGGTTTGGCTACCCTATTACGGTTCCTTATTATCAAAGGTAAAAATGAGCCTCTTTACCGCTCCCTCACAATAAATCTACTGTATTTTACCTTTGCGATGGTGTATCCCAATATATTTGGGTGATTAGACCGTTTGCGACGTATTTGTTATAATATTACTCCGTCTCTCCCCTTCCTTACACTCCCTCCTTGATCCACCCTATTTTCTTCACATAATTCCTCCTATTCTGGCTCTTTCGTTATGTCTGTTGTCAATTTTTCACTTCCCCGTATTCCAATTCCTCTACATTCTCTTATCCTTAGCCGCGGTCGCTACGGCACGGAAAACCGGAAATACTCTCTCGACAGTGAAAATAGGCTGGGAGAGCCCATACGCGGTCGCCAAAACGTTAGATATAGGAGAAGTTAAAAAAGAAAGAGCAAGTTTGGAAAGGGAGAAAGTAGACCGGCTGAGGAACACCAGAAGAAGACCATTACTCACTCCCATCTCTCTCTCCCGACCACTGGCCAAGGTTCAAAACACGCAACATGCTCTTCCGTCCCTTATTCCTGTTTATCCAGTTTTCGCAATAATAAAAGGCGTTCATCGTCCTCTCCATTTTCGTCCTCTACGTTTAAAGGGAGTTCCTTTTTTTTTCCTTAACTTCCTCCGTTCCCTTCTCCTACGTCTCCCTCTTTCCTAGACCTTTCTCTCTAACTAGATGTCGTCCCCGATTTGTTTCCACGTCATTTTTCCTTCTGTCTTCAGCGGCTGAAGGGAGGGAGAGAGGGGAGGAAACTGCCTCAGGGCCTGCTCGGGTATCTCATTTCCACGGCTCTTTGACTTTCTCTCTCCTCAAGCAACCTCAACCTCCTGCGATTATCTTCCACTTCTTCTTGGTTCTCTCTCTCTCACTCATCTCACACTTCTTTACGTGGATCGAGTGTCCTTAATTGGGTTAGGGTTAAGGAGGAAATAATCGTCGAGGCCAACAGTTCGAATGACGATTACCAGATGACTGTTTATGATTTGACACAGAATGAACATGGAGGGTTTTGGAATGGGATTAACGCGTAGTTTTAATTTGCCTAATGGAACGTCTAGTAATGAACTTTAAATAGTTCCGAGCCAGGTTTTAAAAAAATGCTACGAATTGAGACAGTTTAAATTTTACGTATAATCATAGTTATTCTAAATTATCCCATAATACGCATCCAAAGACATTTTTACTTTCTCCATATACGTAGTATAGAGAAAGCATTTTTTTCATTAAAAAATTTTAATTCGATATTTCAACGGAAACACAAGTTTTGAGGTCCTCTGAACACGTTTTGACGGTTTTCTCGGTGATGTCTGTGTGCCTGTATGCCCGTATGTGTGTGACAAAAATTTTTTGGGCGTTCTAACTCAAAAACTATTCATCAGATCATGCTGAAATTCTATATATATTCTTAATATTTCAAAAGATATTTACATTTACATCTACATTTACATTTACATCAATACCCTGCAAGCCGCTAGGAGCGTTTGGCAGGGGGTGTCACAACACCAAGTGAAGTCTAGCTAATTCCTCTGTTGGATTGTCTTATCTTCGTACCTTGCTCAAGGAACAAAGACAGAATCATACGCGCATAAAGCATCTCAAATAAGTTGGTAGGGATCACGCGAACGAGTATTTTATATAAAGAAACAGTCGAAAGTCTGCAAGAGACGAAGCGCGTAAGGAATTTGACGTCTACCGATCCCCGATACTCTCAGATTCTGCTCTGAATAGAAACCAGCATGGTTTCCGGAGAGACAGGTCATGAGACACTCACGCATGATATTGTGAAAACAGCGGACCAAGGAATAGGAGTAGATGCAGTATTTTCAGACTTTAGGAAAGCCTTCTACACCGTTTCCCATGCGAAATAGTGCAAAAATTAAAGGCTTATTCAATTAACGAAAAAATTGTAAATTGGATTGCTTCGTTCCTTTCGAATAGAACCCAGAGAGTAGTTCTCGATGGAGTTACACCAGATGTCGTCAAAGTGACTTCCAGAGTGCCTCAGGGAAGTGTAATCGGACCTCTGTTATTCTTGTTGTATATAAATGATTTATCAAATAACATAAAGTGTAAAGTCAGACTTCGCGAATGACACACTTGTGTATCGTGAAATCAATATAAATACGAAGTGGTGTAAAGATTGTCAACATGACTATAGAGAAATGCGCCGCAATGAATTTCACGTGTTCCATGAATTTCATCCGTTACGAAATAACGGGATTAAAGCTAAAATACGTCAATAGCTACAAATACCTAGGAGTCACACTCAGTAGCAATTTATCTAGTAGGGAGCAAATCAAAACCGTCATAGCATCGGCAAACAGGGTTCAAGGGCTTTCCTCTAGAGTCCTGCGGGGATGCCTCTCGAATGTGAAGGAAATCGCATATTTTTCCCTAATACGACCCGTCGTGGAATACTGTTGCGCCGTCTGGGACCCTGTCGAGGAAGACCTAACTAGGGAGCTCGAAATGGTTCAGCGTAGAGAGGCTAGATTTGTAAACGAAGAATATCGCTATGATGCGAGAGTCTCGGGGATCTAGAGGGACCTGAATTGGCAGACGTTGAAGAGTAGAAGAATTGAGTACAAAAGGAAACTATTTAAAAATTTTAGAAGCTCCGAATAATTGTACCCGTCGGTGTTAGTGAGCGTAACGTTAGATCAGAGCGTACGAGAAAATATGTCGAAACAATCGCTATAACCGATAAATACTACAGATCTTTTTACCCAGATGCGATAAGACAGTCCAACAGCGGCATTAGTTAGAGTTCATTTGGTGCTGTGACACACCCTGCCAAACGCTTATGGCGGTTTGCAGGGTATTAATGTAAATGTGTGTGTGTGTATATATATATAAACATACGGAAGAGGAAAGGTAAATAAGGATATTTAGGGCTGACGAAGGGATCATCCGCAGCGGCTCTCATCCGGTAAGTGCTCACTGGGTTTTCTTAAACACACAGTTGCCCTAAATATCCTCATTTACCTTTCCTCTTCCGTAAGTTTAAACACACACACACACACACACATATATATATATATATATATACACACACACACACATAACATATACCTACATATTTTTTCTACAACTCATGTTTGAAATAAATTTTCATATGAGAAATATTTCAAGAGATATCAATTTTCATCGAAATTGTCGGTTAGTGGGCAGCTCACGCGCGTGGCTGTGACGGCAAAGGTATATTTACAAAACAATTGAATCGTTAGCGCTGAAGCGTGAAAGTTGAACTGTTCCTGTCGCCGTATTTATTTGATTTTAGTTGACAACTTACGCATGGAGAAAGTCATGTGTTGGACACATCAATTTATTTCATGAACAAAAAGAAAGTTAAACTTACGAAGCGGACAAAAATTCCTTGGGGTTTTATTTTTATTGAATGTTAAATTTACAAAAAGAAAAAGGAAAATTTTGGGAACAGAGCGGGGTTAACTATATCAATCAAATAAATTGTTCTAGAAATCAAGACAAAGCTGCAATATTTCGCACAAAAAACTATTTGTGTGGTTGTAGTACGTATGCCTCTAAAGTTTTTTATTCTGGAGCTCAAAATGAAAATCTCGTCGACACTGGGATTTGCAAGAAATAATTCGAATTTTTGTTGCATACATTGAAAGTTTATCAAATCATTGTTTTAATCTCTTCCTAGCCGGTTTGATTTGTAATGTTGTCAAATTTGTCAAAATATTCCGTTTGTGAAAGTAACAGCGGCCAAACAAAAACAAATGCTGGAAAACTTTTCAAGTTATATCGGCGAAATTTAAGGTCAAATAAGTGCGGACCTAGAATACAACTATTGGTATGTATACGACGGTTTCTCGAAATCGTATGCGTTGATTTCTGAAGAAAATTTCAGCAATTGCCTGTTTACTTCTAGAGTATTGTTCTACATTACTTAACACATTTTTCGATTAACTAAAATCGTCATCTCCGGAAATTGGTTCAAATAAATACATTAATTCACTATGTGTGTGTATATAAATATAAATAAATAAATATATACACACACATACACACACCTATATCTATAATAACCGGATATCCGTCCGTCCCACCCTGTATCTTAAAAGCCGTTCGTCGTAGAGATATGAGGTAAACTGCGTTTTGTTTCTACAAGCTAGGAAGGCCCCTAGAAAGATATTCTCATTTTCATAAAGTCCCGGATTCGAATCCAGGAGACAATTATATTTTCCCATAAGTTTACACGAGATTTTCGATTTTTCAGAGTGCAAGGTTTTTTTCCTTCATTCATTAAAACACGTAAATATGGACCGATACTCTTTGTTTTTGCTTTATTCGATGACAAAAACCTTATACTATCTTATTCTTGCGATGCTCACATGTTACACGGTCAAATCATTCAGAAATATGCAATTGTTTTTGAAATTTTACGGATATTTCGTACTCTTTCCGGAAGTTGCCAAGGCGACCGTCATTGTTGCCTCCGATTCAATTAAACCTTCAAATAGGTGAAAAAATAGCGTTATTCGCTTCGCACTTTGTTTAAGCATCGAAATTATTGCTGTGGCAGTGTCAACACTTATACACAGCAACATAAATATTTACGGATAATTATTCAGTTAACTGCGTATCAAATCAGTTGAATCTTCCTATCATCGTTTGAATCCTGGAATCTTATCTCTTTGTAAATAGAACCATTATATTATACATCCATAATGTTTATTAACGCAAATAGGCTCACGCATAAATTTTAAATTAAATGAGAATAGGGACACGTTATTTTTTAAACACATTACATGGTTATCTTCTCTTCAATGATAATCTACATAAACGGCTACATTGATTGTTATATGAAAAAGAAAGGACATATATTTGAATAAAAAGAAAAACATAAAAGTTCGCGATCAATTACTGTGTAAGGAAATGCATTTTTAGAGTTAAATGTGAATTATTGAGATAAACTTATTTTACATATTTCATCATTTTTTATAAATCAATTGCAAATTCACCGCGCAAAGATTGCGCGTGATGAGCTAGTCTATACTAATTCTGATATCAATAACTTTAGACTCATTCACAAGGCTGGTACATGGTGACAACAGTTCGTATTTTTAACTTACCGAAGTGGTTTTTTTCTCCACGATCAATTTCTCGGAAAATGTCCCTATTTTTTCTCACTGACAGAATTTTCGTATGACCTCTTACAAGATGACAATTAAATTTGGACTTTGATTTACTCTTACTTTGAATGGTGAGTCCATAAAGTCAACAGAAAATGAACTATAAATTTGGAGTGACTTTTAAGGTATGCTTCAATGCGACTAATTAGGATGAAGGCAGAAAAGTAAAATTCGATTGATGGGACGGGAAAGCATAAATTTACAAGAGTAGTTTCTTCGATTTAATCGAAAATAATTATCTTTGATTGCTACAGAAAATTCATACTACATATTTCCTTAATTTTTAAAATGAAATATTTAAGGAGAAAAGGAAGATGCTGTTTTAATAGTTTTGCGGAAACATAACTAGGATGCCGAGTATAAATGTGTTCGTTAAACCGTGGTAAATCATGTCATCCGTAAAAATTTTCCATGAATTGTGTCTATTCAGAACCGCAGATAAAAATGTTCCTAATGTCTGTGCTCGTTATTCAGAATTGTACATCTATAATATATTGACGCTTCTGACATATGAGGATATAGGAGGAGGAGGAGAATGAGGGTGATACAAATTATGAGGCACTTCCACATGAGATAAAAACTTGAAATTTCGTATGTAGGTAGGTCTACTGGCAAAACCGACGAGAAAAATCGAAAATTTCAAAGAACTTAATTTTCATGGTAGTTAAAAATACCAAAAATGCAGTAAACACCAGATGAACAAAAACCATTGGTTCCTAGAAAATAGTTCGTAAATCGGGAGAAATTTCCCAATTAATGCAATGTTAAAATAATGATAACATGGAAAACTGAACAAATTATAATAGGTTTCAACAAATACACCTTAATCATAACTTAGTCACTCGTTTAATTTGGCGTCATTTTTCACATTAAGCGCAAGTTTTGGGTAGAACTCTTACGGGTGTGAGGGCGGATTAACAGGCGTGATGATGTGGAAGAAGTTGCAGAACTTCCAACATTTATATCAGAAGAGTGGTGTTGCAAAGGAATGAAAATGCATCAAAGAAAGTCTGACGCCACAAAACAATGAAGAAAATCGGCACAACATACATTGTACAAACTTTCTCATATACGAATGCGTCGTTTAGTTACATTTAGAAAAATATGAACTATGTAGAATTATTATAAACACCAAATTAAATAATTATACGAAATTTGATGAAGATCGTATGAGCTGTTTTTAAAAAATCCAATTATTGTTAAAGTTGCCTAGAATAAACTAGCCTTATATTAATTTTTTGAGAAATACGAACTATTTGGTATTATTGAAGACGTAAACTCAAGTAACTGTACGAAATTTTATCAAAATCGTTAATGCCGTTTTTGAAAAAATTGTTATAAAAATCCGTAGAATAAACTTCCATTAATTATTGGGCAATGACAACCACTTCTTCACAGCCTCTGCTCTGTATGATAAAATGCCTAAGTACGAGATTTCATTCATTTTCGCTCTACCGTTTAGGCTCTAGAGCCAGTAACAGACAGACAGACGGCATTACGAAAACCACTGTTTCGGACTCAGGTACACCTAAAACGTATATTTCCGCCAAAATCTCGAGGTCGAATTTTTTCGCGATAACAATACTTTCTCAATATACTTCGTATATCATAAAGTAATATCATTTAAAGGCCCTTGAAGAGTCCAGCAACAATTTACTTAGATAGGCCAGAAATAAATGTGACTTTTTCGCACGTTTAAAAATTGTGATAGTAATTGAAGTTAACTGAATTCAAGTTCGTACGATCGAATTTTGAGGTGTAAGTGAAATTTGTGGCGTAAAAACTTTTGTTTGTAAGCAGCGTCTACTAGTATTACACGTATATGTTCATTTCGCCAAAAAAAATCCTGCTTATTCGTATTCTCTGCGTCATTTGTGTAGCCACGTCAAAACTTTTCAACTAGCACACAATCCCCCTTCATTGAAAAACCTCACTGCCCAGTCATACGAATAAGAACAGACGAACTCGGAATTCTCTTCTCACACTGCGAATTACAGCGATCCGAAAACCATTCCTCAAGTCAAAACTCCTGACGCACCACATTTCCCTTCCAATTCCCTCCAGCCAACCCACTCTCTCCCATCTTCAACGTTACCTTCTTCTTCTCCTATCCCCTTTCACCATCTATCTATCTCTCTCTCACCCCTTATCGCTTTAGCATCTTCCCGCTGAAAGGAGCAAAATATGCCGTCCCAAATCGGAAGGAAAAGGAATTCTCCGTTCGAGAAAATCCCTCAGGCCATCGCTCCATCTCCTCCCTTTACCTCCCATTTCTCCAGCTTTTGCCATAAGAACCCGTTATGTGCGTGTGTTGTGCGTATATACATATATATATCCCCCCCCCCCCCCTCGTTATGTTATTCGCGCATGCGCGCCATAATATTCGGCGGATCCCAATTGCCTTAAGTCTTCCCCTTTCTTCCACAATCTTCACGACCGTATCTCGCTTGTTAGAATTTAAAAGAGAAGGGTGAGAAGAGGAGGAACGCAGGAATTGCAGAACGCTGTGGTCAGCTTCGTTGGAGCACCCGTTATCGCCCAATTTACACGATTCTCCCTACCGGAAAGTTTCTTAATCCTTACTCTCCATCTCTCCACTCCGTGCCTCGCGGCCTATAAAGACGCTTCACTCCTTGACTGGCGTAAGGAAGTTAAAAGGACTTCTCGAGTTGTCATGAAGATAAATCCGTAATCGTTGGGAGACGTGAGCGAAAAAAGGGTTTTTGCGCTCGCGAGCTCCGTATGGAATCAGGGAAGGAGATGGACGCAGCTTTTGGGATGCTATTGAAGGCGAGGGGTAAGGGAAAGAGGGAATAGAGAGATTAATTTGAGAACAATGAAGGAGAGAGCGGAAGGATAAGAGTTATGGGAGGATAATAAGTGAAGGGCTTTCGAAATAACGTCGCTTTTGGTTGGAACGTCCCGCATTATCTTGCCACGGCGTCGATTTCTTTCCTAAATGAAATCACCGACGTCTCTCCAACCGAAAGAATTAAGTTTCATCATTCGTTATAACCCATTATGTTTTTAGGCTCGTTATCTGGGAATGAATGTAGCTGACATAAATCTCTAATATCAAACATAACGTTTGGGTAAATTGAGCGGTTTTCATTCTCATTCGAATCAAAAGGTTCTTTTTTAATTTTTAAAATTTTACCTGCAATTTGACTTTAATACTACCATTTACTTTGTAAACAAACTTGTAATTAGCTTGTCAACATTCGAATACAGTTTTTTTAAATTAATTATTGGGGTTGGACCTATGAAATTCAGAAAACATCTAATTTTTCTTCAACACACTCGTTAAAGGGGTACAGTTTACAAAATCAATACGTATCTATAAATGACCAAAGCAATTTAGATTTTCGCGAATAAATTTGTACAGGACAAATAAATAGAGAAAACTTTTTGTACAAACATGTTTCAAATTGTAAATCAATGAGAGATTTGGGAAATGAAAACGAGATTAAGGTTTAATTGTCATTATGTTGAATGATATAGGAATGATGGACCAAAAGAGAGTAAAGCGTGGAGGATATAAAACATTGTAATCAACTGCAGGAAAAGTTTGCTTCGATCAACAAATCAGTCATAATTCTCGACTTTCTCTTTAACGCGCGACTTAAGACTAAAAATATAACAGAAAAAATGGCCTCATAAGCTTAAGGTGACCTTTAAAAGCATGCATAGGAATGAACATCGACATAAATTATCTTACATCCATTGCTTTTACGTCGTAAATGGAAATAAGAATATTAACCACGAACTATTTGCTTGAATGTTCACAGTAATATGCAAATGTATGCTCATTCGTGCACTCATGTTATTATGTGCGCCTGATTTATAAAACTACTAGCTGAAAGTACCCGGCGATGCCCGGGTTATACCAGACGTCTTTGGCGAATAAAATTATGTATTATATGGTAATACAATCATTTCTTCTTTTGCGCATTTTTTATCCGTAGGATGAATGCATTTTAAATTAGACAAATATGTTTTAATATTTATTTCAAAGCTTGCTTGTAAACAATATTTTTTGTTTTTCCTTCATTAGCATAAATAAACAAATTTTTGCTTGATCCAACACGTGAATATGCAACACAGAGTTGGCCATGAGAAAAACATTGATTTTCCAAATTAATGTCAGCCACCTTTAAAGAAAACAATACTTTCTCTATACTACGTATATTGGAGAAAATAAAAACTAATTCTGAGATATCTCTGATACCTATGAATTAGGTCGGGAGGGTCCATGGAGGTCCGGAAAGAACGTGAGCATACGTGAGAGTTATAGGATTTCGAGTTTAACAATGTAATTGGTTGGCAAGGCAACTTCACGTGAAAAACGCTGAATTTTGTCAAAATATGATATTAAAACGTTAAATTCGAAAGATTTAGATTCGAAAGCGATAAAAGACGATAAGAATAAGAAACTGCATTTATTTTTCTTTAATACAGTTCAAGTCCGAAAATCATAGGTCAAATATGTGAATTTTAATAAGCAAAATAAAATAAGGTTGCAGGTCGAAATATCGATTTTTCCATGCTATCTTATGCGGAATGTAAATCATTCTCGGGAATCGAACCCGGGTCGATTTTGGAATTTTTTTTTGTAAATGGCTTCTACTTTAAGAACCGAATATTCCTACCAAATGTCAATCTTCTAGCTATTCGGAAAGTTTGTTAAAAATACCATTACAGAGTTTCCCACCGACGACGACGACGAAGTCAATTTTATTTGTTATACTAGAAAAATGCAACTTTCAATATTTGTACTAAAAATGCATCTGGAATGACAACTTGGAAATCCACCTGCCAATTATAATTTGCTCGTTATAATAAAATAAATGACAATGAAGCCTCGGCATAAAATTACAATCCACTTAAACTTTAACTTATTAATTTATAGTTTATCATTAGAAGTTTCGAAATTTTTTACATAAATTTAGGAAACGAATTAGTCGATAAAACTCTTGAGTAGCGGCCGCAATGGTTTTCCGCTCCTTCTCTCCTCCAAGCTCCTCCTTCTTTCCCGGGGAGGAGAATTTTAACACGAATATACAATAATACAAATTAGATTAAGTTAAAGGACGCTAAATGAGATTTTGAATGAACAATAAAATACAATCAACTCGAGATTTATTCAGTTTGATTATCGAATTCAGGATTCATGTGTGCTAATGTACCAGCACTCACTCGCTGAATAAAAAAACACTCGCAACAAAACTAAAACAAATTCTCATAAAAAAATCGGAAATAATCATCAGGCCCGTCAATTTTCGGTCGGTCGGGTGTAAATCTATGCAGGGGGGGGCAAAAAAAAAAAAACTCTCCCTCTTGGCCGTAAACCGCATTCGGGTACCAGCGCCGCAATTCTCATATCTCCGAATCATAAATCCTAAAATCCGGCAAAAGCTTTATAATTCACTCCAGCAAACTCCAAATCTCTCCCGACTTATCTCCATCCCTTCTCCTCCTTGAATTCCCCCATTTCCTCATCCCAGATCCTCACCTACTTTCCTGCACCTTAATGCTTCCCTCCCCCTTCCCACCACCCACACCCCACCCACTCCCTCTTTCGCCCCATTCCCCTCGTTCCTCCTCTGCCAATTGCATTAGCTGTCCCCTGCAGAGCACGTTCCTCTTTCTCCCTCTCCCAAAACGGCCTAGAGTCCTCAGCAACTTACTGCTAATTGGGTTCCGAAGAACACTCATCCCAATAGGCCTCCAAAAGACCCCCCCTCCCCTCTCTTATATCCGCTCTCTTTTCTTCCCTCCTCTCACTGCCAACATGTTGTTCTATATCTCCATGTCTATGAATCTCTATCCCTCTTATCGCTTTTTGCTTCTATTTCATCCTTCCATTCTTAACGCGAAACATCTCTGAAACATTCCTTTTAACTTGTTTTGCGTAATTCCTGAACAAAGGAGCATGTGATATCATTCCAGCAGGATCAAAACAACTGCACTGGAAAGTTTCTTCATTCTATTGGTACTATATCTGCATACATATCTGCATATTAGCAGACAATCATTTAAGTGCAAAATATTGAACCTAACTATTCTCTCTTGAAAGATCTGTTTTCCTAAACTGTTATAAAATATAAATTAGAACATTTGCTACAAAAAACTAAAACCGGTCAATAAAAAGTAGTTTTATCCATGGGCATGAATAGATTAGCGCGTTTTTATATTTCTCGTGTGGTTATACCGCCACATATTCCGCTTGTTTAATTTTGTATTATAAATTTGAACGTTTCCTTATACACCTCTATAAAGTTTTCAAAAACATTTAAAGAATAAGAGACATAAATGTGGAAATGTACACGCAAACATTTCGCGTTCAATCTTTTATACCTTCGGAGATATAAGTAAAACAATCGAAAATTATTTAAACATAGCTCACATGAGAAATTTTAACTTTTCAGTTAACTTCTTCGTAAATTATCAATTATTTTTCACTTACAAAGCGCTTTGTGCGCATGAAAGGAAAATTAACGTATTTACGTCGTGAATAATTCATTTCCTATCATTTACTACGTTCTGTGCGCAAAAGAAACGAATTTAAACATATTTACGTATTTGTATATAACCTTGTTTACTTCAGTTGCTACGAAGATTGTTTTCGTTGACAACAAACGATAAATCTGTGTAAGAAATTTTCTAATTTCAAAATAAATTACGACTTTCTTGTTGGATGTTTCTCACACTTTTAAAGAATAACTGGCATTAATGTGGAAATTTATGCTCAATTTTTTAGCTTTCCGCCTTTTATACTTTCGGAGGTATAAAATTTGTTTTTCCATAAGAATAATCTTGTTTGGATACATTCCATTTTTAACAATATTAATATGTTGAAATGGACAAAAATACGATGTCTGCTGCCCTCGACTTGAATTTTTTTTAAGCTAAAATTACCCCCTGACCCTTAAAGGTTGGACGTTCCTGCCTTTAACGCCTTCTCCAACTCGTATAAATTATCGAGGTCACCTTATGGCTGATATAAAATTGACAAACAATACCTCTTCAATTATTCTAGAATATACAATCGGTGAATTACCACTGATGACGGCTGCTTTGTAGCCTAAAAGCGCATCCGGTTTCACAGGTTTTATTTGGCCATTATTTTGTCAAAAAATGTGCCGTTAAATAAACTACAGTTTTACGTTGAATAGGGCCAACTTAGGAGAAAATCCCTGAGTGAGTTCAACAAGCGCTTCTTTTCATGCCTGACATACAAACTCATCAGAAAACCCATTCTCAATCACGGAAGCACCGAACGACCCGACCTTTTCCCTTATCACCACTGTGCCACTCCCACCAATTCCTTCCCCTGGTCGGAATAGCTACCCGGAATCATCTCAGCACCAACGACTCGCCCATTTCGTTCGCGCCGTTAAAAAATATTGGAACTCTGAGGAGCGAATGAACCATTTCCATTTTTCTATGATAAAAACTGCAATATCTCGTGTTAATTGTAATCTTAAAGACCGTATCAATTAGTCTCTTTTTTTGGTGAGGACGCAACTTTAACTCCGTCGTTTTCTGCAGGAAATTGAACGTTTAATTTTATATTTGGGTAGTAACGATAACCTTAATGAGGCTATACTTTAACATATCTTTAAGAGATCGCTTGAAAATGATTTTTTTTCTCATTTCAACCAGGCTGGAGTGAGGATTTCTCCAGTTAAGCGGATGACTATAAGTATTTTCTTTGACGAGTTGAAGTTACTAGCGATTTTACGTCACTATCTTTTATAGTGTAAAATTACACAGCTAAAATTAACGAGTGAAAATGGCTCATTCATTGACACAAGTAAAAATGAGGACTAATCGATAACTGCAATGGATGGCGGAATAACGCGGCTCGATTTTTATTTTTAAGCATTCACTTAATCCCAGGCTGACACACATTCCCTTGACCTAAAAAACCAAAATCGCACCCAGTTTTATTCGAACAGATTGATTAGCCTTTTCAACTTTTAATTCCGCAAATATTAGCTTTGCAAGCCACCTATCAACGATAATTAGAAATAATCGGAGGGTTTGATACATACCGCGATGAAATAATAGGCAGCAGCACATAGAAGCACTTTTATCGATACCGCTTCCACTTAAAGCCCAAGAACTTACTCGTGGCGCTCATTAATTCATATAGCTTTCCCAGTGATGCCCATTTATCTCTATCGCGCACATTAAAACTCAGCAAGCCCGCTTAATATTTTTGCTATTATTCATACAATAGAGCGGTCTACCGACCCAGTACAAGGCAGGAGAAGAATGCCTCAAATCACCCAACACAAACCGTTCACGCATCCGGTACGAAGGTCAAACCCTGTTGCGCTGCTTCAGTGTATTCACAATGAACTTCACGAATGGAGCACGCGGCTTTAGAATAGCTTCCCTAAAAGAGCTGAGCGCAGCAAATACACCTGTTCGTACGGAAATTGGGTCACGCGACCGTCCTAGGATGAAAAGCTGGGGCTGACTAGAGTGGCGTGGAAAACGATACTCTTAAAACAACTACGCCACCAATCTCCATTATCAAAAGTTAATTAGTCCTGAGGTGTTAGTGAACGTAATGTTAGATCACAGTGCAGGAGAAAATATCTCGAAATTACCGCTAGAACAGAGAAATACTACCGATCCTTTTTCCCAGACGCGATAAGACAATCCAACAGAGGAATTAGCTAGACTTCACTTGGTGTTGTGACACCCCCTGCCAAACGCTTTTAGCGGCTTGCAGGGTATTTATGTAAATGTAAATGTAAATGAATTCCGTTAGTCAACGGCTGAAGACGCGAGTCAAGCTACAAAACCAGTCACGTCAACGCGCTTCATCCATTATGAGCTCAATAAATATAAAATATATGTCTGAGGGATTAGCGGATGAGACAGTCGATCTTATCAAAATTCCGACATATATTGGAAGACATGACAGCGAAGATAAGATCCGCGTGATAGATTGTAGGACGGAGCGATATAGAGGATCGTTTTCCCCTAGGACGATAGGGGATCATAACAGGAAGAGGGAAGGAGGGTAAGCTAGGGAACCTTGGTGCATTGCACCCCCTGACATCCACCAATAAGGTGAATTGCAGGGTATTATGTAGATGTAGAATAGACGCTAGATTACATATGGCAAAGTGGAAAAAATTTGAGGTGAAGGAATGGTGAGTGTAAGTTCTTTGCGTTTGTAGGTGACGATCGGCTTATTCTGAAAATTAATAAAAGAACGATTTCAGATATGAATGAAGACTCACTCCTACTTTCCAAAATACTTGAGTAGGGAATATATTTTATATTTCCATCATAGAATTAAATTAGTTCTTCTCCAATTAGGCAAAAATAATTAATGATAATAAGCCAACGGTGTGTGAAAGTGATAAAATCACGCACGTTTATTTTGCAAAATATAATCATAATTTTACACCACCCGTTCTGGTTTCGTAATCACAGCTTCCGTCAGCGGTTGCAAAAAAAATATTTCAGTTATTATCAGTGACCAATATAAAAATCCATGAAAGAATATTAAGGAGCTTCCGCCAGCGGTTGCAAAAAAAATATTTCAGTTATTATCAGTGACCAATATAAAAATTCATGAAAGAATATTAAGGAGCTACTACATCACACACGAAAAATGTATTTCAACATCCATTCGATTATTTTTTTTACGACTAATCATCGAAAATTTTTGCCGAGCCATTTATCAGGTCCCTTTCATTTTCGAAAGTCATAAGAGTATCCGCAATTTCCAAGTCTTTATTAGGAAACGTCCCCACCCTCCAAAATAAAATGAAATAACAGGATGCAAAGAGGATAATTCGAATTTAAAAAAAAAATGCTGGAGGATAAAGCATTCCGGCATCAAACTGCTCACTCGGAAAAATTAAACAGTCATTCCTCACGAGAAACCCTTCCACATCCTCTGCCTTTTGAAAATATCTTTAGCACGTCCGGACAAAAGTCCCGAAAAAAGAGAGAACTAAAAAAATTAGAATGAAATGCCGATGGCCTTTATCGACCTCACGTATTCGTAAGGATCCCCTCATTTAATACTACCTCCCGCTTCTCTTCTCCATATCCTTTCCACATCCCGCTCGTTGTATCATATTTCATTGCCTCATCTCCTTTCCAGTGCTTTGACCGTTCGGCGATTCCCTCCCCCTTTTTTAACGTCAGAGTATTCCTCAATCTGTTACGCTTCATATGAGACCGTCTGATGATGTCACTTGTGCAGGCATCATTCCCCGTCTCCTTAACGTTTTCAAAGCGCTTGTTTCGTCCATCATTCTCTTGGTTTATTCTTTTTCTGTCGTAACGCTTTCCGTAATTAAATCTTTCATTATTCCTTTCAACCAACGTAGATTTTATTCCCTCTTTATTTCATTTATGGTCTCAATTATATTCTCTTTGCAATCCATAACTTTCTTACTATTTTCCTCAATTTTTAATAGACCCATTATATTAACAGGTTTCTCTCTTCCATTAATTCTTAGCCTTTACGCATTTTTCTGCATGTTATCATTCTTCTTTGGCAACTTATGAGTTTTTACATAATTTTCCTACACATCTTGTTATCTTTTATGAGTTGCGGTTGCTTGCAGGGTATTTATTCAGATTCAGATATGAGTTGACGGACAATCGCTAAATTTCGATAATTTTAAATAAATTCTTTCGTTATTCATCCGTTTACCTCATAAATCCATTACACGTAGATAGGCCAAATTGAAATAAAACAACGTATATAACACTTCACGTTATGATAATATACATCCATGACTATAATTTTAGTGACACAGATTATACACTTATTTAGTAAAATATACTCTTGACTCATTTAGTCCTCTTATGTATCATTTACAATATTAGCCGTTTTTAGAGCTCTCCAATGCATCTCATCGTTATTTACGCCCAGCAACCATTTCTCAACGCGATAAGATTCAACTTAAACCACTTGTTACTTTATTAGTCCCTTGTTACCATTGTTAAATCTCACGCTGCTGAATTTCTAGCTTTTCTATCTCTTTCGCTCTTTTTTTATGTTTCCCACTATTCCTTGTGCCTTCACACACCCGGGCACATTTTCCCTTATCGCGGTTTCTTTTTTTATGCGCCTCTCTCTCTCTCTCTCCCCCTCAATATCATTCTCATTCCATTTCTTTTTCACCCTCACGTACTCTATCTCTCCCTCCTCCCTTTTCTCATCCACAGGCACAGACACACCCTTTATTTCCGCTCCGTTGGATCGCCTTATCATCAAACCCCTAAAGCCCTTCATCACAGTCCCACTCCCAATCTTGGACGCTTCGTTAAGCCCATCCCGTCATTTGCTTTATCCTTCATTCAATGAGCTGTGTGATATTTCGTAAAAATAAAGGTGAAAGATGAGGAGGAGGAAATTGATAGAGAGAGAGAGAAAGGAGAGAAAGAGGGATCCGGCGAGAGAGAAATGGGGAGTGGGGAAAGAAGAGGGAGTTCTGTAGGCCTTTCGACGTTAAAACTCGCCGACATAGAAAGAGCTCAAATGTTGCGGAATGTTCTCTTTTTCAAAAATGGCCGGCTAAAAAAAACGATAACTTCTCCATCCTGTCAAGGATGGAGTGAGTGAGAGAGAGGGTGGAAGAAAAGGGATAGTAAATTGCTGATAAATCCCCCAACCTGACGATGGGAGCGACAACTGGAATAGGGCAATCTAAATATTGCTAACCGCGGTTTTTTTCTGTTTCGTTAATTCGTGTAATCTTATCGAGGACTCTTTTTTTTTAATTCTTGCAGCGCTAAATTTGTCGATAGTCGTAAATCTGGAAAAACAATTCATCTTTACTCTATCTGAAATTAGGAACACGCCAAGCAAGTGACCATGACTTTCATTAGTTTTTTCTCACATTCAGCAATAAGCCTAAAATTATTTTCCATGGCAAAATATTTTCAGGGATAAATAATTGTACATGATAGATATGGTCTTACAACGCTGAAAGTGAAACTCCCACACACCTGCATACATACATGTGTGTGTGTGTTTGAGCAACAATTATATTTATGTTATGCAAAATGTGTAATTTAATTTTATAAAACGAAGAAAGCCCCTTGAATACTTTTCCTAAGAAAATCTTTCTGTCGATATGATATCAGGAACATTCTAGAAGCTGTAGGTTTCTCTACCAGCATCATACCACTTGGATAAATTTATAAATCCCTATGCATATCCCCTTCCACCGCATAAAGGACGACCCATTGGGTTTCAAACGTACACACTAAGCTTGGGACACCAAAAGGGGTTCTGATATATTTGATTGCCGTACAGCGTACGCACAAAACGAAAACACACGCACACGTGAAACGCTGAAGCAAACGCCACCGATCCCTCCCCCCCTGCCTTCTTCGCCTTCCATTTTCGACAAGCGAATAAAACCCTCGAAGGAGTAAACATATGCGACAGTATAACGGGAAGAGAGGAGTTAAGGGTGGGGACGCGGCATACAGGGTTGCGAGAGAATGACGAAATAAACGTTTTTGCGCGTGTGCGTGGAGGAGGAACTGAAAAGGGTTGAGGCCCAGGTTGCAGGAGGCGAATGATTGGCACCTGTCGTTGGCAAGGTCTCCCGTCACAGGGGGAGAGGGCAATGAATGCGAAGCCCAGACGACGTCGTATGTAGGGATAAGAGTGTCGCGATGGCGCGAGATGTTGAAAATACGGAAACCGCGAGAGAGAGAGGGAGAGATATGAAGAGGATTTTTAAAGATGGAGAAGAAAATGAAGAGAGGGAGATAGAGATGCATTAAGAGAGAGTGAAAGGAATACAGAGAGGGAGATAAAAATAGAGAGGGAAGAAGCGAGGTGAAGAAAGGCGAGGGTGTAAAAGGGATACAGAGCAGTGGTTCAGAGATGAAATGGGCCGAAGGAGGATGTACATTGAGTCAAAAAGAAGAGAGGGCGAGATGAGCAGAGTGAATAGAGAGAAATAGGATGTGTATAAGACTGATGGATAAATAAAATTAAGAATTTAAGGTCCCTTCGTACTGTATAAAAGAGAGAGAGAGACGGGAATTGAGAAAGATGATGTGAAAGGAGAGATGAAGATAGGAAAGGAGTATAAATGAAGAGGTAGAAAATTTGAGGAGGACTGCAAAAATGTAAAATTGAGAGATTCGGTTACCTGGGAATACGGAATCATGTTTATTTGCAAAAGGAGAAGATGAGATGAGGAAAATATCCTTATAATATTATCCTAACGTCTGCTCCTGCTGATGCTGCAGTTAATAGTCGTCAAGATGATTTGCATTGTTACCGCTTTCTGATAGGACAGGACTATCGAAACGTGTACTGAATAACGAAGTGCTCCGATAAAGAATGCAAATTTTAGGTCCGACTATATTTGTCATTTATTAAATGTTCAAAAATCTATTAATTCACATTGAATAACAATGCCAGAAAAATGTTTATCTCGTTACTAAAATAAATATATCTAAGCCAACAATTTACTTCTAATACGATATCGTCTTCCGCTTCTGTTTGCGAAGCTGTAATTGCTAAAGAAGCCTATAGCAGAAGTAATCAAACTGAACCTTAAATTATAAGGTTCCCAAGATAGCTTTTTTTTAATTGGACTTTAAATGAAACAAAAAAGTGATAGTAGTATTTATTCGGTAAAGTAATCACCATTATAATGTACAACTTTTTCCCAACGAGAAACAATATTGTAAATGCCGCGTCGGAATAAATCTTGGTCTTTGGAAGCGAAGAAAGACATCAATTCCTTTTAAAGGGGTGCTTGTGTTCTGCATTGCCTATTCCTCATGTGGTTATGCAGTGTGAAGAAAAGATGGTAATCGGAAGAGGAAAGGTCAGCTGAATAGCGTGGATGTGGCAAAATCTCCCATCCAAGGGTATTGAGTTTTTCTCTAATTGTTTTTACAATGTGCGGGCGCGCATTGTCTTGCAGGAATGCAACACTTTTGCGATTGACCAATGACGGATGCTTTTTCATCAACTTGTGCGATTGACCAATGATGGTTGCTTTTTGATCAACTTCTCCTGAACCCGTTGAAGCTGCGTCGAGTAGACGTCTGCAGTAATCGTTTGACCTGGTTGTAGAAGCTCATAATTGCCTCTACGTGTGTGGTATACTCTCATTGGGCGACAGCCATTTGTATGATCGCTTAGTATTGCTGTACACAACCCGTTTTTCATCACATGTAAGAATTCGTCCTGAATAGGTTCACTATTATGGCGAGAAATCAAGCACGATCAGATCTGAAGACTGTTCTGCTTACTGTCTGCAGTCAAATCATGTGGAACCCATTTGCCAAGCTTGCGTACCTTCCCAATGCTATGCAAGTGCTATCTTATTGTTTCTTCACTAACGCCAAGTGTTACTCCAAGTTGTTGACAAGTTTGACGTGGATCAGACTCTATTAAGACTTTCACCTCACCGTCCTTGTTTAAACTGATATTAAAAAAACGAAAAACTTTTTTGGGAAGCTGATATATTCCTGAAGAATGAAAATAAGGTTTCGTTTTCGCCGTAAATGAGGTAGGTACGTTAATTACTCTTAGGGTTTTTATTAATAATAAGATAATGCAGCTTAGCCGCCAAATCTCCGGGGTTGGGCCGCGGAGCGGCCAAGGGCGGTGCCCCTAGTTTTATTTGATTTGGACATACTCTACGATAAATAAATTACTATTAAGTAATACTTTACAAAATATCGACTTGAAACGTCTTTTTTGTCCGCTTGGCGCTCTTGGGCCTTGAGTTATATATTTCAGTTGCAATAGGGCCCGCTGGGCCCCTATCGACGGCGATTCCTAGACCGTAAGAGTGGGTAAGATAATGAAAGAAGAGATACGAAAAGCCAGTGAGTGAAAATAAAGGTACATTCACACGAAGTAATCGAAAAAACTACAGGAATATACGTAAAAAATCGCTATCAAGTTAGGATCGTGTAAGGCACAATTCCATGTAGGAAAGAGAAAGAAAGAAAAATAAATTCTTAAATAACGATTTCAACAGGCAATAATAATAATTCGGCAGGGGAAAATTTTATTTGATTAATATTAGCTTGTTAAATATAAAGAACAGCACACCGTAAGTCCCGAAAGAAACGGATTAATAAAAATTATCATCCAAATTTTATCAGCCATGACAGTCGTCCTGAATTGCTTACAGACTAAAATTTACATTAAAAGGCAAATAGCGAGAATAATAAACAAAAGATGAAATATCTAGAATGTAAGGGAGTAATGTGATGGTCGGAAAGGGACATGAGATGAAATAGAGATTTTAAGATAAAAAACGGTGAATGTAGGCAAAGCTTTGGAAGGATAAAATAGATAAAAAGAGCGAGGCGTAAAAATGAAGAGGGAATATGATATTGGGGAACACGTAAAGCGAGGAGATGAAAAGAGAGTGATTCATGAGGGGAGAAGTGAAAAGGAAACAGCGAATGATTTGGGGAGGGAGAAAAGGGTAGAAGTGGAGGGCGGTAAACTTTCGGAGGTGGGAGATAGAGTAAAAGTAAATGAGAAAGGGCGATAAATGAGAGGAAGATGTAACGAGGGAGAAAGAAAGATAGCCAGAAGGAGGAGAAGCAAAACAGAACGAGAATTTTAAAGTGAGGGAGGGGGAGGATGAAAAAGGAGGGAAGGGAGAAAAAATACAAAGAGAGATTCAGGGGTACAAACAAAAAAGAAAATAAAATGAGAAGAAACAAAAATTTTCGATTGAAGTATCATCGCAGAACAAAAGATATAGAAAGTAAATTGACGAAAATAGGAAGAAATAGGTTTAATAAAATGAAACGCGATAACGCCAGAATATAATTAATTAAATTATTTTATATAATAGTTAAAATAAGACGGAACTATAAGAAAGAGAAATAGGAAGGGCGCATAACAAGGAAAAAGAGATAAAAATAAAAGGGGACAAAAGAAACCGAGAGGAAATAAAACAGCTGCAGAACGATAGCGGCACAGAGATTGGGTTAAACTGACAAAAAGGGAAAAAAGTGATAGGAAAAGAGAATGGGAGACAGGGCAACAAAAAGAAGGATAGAGAGAGAGAGAGAGAGAACGTAGAATTTCGAGATACATGATAATGAGAGAGAAGACGGATGAACAGCAGGGGTGAAAGAGAGGGACGGACGTGTGCAGATATTTCAAGCGATATGCCTGAAGAGTGAAATGAGATTGGGCATTAGACCAGAGAGGGAGGGAGACGCGAAAGGGGAGGAGAAAACGGTCGGAGAGAGAGAGGGGAGAGTTGAAATAGAGAAAGGCGAGGGTTGAGTGAGCAGGACGGGTGAGAGTGATAGAGAGAGAGGGGGAGAGAAAGCGATAAAAAGAGAGAGAGAGGGAGAGGGAGAGATCGCCATGAATGGCAGAGCGGTGAAAGAAATCCACAAAAAAATAAGGAGAAAAGACTCGCGAATCGGACAGTGGAGGTCAAAAGGGGCGTGTGACAGAATGTGAAATCCCTTTGAGCGCAGGAGAGGAGGGGAAGAGGATGGAAAGAAAAGAGACGGGGGAGAAATCCGTGCGAAACAAACCGCCAGAATGCGCCGTGGGAGAGCGATAATCCAAAAGCCGTTTCAATTTTTGATAGGGAGCGCCGGCGGCGTCGGAAGCGACGGCGCATGGCGAGGACGGGATTCGAGGGGCATTGCATTGTGGGAGGGAAAAAAAAAAGAGGAGTGAGATTCGAAGCCCGGGTGGGGTGCTACCCTCGCCGACTCTACGTACACACACACACACACAAAAGGGGGAAATCCGGAACGCGAAAGGTATTTTGACAGGTCGGATTAGTGGGTGCACAATTAATGGAGCCGATGTGATGGATTTGCGGGGGTGAAATGGGGTTGCGGATAGGCATGTCGTTCCGTCGCGGGAGCGAGAGAGAGAGAGAGGGAGAAAGAGAGTTAATGAGTTGCTTTAAACGCGTGATATGTCTTTGGGGGGTTTCTAGAATGCTAGAGATTGTGGAGGGATTTTGGGCTGGAGAATGCAGGGTGCGCGAGGGTTGCAAATCGTATGAAGGGCTAACAAATGTGACGGGTTTCGATTGAAAGAATGCATGTGCATTCCAGATTCCCACGTAAATAAATGAATATATATGTATGCACACACACAAACACAAATTAAGCTCTCAATTTATCGGATGCCTCAGGACCAAGCCGATTCCTGTCACCGCTATATTCTGGTTGATACATGCACAATAGTACAAGCCATAAAAAATAATTAAAGTGTGAAATAGCAAAGAAAATAAAAGTAACAACTTAAGTATATTATACTAAATATTTACTCCGCTATTATGCATAGGACAAGTAAATTCTACTAATACAAAAGTACATACATTATTCAGTATAAAAATGTTACAAGTCACAGATTTTGAAAATTATGCTTAGTATAAATTTCGGTTGTTCGCTATTCGGTTAATCATGATATAACTGCGCGTAGTTAAAGCATTTAACATACATTATAGGTAAATGAATAGTAATAACGTGATAACAAACAAACAAATGTTTTCTCTACATTGTCTAACATTGACGTATCCCGCCAATTAAAATCTTCTATGGTAATTTAATATTTACTGCACTTTTTTATTTTCAACGGTAAAATTCTAGTATCCCTTTGAGCGCGTGAGAAATTATTTAGTTCACGTTCGTCATAGACCTTATCGGGAGAGCTCCCAGAAATGGAGTAGAAGTTTTCAGGAAAGTGAAGGTTGCTTAAATTTAATTTAATCCGCAGAGAGGGAGGGAGAATGAGCCTTTTCTGTGTTTCTGAGGGACTCTTGCAGATAAATACGCGAGAATGGAAGGTCGAGAAGAGGGGAAAAAGAATACAGAAGGAGAGAAAAGCAGGGAGGAAGAGAGAGAGAGTTAAATAGTGATATAGAGAGGATGGATGGGATCGGCCCACTTATCTGGAGAAGGAGATTAACCTTCGTCCACCCAAGTCAACGTTATGTACGACATGGATTCATTACAATTTCCCTAAGTGGAACAGCGAAATACCCCGTCGGTCCGTAACCAATTCCACGGCTCTCTCTCCTATTCCCTGAAAAAATCTCCCTTTTCTCGACGCGATTATTTACTTATTTTTAAGGTTTCTGAAGCCATTCGTTTTTCCTGGGTTAACCCTTTCACCGAAACATCGTCATATAAGTAGAAACGCCCGTCCCTCATACCGCTAGAGAATTTTCATGTGTATTTTGAGCTTGCACGTGGTATAAATGTAGCATATGTCAAATAATATGAAACGAATTTTGGAACAGCGAAATCAATTTTAGCCAAGCGAAATAATTTTCTCTGGGGTCTGACAGACCGATGTTCCTGCCTACGAGTTAAGTGTATCGCGCTGCCATACTAATTCTAAATTCGGCGTCGATTCGATTTTAGGGACGCTGTTGATAAAAAAATGCTCTCTCTCTTAAGCATAAAGTGCTTGTAGGATCATCTTATTAAAGTAGATGTGTAGATAATTTTCCGCGGGACGTTAAATTCACGTCTGCATTTTTAAAGATGCTAATCTTGCCATACATTCATCGCGGTCAAAACTCCATTAAATTAAAATTTAATTCGGATGTAGCAGCGTTTGTGGTTTTTAATACGAATCAGGCTTGGATATCGAACACTTAGATTTACGCCACTTTAAAAGTTATCTGTCCGCTCCCAGTGGATTCTGCATGAATTTTTCGGTTTCGATGGACAGCTGGGCTTAAACTATAAGAGACATTAATGCGCTAATGTTTTCATTTAGATTTAGAAATAAAACATTTAACAATCGCGTAACCAAGTAATCGTCGGTTAACGTCGCGGAGTAGCAAAACAAAACACTTCCGAACGACTCAGAGCATTTAATCCACAAAATATATCACAATTATAGCCATTTTATACACTTTTCTTGTATCCACCCTCATTATTTTTTACAATTTCGAAGAATAACTTTCTCTAAATTCCGCTTTATCATAAACGCTGAACCTTAAAATAAGGATTTCTCCAATATCAAAGAAATTTCACTAAGTCATTCTCCCTCCAGATTTCATTGCGAGAACGATATATCGAATTCACTCGGCACAATAGCATCGACTTTAATAGCCTAACCGTAGTACTGAGATATATAATATTATGCGACCCCCCTCGAGTGATTTTAATTAACGAAAATTACGCGAGAATCGATGAACACATCTTCTCCGGAAAAAGTGGGGTCACGTAACTCGAAACGCGGACGGAATTAAATTCCAAAAACGCGCATTTATTAATAGAAAAAAAGGAACGAAACAATAAACCCTAAACCCAAAGTCCGTCCAGTACTCAAGGCAGTCAAACAGAAAAGGAGAAAAATGGTCGGATAATGGGTTCAATTATAAACTCCCGCGCAGATTAGATTAGCAGGAGGAAAACAAAAAAAAGGAGGAGGAAAGAGAATCGCTCGCGACGAATGGATATGGTTTGGAAGGAAAGGAATAAGAAGGCCGAGAAGAAAAAGACGACAAATAGACATACTTAGGAGAAAGAAAATAGGGGAGGGAGGGAAAGGGTATTTAAGAGGATGAGAAGAGGACAATGACAAAGAGCGCGGGAGATATAAAGGGAGAGAGAGAGAGAAAAAAAAAGACGGAGAGAGAAACAGACGAACCAAAAAAAACCTCCCAAGATAAGGGGGTTCCGAGAGAGGGATAGAAAATTAAGAAGAGGAGAAGAAGAAAATTAGGGATACAGGGAGGACGTGGTGACCTTTAGGTAAGCACATTCGTCCGAGGGAAAGGTTGGACTCAAACTTTTTTTTTATACAAGGGAAAAAGAGAGCGAGGTAAGGGAGAATGTGACGACTGGAGAAAACTGCGAAAAGTACTCGAGGTAGGAAGTTGAAGGGTCTTGAAGCAAGCGGAAAAGAAAATGAAAGTGTGAACACTGGCTTAGGAGAAATTCCATTAAAGATTTTAAAAATAAAGTCGAAATGTTTCCCGAAGAGTAAGCACATCATATTAACTAAGACAATCCGTTAATGTAAAAATGAATGAAAAATACAGAAAATGTTCGAATTCAAGAGTATTTCAAAAAACACCCAATTGTTGACAACTTCCAGTATAATGGAGGTAAGTACATCGGGATTAAATTATAGAGCGCCCTTAAACGTTAGCAAACGAATTAGCTCCGTACCTTAAGCTTCTATTCAGAAAATCTTTAGATGAGGGTGTAGTTCCTTTGATATGGAAAACAGCCCACGTTACACCAATACATAAAACGGGAAGTAAATTAAAAGTGGAAAACTACCGCCCTATATCGTTGACGTCAATCTTCTGTAAGGTTTTTGAGCACATTATCGGTAGCTCAATAATGCGATTTCTCGAAAGCAAAGAAGCGCTTAACAGTAGCCAGCATGGTTTCCGGAGAGGCAGGTCATGCGAGACTCAGTTAGCTCTACTCACACAAGATATTGTGAAAGCAACGGATAAAGGAATAGGAGTTGATGCAGTATTTTTAGACTTTAGGAAAGCCTTCGACACCGTTTCTCACGTGAAAATAGTGCAAAAATTAAGGGCTTATTCAATTAACGAGAAAATTGTAAATTGGATCGCCTCGTTTCTTTCCGATAGAACCCAGAGAGTAGTCCTCGATGGAGTTGCATCAGACGTCGTCAAAGTGACTTCCGGCGTGCCTCAGGGAAGTGTAATCGGACCTTTGTTATTCTTGATATATATAAATGATTTAGCGGATAATATAAAGTGTAAAGTTAGACTCTTCGCGGATGACACACTTGTGTATGGAGAAATCAACACAATACACGATCAGGAGAATTTGCAAAAGGACCTTCAGGCTATCACGAAATGGTGTAAAGATTGGCAACTCGATCTGAATATAAAGAAATGCGCCGCAATGAACTTCACGCGCTCCACGAATTTCAACCGTTACCCGTACCAAATATCTGAACTAAAGCTAAAATACGTCAATAGCTACAAATACCTAGGAGTAATTCTCAGTAGCAATTTGTCTAGTAGAGAGCATAGCAAATCCGTTATAGCATCGACAAACAGAATTCAAGGGCTTTCCTCTAGAGTCCTGCGGGGATGCCCCTCGAATGTGAAGGAAATCGCA
Organism: Uropetala carovei; assembly: GCA_036926305.1. Classification (NCBI taxonomy): domain Eukaryota; kingdom Metazoa; phylum Arthropoda; class Insecta; order Odonata; family Petaluridae; genus Uropetala; species Uropetala carovei. Next base: position 1,085,526 of record JAXCHB010000020.1, read on the forward strand.
TACTTTTCCCTAATACGACCCATCGTGGAATACTGTTGCGCCGTCTGGGACCCCTTCGAGGAGGGCCTAACTAGAGAGCTCGAAATGGTTCAGCGTAGAGCGGCTAGATTTGTAAAAGGAGAATATCGGTATGATGCGAGTGTATCAGAGTTATTGAGAGATCTGAAATGGCAGACGTTGAAGAGTAGAAGAATTGAATACAAGAGGAAACTATTTGAAAAATTTGAAAGTTCCGAATTCGTTGAAGACGTACGCGGCATAGTCGTCCCCATCGGTGTTAGTGAACGTAATGTTAGATCACAGTGCAGGAGAAAATATCTCGAAATTACCGCTAGAACAGAGAAATACTACCGATCCTTTTTCCCAGACGCGATAAGACAATCCAACAGAGGAATTAGCTAGACTTCACTTGGTGTTGTGACACCCCCTGCCAAACGCTTCTAGCGGCTTGCAGGGTATTTATGTAAATGTAAATGTAAAGAAGCCTATCTTTATTTAATTTTGCTACAATTCCACTGTTATATGAAAGTATCCTTCCTATGACGAGTGGGACACCCACATTTGGCCTTTACGGAGAGAACGACATAGTTCTGAAAGTGGGAAGGAAATATTTTGTTTATCCCTGGATTGACCGCGGGTCGAATATGCGTCTACTGTGTGGGATCCTTACGAAAAGATGCATGCTAAGGAGATTGAAAAGGTGTAGCGTAAGGCGGATAGATTAGTAAAGGGAAATTACGATGGTAAACAAAGCACAACCTCGTTATTAGCAAGTTCGAAATGGGCTTCGCTAGCGGAACGTAGACTGCTGGCTAGATTTAAACTGTTAGAAAATGTATGTCGGAGGGACTAGCGAATGAGATTGTATATCTTTTCAGAAACCCGACATATCTCGGAAGGCAGGACAGCAAAGATAAGGTTCGCGAGATCGATTTACAAGGGAGCAATATATAGAATCGTTTTCCCTAGGGCGATAAGATAATATAATAAGAAAAGGTAACGTAGGAAAACTGGGGACTTTTGGTGCATTGCACCCCCTGCCATCCACTACAGGACAGGCATAAAGTGACACAAAGCGATGACAGAACATTAATAATAAAGGACAGGAAGAATGATCAAAGGCTTTGAATATACGCAGAGAATCTGATATTCAAAACAGTCGCATTTATAAGCGAGCTACAGAGAAATAAATGTAAAGAAAATGGTGATAGGAAATAAGGCGGGTAGGAATGATGAATGAAATAAAAGTTTGTTTAATTGTCCACGTTACTTGGCCCATCTTACTTTTGCAATACTTATTAATAAACATCTGAAAACGAAAAATGTTATTTTTTCATCGCTCTCAAATAAATACGACGACCAATAGGAGCGGTTCAATGCTCCAGAAGCGTCAGCGTGTTTCCCCCCCCCCCCACCCCCCCACTCATTTTCCCAATCCACTGTCACATTCGGAGTACATATATGGCTTCCGTGTGAGAACCGGTTTAGGAAAGATTCTTTAGGATCTAGAGGGAGGGAAAGGAGGAAGCGTGGCACCACTCGTGCGCGAGAGAAAACGCGGTGTGTGTCGTCCCGTTCCTCCAATTAATGGAGTAAGGGTCGAAAGGGTTCTAGCGGATCGGTTTAGCGTGAAGCGGCCATAAAGGATAAGAGGGAGGGAGCGAAAGAGGTGGCAGGGAGAGAATGAGATGGGAGGGGAAACTGCAATCCTGGTGCATTCCGCTTACGTTTCGGGATTCCTCGTGAGGCTTTACTTCCTCGTCCCATCCCCCCCTCCGAGCGCTTCGCTCCATCCACGGGTGAGTGAACGCGAAACCGGAACGACTCCGCTTTGGAAAAGCTCACGTGTGTTGTTCGTGCGAGAGCGAACGCGTGTGTTTGCATGCATGTAATGCGCATGGAAGTGACTCGATGCTTATTCGGCGCTAATAAATTCCGTCGTAGCAAGGTGAGGAAGGAGAGAGAGAGAGATGAGTGCTCCGCCTTGGGTGCGTGTGTCTTTCGAAAACGAATGAGCTGGACGTCTAGTACATAGGGTCGCTGAAACTTAGGTTTAGGATTTCTGTTAAAAATACGACGGGAAAAAACTTCGGTTACAAATGTTCGAAGAAACAATTGCGAACTAGATCGGTTTACTCAATGCCTCTTGAGAGGTTTAAGTACTGAAACACAATATGGGTAACCGAATGAAACGTAACCTCGTGGTAATCCGCCATCACGACGTTATTAAAATAATGATAACGTTATGGAACCAGAGCGTTAAATGGTTAATAGTTAAATTACCATTCCCGTGGAAATTAAAATTAGAAGGAATTAATCTACGATCTTCGGATCTGAAACATTTTGAAGAAAAAAGTACGTCTCTTATTCTGTTCATATTTTTCCGCATTCAATTCGAAATCGCTTAATTCACATATTTTGTGGAAATACTGCCATTTTAACGGAATGTTGCCTTGGCTACCAATTATATTGTTAGACCTCAAAATCCTATTGTTATATCAATCTTTATGGGGGTAAGCGTGCTTTGAATGCTTTTAATACGAGATAGGGTAGGAGAGAGGGGATGGTAACGGAGGGGGAGAGAGGGAGGTAGAGAGAGGGAGAGAAGAGGGGAGAGGGAATGAGGGGGAGGGGTAGAGAGGGGCAGAGATGGAGGGAGGGAGAGAGAGGGAGGGAGACAGACAGACAAACGACTTTATTGAGGGCGAAATTGAGACTATATAGTCCCTTCTTACATTTAAGGGAGAGAGGGGGGGGGGGAAGAAGGGAAGGAGAGGGTGGAAGGGAGAGGGTGGAATGTAGGGGGAGGGAAGGAGGAGGAGAGAGAGAGGGAGGCAACTATTTTAAGGTTAACTAAAGATATCCCGTCATACTGACGGGCTTTTATACTTGTATTATGATATAGGTCTGAAAGATAGAAGGAACGATACGGAAGAACAGCCCTAGCCCTAAATTTATATTACTATTTGTAAAATAAAATTTTTATTTTAAATAATTTACCATACCTGCCCTAAATTTATATTAATATTTCTAAAATAAAACTTTTAATGTAAATAAATTTACATACCTAGTTTAATTGCCCATTAAAATTTAACGAGAGGATTACGATCATTAGAATCATTCAGAAAACGAAACGTTTCAAATATAATACACCTGAATACTGTTAAATATGTATTTTCTTGTAGTTCCGCGTTAAGTTGCCGTCTTTGATACGGTTGCATGTCGTTTCACCCAGAGCGATTCGCCCATGGGACGTCTCACCCAAAGACGATTCGCCCATGGGAAGTTTCACCCAAAGACGATTCACCCATGGGACGTTTCACCCAAAGATGATTCACCCATGGGACGTTTCACCCAAAGACGATTCACCCACAAGAGTTTTCACCCAGGTCTTTTCACCCAAGGGTTTTTCGCCCACAATCCAGTTCACCCACATACTGTTTCACCCAATGATATTTCCCCCATAAGTTCTTTTAAAACATCTGACCTTTTCACCCTTTCTCCGTCTGTGTGTGATCAATAAATATCTAGATAACTGTTTAAGCTACGGCCGCCAAATTTCAGGGTTGATTTAGGGGCTCGACGTACACATTCCGAATTATATTTTTAAATCTATATATAATTGACAATATTTTGATTTTAAAATGTAATAAATGCAGATATATTTATTTCTTTAAATCGCAATCATTATATTGGTTTTAACAATTTAGATGCGCTTATAAACAGACTTGGTCCATATATCTTAAGTTAACTCTTTCTAATTCTAATCAGAGAATGAATTAAAGTTATATGTCAAAAAGTCTGTTTTTACATGTTATCTTATGTGAAAGGACAGCGATTGTGGCAGTATTTCAAACACCTAATATGCAGTAGTTAATTTGAAATACCTTAAAAAGATATATAATTCAGGAGTTCATTATGTTGTAATATGAACATTTCTTTCGTTTTCCCTTTTCCAATTCATTTATAAATTAAATAAATGGGATAAAATTTAATAAATATTATTTGAAAATTTTTCTCGACTTCCACTGATTTAACAGTTTTGAAGATTACAATCTGATTCAGAGGGAGGTCAGATGTTTTAAAAGAACTTATGGGGGAAATATCATTGGGCGAAACAGTATGTGGGTGAACTGGATTGTGGGCGAAAAATCCTTGGGTGAAAAGACCTGAGTGAAAACTCTCGTGGGTGAACCGTCTTTGGGTCAAACGTCTTTGGGTGAAACGTCCCAAGGGTGAACCGTCTTTGGGTGAAACGTCCCATCGGCGAATCGCTCTGGGTGAATCGTCCGGAGACGCTTTGATACGCTTGTTCGGGTGTTTCAAGTGCGAGATATAATAATAATACGGCGTCTTTATTAAGTCGATATATTAGACAACGTCCATTCTTTCATATAAACCCAACGAACAACAAACATCCATGTCCTAGGGGGGATTCGAACCCGCGACCTTAGTAACCGTCGCGTCGGCAGATACGCTTACTATCCGTCTACCAAGGCCGACAGATGTCGTCGCAGACGTCCTCTAATTTCATAATGGTGTCGTGAACTCTGATTGACTACCATTCATCCAATAAAAACGCAGAATAAGTGCTTATAACAAACCAAACAAATTTTATTAGATCCATTACCAAAAATTTGTGAATAACTTATATTTCAAAATATATTTATTTAAACTTAGTTTGTGCTTACACTGGTTTCATGACGGCTCTATATTATTTAAGAATTGCATTCGGCTGTACCATGAACTACTGTAATTTTTTTTGTTCTGACTTTCAAAAAATTCTTGAGGTGCTTATCAAAATTTGTTCAAAACTTCAAAATGCTTAAAAATTATGAGAGAGGTACTTGAAAGAGGGAAGCAATAATAATAATAATCCATCAAGTAACTTCGATATCTTTACAAGTCGCAATATGTTTGCCAGCGGAGACATTTATATACGTCCTTGGTACCATAAGTGTACGACTTTCATTTATTGACACACACAGTGGCGGAATACCACACAGGCGTATTAGGCGCTCGCCTCGGGCCTCAAAACAGTCAAAACTCTATATTTTATTTGGTAAAATATTTCACAATCAGTATAATCTACTACTTACTACACATCTCGTGTTTTTACTTAGGTTTGTTATAATGTAACATCCATTCCGTCATTCGAAAACACATCGCACAGTTATAATTCATTTTTTGTTTATTTTCAATAGGTGCAAGTTTAATAATAATAATAAATATTAAATTTTCTATTTATGCATTTCTGTAATTCAATTTATTTAACCTTCTGCATACATTTTTTCCATTCGTAAGTTGTTTTGTAGATTGAGTACCTCCCTCCCGGTCAGTTGGGGGGCTCCCGAATTTTTTGCGCCTGGGGCCTTCAGATAATACATTAATTCGCCACTGCGTACACATATCAGACGAATGATGATAGCGACGATTTCATTCACTGAATGCCTATAATAATACCGCATAGTGCGAGAAGGGTATTTATGAGTGGGGTCAATCAGTTGATAGGTTTTAAATAACATTTTAAAATATGTTGTAATTCATACATGGACTCAGTTCTTTTCACACGTCATGGGAAAATAATTCTACGTTTCCAAATGTCCAAATGCCTAATACATTTACAGAATTATTTTAACAATCGCAGATATTTAAATATAAGATTGGCTGGTGAATTTTTAAGTAGCATAAACATATGAGTTCAATGAGAAAGAGCCCCTATTGTTAATAATGCACATATTAAATAGGTAGTCTTAATGTTTTGTTTAAAATATCTTAATAGAAATAACCACACACACTATAGCAAGAGTTTATTATGAGGACCACAAATGAAACATTTTGAACCAGTGAACCAAGTAGTCACCAGCATATAATCTACCTAAAACGTAAGCTAGGTTGCCTATTCAAAATGCAAATAAGAGGACAGATGTCTCTAATTCCTGCTCCCTTATGCATTTGACCATTAACCGCTGACGACAAACTATGGATCTTTATACTTGGGCCGTGGTCATCAACTGCGATTTTATTAATTTAAAGGTGACTACATATTAATAAATTTCAGAATTTGAAAATATAAAGTAATTATTGATCTTATTAGACGACAGCAAAAAAAATAATACAATAGCCAGGTTAAAGATGAATTCATTTTGTTGCGTGACATTAAGAAATTTATGAATTTATTTTGTTTACACAGCAAATGTATTTTCTACAATATGCGACGTTAAGAAGACAGAAAACATGGCTCGCGTTTTTCTGCGACTGTCACAATACACTTGAACACAGATTTATTATTATTATTATTAATAAATTTCAGAATTTGAAAATATAAAGTAATTATTGATCTTATTAGACGACAGCAAAAAAAATAATACAGTAGCCAGGTTAAAGATGAATTCATTTTGTTGCATGACATTAAGAAATTTATGAATTTATTTTGTTTACACAGCAAATGTATTTTCTACAATATGCGACGTTAAGAAGACAGAAAACATGGCTCGCGTTTTTCTGCGACTGTCACAATACACTTGAACACAGATTTTATAACTGTAACATAACGGTGCTTTATAAAGTTTAAATTGCTTTATATTTTAATTTACTGGTTCAAATATGCTGGCAAACGATAGTTAAATTTAAAGAAGTTACACATTGTTTTACTTAGTCGTTAATGAAGTGAAACCGAGCGAACGGCAACAAACGGGAGCACAATACAGAGAGAAACAATTCCAGCGATATAAAAAAGAAAATCTCGGAACGACCCAAAAACGATAGTTACAGAATCAATTCCGTGAGTAAATTGCGCAACGCAAAAAATCACGAACGATTTCGGGAAAACAAAACACGGGGATGGACGACGAAGTGTTCGCACTGAGGTGGAAAATGCTGCTTCTAATTGGAACGCGTCATTAGGGCACAGCGGTACGGATCAACAAATTTCCATCGGGTAATTGGGCGACAAACGCACAGAGAGAGGTCAATGCTGCACAACGGCACGAAAATTAAGATGCGTGAGAGGAGCACTCTTTGGTTCTCTACCTTTCTCACTCGTCCCTGGACATTCTCTTCTGGATAATTCAGATGGGATAAGCACAGGAAGCGCATCTGTTGGAAAAATACGACTAATGCGTTTTAATGAATGGGAATAATTGGTAGTTACACGAAAGTTCTTCGCGGCAAACGCGCGTTTCGACGACGTACTACATACGTTACTCAGAGCGATGGAAACTCAATGTGCTTGTCCATGTAAGCGTCACGACCGATGCCCAAATGGTTAAAATTTACACCCCGGTTCCGAGGAATTTATACGTTATGAATCCAACGGCTGCCAACGTCTGTCACATTTTAGTTTAGTTTAAGCATCACTGCGTTTTATCATCAGTTAGAGTGCGATTGAATTACATCTATTGCTACAGAATTATCAGAATCGATAAGAGTCCATTCATCGGTTGTTTCCGATAAAATAATGTCTTCATCGAACGAAAATAATATTACAAGGTATTTTAGCAGTAAAATTAAATTATCATCAGATGATTTTCAATATTTCAAATAATAAATGGAAATCAGCCCAAGCCAATTAGTTTTCACCAAAACATTCTCGAGAGACAAACACTTTCTTAGTATCTAATAGAACAACTCGATTATTTCAGAGTAGTAAATTCGAGACTAGCAACCGAAAAAACAAATAAATTCGTGCAAACTATTGAAACGGAGATATACTTGACAAGATGATACGCATTTTTTAATTCTTAAAGGAAGCGTTTTTCAAGATGATATAATGATATAAGCCTATAATAAAGAGCAAAGAAAATCCAGACTCGTAGAATAAATAACGTATCGAACATAAGAATGCGATCTTTTCTGTTATAGCACCACCACTTTCTTGAAACCTATTAACCCAACAATAACAATGAAAACAAAGCGAGCCGAAGCATACGGGGGTTTGGGGGCAGAGCTTCATATTGCGACCGAGGATTTTGGCGAGCCTTCGGTTCGCTTTCTTTTTAGATTATAATGCCTTTTATATCGGGTGTAGACGTCTCCGGGCGCTGTCGCGCCTTTCGCCTCTCTGGAACGAAACTATCCCTCCCCATTGTCCGGTGATCGGACGGGTAAATGTCGCCACAGGCAGATGTCATGGGTTTGCCAGCTGTCGCTCTGCGTGAAAGGGTTATCCCAAAAAATTATCTTATCTGCCTATGGCGGCATTTACCCACCCGATCACCGGCCAATGGGGAGGGATAGTTTCGTTCCAGAGGCGCGAAGGGTGCGATTGCGCCTGGAGACGGCTACAACCGATATACAAGTCATTATAATCTAAAAAGAAAGCGAGTCGAAGGCTCGCCAATATCTTCGGTTACTTGTAATGAAAAATTCCAATTAGGTATACATAATCTCGCAAAATAAATATTACAAAGCGATCCCATGAGCCTCTCAACAATAATTATTGTGTGAGTTGTGGTGCAATAACAGAATAGATGCAAAAAAAAATGTTTTCAAAAATATTTCGAAATCTAATTGTATTTTATTAATAATTGCTTGTCACCCCTTTAATCTTAGAAAGGCCTAACTAGTTTACCCTTTACAATTCCCTGTCAAGTTAAATAGGAATACAGAACGCCACAGTTACTGTTACTTACACCAGGAACGTGAAACGACATGACACAAATTTATTTTTCGCCATCTTATTGAATTCCGATAGAGCGAGAATTTTTTATTTTGCTTAATAGAACGTGCTCCATCCCTCGTTGTTCTCGATTCGTTGGTCAGATTAAGTCGAATCCACCGCGGAGGAGACATCGCGACTTTAACTCGATGAAACGAACCCGAACCGTAAAAAAAAAGAGGAAAGAAAAGATTAAGTTGACAAAATGAAACCTTGAAGGTGTGGCGCATCTCGCACGAAGGGAAGAAATTAAAATAACGCGGTCCTTCTTCTCTTGGAGATTTCCCCCCTGGCCTTCCTCCGCACCCCCACTCCATCCTCCCGTCAAACAAACCTCTACCACCCTCCCCCCCTCCTCGCCCTTCCTCCGCTACGCCAATCTCGCAGAATCCCAGGAGGAGGAAATTTCCATAATGTCCCAACACAACCGTTTCTGTCTTCTCTCTCACTCCTATCCCCCTCCCCTCTCTTTCTCTCTATCACTCTCTAACCACAAAACTTCATCCGGCTGTCTCTACTTCCCTCCCCCTTCCGTCTTCCCCCCCCCCCCCCTCTCTCTCACTCTTGCTCACACTTTCCCACGCATCAAATCCCACGATTTACTCCCCAACCAATCATCTCGCGCGGGCGTTCTTCTTAAGCATCTCCGCGAATCCCCGCTACGAAGCGAGCTTTCCCATCGCTGGCTATGGCGTTATCTCTCTCTAGCCACCCTCACCCCCCTCCCCCGTGCGCTCTTTCTCATAATTCCAACATTTTCTTTAATTTTTTTCATTCCCTAACCATTTCACCGTTACTTCTTTTATTCTTTCGTCCTTCACTCTCAATCTCCCCCATCCTCCCTCTTTACCTTCTTCCCTCCCCTCCGCCATCCCATCTCCCCTCCCATCCTCCCCCCCCAATCCCCCCTCCCACCCCCCCCCCCCCTCCACCCGCTTCTTCCTCAGACGACCGCGCTAAATTTAACGTTCGCAGAAATGGAACCAAGATAGAAAGGAAATAATACCGACTGTGGAAGTAGAAGGTGAGGAGGGAGGGGGAAAGAGGAGGAACAAGAGGAGTGAGAGAGAGCGAAGTAATTGAGAGAAAGGCTCTGTTTTTAAGTTGAGTTGGGAGTTTCTTGTCCCTCGGAGAAAAAAATTAAGCGTTCGAGCGATTAATTTTTTTTTCGCCGAAACTGAAATCTCTCGCACGATAGCGCGGGACTGGATGCGTTGTCTAATTTGATAAAAAATATGGCGGTTTGGCTTTGGTAAAGGTCCAATTCCGTAAAAACCTAAGCTAGGTATAGGGGAAACGAGTGGGAGTGTCGTTGTTTGCCAGGATTTTTTTAAAGTCTGTCGTGAAAATGAAAAATGTGAGGATGGCTGTCTACAGCATTAAGCAATGGAATTAAAGAAAGATCCCACTGAAATGATTTTGGCTGAAAAAATATCCAGAGATTGTAGAGGAAAAATTAAAGGTTGAAATTGATGCAATGCGTTTCCCCGTTGTAAATCTTATATATATATATATATATATATATATATATATATATATATATAAGTGACATTCAGATTATGTTTGCTCTCTATACAAATCCACATCTTTGAAGATATCGTCACGAAAGTTCGCATGAGTACATAATTTTACCCTATGGGTAACATAGGCTATATGGCGATAAACATTTTTGGAGGGGAGGGGTTGTTTAGTTCAATAATTATTTTCCCATAAGCTTACACGTAATCTTCCATTTTTCACAGTGCTGGGTGTTTTCTCTTCATACATCTAAATACCTAAATATGGACCGATTTTCTTCGTTTTTGCTTTACTCGACGGTTAAAACTGTGATGTTTCCATGTTGCATGATAAAATTTTTCAGAAATACGCAATTTGTTTCGAAAATTTGTGGATTTTTCGTATTCTTTCCGTTGCCGTTGCCAAGGCGGCCATCATTGTTACCTCCGGTTCTATTAGATTCAATGAAGCCTTCAAATAGACGTAAGTTTAGCGTTATTCGCTTCGCACATTTATTTAAGCAAAGAAATTATCGTTGTAGCAAAGCCAGTGTTCAATCATGGACAACTATACTTTGCCTTTTCACGGGTTTCTTGCTTACAAGACATAAAAGTAAATATTTCAGAAAAGCATAATTACACAAGAAATGAAGGCTTTGGCGAAAGTGATATGATAGTAAATGAAATTATCATTAAGTATATCTGAATGCAATACGCTAGGAAACGGATTACTTACAAACAAATTTGGTTAACTGTTAAGAAAAGCTAAGTGAAAAAGTATTCTTTATTTTCAGTTTTTCGTAGACTAAAACGTTTCAGTATATCCAGAAAGCGTCCTAGAATTGGCAGCGAAAGTAGATTCACTAAATTCGTTGAAATTCAACTGGCACTTAAGCCAGTAAAATATAAAATACTAAATTTTTTAAAGAATAATATCATTAGGATAATTACGTACATATATCACATTCTCTTTCACTTTTATGAAATTACTTTCAATAGGATTCATTACGGAAGTTTTGGTGCTATATGGAAGGAAATAAAGTCGTTCCAAGAAAGAGTAGGGGTTAAATTTTGCTAATGCATTATTTTGAATTCTTTCTAACAGTATACGTATGTTCAATATTTGAACAATCCCAATGATTATGTTTCTTTAAAATGTTGGGAGAAATAAGAGATACTGTCGTACATTGTACGATAATAAATGATACAACATCATAAAATATTAAATTAGCAAAATGGTTTATTCCATGACTTTTTAAAAAGCGAATGATACAATCTAATATATTATTCATCAACGCAAGATTTTTTAAAAAGAAAGTCACTAAACGCTATCATGAATGCGCAATGTGTGCGAAAGTAATTAATGCAAGGGATAAGCCGCAAGCTACTGAAATAACAATTAACACTGACAAGTTAACATTATACCAATGCCTCAAATCATAACACATGAATAATAATCATTTGTAGTCCTTGACGTTTTGAATCTATATAGGGAGCGAGAAAAATGATCAGCTAATATCAAATAATCGATCGAAAGGATGATAATTGCGGTTATTACAAGTAAAGTGATGAGTTTAAGATCGAGTTTTCTAAGGAACTTGCAAATTAAAGACAAAATTATCATTATGTTGCGTTAACTTTGAGAAAAAAATATCCAAGTATTACGACTATCAAGAGATACAATGGCTAGTGAGATCATGAAACGCTAAACTAAATAAAATGAAATTTATTTTCCGTAAAACTCAAAAATTATGAATCGAAAAACTTGTTCTGCTATACTATCCGCTTTATGATTAGCGAAAATTTATATCGAATACCGAAATTAAATGTGACCGCATTAACGACGCAGCTGAAATCACCACGTTTCACTGTCTCCCAGGACATAATTTTCATTTTTCCAGACGACCTTTCACGGATCGAAAATCGAGCTTGTAATTCACCAGTTATCCCACATCCGCTATCGAAATGTTTCCCCGCACTACTAACGCTCAAATTGTCAGAATACTTATTCAGAAAGGATTTAACGTTCTCTAGGTACGTGGATGCATTCACTACGTGTCAAAACGTTGTGTATTCCACGCTCCTGACAGCTGATTACCTCCTTCACAATTGGCTCCGTCGGGGTTTATGTTCAAATACAGATAGCGAGAGAAAGACGGATAAATTTAGGGAGAGAATGAGAGAGGACGGCTCCAATATTCATTCGACGGCCGCACGAATGAGGACGGAAAATTCCGTACGAGAAGGGAAAGGAGAAGGAGAAATTAGAGATAAAACTGAAAATTCCCGTACGAAGAGGATACAGCGAGCTATCGGACTAGAGGATAATAGAGAGGCATAGAGGAAAAACGGATAAAAAGGGCGGCGCTAAGCTTTACCGAGTGCGTGGAGCGTGTTCCAAAATAGCCGCCGGCGGTCATTGGGAGATGATTGCGGCGTTTGGCGGCGGCGGTGTTGGTGGTGGTGGGTTTGGGTTGGGTTGGAGGCTGGAGTCGGACTAAGGTGTGGATGAAGTACGCGTGGAGGATGGATTGGAGGAAGGGTGTGGATGAAGGGCGTGAGAGAGATGGAGTGGGATAGAGAGAGAGAGAGGTGGAAAGAAAGGTGACGCTTGCCTAGGCCCTACCGAACGCTTCTGCCATTTAGTGGCCGTGTTTGCGGAAAACAAACGGAGATCTGTTCTCTCCATTAACGTAGGCAGAATTCCGGCATAACTTTCCAAATCCCTCTCTCCCCCCCCCCTCTCTCTCTCCCTCTCTCTCTCCCTCTCTCTCTCTCTCTCCCTCCCTCTCTCTCTCTCCCCCCCTCTCTCTCTCTCTCCCCCCCTCTCTCTCTCTCTCTCTCCCTCTCTCTCTCTCCACGCTCTCATCCACCATCCTTTATTTTCTCCCTTTCCCCCCCCCCCCCCACGTTCCATCTCCCTCTTTCCTGCACATCTCCCTCCAACCCGCCGTCACCTCTCTCTCTCTCTCTTCGCCTATCATCCGCGCATACGTGCCTCAGGATCGTTCTCTTTACCATGTCGCCGCATCGCCATCCCCACCACGCCCTTATTTATAAACGCCCCCCTCTCTCTCTCTCTCTCTTATCGAAGTCCCTCATATGCAATATCCCATCAGGAAATCCATTACGGTGCGAGCGGGGAAAGGGAAGAGGAGAGAAGGGTTAATAACCGTCGGGAAACGCAACCATTGTCATCACGCAAGAACAACAACTGAAAGAATAGGAGCAAAGAACCCGGTTGGAAATTGCGTGCGCGGCAGAAAAAAAACAGTATGTGAAGTGAATCATTTATTAAAAAACGCTGACTGGCGTTTTGACGCAAGAGGGGGGGGAAAAAATCTCACCGGGAAAGTTTATCAAATTTCTATTTGAGTACGGGATTTTTGGAAGTTTTTCCATTAGAGCTTTGTTCGTTGAAATACAACAAACAAGGATATAGTAAGAAGAAATAACTTCATTTTCTAAATATTTTTTAATAAGAGTTTCACATATTTTTATCAATATTTAATACATAATAACACACGATTCTTGGAAAACATGAAATATCTAGAAGAATTCTGCAATAAATAATCTCTTTATATATTAATATTAAAGCATATCGTACCGGTACATGCTCGGTTGAAGCGGCGTCAATAAGAAGTGCATGATATGGGAATTAAAATGTTTCGTAATCCGAGATTCAATTCTAGACTTGGCAACCAATAAGTTGTTGTTTTGCTTCGTACAATGGATTAATAAAACTTCGATAGCCACTGCCGTGTTGCCTATATACAGCGTTGGTTCCCAATATTTTTTAAGGCGCCGCACTCCTTCAAATCTTATATGTATAGTACTTGTCGAATGTATGTTAGTCAGTTTCTGGCATTGGTAAATACCCAGTGGAGAAACGCACGGATGTCTGTGCAGTTCTTTAGCATTTTAAAATTAGTTATCAATACGATACTAAGGAGAAACTTGGATAATTCTATTACTAAAAGGAAATGTTTTTTCTTTCAAAGAGAAAATTCGAATACGTGAATTTGCAACAACATTTGCTTTTGATCAGAAAAAACGGGAATTTTAAAGTTTATTAAACAATGAAAAAATATAAACTACTATGACAACTCCCATTGCATCCCAATATTCGAGTTCAGTACTTTTATAATGGGAATAGCTTAACGTAATGTATGCTTACTTTGTGTATTTTCTTTTGATAGTCTATTTCTTTTTAAATGTTAATATGTAAGATTCCCTATATGTCACGCTGAAATCGTTGATTCATAAATACGTATATAGGTTTAATAAAAAAGGAAATTCACTGTGTGATATTTTGCTTGTGTGTTTCGCGTGTGTGTGTGAACAAAGGGTTCCTAGTGTGGAATATTTCCTCCTAATCCTGGAGTGTGTGAAATTGCGTGCGTGTTCCGTCCCTGGCGTGGCGTGATTTCCCCCTAAATCCTTCCTTTTTTACATTTTTGTTATAAGGAGATTTATCCATTCGTCATTACTTGTAATTAACCAAATGGCTCTGATCTTACTTTTTCAAAAGTATATTTGAACAAAAAATTTATTTTCATCGAAAACAAGCATTTGATATTCGCGAGGCGATTGGACAGTCTTGTTGAAAAAAATCAAAAACATCTGTTTTTAAATAATTGCTCAATATAGGGACACAATGATAAGTACGCTTACGCATGGTGATGAATTTCATAATTTTTAGTAGAAGTTTTGCAATTTTTTATGTTGGCCCTACCTCCTCTCTCATACTATTGTGGTGGACGAGTGATTAGAGCAGCGGTTTCCAAACTTTACAAAGCCGCGTCCCCTTCAACTAAGAAAAATGTCCGTGCGCCCCCTTATATGTCATATATATATGGCAAATGATACGCCCTAGCCATTTGAGAGCTATAATTCGGCGACTGAATATTGCAGGTCTCACGATTGTGACAGTTAAAACGACCGTAAATACAATGTAAAGTCTTTTTGCGCACCATTGACCTGCCCTCCCCACCTTTCCCCTAATGGGGGGGGGGGCGCGCCCCACATTTTGGAAACCACTGGGTTAGAGTATCTGCCAACGGATAATATCGTCTTGAGTTTGAATTTTTGTTTTCACGAAGCTGGGTTAGATGTAAGAATAAACCAGAATGTTCTAAATCTCTTCGTTAAATAAAGACAGATTATTATTAATACTATGCAGTCTTCCAACGTGGCTACATTTTTCTCAGTTCATTGATCGCTTCCCTTCCATTTCTATCATTTGGTAAATTCTAACTACAAATTAATTGTAAGAGTAGCTGCAATGGGCATACTTGTAAAAAAAATAAGCTTGCGTACTAATGTGTGACAAATTACACCATAAGAGAAACTTCCAGAGAATAAATAAAAATATTTTCTTCAAAAAATCAAAAATAATTCAAAAAATATATACAAGTATCAAATCAAAAATATGTATATCGATATTTTCAGAATTACTCGTTTCAGATTTTAAAAATAATAAGTTAGCATTCATTCGATTAAAAAGCAAAAACAGAATATAAGCGAAAATATAAGCAAAAACGTTCACTTATAATGCAAGAGGAAAGTGTGCATCTTAGCAATTGATTTTCAGCGCAATTATTTCTGCCTATAAATTTAGTCATCAAATTATACGGTATATGAACGTGTTCGATTTAACATTTTATTGCACTTAAAATAAGCAACATTATATCATCCCAAACATACATTCTCCCAAAAAAAATCAACAATAGCATTCGTGCATTTCCAAAAATAGCATTGCAAATACACAAATCATTAAAAGAATCTTCAAATTCACAGTCAAGAGTTAACAATTAAGCAATCAAAAACAAGAAAAAAAACACCGTGACACAGCTATATAGAAATATTGCTCGGCTGCCTAAAAATGACAACAATAATTTCCAAATATATAGATACTACTAAAAATTACTCATAAATCTGTATCTGGGTTTATATCTCTGGCAATAAAAGTCATTATTTAATTGATGTCATAATGAGCAAATAACCAATTAATGCAGATTTAATGAGTTATCTCATATCCGCAAACTAAGCACTTTCTCAATATAACAGATTTTTCTCATCAGCGCAATAATATTCCATAATTATTCCGGCCGTAGGCAGAACTATCAAATACTCTAGGAATATGAAAAAGTAGATTAGGTAGTAATGGTAGAGAAGGATGACAGGGCGCCTCTAGACAGCACGCGCGGCAACGTGTTTGTGTAGAAGGCAAAGGACGGAGGTGGCTAAGGAGTTCGAACAAAAAAAAAGAAAAAAAACGGTTGTGCGCGCAAGTAATAAGTCAGAATAGGAGAGAAATGATAGTGATCGCGTGGAAAAGGGAAGCGAAAGAGTAAAGACAGCATAGAGAGGAAGAAAATAAGGTAGTTGGGATGGGAGATAATTAGAGCGGGCATAGAGTGAAGAAAGAGAGAGAGAGAAAATAGAAGAGGGAGAAATGGTGTGCGAAGAGGAGACAGAGAGGGAAAACTGACAATGAGAGGTGGAAAATGAAGGGAGGGAGAGAGAGAGGAAAGCGGGTTAGGGAACGAACGCATTGATCCCTGGGGAAGCTTCGCTGATAAATTGCCCTCCTTTTTCCTCTCACCGATTCCAGACCATTCGCTCGCAGCATTCCTACTCTCTCTCTCTTTCTAACTCCCTTTCATTTTCTCACTCGTCCTATTTCGTTCTCCACTAACTAGACTAAACGCCCAAAAGAAACCGCAAATTTCCCGCAAATAACGGAAATTTACTTACTCCCTTTTTACGTCTTCGGTAATCTTTTTACCATCTCTACCGTTCTCCTTTTAAACCTGTTTTTCTTTATCGTAATTTTTTTCTGCCCTTCCCTAGCTTCACCCGATTTTCATTTCTTTATTTTCCCCGACGTTACGAATTTTTTAAGCGCTAACGCGAGTATACCGTGTCGAGGAAATGGAACTTTTAATGTTTCCGAGAAGAGAAGTTTTATTCCGTGTATGTTGACCGCGTGCAATGCTAATACGAGCACGTACGAATATGACAATTATACACAATGCCCCTAACCTTTCTCTCTAAATGCACTTTTTATTAATTTTCTCTCGAACCTAAAACACTCACAGAGCGCTGTAAAAATTCTCTGAAACTATCACTTTTCCTACATCGAGTTTCTTTTCGTTTTTTACCTCACGTTATAACACCGCGTAGACGGTGGTAAGGGCCTGTTTTTTTGGACGGAGTAATGCTTTTAGTGTCAGGATGTCAAATGCAGCGGCCGCCATAATTGAGGGCATTGAAAGCACGCGTCAATACAGATATTCACGCAGCTTAAAGTTCCTTCCGCTTGTACGGTGAGGCGCAATTGTGCGCTCTCCTCTCGACGAACAATCGAGGATCGTCAGAGACCAGAGTTAAGTGTCCCTTTACGGCGGAAGTGCGAGTCAGTCTCCGCGTTCTCTCTATGAGCATCAATCAAACAACGCTGGAGCAGCCTCCTCTCCATTATCATCAGCTTGTCAATCGATTAAGGTCCTCCATATATTCTTCATTCGAATTTTCTTTTTTGTTCCGCTAGCTTTCCGTCTTAATTCCCCGCTTGACTGTACGCTGTTACGCTCTTAATCGAGGGCAATAAGGGTACAGGTTGCCTATTCGCTGACTTTCGCTCTTGAAAAAAATTTCCTAATTTTGAGCGAATGTGGAACGAAACAGCGAGTTCGCCCTTTCGTATTATCCTCGACAGTGAAAAATTAAATCGCCGGAGAAAATTTTCAGTCCTCTTACGTGTCCACCGTTGGCTGGCGCTATTCCATAAGATATTCATGACGGCGGTCGATCGATCACGCCGAAACTCAATATTTCGACGTTTTAACATTTTTTCTCCTGTTTAAGTCGAATTTTCAGCTTTTAGATTGAAAAAAAAAACTCTCGTGAAGTCATCGCCGTTTAAGCAGCTCATCTCGTTGATGTGAATAAAAATTGCGAAACTTAAGCCGAGGTCGCAAGGAAACGAGCCACAAGTGCCTATTTTTAAAATATGTTACTTTATTCGACTTATCTCCGCTTTCGTAATCGCTCACACAG
The DNA here is from genome assembly GCA_036926305.1 of Uropetala carovei. Taxonomy (NCBI): domain Eukaryota; kingdom Metazoa; phylum Arthropoda; class Insecta; order Odonata; family Petaluridae; genus Uropetala; species Uropetala carovei. The sequence continues at coordinate 1,103,745 of JAXCHB010000020.1, forward strand.
TGTTATTTTTCTTAAAGTTCATTTCTCTTCTCATGTTTAATCATAAAAATTTCCCTTTTCCTCGATTTTTCACATAACCTTTCCCAATCTGTTTACTTTTTTCATGCTGGTAAATTACCCCTTCCTATCTTTGGTTATGACATCCACTTTTCATTCAATATCGCCAAAGTTTTAAGGAAAACTTGATCGCAGTTGAGAACTTGGGATGTAAAGTTATCAACATAATGCATACAAAACAGTTTTATTACCCGAAGAGATTTATACTGCCGGGATCTCGCAAGGAATAAAACTAGAGAAAGCGATGCTAAAAATTTACATCGTCATCATTTTTAAGTATCTCCAAAAATTTTATTTGCGCTACGTATATACTGATCGACATATTATGATCCGTATCTCTCCTCTTCCTTTCTGAAGCAGATCGTGTACTTTACCTCGGAGCATTCCCTCGACACCCATCATTCATCAAAATCGCTTTATATACCGGCGTCATTTAATAAAAAGTTTCTCAAAAACCTTTCTCTCTCGGCCAGGGAATCCCCGATTTCTCCTCAGAGAACTGCCGAAATACTCAGCCTCCATTAATTCCTTTGTTCTAACCTACGCGTCCTAATCCTCAAGCCGCCCTTGTCCACAGCTTCCATAATTTTCGTGCAAACAAACAAACACGTGCAAATACGCAAAAACAACACACACACACACATACATAAACGCATGTAAGCGCGCAACCACATAGACACAAACGTGCGCGCGCACACGCATACTTCTGAACCTATTTACGAGTATAGGTTTATATTTCTCAACAAATCCATAAACCCCGCCGGAAAATTGTCTCTCTCTCTCTCTGTATAACATCTCTTTCCTTTTTCCTCTCAATTTAGGGAGCTTCCAATCCCCTCTAAATGACTCCACCTTTTCCGTTTGTTTTTGCTTGTTTTTTCCTCTGTAGTTATCTCTTTCACAACGACCTCCTGCTAACTTATCCGCTCCACCTTTTCCATTCGCTCCTCCACTTCTACTCCATCCTTTGTCTTTCTCACTCTCTCTCTTTTTCCCTCTTCTCTGCCGGTGGCTAATTTTGACGGCCAAGTTTTCCGTATTTTTTTCTTTCAACTCACTTTCGGAGGTCTTCTATCGATTCACTTCCCTCTTTCTCCTATCCCACAGCCATAATCTTTACCTTTTTTGTTTGATAACATTCGATATATTAATGAATATTCATGCGACCGATGTTCAAATCGAATTAAATCAAACAAATCTAAAATTAAAATATTAATTTCTTAGCCTTTTTAGTATCATTGTTGCCATAATGGTCTTGTTAGCATGTATGAACTAACATAAGTACTTTGGATGAACAAAGATAGGTAATTTCCTGTTTACAGGTGACTCTCGATCAATCAGACGGCAGAAGACGGGATGGGGAAAAAAAGGAGGACGAGGAAAGCGGAGCGTAGGAGCAGAAGGAAAAAGGCGTATCTTTATGGCCGAGATGGGGATTTCGGAGGGATACAACGCGAAGGATGGGGTAGGAGGAGCGGGTGAAGAAGTGAATGGAAGAGGAGAGCTAAATGGATGTGGAAGATAGTGAGAGGAAAAAATATATTCTTTGCGCACAGAAACGACAGATAAGATCGGAATAAAAGAAACTTTCCCGATAGTAAGAAGGCCCCTTTGCGCTCGCACGAAAACAGCCAAACACCTAGCCGAGGAAACATACACAAAAACAACCATAAAATGGACGAGCTTGTGAGAGAGTTATACAAAAGCGAGATCGGGAGTAAGTAGAGGTATTCCTGCCTAATTCTTCATCGCGGCCTCGCGATCCGTAACTCATCTCGAATCGCACAATGGATCCATTACCAGGATGCTTCAATAAGGGTGATTAATTTTATGAGCTTACCGAAAAAATTAAACCCGTTTTCCTGAGACGAAGATTGAAGAATCCCCGTTCCGTCAGAAGTTGGTTAAATCGTCCGGGTTATTCATTCTGCGACAGGTGGGATTTATTTATGATGATGAAAATAGCAATTAGTGCGTGTGTTTTTTCCTTCCCCAGCGCCATGTTATTTTCGACAGCAGCGACGTTCCGTACGAAGAATTTGCAGAAGGGAAGCGGGGGAATCGTTCAAAACAAGTCAACCGCTACAATACTCGGAAATGTAGGAGAAAAGGTAATTTTTTCGGCGTTCGAGAAAACAAGTTTTTGAAGTAGAAAGGTTGGTATGTAGAATATCCTCGGATATGGGGTATGGAATATCTTCGGTAAAAATAAGTTGTTAAAATTCCACGCCAATTTTTAGCAAACGATACTCTTACTGAATTACTACACGTAACGAAGAACAAATGCAAATTCCAGCTCAGTTACAAATAACGAAGTAACATCGTTTTGGTAATACATTACAACATTTATTATATTAAGAACTGTTAAAAGTGAAAATTAAACCAACCTCACTTCCTTGGTTACCTGTAGTTTAAAGTATAAAAATACCCACTGTTCAAGATATTTTCGAATTTCTATATTTCTCTGGAACGCCCCAAAATTGTTACAGCAACAGAATAAACTTTTAACTTTCTGCTGTAAATGCGCTCTCATTTTCCAGAGATTTGAAATCTGTTTTCAGCTATAGAAATGTTCATGTCCCGAGCTCTTATCATAACTTATTTACAAATGCAAATTTATAATGCATGGCATCGATTTCATTCTTTTTATGGGGTGGGAAGTAGATGTGAAATAAAAGGGTTGGAAAAAGACATCGATTCAGCAGCTGACTCTAGATCCATCAAATATTCACCACATGTCATGAAATTTTTGGCTTCCGAATACCTAAGCGATATTTTTTTTACAAAAAGCTGCATTAACGTGTTTTTTTTTTGTTTTTATGTGGTTAAACCGCCACATATTCGGTCGAAAATTCCATTTTGAACCGTTCCCTATCAACCTCTGTAAAATTTTCAAAGCTCAAACTTTTCAAAAAAAAAAGAGGCATCAATGTGAATATGTATGTTCAAATTTTCAACCTTCAATCTTTTATACCTTGTGGAGATATATTTTTTAAAATTAAATGAGACCTTATTTGATCCTGTATAGCTTTCAAAACTCGAATACAGAAAAACGAATAAGAGCAATACATAACGCTACACTCCAAGTTTCATCTCTCCATCGTTTACGATTTGGTCAAAATTTCAATTTAAGCAAGTGCACAGACAGGAAGTACAGGCTCTATTTCGTAAAAGTGCTAAAAACGGAGAATGTTGAGTGAAATATAATCTTTTAACATCCATTAAAATCTTGATACGAAAGTAATATAAAATAAATATTTAAAAACAGGTTATAAAGAATATGTAACCAAACAATTTTACAACGGCTGAAAAAGATGACAAGAAAGTCGATTAACTTACTGAAAACCCTAGTTTTCAGATTTAATCATTCAAAAAATGAATATCTCGTGCCAAGGAAAAGTCGCGGATATTTCAAAACGCAAGAGAGAAAAATAAGCGAGAAAGTGATAAAGAGGAGGAATGAAGGGAAGGAGGAAAGGAAACATGATAAAAAGAGTGGGAGAACACCCTTTGCTGACTAGCCTACTAATTATTTCGTTAAAAACTAAAATTGATTAAGATGACAATCACGCAAAGGTAAACTAAGGTTTTTATCTATTGTGAACGGCGTTTTAACATAAGACTAGTTTTCTTCTTAAAAAGGAATTGAAACATTCAGAATTACTATACTACCTTTCCGTGATTTATGAAATTATGTCTCCGATATATGTTGAACATTTATTCGCTTCAGTTTATGCTATATCGTATAATGAGATTTTTGCCTTTGCAGTACCTTTCTTCTTTTTATGTCAAGCATTGCAATGTCACAGAAAAGACAAACCCAAATCTCTTATAACAGCCGTTATGAAAATTTCTAGAGAACAGCTATGTGTTTAACAACGAGTTAATTAAATATGCGATGATTTTAAGGTAATTTTTGGGAAAGAAAAGCTTGACGGAAACGAAAATGTAGGGTAAAAATTTTATTATTTACTCAACGCAAAGAAAAAACGTATTTCGCAGAGACCAGAGACGGGTGAATACAACTGAATAAAGAGGAATAAATCGAAATAAAACTTCTAGGACCCGCGACCTAGTTTTTAATGAAAATAAAAATACGATTTCGCCTGCCTAACGATACGAAGCGTACTAACATTCCGCAGTTTAAGCGGACTGAATTCCCAAAATGATTAAATACGTCACTCGAATCTCTTTGACTAAAAGAAGAAAATGATTTATTACAGAGGAAACATTCTATCAAAGTGTTTAAAGTACCAAATATTTTGCGACTGAAATCGCCTGCACTGTAAATAATCTAATATCGAAATTTCCATCAAGACTCAAGTGTGCTCAGCTTACAGAGTAGGTGTGTTTAGCGTATCCACTTTATTAGTCAAAATTACGTGTAGTGTAGCTAATGAATCAGTGTAAATTGCATCAACACCTCTTTTTTGGAAAACACAACGCCATAAATATTGAAAATTTAAAGTTTAAAATAGTTTTTAAATCGTAATACTAAGAGAAAAGTTTAAACAGTTGATTATAAAAAGGCAGCCGATGCCATCAAGAGGATAACTAAAGGTATCTACTACCATATGCGAATGCCCAGGATATGAAAACTCCTCGGACCCTTGCAACCACAGAATTCAACGCCTAAAGATGATGATCATTCATCAAAACCAGCTGCATATCTCAAACTTGCAGAAATTGTATGACATATATAACAGAGTGTGCAGTTTATTTCTATTTCAAATTACATCCATTTCTTTAAGTGAGCTCTCTGAAGCTGTAGGTATATATTGCAAAGAAACATGGTAAATCGGACGCTGATCTACAGTAGTTCCAAAAATAGATTTATCGAAATAGGATGAAGGAGAATTGATGTTTCGAAGTATGGCATTAGAAAAAAGAGGAGTAGAAGGCGTAAAAACATGGAACGGTTTGGAAAGTGGGCGGGGTCGAAAGGAAGGAAAAGTCTCCCAGGAGGCATGAGTGGCGCTAGGGTCGGTTTTCCTCTGAACGGTATTTTATGGCATCCGTACGTTGTTCATTAGAGCTACATTATACCGTATAGGATATCGATAGAAATTAGCATATTCATATTAAATAAACTGCTTTTTCGTTATATTATACCAATTATATTTACAGAAAAGGATAACATAGTTATTTTATAGTTTCAGTTTATGGCCGTTAAAATGTATTTTATAAATCAGAAGCTGAATAAATACCCTGAAGGCCATCGCAGTTGGTTTGTGGTAGTGGAAGAATCATATCATTCTCCTGCCATGATCTGCCTTACGAAAAAAAAGATCCCCCGTCCAACAATCAATTTCTCGTATCTAGTCAGTGTGGTCGTGGCGTCCTACGTTAGATGGTCTCTTAATTACGCCCGATAATTCATCTTTAAATTCTTCCAATCTTAAATCTCCGCAACACTCGAAGTATGGACTTTTCACGCCGTTTCTCCAGAGATTCTCACCTAAGCTCTTTTATTAGACTCGTGACACTTACTTGCCTATTATATCGACGATTCACGAAACGCGCTCCCTTTCGTCGTATTTTCTCTAACTAGTGAATAAGGCATATCTCATATGGGTCTCATATGCTACGCAAATACTCAATCAGCAGTCTAACCAGATTACTCATAAACATCAAAATATCTCGAAATTAAGTACTGTGCATGTCTTAAAATTTGGGAAAAATAAAATATAGCAACATCATTATATCGAAATTAACTACTTCAACTTTCAGTATAATTTTTCCATCCTATTTTGACGTCCTACTGCTTTATAATCAAGTGGAGGAGTCGTGAAGTGGCCCGAGTCCGGGGCTTCCACGGAAAAACAGCCCTCCATTCCTCGGAAGAGACGTTAACCTGGTCTTTAAGAGTTGGCTTACACCGGCACAGAGATTCCTTTCCTGTGCGTAATGGTGTGTAACGCGGTTCCCGCTGTAAAAGTTGGTTTTGCGATCTACTAAGAAATTCTCTATATATATAGGACGGCCCTGGATCTTAATGATCTGCACTGTCTGTGGTCTGCATTATGACAACTGAACTAAACGTTTCCAATACCGACCCCTTAATAAATATTACAGGAGAACACCGTTTATCCGAATGTACAATAATCATAATCAAATTCTAGATTGCAGCGCTGCTTGTTGTTTCTTAACCACTACTCCGCGACATTCGGATTGACCGTACCGCCTAGAAAAAAACTCTTTCGATACTCCTGCATTCGGGATTCCCTCTATCCCAAAGCCGGCTTTAGGGGCGGGCGAATCGGGCGGTCACCTTGGGCGCCGAAGGTCAAGGGGGTATAAGTATAACCTTCAAGGGGGCGCCAAAAACCTACCTCGCCCGGTATCGCATTTCTCCTGAAGCCGGCTCTGCTCTTTCCCTTAAAAACTCTCTCAAAACACCCCCCTAATACAGACACAATATTCCCAAACTCACTTTGGTATCACCCTCTTGAGTGCAAGGACACGTGTTCGAAGGTTTTATTCTTTGTTCTTTCGCTTCTTTTGGAGAGACTAGAGCAAATTGTCAAGCAGTTTTTTCTGGTTATCAGACGTGCGTTCTTCTTCATTTATCCATGTCCACCTTTCTGGAGTTATCTTGGGTATTTTGGCATATTATAAGTTATTATTTCTATTATAATTTGCTCGAATAATTCACGCGCTTTTTTCCTAAAATATAGTGACTAAAAATTGGGTGCGTGAAATACGCGTGGTATTACCAAGAGCGGAAAAATTTCAAACGAATATCGCAATTATTCTTATTACAGATAAACAATAGCGCTTTGTGCTACTTTGAAAACTAAAATCGTTTGTTTATTTTTTAGATAACAGTTGCCCTTTATTTTTACGATTATCCGAATTACCCTTGGTCCCAATTACTTCGGATAATCGGAGTTCTACTGTATGTCTTTTCGTTGATTTTTGATTTTTGGATTAGTTAGTTGCATGCGTACATAACTGCATCAATACCATCTTTATGTTTGATATTTCCTTTCCACAGTTCCTTCATAGACAAATATGTACGAGTATTGGCGAAGTACCAGCAATGTTTTGCAGTAGCACCCAAAATAGACCATAGCCCACTTTTTTTTATGAAAAAGGGAAGGTCCTCCTTTATGATCACCCATTAAACACCTTTTCCATAAACCAGGTGTGCCATTACGAGTCAGTGTTATAGCTAGAACGAATCAACCTTAACTCAGGTCGCAGCCCTCTCAAATAAAAACGAGGTGAAGCCTTAGAGATTGTCCAAATAAATGAAAAACTCCGTAAAACTTAAGCTTTGAAGAACGAAATAAAAATCCCCTCGTAACTTTTGACGAAACATCCCCTTTCGTCCGTCCACTTGCCTTTTATATACCCCTACTCATTCGGAACCTCCCACAATCTCATACGTGTGCGTGTGTGAGCGCGTGTGTGTGCGTGTGTACACACACACACACACACACATATATATACGTAGTATATAAACACAAAATTCGTAATAAAAAACTTACAGGAAATCCCGTGATGACGACACTTTCCAACTCCCCTCCTCTTACACAACACCTGCTCCTTAAAAGCGGTTTTACTGCCCCCATCTCTCTCCTCCTATGACCCTCTCCCATACACCTCACATCATCATCCCACCACATCCGTAAGATTCCTCGTCCGACGCGCATCCCGACCACATACAAAAATCCCCTTTTAATGTCTTCATATCGAAACACCCACGTCCTACTCGTGTTCATCAGCATCATCATTTAGGGGGACGCCTATTCATCGCTTCATCTCATTTTCCATTAATGCCCATTTTTAGACGCGTTTCGCTTCCAGCGTGAGCGCCTAATGTAGTCGGTCTGTCCGTCCGTCTCTCTGTCTGTCCGTCGGTCCGCATGTTCGTTCTCGGCTTCTACCGAACGGATTTTCATGAAATCTGCTATTAAGGACTGACGATCAAAGATAATAAGAAAATCGCAAAAATTAATTACGCAAGACAAATTAATGGCGACAAAAAATGAACTTTCCGTCATATCTCCTAAAATATTGCTCATATCAAAATATTTTTCAAATGAAACTTTAGAACTAATAAAGAAAAATATTTCGTTTCCTAGACCTACAATTTTATCGTAGGAATAGCCGTTATCAAGAAAATCAAACAAGAATGTCTTAATTCGAGTTGAACTTTGAAAATGTCTTGCATGGTTACGTCTTCATTGTTGCTAACATAAAAAAATCTCACAAACAAACGTTTAATTTCCTTACGTGTGCATGCAATATTTCTAAATCGGAAGAAAATGGATTATTTGTGACAAAGAAAAGAACTTTAAAACGCTATTTCCCTTACGTACTGGTATATATATCATTTCTTTCTAATACTCCATTGAACGAAACGCGCACATCTGTGATACGCTGTACACTTTCCTAACTTGTTATCTCCTCTTCCATACTTCTCTCCCTCCCTCGGCCCATCTCCCCCACCTATCTCTCACCCTCCATTTTCTTCTCCCCTCATCTTTACTCTCCCTCCCTCTCCCCTACTCTATCTCTCTTTCTCACTCTCCTTTTCATTCCTTCAAACTCTGCCCCTTTATCCCCCAATTGCCCTTTCTATCCCCCATCCTTTCCTCTCTACCTCTCCCTCTCTCTTCCTCGCACAGTCACCTAATGACCGTAATAATCCCCCTTTTCGTTGTGAAGAGCCATCGCTTACTCAACCCATTTCCTTAGCCTCAGTCCCTCTCTTACAACTCGCTTTCCTTCTTACTCCTTTTCTTTTTCATCTCGCCCTCTCTCTATATCCGAACCGTCTCCAAATTTCCACCGAACGCTCCCTCTCTCTCTTCACCTCCTTATCTCTCATTCCCTCTCTCTCTCTCTCTACTTCCGAAGAACGAACATCTTTCATTCTTTTGAATCTTTTTTTTTTTTCAATATGATCCTTTCCCTTTTTTATCACCTCCCTTTTCCTCCTATCTCGATCCGAAATTAGAGGAGGGAAAAAATGAACCAGATTTACTGCGACTAAACCTTTTCCCCTCTCCTCCCTCGATTCTCCTCCTTCCGACCGTTATTTTCCCTTTTAGTTAATCCCCACCGGGTATTTGGGTATATTTTTTTGCCCTTACGAATCGTTTTTTAGGGAATTTATCCTTACATAATTTAAATCTGCGCGATTTCGGTTTTTATCTCACCGAAGGTTTTCTCGCCCATTATGGCCTTGTTGACTAGTCGAAGGGATATTTTTTTTGTGAAATATTACTGTATTTTCATATAGGAGCGAGGTACGAAGCTCTTTTTTACTTCATAAAGACTGACTATAGGATTAATATATATTTTTAACCTCACTGTTATCCATGCAGGATAATGGGTTAAAAAAAAACAACTTCATGCTGTAGACTGAAAGCATATGTTTAAAACCTACGATGGGATCATATATATTACGTTGAGAAAATTATTTTATTTGAATTTAATAAACGAGGTTTTCAGAACGTCGTGGAATCACGTAATTGTGCCAGTCAGATTACCCTGAAAGAGTCACCTGATATAATTTTCTTTAAAAACAGTAGTTTTTAAATGTTATAATTGCAATTTAAATGGCACAAAAAAGAACCAGCGCTTATTTACGAGTAAATAGGCGGTCAGTACGGCATATAAAAGACTTAATTTCGTTTTGAGAAAAATATACCAAAAAAGTTCGCATAAGATAATGACTAGTAATGCATATCCAAATAAGGTAAGTTTTTTTAAATTTAAGTTAAATTGCTTTTATTTTTCTGCACTTAAAGGTAAAAAATAAATTTTCAAATCAGAGATTTTAAAAACATCAAATGACATAAAGTTTGTCTGATTTTGTAATTAATTGAAAGCAATTTAAAATTAAAATTTTAAAAATGCATATTGAAATTATGAAACTATGTTATATTGTTTAATTTGTATTTTTTTCCGTTAAATCATAAAGTGGGACTCTAATTATTAATTTGAAATTTATAACATCAAACCGGTGTTGAGGCATCTGATAAGCCTATTTGTGATTTGTGATTTAGGTATATAAAATTCAACCAGTTCCCTTCAACTCTAGTATAAGCGTCCATTATGTACTGTTAAAAAAGTTTACCGCTACTGTGGAGTATTACTGAAACGTTATCTCGTTGTAATTTTAAATTGTAATTTAAATTTAAATTCCAAAGTGGTAAATTTATTTCTAACTATCTGTACCCGCGCAATTATTGGGCGGATATTTTTCAATTAATTTATAAAAAATTAAGAAGTGGTTGAAGTAATAATAACTGTCGTTGACCTCAATAATTCGCATTTAACTATAATAATGCATTTCCCCGGTATAGGATTTTAGTGCCATTGGCTCCCAATGTAAGATTCGCAGGTTCGAATCTCGCTGAGGGCATGGACGTGTATGCGTATTGACAATTTATTATAATTCCTTGCATTAAGGCAATCATTGCGTGCGTATATATTATGCAAATGCGGCGAAAGAATGAATGCGTGCGCGCCGAAAAGTCGATATTTGCGTATTATCTTATGGGAAACAGAAATCAACCCCTGGGATCGGACCCTGGGCTTTATGAAAATGTAAATAGTTTTCCAGGAACCTTCTAACTAGCGGAAACAAAACGCTGATTGCCGCATATCTCTACGACAAACGGTTTTTGAGATACAGATACGGAAGAACGGACGTTTCTAAAATTATATACAAGATAGCTGTTCATGAATCTTCATCGTGCTTCAGGTATCAACCCTGCCATATCTATATCCTATTTGAAAATAGATTGAAACCGAACTAAGACATACTGGGTTTTGGTCTCTTCATTTTAAAGATTTTAAAAAAGTAAAATTAAGATATTTAAAATGTAAAAAATATCCAAATTAAAAAATGAAAACAGTTTGTGATAAACGTTTAATAAAAGTTATCAAACATACACAAAAGTAAAAGTAGGGCATTTATATAGAAATTCTGAAAAATAGCTAATTTGTAACTGTCATTAGGATGAAATTCTTTTATTCAGAACATTTTGATCGTTGCGACATTCTGATTTACTTGTATCTTAACCACGACGGCGCTCCTTTTCACGGTTGGTGTTTCAACACAACTTGTAACTCGTATTTCAGATTTACACTATTAAAATGTAAAATCGAAGAAAGGCTACGGTTCGTAGCACCGTTTCAATGAAAAAAATTCGAGGCACCCCCAACTTGATTTCATAAACGCGCTTATATTTTCCCTCTGTCTGTGTAATCGATTAAATTAAAATAGCTAGTAAACGGTAAGAGATATAAGACATATTTGTAGGGTGTATATGATTTATGATCTCATTTATAACGCTGCCAAAGAAATATTTTGGAGAAATTGGGAGGCATGAGGGCTTCGAAATTTTGAAATTAAGATCCTAAGTATTTTTTGTTAGCAACAAATAAATCCCGTAGCTATTTATAATTACTATGCATTTTAACTGTAATTTCCTTATAAAACTTATAGGTAGTTACTATAAACATCCAACGTCGTAATATATTACTATTTCAATAAGCTAACTGACTCTATTTCCCAAGATCTTCCTTCTACTTACTCAATTATGTTTCCTACGCTTCTATATTTCAGCCGCCCTCACTCCCTTGAACTTAATTTTCTTCGTATTTACTTTTTTCCCGACGGCAATAATCCAAAAGACCCGTTTCCGAGAAAAATGCCGCCTAATATCGCTTTCCGCGGAAAAATTGTACCTTCTTCCTCGACGCTTCGTATTAAATCTCGTCGAGGGTTTGCGTTTACGTTTTATCGCAAGCATTCCAGGGGCACGAGATGATTTGCATTTGGGAGAGAGGAATAAAACCTAAAGATCCCCCCAACGTAAGTCTTTCTGACGTACTTTCATCCCGAAAGTTCGAATAGACGACTGGTTGAAACGCCGCAGTGATTAGAGAGAGAGAGAGAGAGAACTTTCGTGACGGATCTTTTGTCAACACACTTAGAGAGAAGAATTCAACCTGCATAACTGTCCATGTTGGAAAACTGCTCATCATTTACACAACAATCTGAAAATTGATTATTTTGCTCATGATCGAGCGCATATTCATCCGCAATTGATCAGAAAATTAACGCGTCAATAAAGAAAACGACATATGAAATCTATAGAACGAAACAAGATAATACATTTCTACGCTTTTTTATGCCTTAACTGTATTTTTTTACAGGCAGACAGGACAGCTACGAATGTGAAGGCGGCGTTCGACCAAAAGCCCCGCCCATTAATTACGAGCGAGTCGAGTTGCCAGGCAACGGTATTTTTCAATTCCTCCAGACTGACAATGAGTATCTGGTGTACGAAAACCGAGGGAATGGGCGGAAGGAAGGAGCTAATAGCATCTAGTTGAAGATTTTCCACGCTCTCTCTAAAACGTACCGAATCTTCGCAACATTTTCCTCATATACCTACTTAACCCTCCTTTTCTACCCACCTTCCCCCTCAATCTCTCTCTCTCTCCCCCCCTCTCTCTCTTTCCCCTCCCTTTCTCCATCCCGCAGTTTTATTCTCCCTTCCCTCAGACACCTTCCACTTACCACAGCGGCTTTACATCACTTAAGACTCTTAGCGTTCTTGCCTCAGCTCCCTCTACCATTCTGTTCCAGAACATTCCCTTTCTCTTCCACCCTCTCCCCCTCTCCCTCTTTCACTTTCCCACTACCTTCATACCTTTCCTCCACGTTTATACTTCCACTGCAATTCAACCTCCCCTCCCTCCCGCTCCTTATATTTCTTCCCAACCCACCCCAGTCCCTTAATTTTCAACAACTTAGTGAGTTCTCCTTCGAAAAGGAGATCAAGGGATCCTTATACCGGCTCCCTCACTCACACCAACCCGACCGTTTCTCTCCCTCTCCCACTTCCCCCCCCCCGTGCTTCCCTCTCCCTCCCCCCTCTTTACCGCTCCTCTTCCTCCATCCCCAATCCATCCCATCGAGAGGAGGAACAGCCTCTGTAACTTTGGCATCCGCTTCTTTGGCATCCGCTTCAGTTTCCCAACGATTGCCAGGCTGTCTACCCCAGTCTCACATTCTTCCCTCCCATTTTCCGCCCACCCCCAACATTCATTCCTTGCCTCCCACCTCCCTATCACTCTCCTACTCCCTCCTCCTCTTTCCCCGATTCCATCCTCTCGAGTTTGTCCTCCCCCCTTCACTTCTCTGATATCCAGTCCCCCCTTCGTATTTCGTAACTTAAATCTAAAAAAAAACTCATTTTCTACCCCTTCGATTTACTACAGTCCTCTTTCTCGCTCTTTCTTCTTTTCTCCAAATGTCAATCCTTCCGAGTTCCTTCGTTCTATTCGGTCGATCTCTCTCTCGCTCTCTCGCCTGTCCATTCAACGTTTCCGTTTCATAAATACTGACTCTCGCAGCCGTGCTTCGATTCTTCCTGTTCACGTTCATTTTGGTCCTTTTACCACGTTTCTGTTTTCGCTCCTTACTTGTCAGAATCTTTTTAACTTCGTCCGTAATGTTATCACTTCCGTAATCGCAGGAATCCTTCGCACATCCTTTAGCTCATGCGTGTTTATATATTCTCCATCTCTTTTTTTTCCTCTTTCGCCATTTCCCATTCTCAAAGGGTTTTGCTTTTTCCCTCACTTGATCTGCTGCATTTTCTTCCGCCGATTGGGTTTTTCTGCCTACAAACTCCGCGCAGAATTAACCGTCCCTTTGTTTTACAGGGCTTATTATTGCGGCCTTCTCTTAATTGTCTTCCCCCGAAACAAAATAATTTGTTTTATAGCTCCCGCTCTATCCCGAGAATAACTCTTGCTTGATCTCCACCTCAATTTCGTTTTCCACGAAATTTAACGGAAAAAAGTCGACGGAAAAATGTGTCAATAGATTACGTAAAATTGCACGCTATTAATGATTAACTTTGTCTGCGTTTATTTTTATAAGATTCAATAAGCTTCCTGACATAATTACTTATTTTAAATGCTAAATTTAGAGAGGCCTGTTGTTTAATTTTTCCAACAAAAGAGGATGAGCTCAAAAAAATGGAACTGGCTTATTTATAAGCTACTAAATTAAACAAAGCTATTATATGCTGCATTTCCTCTGTGACGCAGAGTGAATGAATTAGTGCCTTTTAAATATACAACGGTTATAACATAATTGTAAAATTGCATCTTTCAAAATATTACTTACAGTTATGCTCACCATTTATTTACAGTCACTGCGATTTACAATCTCATTTTTACACTATTTTCTGATATTTCACATTCATTCAAGGGACGTACCCATTTATGTCTGAAATACGTAATTATAAACATAATTATTCGAACACGTTACCCATTCTGAAAACTATATAATTATTTTGGTATTTTTTTCACATATACACTTCTTCATTCAAAATTCCAGAATCATGCCCCTCCTAAATTAAAACGCAATGAACGGCTGTTTAGCTTTAACCATCGAAATTCTTTAGAAGGCACCATTTAGATTTTACCGGAAGCTTAGTAAAAGTGATTCTTCTCTTTAAATAGCGTATGAGCGAAACACTCAAGATCGAGCGTTTCCTTTATTTTAATAAAGGTGCAATTAAATTCGCACACTTTTCATGACGATTCGTATAATTCTAAGGCGTACAGTCGCCTTCATTATCCATTCTAATCCTTCCTTGTCTTACGGACAAAATAAAGTTAACTTTGCCATTGCTTTCCCGCAAAAATCGCGTTAAATTTCCATCAAAATTTCCAGCCTTTCCCATTTTCGAAAACAAGCAGAAGGTACAATTTTTGTACAATGCGAGGGAATGTCTATTTACTCCTTTTTCCCAAAATTTCACCCCAATTTTCACAATCTCTTTCTCCGTTAACGACTCCTTGACTCCATTCAAGTCTGACTCAACCCGTCTCCCCATCTAACTTCCTCTCTCACGATGCTGTCCCCTTGACTCACTTAAATCCCTTACAACCTTTCTCCTCCCCCTTCCCGTTCATTCGCGCGTCCCTCCGTTCTTCGCCTTCCTTTCACTCCTTTATCATATTCCTCTTCCTTCTCGTCTCGTTATTCCTTCGACTCTCCATCCCATTTTACGCATCCCTCCATCCTACTTGCCTCACAAATCCTCTTTCTAATCCCTCTCTCTCTCTCACTCTCTCATTCTCTCTCTCTCACACACCTAAAACCGAAGCTTTCCCTTTACCTTCTCGAGAGGGATCAATGCATACGTGCCTTGAAAGGGGCGCATCGGGTAATTTTCTTCCATTTTACGTCTCGCATATCTCCAGGATGAATAAAAAAACTCCGTGAAAGAAAGTATATGAGGGAAAGGGGTGTTTCTATCGGGGCGAGGAGGAGAGGATTCTGGGAAGGAAGGGTAGTCTGGCAAGATGGGAAGAGTATTTGAGGAAGAGGAAAGTAGTAGGGATTTGATGGGATTAAAGGACGGATAGGAGAAAATACTTTTTACGAGCGTCAAATGTGCGGACTAGGAAGCCTTAGAGCTGGGTGTAGATGGTTTTGGATCAAAAGTCTTGACAACAACAAGGTCGACAACCAGAAGGCCGGCAAAGCCCGTTGAGCATTGAGTCTGCCGACCAACCAATACGGTAGTGCTGAACTATGTGTCAACTGCTAATATGCCTGAAGAACTTCTACACTCATCAAACCAGAAAGCCAAACCAACCGCCACCATCAACCCTAACAAACCGCAACCCACCATTATTATCCTCCGGTCTAACCCACTCAAAACATCCAAACAATCCAACAAAAAGCAACCAATTAATCCTATAAAACGAAAGTAGTGTGAAGAGGATTGAGCGAAATGGCTTAAGAAGTACATTCTCTTTAACTCAATTAAATTTAAACACGTCGACACTTCGTTCAGGCCCGGAAGTAGAATGAGTACATGAACAGATACAAGGGAAATTGTACAAGAAGTGAAACGACTAAGAAGAGAGCGAATTACCCTGAAATAATACGGAACGATGGAGTAGCTGGACGGAGAGCAGGGAAAACAAATGTCTTGGTTTTCTTACAATTAAGCGTACTCCCAATACTAAAACTAAGACAGGATGGATTCTGCATCGGTTTGACTTCTTTAACTCTTGTTTGATGAACTTTTAAGAACAAAATAAAATCTACGGGCATCGCTAAGTTCTGCTCTAAATCAGGTAATGGCACACACCACTTCAGATAAAACCTCGTCTTTGGAAAATTCGCAGTATCAATGCAATTTAACGATGATAATTTTGAATAAAACGCTGACCTTGAAAGGTAAATTTATAATATTGTCAACTTATATAAGGAAATTACCAAAATTTATGAGAATTATAAACAAATTATCATAATTCCATAAATCGGCGAATATTAAGCATAAAATAAATTTTATCTGTAAATAAAGCTATTATTTGAGATGTGCCACCTTATGACGCGAAGTTCACTTTTACATCACTGTATTTTTTACAAAGACGGATTCAAAACTGGTTTGAACACATGACGTAATTAGGAAGATACAAAACGACCACTGTCGCCAAAATTAAAAATTGAAAAACTAGTCTCAAGAGAAATTGCACGTAAAATAAAAGATTGACAATGAATTAAAAGTAGCACGCTAACTGGAAGAAAGAATAACAGACAATAAATAGGAGGGAGAGAATAAGCTGGACTAGAGAAAGTAAAATATAAGCACAAATCTAAGAAAAATAAATCTTAAACTTACTTATAAAAGTGTGGAATCGATTAGAAAGTAGCTAATTAAATCATACTAGTGGTACCCGCAAAAGGTTTTCTGAAGTCAGACAGAAATTTGCATTAAAAGTCATATTAGAGAGACAATTAACGCTACACAGTAATTGATCGCGAACTTGTATGTTTATAATATTCTTCGTTTCTCTTTATTGAATTATATGTTCTTTCTTTTTTGTATAACAATCAATGCAACCGCTTATTTAGATTATATACGAAGAGAAGATAACCATGTAACTTACAATATGTTAAAAAAATAACGTACGTCCCTATTCTCATCTAATTTTAAATTTATGCGTGAGCCTATTTGCGTTAATAAGCATTATAGATGTATAATATAACGGTTTTTCTTACAAAAAGGTAAGATTCCAGCATTCAGACGATGAAATGAAGATTCAATTGCTTTGATCAATCGTTAGAAAAACTTCCCATACGCAGCTAACTGAATAATTATCCGTAAATATTTAAGTTGTTATCTATAAAGTTTGACGATGTTACAGCAGTAATTTTGATGCTTAAACGAAAGTGCGAGGCGAAAAACGCTTTTCTCTCGTCTATTTGAAGGTTTAATTGACGCTAATTGAATCGGAAGTAAAAATGATGGTTGCCTTGGCAGAGACCGAAAAGAGTACGAAATTATCCACAAAATTTCGAAAAAATTGCGTATTTCGGAAGACTTCGACCGTATATCATGTACGCAAAAACGAAGAAAATCGGTCCATATTTAGGTATTTTGATGAATGGAGGAAAAAAACCTTTCAATCTGAAAAATCGAAAATCCCATTTAAACTTGTAGAAAAATATAACTGTCACCTGGAGTGGAACCCAGGACACTTCCGCAAATTATAATAGCTTTCTCTGGGTATCCTAGCTGGCAGAAACGAAATTGCGTTTACAGCATTTCTATATGACAAACTGTTCGAGATATAAAATGGAGGACGGACGCAGTGGCGTACACACGGGAAGGGGGGGAGGGGGGTTGGTGTCCACCGGGTCCGAACCCTCCCTCCCCCCCCCCGGAAAATTGTGATTTTTCTAAACTGTGGAGTCAATACATCGTTATTTTAAATCTGGATTCATGAACGCCGTCAGAGAGGTATAGGAGACGGTTTGTCCCCTTTGTTTTTAACTTAAATATAATGAATAATGCAATACGCGACATTGATATAACTTGCATACAACTTTTGTGCTTGTCAAATATATATTTCGGACCCAACTACATGATAGAATCCAGTGTGCGCTACTGGACGGACGGATGGGCACTTGTAAAATAAGATCAAGGACTAGCTGTACCCGCGCAATGTTTACGCGGATTTTTTTCTATTAGTTTCTTAATAATAATGTGAATTAATTAATGGTGCAAATGATACCTTCAAAGAAAACTGTTCTATTAAAGGCGTCTTTTACTAAATTCTTGAAACGTCTTTCTCTCTCTCTCCCGCTCCCCCCTCCCCCTTTTTGTCTCTCCCCTTTCCCCTCCCTCCCTTCCGCCTTTCTCTTTTCTCCTCTATCCTTCTCCGCTCTCTTCCCCCCCTCCCTCCTTCCCGCTCTCTCCTTTACCTCTTACACTCTCTCATTTAAAATGCTTATAAAACAAGACAATGTCCGTCGTCAAGGCAGTAAAAGTTGAAATAACAAATTTAGTGCAAATTATGTGCATTAAACTTAAAATGCGGGCGATTTCTAAATGTATATGAAAAAAGCCACAAGAATAATAAATCTTGATCATGTTTCTATAAAATGTTCCAGCTCCGAAACTCGTGTGCCAATATTTCGAATTCATATGAACAAATGAATGAAATCCTGCACGCCGAGAAGTCGAGTTTTACGTGTCATCTCATGGGAAATTATTCCTAAGATTCGAAACCGGGATTTTATGAAAAATAAAATTGTTTTCCAGGAGCCTCCTAGCTAGTAGAATCAAAACGCCATTTACCTCATATCTCTATAACGAACGTTTCTCGAGATACAAATGGAGACAGACACAGACGGACGGACACTTGTAAAATTATATAAAGGATGAGATGATGTGTGTATTAAGGATTCAAATTATTACGCGGAGTAAGGTAACAACAAGAACAGAAAAGGGAAAAACAAAAAAAAACAGGCGCAGTAAGCAAGTGGAGCGGAGTCAGAGAGAGAGGATAAAAAGGATGAGGGAGGAGGGAAGAAGATGAGGTAGGTTGGGGAGAAAAGGGAGGAGTGCCGTGTTGGAAGTCAAATATAAGGAGCACGGGATCGTAAATAAGGGCTGACGGTTCAGACTTGCTCTCCTCTCTCCCTCTTTATTCTCTTCCTCTCCCACCTCTCCCCCCCCCTCTCTCTCTCACTAGCAACGATTCTCTCGCTCTCTTTCTTCTACTTGTCGCTCCTTGAATCTCGCTCTCAAAAATTGGACCTTTCCATTCTCCTCTCCTTTCTCCATCCGCTTTCCCTCACTATGGCATCGCTTAAATTCTTCGCCCTAGCTCCTCCAACCCTTCCTTCCTCCTTATCGTCGCCCTCCACTTTTCGCTCCTTCTTCCCTTTCCGATCTCTGGCCTTCCTCTCCTCCGTACCTCTTTATAAGGGTCTTCCGCTGCGCAGGTCTGGGCGTGAATGACACTTTTGGAGGCGCAAAAAGGAAAGATTATTTTTGGGGAAAAAATAAAGAAGTAATTGCCTTTCACTTTGGTTGGAAAACTATTTTCTCGTCTTTTTTCCCCTTTCCTTCTCCCTCTCGAGGCGGCCAAAAAAAAAAAAAAACTCGCTTACTCGCTCCTTGAATTTTCTCTCTCTCTATTTCTGTCTCTCTGGATTCGTCACGCCCATACGGCCTCACCTTAAGTTTCTACTTTTTGGTCTGTTGTCACACGCAACGAATTTTCTCTTTCGTTTTTTCCACGTTTGAATTTGATAACCTCGCTCAAGCGAAACTGAAACTTCTCTCGCTCCCCCTCCGGAAAAGCACTGCTAGATTCCCATTTGTTTGATTGTCCGTAAAATTTTAGATATAGTTAGCGTGGTATATGAAATTTTTTTCGGCGATCAAAATGTAATAATGAGATTGGTTTAAAAAGGATAGCTGCACATATGAAAGTAGAGATTACAAATAAAAATTTACTCAAAAACATACCCTAGATTCAGACCTTTTCATGACGAAAATAACTCTCAGTCTTATTGATTCTGACGTCTTATCAAGCGGTCCCATTTTTTTAAAAAAATAATGAACGAAACCGGCGACATTTTTTTTACTAAAATCCTGATATCTGAGCATAGCCGCAAAAGTATCGATAACGTAAGAGCTAAACATCTTTAACACAAAGTACCCCGACGCTCTCTCTGTAGTTTGGATTTTTATGCCGTGATGAACTCTGATAGGTCTAACATTTGGCGTCAAAAATAAACGCCTTAAACCATTATCGCTCACATTAAAAGCTTCTCTCCTATCTGCCAACTGACTCTAATCCTTCACCCACCTTTGTAAAAGAAAGTTCAACTCTCGGATTGGCTCGAATGTTTAAAAGTAGATTTTTCTGCTCCCGCGCGAGTGGCGGAACGAATATTCCGTTTTTAGAAAGGTTCGTAAAAGCTTGTATATATCTTTTCAAAGAAATTAAAACTTTTTCAATAAGCCACCTGAAGATTATGTCCGATTTCTATAAAAGGAGCATAAAAAATTCATATTTTATGTCTTAACGGATCTAAGACGTTGATGAAGCGAAAGTTTAGCGATTGCGTTTATGTATTTTATTTGATGGCTTCATTTACAACATTGCGAGATGGATAAGCCGTATACTTTTGAGACTTAAAAGAGAAGTAACTTTTAAACGCTTCGTTGCGACGATTGATATAGACGTATCTAAAGGAATTTTTATAAAGATAACTTTATAAAACTTTCAAATTAATTTCACATCTTCAAGCAGTAAATTTCAGACTAACAGCTTACTGAACAAATATGAAATTGTCCATGTAAAATTCTTCCTTTGACTTTTTCACCACAGCTTCCCAGGCCGCATAAAGCGCTCTATGGCGCGTGGCCCGTGGGCAGTAGGTTGCAAACCCTTGTCCTATATGGTTAATTCAGATGAAGTATTACCGACTCTTTGCCTTTCAACATTTCAAACGTCAAACATTCCTGTAGATTTATGATCAGCTGATTAGCCACACAACTTTTATATTGAGATGCGTTCAAATTTCGTTAATTACTATTCTAACACTAGATATGTTATTAATATGGAAATTTGAGAAACGCACAACAGAAGACACCCTGTCAACATTAATTTTATTTTTAGATTTTTAGTGCCTTTAATATAAAAGTTGTATAAAATAAAATTTTTTATTTAATTTATTCTCTCTATAGAATTATACATATAATTATATGTAGAGCTAACCGCTGAAATCTCACTATAATTTTATCATAAAAACATCTCATAACCACTTAAAGCTAAGCTAACAATACAATTGAAAATTTAAAAACTTCCCTTTGAAGTTTTCCATAAAATCATGCATATTAAAAGTTTAAATTTTAGATATGAAAGAAGATACACTTCATTAAAATAAAAATTACCAAGGTAATAAACTTACCAAATATGACCAGATATTTCATCAATACAATGCGAAATTACAATTTAAAAACTTGTTATTTCTTCGACAATTCCTTGCTGACGAAGGGCTTAAAATCCTTCCCCGTCCCCCAAATTGAGTGATTTTTATCCTCGGAGGATATTCCAAAATGATTTATTTATACCTTTTGTTGAAACACGGACTGAACACTGAATGAAGACCGTACTGAAAAACTGTCCACGAATCTCTAGCTAAAACCAAAAAAAAGAGCAAATAATTATAAGTCTAAGAGCATCCACGCACGCAGAGAATGATTTTATAGGGTTAAAAAAATAAAAGCCGTTCTGTTCGATAAGTCTGACGAGGTTGACGCACGCAGGACTCGCCCGAAGCGTAATCGCAAACTCTTAGGTCGATGACCTTACGTTAGGAATGATGCAACCCACTTCCCTCGCACATTCTCATATTCAAATCCATTTCATTCAACCCCTCCCACCCTCCCATCCACAACGCACCCTCCTCCTTCTTCCAAACGAAAGAAAATTCTTAAAACCACAAAGCTCCAACTACGAACCTCATTTCGGCAACCTTTTTCTTACGAAAAAATCCTTCCTACACTACCGCCGGGAGTGGAGAGAGGGGAGAGAAAGGGTTCGAAAGGATTTATTCTCTCGTTTCCACTACGCACAAGACCAGTCGGAGATTAAAAAATTCTTTCCCATCGTGACTCAGGGGCCGACCGTTGTATATGGCCTGAGAAACTTGTCGAGAAGAGGAGAGAGAGAGATAGAGAGAGAGGGGAATGGAAGTCTACAGGAGGAACCAAGGAAGGAGAGAAATTAAGAGTTTTGGAAGACGCGAGAAGAGGAGGGGGACGCAGGAAAAATATAGAGAACTAGAGAGTATCAAGAGAAACGGAGATAAGACGGGAGATAAGAGAGAAAGATATAATTTTGAGGAGTGAGCGGGAGAGAAGAAGAAGACAGTTGGTGCTTCAAAACAGCTACCTCCCGAAAGGATCTGGAGGAGATTCTGAGGGGGAAGGGGATTGGGAGAAGAGGGAGGGGTGGGAAAGGGATAAGAGGAGGAGGCGATGTGGAGGCAGCGAGGGAGTCTTAATGCTAGGGCCTGCCAGGAACTGCGTCACGAGACTCGGGAGTTTAGAGGAGGAGGAGGATCAGAAAGGAGAAGTTACTCCTCGGATTAGCCATATTCGGTAACGTTGAGAGTGTTTTGAGAGGCGGACGGGAAGAGGAAAATGGAAGATAGAAGATGTGCACAGAAGCGAAGGGAAACGTAAAGGGAAAAATTGATTGACGGACAGGCATGCATGCAGAGCGAAAATATAAGCATTTTTATGAAATAAAATGCGCTAAAACGCTCTATAACTTACCACCAAGTACAGTTACTCTATATTCGAACTTTTTATAGGTACACTTTTTTATTAACTTCACTCAGATATACACATGCTTTCAAATCCGAAATATAAATGTATATTAATAAATTTGAATCAAAAGTTGTACACAATAAAAAATACTAGGACGTCCCAAGATTAGAAATAATTAAACAATTTTCACGTTCTCGGTATTTTCATTTTATTTAGAAATTTAAGAACAAATGATTGCTTTGGTTATCGCGCACCTAGTGACACCAAGCGGCAAGAAAATGCGATATGTTTGAAAATAAATGCGTCATAATGAGATTGATTCTAGATTCTAGGAACGTAATTGTATTGTAATTCATAGAAAATCGAGACATGAAAAGAAAAACTAATCATGAAACGGAGGAAGGAAGGTTAGTGAGATTATCGAGACAAAAAATTATATACTACAAGAAAAGAAGATAGTAAGTAGATTACGAATTTCGTGTAAATAAAGAATCACAAGAACAACGAGATTCACGTTTTGTTAAGCTGAGGGAAAATCAATCGCTACGTTTGGCAAAAGAAGCCGAAGGCGAGCGAGGTAAACGTCTAAATAAGTTAAGTTTAAATCGCTCTCCACATCTTAGCTATAAAATTCTTACCGATAAATATAGTATAGTAATGCTAGATACAAAACTAGAAACAAAGATCCTTTAAATATAGAGCAAAGTGCCCTGAATTTGCAGGAAAAATGCTGTTTAATAATCTTCCAAAACAAATGAGAACATCGGTCGACAATACAAAAAAGTTTCAAGGAGATCTTAAAGAATTCTTTACAGGGGCTGTATATTACTCCATTGAAGAGTATATGGAAAGAATAAAATTAAAATTATGGCATGATGGGTTGTGATGTGATTTTGGTGATGTAATTGATTGTGGTGTGGCTTTGTAACGACCTGATTGACGATGTCATTGAGGAGTGTATAGAGGGAGGAGGGTTTTCAATGATTGTTATATGATGGCTTGTGATGCGACTGGTGATGGTCAGACTGACGACGCCCATACAATTGTAAAAATTGTCCACGGCAAATAAATAATAATAAGTATTATTATTAGTTGCTTCACAGCTGACACCCACAAATTCGCCGATCAAATTTGTTGTTTGCAAGAAATATTGTTATGAATTCCAGTTAAGAAACCTTCCTATTTAACCTAAATTATATGAACTTTTGAAATTGTTTGGATGTTTTCTTAAACATCATCTCTGTACAATTTTACTAACTGTTTTCCGATAGGCTATAAAAATACAGAGGAAATTTCCTGCGAGTAGAAATACTTCATTACAAATATGAGCACTGCATTCTATGTCAGCTTTAGTTTCACAGTGGTGAATTCTTACGAGTTTTATTAAAATGTTGAATTTTAATGACCTTTCAACTTATATTTTTAGTGAATTGTTAAAAGAATTGCTGAGCATAAATTAATAAGAATTCACATGCAGAATCAATGTACAATTTTTTAAACATTAGATGAATGTGTTTTTGGTAGGATAATTGATAAATTTTATGGTATGCATGTGAGTGAAAAGAAATTAATTTAAAATTATACTAAAACTTGATTTCAGTCGATAATTTACAGATAGACTGAGCACCTATATTTTAAGTTTTATATTGTGTTAATAGTCTCATCAGCTATATTATAAGTCCAGATATATTTTAATCATTTCAATTCTAAATAATGTCTTAATTAAGTTCTTGGAAAATCATTTTGAAAAGGGTACACGGAGCAAAGCATAAAATCATAGTTTAGCAAAATGTTGCCATCAAAAAATTTCCTTATGAAAGTTTTATAACAAAATTAGCTACAACATTAATTTAAGTAATGATTAATAATGTCTGATGCAAATTAATAAATCATAATTTGATATCATTGTCAAAATTATAATTTCATTTCACTAAAAAGTATAAAATAAAAGTATATAAAAAACTTTTTAAATTATACTCTTTTTTTAAAGCGCACTGAAAAATATAATATAGATTTTTGGGTTCAAGAATATATCTGGATCTTAAGGAAAATTTTTATTTTATATGATCATGAATCTCTTTAAAAAAGTGGTATGGCATATGTTGATTAAACAAGAATTTACGGGCTATTTATAAGACAATAAAATAATTTAATCAACATATGCCATACCTCTTTATTTTAAAGAGATTCATGATCATATACAATAAAAACTTTTCTTAAGATCCAGATATTTTTTTGAACCCAAAAATTTATTTTATATTTTTCAGTACGCTTTAAAAAAGTATAATTTACAGTTTTTTTAATATAATTTTTTATTGTTTATTATATCTGTGCATGTTGCAGTGCAATGAAACCTAGATCGTATTGACCTGATTTTTTTTTAAGTAAAACTATTGCTACTCGTATTTATTTTCTTCTTTTCTCATCCGGAATGGAAATTTTTCGCAAAGTTGGGCCGTTATTAGTTTCGGTTTATTTAATGTTTGTCTCTATAAGATTTACCTTCATCATCTATTGTTAAACACGACGTAATAATTTTGTGTAGCCATAATATCAGATCCTCGTTTCAGTTAAAAAGTTACGCCTGCTGATAATTAGTTACGAATAAGGCCGGCTAATTACGGCCGTTAAGTACGTTATCAAAATCATTAATATGACTGAAGGCACTAGAAGTCCACTGATACCTTTATAAATCTTTTATTTTAATCAAAATATTTTTCATTTTTTGCATTCAAGAATAACACAATGTTATACAGGGAACTGTCAGTACGTATTAATAAGTTAAATAACCCTCTGAATTATTACGGGCCACCAGGGAATACACAAATATAGAGTTTTCGACATAAATGTGAATATAAAAATCTCATCAAAATATGTAGATACTATATGTAGAAGGAGCAACTTGAGGTAAGTAGGGATTCAGAAATTTCAATCATTTTAAAAGTATAACAATTATCGCTAGAGAGATTAACAGTAACACGATTATACGACTACTATTTCTGGATATAAAATCGTGGTAATTGCCTTTCGCATAGCAGTTTCCGTAATCGTATCACTGGTCAAATAAATAAACACATGTATCATTCACTGTACATGATTTATCTTCTTCCGTCCTTCATAACGATTAATAGGTAGATGAGATATTTAAATACTGTTAGTGAATATCCTTTCCGATATAACGGAGAATTTATCTTTAAAAATGAGTTATGGCAAATTGTCTATCAAACGTTTGATAGATGGCTAATGAGATTCTTTAAGATACGAGCATGGTGAAAGGATTAACTAGCACCGTCAGGGTTAAATACTGCGAAGAAAGCATTGACGCACGGAATACAGAAACTTGGAATAAATATTACATGAGCTTCTCTCAAGATGACATACGCTATTTGCTCAAGACAAACCTCACCACCTCATGATAGGACATAGTGAACATCATATCTAACTATAAAATTATTCGGTTTAAATGGAATAATGCAAACCATATATGGAATGAAAACATCTTTTTCAAAGGAAAACACAAAAGACATACGGGGTAGCGATGGAAAATAATTCTTCCTGACGCCTATTAGCTTAACACAGATCCTTCCAACTCGGACTGTTTCACGTTCGCTAAGGCAACCTATGGTGGCCACACTCGGATACAGGAGTCCACGAACGACTGAAACGATTCGTCGCCTCTGTTTCATCGTCATTATGCGCCCGCCACACAGCTAAAGGAAATCCTTCAGAGATAAAAATTTTCTCAGGAAAATAATGCCAAGATCTCCGTCAAGTTTTATCTGCAGAATTCGTTGTTCAAGAGCATCATTAACACAGACTAACGTTTGCATAAATTTGTAGATCCCACAAGCGATTACGCCGACAGAAAAATATTCTCCATATATGACTATGGATTGATATGTTTTTGTTAAACTCAAACATTTTAATTGTGATGGTAAATTACTAATTACTTTTCTCGGAAATTTGTACATAAATAATTTATTGCCATACGAAACCTCCGTATTACATTTAGATGTTCTATCACTTAAATAATTACATCTTTCAATACAAGTCTGTATGTATATACTTTGAAAGAAATCATGAATGTAATGAATATAAACTAGTGTCCTAGGAATAAAATTTAAAAACACTTCTCAAAATAATATATCGAGAAAATGGGGTCTCTTTTCACAAATCGTACATTAACCATGACTCGGTTGCAATTTCCGCGGCTTACATGAGAATTTTCTTTGCAGGGAGGCCACAGGATTATGCCAATTTAATTGAATTGCAAGGGCGCTTACTACACTGGTGCTGCTACTTCTGAGGATTTTGGGAAACATCCATGGCGCTTTGCGTGTTATATGGGTAAACTACGTTGCAGCATGAAATGTGAAGTGTGGGCAAACTTAGGCGGTTTCAGTACATTTCGGTATAATGGAGTTTCCTTGCATCATGACGTCCTCACAACTCTATCGTCCACGAGCTAGGATTGGCCCATTTCGTTCGGCTAAAATGGGAATGCGATTGAATTCAAATTAAATCCTTAAATCCTGTTCAGAACTGTCTTTTAATGTCAATCTAAGCGTTTTGCAGATGTGCTTTTGGAATATGAGTACTGTGTAAAAAGAATAAGTAATACCGCATTTATCCGTAAGCCACACTCAAACGTATAAGACAGGTACTCCATTTTTTAGGTTAATTCCATAAAAATTAGAAATTCTTGTTATTTTTTAATTTAACAGATTAAATATCTCAGATTAGACATTAATTTGATTTTCTTAAGAAAAATACCTCTGGTAGAACGCATTAGTTTGGATGAAAGAAAGAAAATGTTTGAAAGAATAGTGCCAATTTTATTCGAGTAAAGCATTCTTAATTAAATTGTATCAAGCAATGAGTATTATACTTCAATAACTGATTGGTATGATATGCTTTTCATCTAATAAATAGTTTCCAATATTCAAATTAATCGAAATAAATAACATTTAAAAACATTCAATCGACCAAAAACTACCATTTATTATTTTTCGGGTTCTTGTTTTAAACCGTCCATGAATTTTTGTACTTAAATAGCAGTTTAATAATTTTCATTTTAAGTTAAATAATCATACCCCCTGAGGTGTAATTAAAAATAATTCCTTTTGTTAAGTTTAAAGAAACACATATAGATATTAGAATGTAAAATTTTTCTTGAATATTTTTTGGATATAATTTGCGCCGCCCTTCATTTAGAGCCAAAGAACTATGAATTCAAAATTATACATGTTTTAAGGAATATGTTTTCTGTTACCTTTCGGAAATTTTTAATTAACTCTTAAAAGTTTACGACTCCTTCTTCTGTAGAAATAAACACCAATAAAATGGAAAATTACCTCCAAATAGTTTCTTATATAGCTTTCAATTAGAAAACTGTAGTAAACAAATACTTAAATACAGTAATATAAACGGGTAGAACTCAATGTTTCTACAGATTAAAAATCTTTTCAAATAGCTGTCATAAATAAATTCGTGGCTTACTTCATACGAAGAGATTATCAAGTTATGAAGACTAATCATAAAATAGAAATTAATAAAATCGTGATTAATTTAAAACAGACATTAACCATATTCATAACAAAAAGTTTCCATTTACTTTTCAAAGTAAATGCTTCAAACAAAGGTAAACTAAAATGTGAATACTCTCCAACTTGGGCAGTTGAAATGAAAATGAGAACCAGAAATTCACGCATCGTAATGACAATTCAAATAAATCATTTTTTTCAGTTGTATTTCTGAAAATGTTGAAAATATACCAAAATAAAAAACCTTCCCTACAGTCAATTTATATGCTAAGGAATGGATTAAATAAAATTATGAATTTCTTTAAAAAACTGAAATGTTATTACTGCTAGTACAATGTATTTTTATTTCAATATTGGATATTACGTTTAATGTTGGAAATTTACAAGGGTGAATGTAAAATGGGAGAATAGGTATTAGTTCTACGGTTAATTTGACACAAACTTTCCCCGAAATGAAAAGCACTGTTTCTTTTGTGACTTTTCAAAATATAGAAGAACAAACAACATGTCAACTGAGGGATGATTGCTCCTTTCATAACTGCTCTCACACTACCGAATGAAGTTACATTTTACGATATTAACTTCGGAAGATAGATGTTAAAGAACAGATATTTTGTCAATACACAATATTCAATCTTGTTGTCAATTAGAAATTCTATATCAACAATCACCCAAGGCGAACGTAGAAAAGCATATTTATATATATAGAATCTTTAAAGGCAGTTTCAGACGTGAATTCTATATATAGCGTAAAGAAAATTACGGACAACTTTATAAAACGACGGACTCCTCTTGTCCAACAAATTCATCTGTCTGCTATTCCGCAGAATTTTAGAAATTACCCATTTAAAGTCTCGAAGCCATTTCTTTCGATAGCTAATTCTTCACTCATTCCCCTTATCGGATATACAGTTACGTGACGTTGAAGGGAATCACACGAACAAGGGATAATCAAATAACCGTCCACATCCACATACTCCGACCGGATAGAACTCGATTGTATTTGATTATCAGTCTGATTTCAGAAAAAAATGAAGGGCGGAAGACGTATCAATCTGGAATCATGAGCGGGTATGAGCCAATCGAAAATTTAATAAGGCGTTCCTCCATGAAGGAATATTCCAGCGATCCAAATCCCGCAGTAATCTTTCCCTTGCCTCATGAAAATGACCCATATATCTCGGAAACAATATCCCATAGTTATCCTGAGAGAAGAGGATTCAAACCAAAAGTGATTATATCAATCCTGCTCTAGTTCTCGAGCCGTAATTATTTAATCGGCCGAAACAGAATCCCTGATATTCTAGCTAAATTTTTTTATAACTTTGACGAGACAGAACTCTTTACATAATAAATTGAAAGGATTTCTTTCATAAAGAAATGCGATCGGTGATAATGGGGAGAAGAATGGAATGGAATTATAGTCAAAGAGGACTCCAGATCAAGATTTTAATCATTTATTGATCGCTCTGTGACAGACGCGGTTTAACATAAAAACGAGTCTATATCGAATATCAGGTTTGAAAATTACTTTATACCGCTTAACTCGCTATATCTGTGATAATTTCAGTCAATTATCACTGAGAAGAACAAAAGATTAAAAATAAAGTTGTTAGAAGGTAAGGGAACGTCGAATCGGGGAATGTTAAATTACAATATTATTAGCAAAATTTCCCGGCGTTGCTTGGTATATCATGTCAGATCAGTTCCCAATTAAAAGCACTGATCTTGTTTCCATGGCATTCAGCATTTCCCATTGCTACAAACCTATAAAAATACCCTTTTAACAACTTTTATATTACGTAACTTACCGCAATATATATTGGTACGTATATATGCAGGTAGGTAAGTTTTAAGACAGGAAAAATAATGTTTAATAACTAGAGAACGGCTGAATGTATTTTAGCCATTCTTTCAATTTTAAAGAGTGCCACATATAAAGACTCGAATGTGTAATCGTCGTGTAAAATAACAACCTGGGTTCGATTCCAGGGACGTTTAATTCCCCCAATTGGATAACATGGGCGGGACCTTCTCGAATTTTTATCTCCTAAACTGCAAATCGTAATTACATGCTCTCTCTGACGTTTCTGCTGCAAATGTTGTCCTCTATCCGGCTAAATTTATTAATCGATACCTTGCAGATCATATAAGGGCAAGGGAGAGTAAAATATGGATTTCTCATTATTGGCTTGACGGAAATGGCGTCTCTTGACTATGGCGCCGCAAATGACTACGGACACATACCGAACAACGTCTTATTATCAAGCCTTAAAAATGATTCCGAATCCTGATGAATTTATGTGAATGTTTGGAGACGAAAAAAAGACCGTAAAATATTCAATTGACAGTAAAATTAATGAATCAAACCGTTTGGTTGGGTTGGTGTTCCACCTTTACTCTATACACTTCCTAAAAGTTGTTAATTAAAAAGTTGTTTATATATATACAGTAGTACCTCGATAACCGTCGTTAATTGATTCCTGGAATTTCCGAATATTAGCGAAACGACGATAGCCGAAATCTATTTTCCAATAGAAACAATGTCATAGGTGAATAATTCGTTCAAAAAGATCTTACAAGCATCGTATAAAACAGAATTTTTAGACCTTAGTTTACTGGAAATTTTAGACTCTGCGTCATTTTCATTCATTAGCTTCTAGTTTTTTTTTTTAAGGGATGCCAAATTCCCGGACCGTTTCAGCAGAATTGCCACTAACCCTGAGTTTTGGGACCATTTTCATCACTTGAGGTTTAATAAGCCATAAAATATTTAAGAAATATGTTAACTGTTGACAAATGAGTTGACAGTTGTACTGCAGCAATCCGCGAAGGAACGTTTAGCTGTTTGATTCTTATATTTGAAGGCAACATTCTAAGTACTACATATTAGTCTTTGTTTAATCGTTTCAATTTACACGAAATTTTTTCACTCTAACACGATCGGCTAAATATTCGCCGAGAACAGCCGCAGCGCACCGTTTCGATAGATCAGGGGTGCCCAAACTGCGGCACGCGGACCGGATGTGGCCCGCTAAGTACGTAATTTTAAGCTGTCCACCGCCAGTGTTTCATAGATTTCAAAACGTTTTTCATTTATTTTAATTAACTACCAAATACTATTCTCCGTGTAGCAAAATCTGTTAAGGTATATAGCGTTGAACTGCGACCTCTTAGTAAATATTTCTCAATTCAAGTAAGTTCTTTTTAATGCTATTTTTGATTTTTTCTCAAAGATGTTTTTAAGATTGAATTTCATCGGGATTTTTAATACTAAAATTTTAACCCTAAAAAGCTAATTTTAACTAAATTTCCATATATATGGTGCCTAAGAAACTTTAGGTAACTTACGATTTAACTATAATCCATTGTCCATTTCCAATGCGGCCCACCGAGGGGTTCACTGATAACAATGAGGCTCATCATGTAGAAAAGGTTGCCCACCACTTTAAAAATTACATTTTACGTTAAATCGGCTTAGAATCAAATTCTGCCTTTAAAATATAATGTTGATTCTTCAGCTTAATACGAGTTTTTATCCCGAGTTCCCATCTTCCTTTTAAGTACTTTAAATTTATATAAGAATAAAAGCCTGCTCTTCAAGCAATCGATTTTTACATGTCATCTTATGATAAAATGTTAATCCCCTATAATGGCAGCAATGACAAAATTCTGACCGTTCACTAAATAAAGATGTAATTAAGAACCGTACCAAATTTCGTTGTACTAGGTCTTAATGTTTGGACGTACATGATGAGACAAAAACTTTCGGGAATATATATAAGATGAACAATACAATCAAGCGCAAAGTGCTGGAAGTCACACGGCGACAAAGAGAAACTAGTACAAACTAAATCGAAGCGAATAAATATAAACGAAATTGGAAAATAATAAACATAGTAAAGATGAAAATGTTTAAGCAAAGACATTATATATCCCACATTTATACAATTAATATTTAAGCTGGCAATTCTAAATTTAAATAATTAAATGACATATAAATAAGTTTAACCATGTAGTATGTACACTACAGATATGAATAGCTTTGCATCAGTCGAATTCAGCGGTTGATAACACATTTGCTAGCAAACATTAAACTAAACAGTTAACTAGTACTATTTTGACCCAATCAGAAAAAACGAAATATCACAACCAAAAAGTAATGAAAAAATTCACATCCATTCAGTGACATGGATGTTTCTGGGTAATTTGATCAAACTGAAGCCTTTATAAAACAAAAAATACCTCTCCGACAAATAGGTTCTAGAACAGGATCGATCGGCAAATTATACGGGAGGGCAAAAACAACATCGTGTTCGAAAGTTTTAAATTCCAAACAAGGAAACTGTTTTTAAAAATTACACGCCAAAAGCAGACATTTTTAATTTTTTAAATGAAAAAGTAAAAACGTTGCACGGAGATGACTGGAAAAACGGAAAACGAGACGACACAAACAAAAATATAAATAGTGACTAAATATCGAAGGAAATTTTTTAATGAAGGGAAAGAAAAAAAGGTGTAATAAATACGAATTTGGAAAGGGAAGAGAATGAACCAATTACGAGGTCGAAAGGAGAGGAATGGAGAGAAAGAAGAAAAATGATAGCAATACGGAACGTGAGCGAGGGATAAGTTGAGGGCTTTAAAAGGGAGTGGGAAGAAAAAGCAATAAGGAGGTTACACTGTTTTGGAAGTTTTAGGACAGGAGCAGAGGTTTGAAATGATATCAGCACCGAGATGGAGGTGAGGGGAGGGGGGGGAAGGGGGTGGAGGAGGAAATTGATATGATAAACATGGAAGCGAGTAAAAAGAAGGAAGGGGGAGGGGGGGGAGACGAGCGGGGAAACGTAAAGGGAAAAAGAAATAGAGAGTGAGAGAATTTATGAGACGGAAAGGGCAGGAAAGGGAAAGAAAAGGGCAGGGAAGGAAGGGGAAAATGGCACGACCAGGAAGAGGAAAGGATAGGACATACACTCGTATAGACGGAGGATGAGAGTCGGTTTAAAAAAAATGAAGAAGATGTAAGATAAAAGAGGCGCGTGTTGTTGTTGTGTGAGGTGGGTGAGGAGTAAGGGAGGAGAGAAAGGCTTGGATGGCTATATACAGATAGAGGAAGAGAGTATATATATGTAGGAGGGGAGAATTTTGATACTAGGGTATGGAGCCATATTAAGGCGTCATGGGATTCGAAGGAGAAAACAAGAAAGACATTATGGTGAAACGATAGGAGAAGGTTGAGGAAGAATGAGAGCCCCCTCCCCTCTCCCACCACCCCTCCCCCCCCCAACTTCCCTGAGAAGGAGAGAGGGAAGTACGGAGCGAACAGATGTTTCCTTAAAAAAGTGTAAAGTTACGCAGAGTATGTGAATGTGGAGGAAAAAGGAAGAGATAAAGGGTTAGATAGGGGTGAGAGGGGGTGGAGATACGGAAGAAGCGAAGGTCACCGGCAAGTGGATGAGTTCCGAAAGAGAGTAGAGAAATAAACGAAGCAAAAGGGAGCGGAGAAAAAATGCGGCATAAAGTAATGCGCACAGAAAAAAAGGAGAAAGAGATACTGATAGATAAATATTATTTGGAAGGAGGAAGGGAAAGTGTGGGCAGTGATAAGGTAGGAAAATACGAGTGGGAGGGAAAAAAACGGCTGCGGATATAAAATAAGGTACGAAAACAAAAGATAGGAAAGCCGAGAGACTTTGGACCGGATCAGAAGAGGTGGGCAGAATGGATACGAAATTTGGGGAAAATATAAGGAGAAATACGAGGAGAAAAGAAAATTGCCACGTTTGAAGGGAAGCAGAGAAGGAGAATGGCCCTCACCAAGATGATGTGTTAATAAGAAATTGACATTGTGGTAAAAACGAGAGAAAACGCAGGCGAAGATGAGACGTGATATATAAAGTAAATGGAAGCGGAGAAACGTTGCAAAATAAAATAAGAGTATCAAACTTTTATGATTCCATTTATCATCTAACCATCTTCAGTTACCACCATCTCTTCTCATCAAAATTACAAGACAGGCAATAAAGTTAATTCCATTCTTTTTTCATGGTTTTAGAATATTTAAGTGCCTAAAGGTAATAGCTCAGATTTATCCTTTTCGATACTCGTGTTTATTCTTACACATTCTGTCGCTCCTCCCTTTAGTTAATCATAATGAAATATTATATCAAATGCTATTATTAAAATTTGTTTTTATATCTATTAGAAATTACTGATTATTACATAGGATATATATATATACATACATACATACATATATATATATATACACACACATACATATATATATATAAAACATACGGTACTTCTAAATGCTAAGGACGAAATTTGGCAGGAGGATAATTCGTTGGGTTTAAGCAACGACGAAAGTCGAAAATTCAAAAATTTTAATTTTAGCGTATTATTTTCGACCCCATTGTTCCATTTCAACACCCTAAAAGAAAAGCCTGGAAACCTATGCAGGGCTTTATAAAATTATAATTTAAAATTAGTCAAAATTAATATATAAACTCGACAGAGAGGCACTTCTGTAGCTGAAAGAATGTGGATTTATTTTTATTACTATCCGTGCCGAATAGAAATTCACAATTTTAGCATTTCTTAGAGCGTCTCTAAGCACCGCAAAGGCTTCGTAGACGTAGGTAGGCCGCTGGCCATTTTCAAGTACATATAATTAAAAATTTCTGCTAATAAAGACCAATTGATAAAAAGACTATAACCTCCGGAGAAACAAACGAAAAGAATTTTAAAGAGGGGCCAAAAGAATACAAGGAACGAAAGGTACTGAATAGTAAAATTAACGTGAAGAAAAGAGATGATACAATTAAAGTAGAAGTAATAAAGATAATGTTGAATAATACAAGAATAAATAGTTATTTAAAAGGAAATTCGAATGGCAGAGATGAATGACAAATTTGAAAGAGATAACAAAACCTGTGAGGAAAGACGATAATTTTTAGACATTTTAAAGTAAAAGACATGATATTATGATATTCTCCAATTTAGATTTACTTTATTATTTAAAATACCGGACCAAGTTTGATGGCAATTATCTACCCAAGGAATTTAGTAAAAAATATTATTCTTCAGTTATTCGTGTGTAACTTTGGCTCCTCAGATGTATAAAGAAAGATGGCGCCGAAGGTATACTTTGCTATTTTTACCTTTTTTATTATATAAAAAATTAATCCAGTGTTCAACCTTTGCTCATAAGTAATTCTCCATGAAAAAATAAATGCAAGCTCTGAAATATTCAATATTGTAGGTTTCCATAATGTGGTTTAACTCATGTAGTACATTTTAATAATCCCAGCCCTATTAAGTTCCTATTTTTTACTCACAATCAGTATCAAAAAGCTGTAAAAAATGTTTTATTAAGCGAACGTCAAAATGTCTCGTATATTACATGCTAGCAACCAAATTAGTGTTCCTGTATTCACTGAGAATGAAGTAATGTTCCTAACGCTGACTTAAATGCACAGACATTGTCATCGCTTTTGTAGCATTATTCTAATTTCAGAATAATAAGTAAACAAGAGACAACGAAAAAAGTGAAAGGTGCAATATAAGCAACAGTTTCCGCTGACATTTTTACTCCGTACGTTGCCTCGCAACTGCTTTTGATACGAAAAACTAGGGCGCACTAGTAACAAGTGAGACGCTGAGACATTAATACTCGGCAAACGGAGCAAGGCGATTAAATGAACTTTGAATGTAAAAATGAGGAAGAGAGAGATGGTGCAAGAAGTCGAATAACTGACAGAGGGAGACATGAAGACATCAGGTATTACATGAGAATTTCTTCTAAAAAAGGAGAATTATTGCAATTGCCTTTTTCATCAAATCGGCATATATATACTTTGTATGTATAAAAATACGCATAATGAAATTAAAATCGAGAGTAACAGAAGCAATAACAGCTTCCGCTAAGATTTCATACATGGCCAGTTAAATTCCTATGTCCAATGTATATTTAAATATACTAAAGTTAGTTGCAATTTACATTATGTGGGGCTGATTAATATTTTTCAAAACAATATAAATATCAGGTAACCTTTTCATTAATTCGAAGTTCAAATGAAATTCGTAAATTCGAGAGACAAAATGATAATTAAGGTAGAGGGCCAGATTGAAGAGACAATGGATGAGGAAGATTGATTACATTTCTAAATGTGTATTCTTCTTGTACTGTAACAATGTATGAACTTATTCGGAACGTAATCAAATTGTATGAAAAAAGAAAAATAAACGTTGTATATGAATACTAGTAAATTCCCTTCATATGACGGGTTCACATTATATAAATAAACTTTTTCATCCTGAATCTACATTCAAATATTTCATTAATTTATGATATTAAAAACCGAAAAACTTTGCCTCTCGGTTTGTACAAATTTTTCAATAATGCAGCACAAACAATTGCTCAATGAGAAAGTATTTTGATTTTTTTACTTTACCAAATTCACTATGATACTCCGATAACTCGTTTAACTTAAGCATTTTAAAATTTAACGCAGAGAATAAATGGTTTCGAGGAAAATAAAGTCCAAGATCTAGAACAGTGGCCCCAACCTAATCTCTCTAGTGGGCCGCATTGGACAATGTGAAGATTAGCTAGGGCCGCATTTCAAATGAAGAAAATAGGCTTAGATGAACTTCATTTAATTTTAAAATGTTCAATGAATGGTGCGAAAGTTAATTCGAGATTTTTATTCAAATTACAAACTAAGGAAAACAACATAAAAGGAAAGATGATGAATGGAGAACCCTCCTTAAAAATATTTTAAAAAGGAAAGTACATAATTTTAATTTTAATGCACGACCATCCAGGGACCAAGTGTACACACAATCTCACACACTCCGGGTTTAGGGGGGAAAGGTTGATAAATCTTCTAATGAAAGAGACTGCATGAAAACAGTTTAAAGGGCCGCATATGAACCTTCAAATGGCCGCATGTGACCAGCGGACCACGGGTTGGTGACCCCTGATGTAGAACTTCACTTTTTAACCTTTATTTTCAAGAGCATACGTATTTGATTAATTTTTCAAACTTTTTCATTACAAAGCACGCAAGCACATAAGACAACACATACAAAGATAAAGGATATAAAAAATAACGCAAATTTAAGTTTAGAGCTATATCCACGAACAAAACATTTCTGCTGGATCAGACTTTCAGCGTTTCAAATTAATTGAGGCTTTCATATTTTAATAATCA
The DNA here is from genome assembly GCA_036926305.1 of Uropetala carovei. Taxonomy (NCBI): domain Eukaryota; kingdom Metazoa; phylum Arthropoda; class Insecta; order Odonata; family Petaluridae; genus Uropetala; species Uropetala carovei. The sequence continues at coordinate 1,141,209 of JAXCHB010000020.1, forward strand.
CCGTGATGGAATTATAAAATAGAATGAATTAAAATGAACATTTGAAATGAATTTTGGTATGAAATTATCTTTTAAAAAATAATTTATTGTGTTATTTTAATGGAATTTCCTGAGAGGAGTAGAAAAGAAAAAAGTCAAACAGATGGAAATATCTATCATTATTAATGGATTTTGTGATCAAACCCGTGAAAGTGTTAGATCAAAACTGAAAATAAATATTAAAAAATACGAGAGTATGATAGAAAAACACCGAAAGACGGGATTAACGGACTAACAGCAGCAACAGAATTTGGAATGTATTCCGTGAAATAAATCGTATGCTGCCCAATCTGATACGGATTACTTTTGGAGGGGACGAACAAATTAACAGAATAATGAGGGATTTAAAAAAATACGGATTGAAGAATTTGGAGGTTTTTCATAAGGGGGTTGATCTATGAGACCGCGAGAAAAAAGAGAAAAAGTAGATAGTCTTTTTTAAAACTCAGCAATCCATAACGGCAATAAATTCTAATTACGCCGCAAGGAGTGTGAAAAGCATGTTTTCCTCGCACAGTATGATTCATCGTAGTTGTTTTGTATTTTTTTGACGCAAACCCAAGCGCAGTGTAAACAAACGATGACGTGCTAAATAAGGAAGGAACCGGTTTAAGTAAGGATCTTAGAAATTCTGCGCGTGGGAGGTATACGAAAGCGTGTCATGAGTATAATTGGGAGCGAAATGAATTTCAATTAATTTCGGACCATATCCCTTTTTTGTGTGGAGATGCCGAGCTCAAGAAAGTTCCCATTAAATATCGTTAAGTATGGCTCTTTGTTTATCAAACGATGCGTTGTTAATAATGCCCTGAAAGTTTCTCCGTAATTAAACATTAACTGGTAATTGGTTAAGACACGATGCCGCAGCTGTTTTAATCAACGTTCTTAAGGTTTTGATTTTTACAAACAAAATTTCAAAGGTAGTTAATTTTTTCGAAAATTTTTCCTTTCGTAAAAACTCTTGCCAAAGTCCGTTAATACAATATACACTATGTAGTTGATTATTTAAGGTTTACAACTCCTCTCTCGCAGTTAATTAATACCACTTGGCGGCATTACCTTATCGATATTAGATTATTACACAAAAGTTATGTATTCGGTTTAATTATAAAAGCAATGACATGAATCGCATGAATGGTCAAAATATAAAATTTTACCTAAAATTGGCAACGATCAGTTAATTAAGATTTAGTCAGCAAAGAAAAATCAAAGTAGAAAAAACGGGACAAAGCTCCGGATCCAGTACGTACTGGCTCCGGAGCTTTTTCCCGTTTTTTTTATATTAATTATAGACAGTAAAACTTCAAAAATTTTCCTATGAAAGAAAAATCATATTAAAATTACTTTGACATGCGTACAGATGATCAAGCATATCATGTTTTACATAAAAATTAATTGACAGAGTATTAATGGCCAGTTCCATTGAAAATAATCTCCTTTTTCAAAATTTTTATACACCGCGAAAGAAAATTTTGAACACCAAAATGATCTAATTGATGTAGAATCCCATTCCCATGCTCTTTTGGAACTTAGTGAACAAACGCACAGAAAGAAAATGTTTTCTCACTCGTCATGATATTATCATTACCCTATTAAACCTCATTTATCCATAAATTTGTCACAAAGAAGGCTATCAATGCGCTATTGTTTAATTTCATGAATTTACGCGAAATTACAAATGCATCATACTTATTAATCAGTCAACACCACCCGTGATTTCAGTCGTTTGGTTTCATATACATATGAACACGATGCCGAATTAATTACAATATGACAATTTTAATAGGCGTTTTCATCGATGCCGCAAAAAATATGAATGAGTGACTATCATACCGTAGATTTCCAGTGTCCACTACAAAAGAAAATTCCGTTGAAGGGAAGAAATAGAGGAAAAAACAAATATATTGGCAAAATCCTGAGAAAGATAGTCTGTACGTATTTTAATGACTAATAATTGATTGTAATTTACAGATGATATAAGAATAATTAAGGATTTCACCTACTAATACGGCAAAGTATACCTCGTCTAACGAATAAAGGCGTTATAGCTTTTCGTACAATTATGAATTTGATATAAAATTAAAATATATAAATACAACATTACAGCCAATATTTCATATTCAGAAAAGAGGTGGAATACTTTCATGGTAATTAAAATAGCTGAGCATTTTTCGTATTATAAAAGATTTTGGGTGGATTCAGGACCTGTGCGGCATAGGCCAGTAAAAAAATATTCTTATGGAGTTACAAACTTCAAATTCTTAGATTTAAAACTATTAAACAGAATTTATTACTCTCCACATATGATTCCTATCAGTTAAATTTTACTTTGTTTAATATCTTTTAGCAGACAAAGCTGGACATATGAACTGTTTGTGGAGAGATTATAATCTATAATGAATTTTTGCGGTACTCGCATTGGCATTACAAAATATATATACTTTTATCCGCACGTAATGATGATACAATGAGATAAAACCAACTTAAATGTCAAAATACACGTAAAAGAATACTTCAAAGTTTTCGGTTTATAGTTAATAATTTTTCATTGACTAAAAATAAATTATAATCTTTAAAAAACTAGGTTGGAGGTGATAAGTTAGGTTACTAAAATGTGACTTTGCTTCCTTAAGAATTTTTGCCATCAGTAATATATCAAATCTCCTCCTAAGAGTCGGTCTTAAATGCCTACCCGAAAAATTTACTCCGACACGAATCCGATTATCTCTTCGCATTTTTGCAAGACGACGTTGAACACAAACGCTTCCACATTTCGCTTCATAATTTATTCCGATTTCGTTAACGTCCGTGACGCCAAAGTTCCTGTTATCATTCGAGCAAACAGTAGGGAAAATATTCTCCATGCGAGAATTTTTGGCAATATAATAGACACATTCTCGAAATGAATAATGCATCGGGGAGGAAGAAAGAAAACTCTTCGGAGAAATATTTCGGGCTTTGAATTCGCCGCAAAATCGATCGACAAACTCGACTCGAAAGAGAATACCTATTACTTACTTATGCATGCACGCCCAAAATAAACCCAAAGAAGTCCATTATGGTGGTAATTTGAAAGGGATCCCGTCTTGAAAGATGTATTTTTTATTCTCCCCATTTGCTCCAACACGTGCCCCGTCAATGCACTCCGTGCACGCTAGAATGCCTAGACGCCATTACTACGACGCTACTTTTAACCGAAATAGATTTTTTGCATCTTTTCGAAATCAGCTCTTTAGCCGAGAAACTACGAGCATCCAACTCCTCCTACCTTCGTTCTCTTTAGAATGGTAAAGGATCCTTCTTAACGTTAAAGACGCCGGAAGAATAAAAAAAGGAAGACGTATGTATAATTCGGTTTGTGCATAGGAAAATAAATTAAAACGAAAAAGATCCGCAACAGAGGCAAAGACGTAAGAAAAAACGACCGATAACAGCGTTTCCCTTTCAGGCGAATGAAATTCTTTTTTCCACTAAAAGAAAATGAGGAAATATAGAAGAGAGAATAAAATGACGAAAATCATATGTAAAGGAATCAAAAAAAAAGAACAGTAAAAGCATGAAATTTGGAGTGTAGGTTTCTCTGGTATTCATAAAAAGTTGTGAAAAACATACGAACATTTCGGCAACAAAGCGACCGTCATAAGTGGAGTCCACCGGCAGTAGAGTCTAAATAAAATTTACTAATGCATTATTCCTCACTTTATAATATCGGTGCTCTCTTAATGTAATCTAATAATCTAATATCGGTTAATACCATTTATAGATATCAAATTTTCATACCTATTGCGTCAATTTCATTTTAGTCATAAGGTTAGATCGAAAATTCTAACGTGTACATAAAAATGGATCAAGGGAAGGAAAGTTAATGAGAGAATTATATCCATAAAATTGAGTAAAAATGTGCATTTTTTCAATAAAGAGTATTAACCCTAACGGATTATTAGCCGACCTTTCGTTCTAATGACAGTCACGAATTAATCTTCATGATTAACATTTGAAAAGAGTATGAATACAGGCATATAGGCGTTACGAGAGTGAAAAATTATGGGAAGAAGAGCCAGTCATTGAAGAGGAGAAGTCAGGAAGAAAGAAAATACCAAATGCCACGAAAGATATAGAGCGATAAGCAAAGGAAACGGGTTAAAAAAACACTGAGCAGAATAAATACAGCTAAGGTAAAAAGAATGAAAGGAAGCAGATGCCGAAAGAGAGCTTAAATTGGAATAGAGGAGAATGGAAGAAGAAAAACCAAAGGGAGAGAGAGAGAGATGAGGAAGGTAGGTAGCTGTGTCTGCTGCCGGAGAGGTATGCAGGCTGTGAGATGTGGTAGGGTTAAATTAGAAATAGAAGAGCTATGCCGTCTCATGGGAGTGGGAAAGAGAATCGGCACAGGTCAAAATAGGATGGGGGAGGGAGAACTTGATGCAAGCTGAAGCGGAGGGAAGGGCAGAATGAAGGGAAGAGAGAGAGAGGAGGAGGAGGAGGGCTTAAGGGTGAGCGGCGGAAGTGGCGACAGGTAAAGGAGATAATGGAGAGGGGTGGAGTAGGGTGAAGGGGGAGGAGAAAGGAAAGGTAGGACACTAAGAGAGAGAGAGAGAGATTGGGCTGAAACTGAGCAGGTTTAACGCAAGGGGAAAGGGAAGAAAATTATGCAAGAGCAAGAGAGAGAGAGATGGGAACGGGATAGACGTAATTACTATTCAAACAAGTGACTGTAGCTTCTAGACGGAGGTCCATTCCTTATTCGTCTAAGAGTTAAAACCTGGAAAAGTGAATGCGGAAAAAAATTAAACTCCTGATACGGGAATTAATAGCGTTTGAATTAACTGCAGAAACTGTATCCTTGTTTGGAAAAGGCGTAGATTGTGTGTTCGAATCCATTAGTATACGTAATGACCTTTAATTCTATATCTCTAGGGCAATGACGTACGAACTCCAGGTAAATATTCAGAACTAGTCGATTCTCATCAAAGACTAAAAGGAAGCGTGAAAATGTTAGCAAGACATAGCGACAGCAAAAGTAAAATGGTAATTTAGCATCGCTTTCCACTCCCTATAAATATATCTCTATAATAAAATCAGTATTTGCTATGTATCATAAGATATGATCACTTTTTGCTTGTATCTCAAAAGTATACACATTATATATTTAAAAAATAACTCACGAAAGAAAAATATTTTTATTAATTCTTTCCTTATTGGAAGCTGGTAATTTTCCCTCTGACATTTTTTTCTAAAGGTTAGTGTTCATTTCCAGGTCTGTCAATATTATCCTAATATACTTATAAATTTCCAATTTTAAATTAGTAAAAAATCGAGGTAAAAACGTGAATTTTCGAGCCACATAAGGCCAAAAAATTGATTATTTTTCTAATAGAACCCATACCCCAAATAAAACGATTTATTATGGGGTGGGGAGGAAATATTTTGTACGAAAAGAAAAAAAATGGACCTTAAAAAGTTATACGACATACACCAAATTTATTGAGAGAAGAATTAAAGTAATTTATTTTTGTTTTTAGTAAAGAGTAGCCCGATCACTCATCTCTTCTAAAAATATATGTAATATTAAAATTAGGATTAAGAAAGACCAAAGTTTCAAATCCGTTCATACGACAAACTTTTTCTCTAAATGGGTGCACTTATTTTCCGCATACGTAGACGACGGAGATACATGCTGTATATAAATGATACTGTTGCCACAAAACGCAATTCGCATCCTTCAATAAAATCAACCCATAAGAATTCATCTCCCAGTCCATTGCTATATCTTTTATACATATATTTTGTATTATTGGGTCTTCCAATCAACCACAATTTTAATTTTCGCCAGGGCAGGATGGACTGAGGTGGAAGAGTAACCATAAGTGCAGTAAAAAATCATTAAACTGTGTTAAAGAGAGGCCATCAATATGCATGCGATTGTGTCTTATTTTTTAAATAATGCGAGGAGAGATGAGAGAAAGATATAAATATGGAAGAGTACCAGAGAGGCGAGAAATAAAAGCAGAATGGGGAGAAGAAGAAGCAAAGTACGCCGCACCGAAGGATATACGTAAATATTTCATCATCAAGCTAACATCTCTTCGCGATCAATTAGTAAGTTGCTGTACCGGAAACACGTCAACATTCTGAATATTTTTTCTAACAATGATCTATACGATAAATGTGTTTGCAGTGAATATGAACGGATTTAAAATGAAACCGAAAGAAATTAAAGTTTCAAAAAATTACAGGAATCTGAAAAACGAGAAAATAAAATTATGCCAAACATGAAAGGAGAAGAATTTACGACACTTAAAAGCAAGAAATATAATCGAAAAAAGGAATGAAAACTTAACAGAAACTTCAGCGAAAGAACATATATCGGACAACTCGCTTAAGATAGCAAGATGACGAGGGAAGGAGAAGATAAGGGGAAGCGAAGCTAACCAACCATCTGACCCAAAATAAAATGTTTAGGGAGAGCTTTGAAGACAGAAAGATAGGACACAATAGAACACAGTTAAGGAAAGAAAGAGATCCGCAGGGGAGATACGAAAGAGGTAAGTGAAATTTGCCATAGCAAAAGCGACATTATTCAAGCCAAGGGAAGCATAAAGGAGTGAAAGTAGGTAGTCAAAATAGAGGAGAAGACTACATCCCTTGAATATAATATAAAGTAGAAGAGCGAGAGAGATGGCAGAGGAAGATATTGGGGAAGAACTAAGGCGTATGGCAAATGGAAGAGAGGCATGGGAAGAGCAGAGAGAGAGAGAGACAGGGAAAGGGAGAGCGGTGGACGGAGGGAGGAGAGCGTGAAAATGACGATGTACCGAAATAGACAGACAGTAGTTCTCTACATATATGTACACACTCTCAGACACAATCTCATCCACTTCCTTGCACACTTTCCTTCTCCATTTCTTCCCTTCCTCTGCCACTCCAATCTTCCATCTCTCTCTATTTCTCCCCTCACTTATCTCACCCTCCATAAATATCCTCATCTCTCTTCCTCGATAGCTTTCCATCCTTTTCTCAAACTCTCCATCTCTCTCTCTCTCTCCCTCCCAATCTATTTTCTTCTCTCCGACATCTTTTTCCTCTCCGACATCATTCTCCGTCTCTCTTTTACCCATCTCCATCCTCACACCCTCCGTCTCCACCTTTTGTCTTCATCTCCCTTTACCGCTGTCTCTGTCTCTCTTTTCACCTCCCTTCGAGTCTCTCCTCTCCCGTTCTCCACCTCTTTCTCCACATCCCTCTCCGCGTCTATCTCGCCATTCATATCCATAGGGACCTGTCCCAATGCCGTCATATCCTTTAACAACTCCTCCCCGCTTCCTCTGCCCTGTCAGTGCCATTTCATCTCCCACCCTCTCCTCTTCCCTCCCCTCCCCCCACCCCTCTGACCTCTAACTCGCTCTCTCATCCATCCCTTCCCATTTGCCCTCCCCCCCTTCCCTTCCTATCTCCCTATATACTTCCCTCCTCGCTCCCGACCCCGTGTGAAACCCCCTTCGCAGCACGCCGACTCCCCGCTAGTCCTCCGCTTACCCTCAGCTCCTCTTCGCAACCACTGCCGTGAATTCGCGCGCCATAAGCCACTAGAGGACTCTCTTCTCTCTCTAACATGCGCCTCTTCCTCCTATTCGCATCCTATCTCCTCGTCTGCCCCCTCTCTCCCTCCCGCTCGTAACCTCTACACGTTCCCTTTCCTCCCTCTGCTTACGCTCCACGGGCTTCTCTCTCTCTATATACGTATATTACCCTCCATCCCTTCCCTGTGCATTCCTCCCACACTATCGTCCTCTCCCCCTCTCTCTTCTCCCTCTCTCTTCTCCTTCTCTCTCCCCCCCTCTCTCTCTCTCTCCCTCCATCTCTCTCTCCTGTTCCGTTCCTCGCCGTTATCATATTCCCATGCGCCGGCAGCGGTGCATGTTCCGTGCGGATTTTGCGTGACCATGCCCTCCGTCACGTGGTAGGCGTTCGTTCTTCTTCAACGGCGAGAGGGGAAGAGGGGACGTTCGTTAAAATTCTCGCGGGAGCGGTTTTATTTTGTGCTTTTTTATTAAATCTATCCCTAGCTCGGATTCTTTCTTGAATTTTAAGGTGGCTCCGACGCGAGATTGATTTCACGAAGGCTAAATAGCGACGATGAGAGTGAGTGAGGACACTGTCCAAAAGTTCCGTGAAACTTATTTCCAGAGTTTTACGATAGAATTCGGCAATCTCTATGGAAACTGTTAAAAGTCTAGTGCACGTTAGCGAGATGATGAAAAATGCATTTATTCTTTGTCAAGATGATGATGTCTATCTATCTGTTATATTGATATTATATTAGACTGAGAAAGAAATGTAAATTTTAAACTATGATTTTAAAATGAGGGAGTATTGTTTTCGTGAATAAATCGCAATCGGGATTTCAACGGAAATACAGATATTAAAGTCCCCTGAATACGTTTTCCCTATTTACTGGGTGCTGTCTGTCATATAAATTTTGTGCACGCTCTAACTCGAAAACTACTTATCAAATCAGTATAAAATTTTATATTTAAGATATTTTTTTTTAGAAATTCAAGAGCTGATTAGATTTGGGCTGAAATTGGTAAAGCGGCAGTGGAGGTTTACTCATGTCATTTTTTTTTGCCAAATATCTCTTTTATGACTTAATTTGTGTAAATATTTGTTTATATAAAAGTTTATACAGTATAATATTCTACAAGTTTTGTGTGGAACATTTTTTCATAAGACCTGTTTTAAAAGATATTTTGGTTATTCGTCTGAATTTGTTAAGTACGTCGCTAGGTGATACCTTAGTGTCCGCTATTATGAAAAAATGCTCATTGTTGATAGCGATGCCTACGGTACCAAGGGTAATTTCAGTTACAATCAATATTGTTCTAATTCGATCTAGCGTCATATTTTGAAAATTAAATTTCTTGTAAATATTGACAGCGATGCCTGCGCCGCCAATAGTAATGTTAATCGTGCATCAATATTTTGCTATTCATAGAACAGGAAAATTTCGTTAACTTATTGTCTTTTAAATGTTAACATTTATTCAAAGTACCATACCGTCAATTAAATAATTGAAAGACGCGGTACTTCTATTATCCAAATTCCGAAGTATGAAAGGAGTTAATATTATGATAATTTTAAGTTTAAGGTTATATACCAACAACAGTGAAACGGCGTGTCAGTTCGATATTTCAGAGAATATATGCGACGATAGAGATAAAAAAAAGTCAACTGGTAACTTCTTCTTTTAACTATAGTATAAGCCTATAAAAAATAGAGATAGGCCTAGAACCGAGGTCGGCCTCGATTCGGGTAAATACGGCATTTTTCACTGTGAAAATTATTCAGCGTTTAAAAATTGTTCACGAGTGTAACTGCCGATAGGTTATTCCTGAGAACGTTGTTGCCGAGAGCAACTCGTAAGTACTATAACAACCACAATGAAGAAAGTCATGAGCTGTAAACAGGATTTTTTTCATTACTCCGATGCATTAGAAATCATATTTTGGACGAAAAACGTGTCATACCCTGCACCTTATACTTCAATGGTAATAATTTAAACCTGTTATTTAGATCGAAAATACGAAAGGGTATTTTAAAGTAATATTCGCTCGTATTCCAGATTATGGGAGTATTTAAAATTCAAATTTTTTGTGCATTTTCAATTTAACAGAGCAAGTGCGGATTATTTCATTCCTTTTGTTTTTCCTCCATTCAGATAGCATTCATAAAATTGCTGCATAAAGTTTTAATAAGGGCATTGAGGTGGTAATAATGACTAATTAATTATGAAAACGAACCGGAGCGCATGCACACCGTGGAACTCGGAGAACGTGACGTGGCAAGTGAAAGTCTTTCTACCACCACTCTCCCTCTTTCTCTCTGGAATGTTTTTTAATTCTATTCATTAAAATTCTGTAAAAATTCCGTGTACAGATATGAAGGATTTTTTCACCCAATTCTTTTTAAACAAACGATTGTTTCAATTTTGGGATAATTCAGCCACAAACAATTCCTCAATAATCTTCGAGAAAAATTCTATCACATATTCTCATATTTAATTCAAGCATACCCGTCATATTTGACAGGAAATTACGCTAGTAATTAAATAGTTGTATTGCAGCCATATTGGAATCATTTAGAAAGAATAGGTGGATTCCATTTTAAGGAGACATATACATTTAACACTCATACTGAGTTTTATTAAAATCAGTTCACAAATGAAGTTATTAAAGTTAATAATTTTGACTGGGTGTCATGTTGGAATGGCTTCCGGAACATAAATTTGGGATTTTCGGTTTTAAAATGCTCAATAGTGTGTATACAGTTTAGGGGAAATAGATTCAGTGGTTCAAAAATTATTCGACTGCAATCGTGGATTCCTAGGAAAGTAATTGCTGATAAATATGACTTTTGAATACTCTCTTAGGCATTTTAAGTAGCTCAACATGTTTTTATGAAATACTCAAATATTAAATTTCATCGAAATTATTTCATGGTTCTTGAGATTTAGTATGCGGACGGACACGACATGTATACGTTAATTGTGCAAAGAGCATATTGTACTTGTAATATGCTACGCACTATCAATCAGTGTCTCCTGCAGTTTAGGCTGCACTACACTGCATCCAATCGGTAGTAGTAATCGGAAGTCACAGATTGAGACTGAGCCGAACCACCGCCTCCGGAAACTACCGAATCATGTCCAGCACTACGTCACACGACTCCAGCGCTAGTTGGCTCGTCAGTTTAAATCACAAAGCTAATAAGAAGAGAAACCCGGTACAGGCATTGGTCTACTCTTTTCAAAAAGGAGGACCAACGGCATTTTGTCCTTTCCGAAGGATGAGGCGTTGATTCGCGTGCTCTCCTCTAAACACGCAAATAGGGGCCGCAAGATCTATTGAAAAAATGCAACTTTCGCAGGTTTTCAATAGCTCAGCGTATAAGGCCAACGCGCTCGCCACTACGTCAAGGCACTCCATTTCGTTAGTTTTGAAATTTCGAAGATAGTTTCTACCCAGAAGCCATCTACCGCAGCGTGAGGAATAAAAATACATTCCCAAAGGAACCATATACTGATTACGAGTTGTTAATTTTTTTAAGAAAAAGTTACAAAATTTTAAACCAATTGTAAACATTATTGAGGTATAAAATGACATAATAGAAATAAGCTAAAATTTTCGTAAAATTAAGCGTTATAAATTCTCTCTCCATATATTGGTCAAAATGACAACTCATGTTGAAATCCATATTACCCGCTATCATTTCTAACTATGGGGTACAGAATACTGTGCCTATGTAGTAGTTCAATTTCTTGCTACTAAAACGCCAGTCTTGCGTGAAAAGCCACCGCGACGAGATAGAATTTTGGAAATTTTGAACATTCACAGTTTAACATCTAGATGAGATATGAGATTGTTAATGGGCTAAACACCATCTGTAAGCCATAATCTTTCAAACAATGTAACACTCTTTACAATCCGATCATTCGTTCCAGAGATATGAGGGAACAAAAAATGGTCTACCCCAAAATATATATAAATAAATATCGGACGAACGCATATAAAATATTTTATAATTATAAAAACACCTAGTTTCTATTCACCTCTGAAACTGTTCTGCCCATGCAGCATACTACAATGTTTGTTGGCTGTTAACAGCGGAGGTGAACTATTACGTGTTTCGCGGAAAAGCTTACCAACGTACGTCATTTAAATTCAACGCAGGACTTTGTAAATAGAAGGCTATTAAAAATTTCGCTCTGCAAACAGTTTGGATACTGCTGCGGTGGGTAAAAAAGAACGAAGCAAAATTCTGTGAACTGAAATGATCGGCCCATAACTCGAAAATTTAAAAAAATCTTATCTCGGAAGAAATACATGATTTAAAATTTAAATATAAGATAATTTACTTGTTGTTAGACGAAGAAAACCCTCCTGTACTCTGATTAAAAAATTAAACTAAAGGAGGTTTAATTTGGATATTTTAACGTTTTAGAGACTAACGTTTTAATATTCTTACAAAAAATTGCATTGTCGATATTATATTATAAGCAACTATATAAATATAATTAATCGTGAAATTGCTGCTATAATTCTTGTCTTATTCAAATATAACGAACGGAGAGAAAATAATGTATCACTTTATTGCTTTGGTACTTGGTATATTTCTTATATTATCTATTGAACAATACATTTTAAGTTCTAGCATCGGGATTTCTCTGGCCCACAAAATTTTAACCACGCAAAAGTTAAATTTAGAAGGAATTGTTTCTCATTCGTATATTACCGCATAGATTCCTTGTCTGTCGTTCACACGTGCGTTCTAAGCCTGGCTGCAAATGAAACTATCACAAGTTAAGAAAACAAATGGAGAAATTCCATTTAAAAAATCAATAGACGTCAGCGTAATGCTGCAACGTGGGGCATTAAAAAGCTCAACCAGCAATAGTGGAAAAATTATTCTGAAATTGCAGGAGGAAGAGAGGCAAAAGCGCGGTGAAGATAGAAGAAACAGATAGGAGAAGAAAGTGATACCATGATAACCTCCAGTGAGGAAAAGCCAAAGAATGGTCATGTAAACATTCGCATACAAAGAAATACTTTTTAATATGAGGCTGAATTACTTCGTGGGAATGATGAATAAGGAAGATAAAAAAGAGTAAGCAAATATCGGAATGGAGAAAAGAAAGGAATTTTTTATGTAACAACAACGGCCGCATTGCAGTGTTTAATAAGGACAGACCATATTCAAAGAACACGGTTTTGAAGGTGAACATCATCATATCTAGATATAATTTCCTTAATAATTGGCTAAATAAATCTTAACGTTACAGCCAATTCTTTCTATAATATGAAATTTTGACTATTTTCAATACTTCTTACCAAAAAAGACGCATTAATAAATAAAACAAAAATTATGTTTTTTTAATAGCTTATGATAGATTTTCGAGTATCTTAATAAGCAATATGGTAGCAAAAACAAATCATTATTCTGGCTGATGGTAAAACGGTGCTCATTGCCATTAGAAAGGTAAAGATTATCATGCATAATTTTTCTCTATACTATCTGATCCATTTTCATATTTTCTTCCCTCACATCTTGACGTTTTATTTAAGTAGGGAAATTATCAAGTTCCTCCTAAGATAAATAATTTTTGAGAGCAGCGCAATGAAACAAAACAAAAGTTGGAAATTTATTTGTCGCGATAAACACGAAATAACAGAATCCCATAAGTTAATTTAACGACGAGCGTTCATAAATTATTAAATATAAAAATTAATTTATGATTACACATTCTATGATTCATACATAATAAATTAATACAATCGAAATTGACGTAAAATATAATTTTAAAAGTAGATTGAAAATTGAATTGCATTTTCCATAGTTTCTGGTAGGATCATCATCATCATAGGTAGTCTGTCCATAGACAGGTCCGTGATTATTCATGGTTAAACTTGGTTCTCCATATACTCCTATTTTCCGCAGTTATATTCATGTCTTGATAGTTCTCTTTCCCTTTCAAGTCGTCTACCAGCTGAAACCTATTCCTACCTCTTTCTCTTTTCCATCCAATTTTCCTTCTAGCACTTCTTTAATCATGCACTCTCTCCTCAGGTGATGATCAATCCACTTCGCCTTCCTCTTTCTGATACTGTATAATCGTTCGTATCTCTCCTGTTCTTCCGGCTGGGTTAGAGTGGTAGGCCACTGCCTGCCTTCTAACCCAAAGGTCGCGGGTTCGAATCCCGCTTCGAGCATGGATGTTTGTGATGTATGTTGATTTTCTCTAGCAGAATTTGACGGTGCAAAATGACCTTAGCTGCTGACGCGCATAAAAACCTAATTACTACTACTACTCTCTCTTATTCTTCGTAGCTACTTCCTCGTTTTTCACCCTATCTGTCCACTTTATCTTCAGCATTCTTCTCCATGTCCACATTTCGCAGCTTTCCAAGTATTTTACATAATTTTTCCTTAGCATCCATGTTTCTGCCTCATATAAAGCTATACTCCATAAAGAGCATTTTATCAATTTCTTGCGGATATCCTACTTTATGTTTCCCAATAGTAGGAGTTTCTTTCTTCTGAAAGCGGCTTTTGCTTTCGTTGTTCTAGTCCTGATTTCATCGGTTCATTTTGCTTCTCTCGTTATGATGCTTCCGAGGTATTTATAATCTGAAACTTGTTCTAATGACTTTCCTTCAATACTTATATTCAAATTTTCTTCTTCTTTACTTGATATTCGCATGACCTTGGGACTGTATTTATTTCCATACTGTATTTTCTACCTGTTATCACTAGTCTATTTAACATTTTCTGGAGTTCCTTTTCCTTTCTTGCTACAAGTACTTGATCATCCGCGTATTTCAGTATTCTTATAATCCTTCCTCCGATTTTGAAATCTCTCGTGCCTTCTAACGCTTTCTGTATTAGCCTCTCTTCATATACATATATTGAACAGGATCGGCGATAGACAACAGCCGTGTCTTACTTTACCGATATTTACTCCGATATTCTCCAACCTGACCTTTACAACTTGATTCACATAGAGATTCCTGACCAGTCTCCTGTCCTTCTAGTCTACACCTATACCCTTTAATATCCTCACCAGCAGGTCCCAATTTACTTTATCAAAGGCCTTCTGCCAGTCGACAAAACATAGGTTCCAGGACATTTTGTCCGCCGACATATTGTCTGCGCACCGAAACGTACGCAGCAATCTTGGCTGCACTATATTCCCCTTTCTGATACGATTCTCACTACACCGATAGCAACTCTGGTTCCTCGTCCTTTTCTAAAGCCGAATTGATCTTCCCCTGGCATTTCTTCGGCCTTTTTCTCTAGCCTTTTATTAAGAATCCTCGTGATGATCTTCGAAGTGTGTGACAGTAGGCTTATCGTTCTGCAGCCTTTGCCTTCTTCTTTAGAGGGATCTAATAAATCCTGAGGCCACTCTCCCGAGTAGTAAATCTTGTTAATTAGTTCCGTAATCACTTTTAGTCCTTCCGATCCATGACTTTAGGTATCTCTGCCGATATTCCATCGCTGCCTGTAGTTTTTCCTTTATTCAGTTCCAGTATCGCCTTTTCTACTTCGCTTTTCGTAGTACTTGGTCCCAAGTTGTCTTCTTCAACGTAATCCTCTTCTTCCACTTCCAATTTTACCGATCCTGCCTGCTTTTTGTATAGTTCCTTAATGTATTCTTCACATACCTGTGCTACATCATTTGGTTCTGCGACTATTTTCCCATCTGTATTCATAATTCCTTTACCACGAATCCCATTAAGCTTCTTATCTTCTAACTCCAGTGCCATAGCGTACATCATATCGTACCGTCCTAACTTCTCCATCTGTTGTATTTATATTATCCAAATTTCCCTAGCTTTATCTGTTACCCTTCTCAACTCATTGTTTATGCGTCTATAATTCTTCACTGCTAACGTTTTTCCATTTACTTCTCTCATCCATTTTCTCCAGTATTTCTTTAGTGATTCATGGTTTTCTGATTTTCTTCTCTTGTTTCCCAATCTCTTCAATCAAGGTATCTTTGATGCTGGCTTTAATTTCCTCCCATTCTGTATCCACGGTCTTCGGTTTGTTTTCCAACTTTCGAAGGCGATCTTCCAACTTCGTGCTGAATGCATCGTTCTTTTCTTTCGTTTTTCTAGATCCCAAGCCTGTATTTCCTTCCTTTCCGTGGTAGGATTTTGGAGTAAAAAATTAATAAAACCTATCAATACAATTGAAAATCTTTTAACAAAATGTCGAAATTGTTTTTACTTGTAATCCACGATCGTCGGCCCATAAGGTATCCAAAATGAAAGTCGAATTATTTTCTTCTGGATTTTGATCAAAAAAACGAAAAACCATCCCCACTCCAGATCCTAATTCAGCGATCTTGAGATTAATTTTTAAAAACATCTTTCATTGATCAGCGAAAGAATTCTGTTCCATCATATATAAGACATTTTTATAAGACGAACGCTCAAGGAGGAAAGGGCGCCGTTCTATATTAAATGGCGTCCCCATTTTTATAACCATTACGGGGACAAGATTGCGACCATTATCATCCTCATACTTTCCCTTTTACGACCCTTTAGCGGAAGAAAGTATTATTTTTATATCGCCTCCGTATGAAGAGGATTTGAAAAATGGACGGCGCTTAAGAAGCCGCGCATCGGAGGAGGAATTCGTGGAGAAGGTAGGTTTTTTTTAGAAGCGGATGTAGGGATTCTTTTTTTTTTTGCATTGGACCTACGGCTAGCTATGTTCGCCGTCTTCATCCTTCCCTTCCCTTTCTTACGAACCTCGTTTATTCTCGGCCGTTTTCTTCCGCCTAACAAAATCTGTGATGGTTGCGCTCATTTGTAAGCGGGGCTTAAACCGGCGAAGGTAACTCTTTTCTTCCAAAACTTCTTGTCACGTTTCTTTTCGTACATGACGTAGGATAGGAGAGAAGGAAGTAATGCCTCGACTACTGATGGAACCCTTTTTATTTTCCCCTTCGAACGGATTGAGGCAAGGGAATTTCATTGCGATCGGATTTTGTTATAATTAAGTTTTTCATATCCTGATGTTCTTAACTGTGTCGCTAAGATCTTAAGTAAATGCATCAAGTAAAGACAAGCGTAAAAAGAGATGGAAAAAATGGAATTCTGAGAAGGATTATCCTTAGTATCGATTCGTTTTTCATATATATGTTAAAACGTGAATTTTTTTAAGTAAAGCGATCACCACACGTCAACGAGGTAAAATGAAAGATTATCTACCGCCACAGTAAATATTTTTGTGTCACAGCAGTTCTTGTAATTACTTTCTGTAATTATCTAATTTAGGTTAAATTTAATCATGGTATTTTGAATGCAATAATCCTCCATCTAAGCGATCCTCGATGCCATAGATGTATACTTTTTCCAACTGTTACAATCCGCTAATTTCCAATGATTAAATTTGTGTGTGCTATTGAATTTGGATTATCAATATAAGTCCAACAGAACCTTTAAAATATGGGGAAAAAAACTGTCTCGAATCGCCAAACGATATCAATAGCAAATGCAGTTCCGAAAAATGTCATAGCCACTCATTACGCCGCACATGAATCATTCATAACATTTAATCTTGTGCACGTGTTACCTTAAATCACACAATGGAGTTCCCACACCAAACACTTTTTGATGAATGCACTAAGTAACGAGCTTATGGATTAATAAATGAGCTGGTTATTGACGTTTCTCTTCCAGTAAATCCATGTATGTTTGCATAAACAATAACAATAACGACCCTTATTACAATTCGGAAGTTGTCAATCTGTTACGCGTCAAAGGAAATAACGCGGCATTGCACACCAGTATTTCCAAGGACCTAAGCTCGTAAACGTGATATTTAAATACAGATAATACTGAAACATCAAGAAGTAGGTAGCCTCGATCACAGTAACAATTTTCCAAAAAATTATTTAGCTGTACGATAATAAAAGCAGGAATAGCATTTACCTTTCAAATAAATTGACGACGATAGTTCTCATTCCTGCAAATTACCTTTTGTGAAGGTATTATACCTACTGAACCCACCCCATGAAATCTGGGAGACTGACATTAACAAGACAATAAATCCTTAAGAGAAAGAGATTGAATGAAAAAGGTAATGCGTTACATATGTTACGGCCGACCCGTCCGAATAAAAAAAAATATCCCGCGAAACAAAAAAAAGACGAAGCTCTAGGTGCATCGATCGAAAGGCGGACGTCAAAACAAAAAGAGGAGCGAATGGGAATGGCGGGGGAGATACAAGTTTTACGACGGGGGACTAAAAAAGAGCGAAAAAATTGAATAGTGTCCTAGAAAAACGTCGGGTTTCCTCGCTAACGGTTCGATGGAAGAGAGAAACTAAAAGGAAACCGTCCATCGCTCGCGAGGCGGAAAGGGGGAAGATGGTGAGGAGTAATGAATGTCACCTGCCGCTGGAGCTATCATAATCGCAAAAAAAAACTTTGGTCAGATGCACGACCATTGATTGCCCATTCGTATCTATACATACTTTTATCTTTTTCTAAAAACCCTTTCGCCGCGAAAGAGCAGAGCTACTTGGAAAAAAAGAGACAAGTGAGGGAAACAAAACAGCTGCGCCACGTGGGGGGTATAAGACTTTCGAATAGATAAATTCATTAGTCTTATCATTCTTGTTATCGTTATGGAAAGAAATGTTTCCTTTTAGAAATATGCTTGGGATTTATTTTAAAATACCAGAAATAAAAATGTTATTAGATTATGATATTTTGATTAAAATAAAATGAAGGAACTTGGGAATTTTGATATAATACCAGTGAAACAGAGAGAATAAAAATCTAGAAAGAAGTTTCATTGAAATGTACGAGCAAAGGAGAATCCATTATTTACAAAAAAAGAGCTAAAATGTAACGCTTATATAAATTTGTTAGGAGCGTTGATAGCAAAAAAATATTAAATTGAAAATAAAAGAAAGTCCGATCGGTGCACTTTAACGTCAGTTTCATTTATAGCTTCCGAACATAAAGAACACACGTTCATTATGAAAGTTCGGGCGATGTAACTGTCTCTTGCATTTTGCCTCCCATTTTTTACTCTGAGGTAGCTCCGCATATGACATAAAAGCACATTAATTATACAAAGATATTAATACAGCTAATGCACCAACATAATGGCTCTTTTAAATATTAAATATATTTAGTGATTGCTATTTAACTTTAAACAGCAAAGAAAATAGTATTTTCTTCACCATCTAGCAGCAAATTACTTGCAGTAATATTCGAAAAAATTATTCGTGGATTCAGTTTCCATCCTACATTTCGAATGACTGAATTTTGAAATACGAACTTCTGTAGTACTGCGATAATAAAGGACAAAATATTATGAGCTAGATTATAGGTCCAAAAATTATGAGCCAAAACACAGTGAGCTATACGAAATACTTAAATTCATATCTGAATGAGGAAGTATTAAAAAGGATAAAAGACAATGAAATGATAAAATAATTAACAAAAAAGGAAGTGAGGTGAACTGGATCGGACATTTTGTGATAATAATTAAAGACCTGGTTGAAGAAAGAACAGGAAGGGAAAGGATTCATCTAATAGAAGAGCTGAAGAGGAATGACAGATGCCAAGAAATAGGGACGCGCATTTCAGAAGATAGTGGGCAACCGGTTTAAACCTCAATTCAGGGACCTGCTTATTGACAAATCACTAAAGAGTATGATGATGAACTATATTCATTTTGAGTGTTTGTCATGTCTTGCTCCTAATAACAAGATCGCTGATTCGGATCTTCCAATAGGCATAGGCTTGTCTTGATAACTACTGTCCCCGAGTCTTCCTTTTAAGAGCTTAGGAAAAAATAAATCAAGAATATAAACGAAGGAAAAGATATAGGATAATGTGCTAGGAAGGGGATATTACATGTTGTGAACTACTGCCATACTTGCACCATGCTAATATCGCGTTCAGATCTCATATTAGACATTGTCAACAAACAAACCAATCGAGTTTCGGCTACAAATTGGCCCAAAAAAATTCCATCGAAAAAATCTCCCACTCCATTAATCACCTACGTGCGACTGTTCTTAAATCGTGGCGATTATTAGAAGTCCCGTGACCCGCAAAACCGAAGCGATTATTTTCAATCAAAAACTGACCGAAATTCAAAGAGTGATCGACCATTAGTCATTTCTGATAGTCCCATTTCCCAGACAATCCCTCCTTCCTCATCAATAGGTCTTCATCACGCGTTTAACTATTGTCACTTACCAGGTCAGTACGGTAATTATATTTTGTTGTGACCGACGTCAGATAGCTCCGGATCGTGGGCTACCCAGGTTACTACTCACGGTGAATGAATGATAAACGAGGACAAGCAGAACATGTATTCTTTCTCGCTATAATTTCCCCATATCTCGCGATAAATTACGACTGACAAATGAGAAAATTTGACATAATTACTTGGGTTTATAAGCCACTGTTTGTATTGCGATAAAAATTCGACAAGATATTTTGTTAAAAATGTTAAACGAGTACAAATTTATCATGATGATAACACATAAATTTGAAGTAATTAACTTTTGTAAACATTACGATAGCAAGACGGGAAGTTATTTATAGCGCGAGTGCCTAATAAGCTAATATTCCTTCCGGCCATGATTACATATATATATATATATATTTATACAAATGTATACCACAGTTAAAATGGTAGGATCACGAAGTTCATGTTAGCATTTCTTTTGAATTCTATTCGCTAATATCGATCATATGACGACATTTCTTTTTAATTACATTCTCTGATGTCGATCATTATTTCTTAACTCTTAACAAAAAACTCTCTTTAAGAAACCCTCTCATCGAAAACGTTTCGCAACTACATCGTAAAACAAAAGTTATCACGACACATTCCTCCATTTTCCACCTTTGTGATAGACACATTTGCGTAATTAACTAGACACTTTATCCTGCGTGCTCCACCTCATCCATCGAGTGACTTAAGTAGTTACCAAAACGGAAGAACAACAATTTGAAGTAGTTTGATCATCTATTACTCGGTCCTTAAAGCGGGTACATATCAATCACCCAGATTCGCAAACCTTCGTTGCACTCATTTCATTCCGTTCCGCCCTCGCTTCTCCCGTTTTACTTGCCAGAAACCATATCCTTTATCATCCTTTCTCTCCGCCGTTCCCTCCATTACCTCCCTTTATCCCACATCTATTTTTCTTCTACTTTTCATCCTTCCTCATCTTTCCTATCCTCACTCATCGACCTCTCCATCGATCCCTCCTTCATCTCAATTCCCTCTACTTTGGACCGGTTAGAGACCTCCCCTCCGTCCTCGCCCACACCCGCCCACAATTTCCTAGCCCCGCTTCCTCTTCCCCCGACCATCTTCAAACTCATCCCTCCCCTCCTTTTCCGCTTCCTCGGAACCAGAGCCGTTCGTCTAATAAATCCACCCTACAATCAATCATTTCCTTCAGCATCCCCTTACCGTCTTCCGTAAAGCCTCTATTCCCCCCCTTCCCCTCCTCTATAGGCCTCCTTTTTCCTCTCGAGCAATTAATCTGTGACCCTCCCCACTCCTACGACCTACACGCAACCGACCTGCCACCTTTGTGCTACGCACTTACACTACCCCCCCTCTCGCACTTCCTTCTCCTCCCTCATTCCGCAAAAACCTCATCGGTCCACCTCCTCTTTCCCCTTTCCTACTATTTTACGCCCTCTGACCTCATCCGCCCCCGCTCTTACTGATCCTCTTGTGTTGCGGAACGTTCCCTGACAACCCTTCCCCCCTCTCTCTCTCTCCCTCCCCCTACCTTTATCCAACTTCTTCCCCCCCCAACCTCTCAGCAACTACCTTCTCCTATCTCCTCCTCCTTATCCAATCCCTTAAAACTCCTTTCCGGCCAACGGATATATGTTGTGAGGCGAGAGATTGAATTAAGCAATACATTTGTCATCGTGGTTCACTGAATCCGCGTTAGCGGAGTGTAGCGGGCATATGAGCGAGGGATAACTTCTACGGGAAGAATCTCGAAAATCGGATTCTATCGTAGAATTTTAAGATTCTTTCGGAACGAACGAAGCGGGTTTAGTTTTGCGATTAGAAACGATCTATCCCTAAAAGTCTTTCTGTGCTTAACGTGTTTGAGTTCGACATAAAGCGAAAAAATTTCTAGGATTCGCTGAAGCATGTTTATTCAAGGATCAGGGTCAACAGTAAAAAGATACAGAGAATTCATACCTTCCTCGTAAAATTTAACTCTGCCCTCTACTACGGTTTTATGGAAAGCTAAATAACAACCCGCTTTATTTTCAACGATTAAAATTTTCATTTCTATCAACTAACTTTGAAAATCCACGCAATATTAACTACGTATTTAAATCGTATTATAATATTGTCATTTTCTGTTACGATACATAATTATTAAAATAATTCACTTTCATTAGAAAGTAGATAAAATTTAATAAAAACAAAATTTCTCACTAATGTATTTTTGGACTGATATTTCTATTAAGATGTTCTCTAACGCAAAAACACATTAAGCCAAAATAAGCAATATTACTATAATGGAAAACAGAATCATCAAACAAAGGATATCATGTTATAAGAAGAAATAAATTAGTTAGAAAACCTTTTTAATTTATATAACTAAAACAAAAATTAATTAAATTTTGACACGAGGTGAGTGTCATCTGTTGTTATAGATTCTCAAATTCCCATATTAATAACATATCTACTGTTAGTTAGTTATTGTTAGGATATTAATTAACAAAATTTGAACGCACCCTAATATACATTTTGTGACTTTTGCAAAGCTGATCTGATGGTTAAAGAAATTTAATACTAAAGCATGGAAAACGTAATAACAAGCATCAACATCCTAAACTTCAAACAATCCGGTAGATTTATGATCATTATATTATTAATATGGAAATTTGAGAACCTATCACAAAAGATAACACTCACCCCATGCCAAAATTAAATTTATTATACACTTTATTATTATTATTATTACACACTTTTACTTAACTTCCCTTCATATATATTTACTTATCTGTCACACATCAACACCCGCTCGCTATAAAAATGCGAATAACTCCAGAAAGAATAGAGACAGAAACTCTAAATTTGGCAGGAATACTCGATTTACATATTTTAAGGTGATGACGAAAAAAAATCTCAAAGAAAGTCCTGGGTTCGGCTCCAAGGAAGACATTTCCACTTTCCATAAGGTATATCTTATAACACGTAAAAATCGACTTCGATGTGCAGGCTTTCATCCTTTTTAAGATTCAAATTAGAAAGAATTCACATACAATCTTCGGATATGAAGCATTTTCAAGAAAGCATTATAAGGTTTCTTGTTATGTTCATCTTATTCCACCTACAGTTCTAAATCGCTCAATTTAAATGTTTAATTCACACAGTTTGAACAAATCCTGTAATTTGCCTACCAATTACATTGTTCGACCTCGATATCATACTGTTATTCCAATCCTTATGGGTATTAACGTGCTTTGATTGCTTTTAATAACAGAAAGAGAGAGAGAAGTAAGGCGAGGGAAATTATCTTCATAGCAATAAAAGTAAACAACATTCGTAAATTATTATACTGAATATACATTCATTCTCTTTCGTAGAAAAATATAAGCAACTGTTTTAAGTTAAAGTTTTTTTCTCACTTCGGAAATTTCGGTATGATAACATAATGTTGAATTTTGAGTTCCATACTTTCACGTCGTCTGAAGTTTTGCTAAATTAAAAATAACTTTCAGTGCAAAGTTCATCAGTCAGATAAAACGGATAAATTTTTCGTTACGCATTTGTCCTGCATTGCAACAATTATTCCAAATTTATTACATTTTATTTTCCATAATTATTTCTCATGCATGTAAAAAGACGCATTACTAATAACAGTTATAAGACGAAAAAGATAAAAATAAAATTAAGTAAAAAAACATTTTTAGTGTACACTTTTACTTAAAACCGCACTCAAAAGGTAGAAAATAATTTTTCCTGGACAAAAACTATTGTTCAAAAATTTGTAACCTTCGTAAAAGTGGGTGGCTTTTTTCTCTTCTAATTCTTACATTTCATCTTCCTCATAAATTAGTTCTTATTGTTGGCCACTTACTTATACTCATATTAATGCCACCCACTTTTACGAAGCATACAAATTTTGAATAATATTGTTTATCCAGGGAAAAATTATTTTTTACCTTTCAGTGCAGTATTAAGTAAAAGTGTGTATACACTAAAAATGTTTTTTTACTTAATTTTATTTCAATCAATGTAGTGATAGATATGTTGGACTAATTATAGACAACACTTTATCGCATAAATTGGTGGGGGGAATGATCCGAAGATGTTTATGCGACAGGCATAAGCTGTAATGATTTCCCAACTTTATCGTTATGTCAACTCTGCTACGGATTCCTTAAATTAATTCAAAACTCTTTAACACGCGTGAAATTTAGATGAGAAAAGTTTACACATGTACGCAAAGAGATGCACTGAGGGTGTTCATATATTTATAGAGTGAAAGAGGAAGAGAAGTGTGTGTAACAGAGATGCAAGGCAAGGTGCAAGGGAAGGGAGACTGTTTTCCTTACCGTGTTGCTCCCTTTGTGTCCGCTGCATGCGACACCTGGACCTGAACGTTTTGTGTAGTGACACTGACTAATGATTGGTGGGCTCCCTAACGGTACCCTCAAAAGGGATTAGAACCGGGGACTGCGGCGTGCGAGCAAAGATAGCTTGCGCACACTTGTCGGCTTGGCCGCACACGGAGTTTTGGGAGGACGTAGAT
The DNA here is from genome assembly GCA_036926305.1 of Uropetala carovei. Lineage (NCBI taxonomy): Eukaryota > Metazoa > Arthropoda > Insecta > Odonata > Petaluridae > Uropetala > Uropetala carovei. The sequence goes on from JAXCHB010000020.1 coordinate 1,165,593, forward strand.
GGAGAAGCGAGAGGAAATAGTAGGGCATGGAAAAGGGTGAAGAGAGGACGGAAGGAAGAGGGTGGAGAAAAGTAGGATGCGGAAGGACTGAGGAAGCACAGAGGGATAGAGAGAGAGAGAGAACCAATAGGTTCCGTGCGAGGGTGTGTGATAGGCGCTGATTAATGATTGCTTTTATGGGGTTTGGTACAGCTGCATCGAACAGTGGCGCGGACGAGAGGGTAGAGGGGCGGGGTAAATAGCGTAGGAAGGAAGTTTGGAGCGGGACACAGCACTTCAGGTGTGAGAGAGGTAAGGGTTCGGAGGTAATGGTGGGAGATGATGAGGGAGGGGTTTTAGTTTTGGAATGGCGGTGATGAGAAAAGCAACGATGTGTGTACGTTGAGTTCCCCCTCTGTGTGTGTGTGTTTGTGTCTAACCTTGGGTGGCAACGTGAGTTAAACTGCTTTACATGCGTTACCTGCTGCCATGGCAACAGAATACACGGCGTCATACCGAGGCGGATTAAGTGAGATTTCTGCTTCCTTGTGTCTTCTGAATTGTCTTTACGGTCTACCGTCGCTGTTTTTCATTCGATCAAGCTCTGTGGATTACTAAGCGCTCCAATCTTAAATTCAGCTAATTGAAAAGATGTAAACTTGACGATAAAATTTTCATTAAAGTTAATCTCTAACAGTTTACCGAAAATTAAAGAAACGTACGCCTCACTTTTGATTTGAATCACCTGGAGGGCAATATGAACAAATATTTACTCTAGATCGATTGAAATACTTTATTTACTATTAATAACATTTGTATTAACTTGCATATTGCATATGAATTATAGTTGCTTTATAATACCATACAATAGGAAGGATGAAAACATTCATAACTTCGGCCTTGGTATACGGTTGGTTAGAGTAATTGGCGACGGATGTTAAGGTCGTGGGTTCGAATCACGTCTAGAAAATGGACATTTGTGCTCGACAGGGTGATATGTAAGAATGGGTATGAATGTCTAAATATCGCACTCTATGAAGACCATAATTTACTCAATAAATCTTTTGCCGCTTTTGGGATTAGATATTATTCCCACTATTTTAACCTTTGCGCCAACTCATTATTAAAACCAATGATGAGAAACAGCTACTTTTTTTAGCAATCGCGAAAATGTTGCTTGCTAACTTTTTCAATGGGATTTTTCAATATATGATTGAGATGATCCAACCCTATAATTGTACTATTCTACGGAAAAAGGAGTCGATTTTTTTATATAATATAGAAATTATTAAAGAAATGCTTTTAGAAGCATTACTTTACTGGCTTATTCGGGGGAGAAAGTATAAAGGAGAAATTTATAAAAACTGGTCTATGTAAAAAGAAATTAATAACAATGATTGCATAATTCCTTAAATCTATTAGCAAACACGTTCGAAATTAAATCGCAGAAATAAATAAAAATAGAAGAAAATTTTCAAAATTAATCATTATTTAAACACTGCGTGGTGAAATATACCGATATGTAAAATTAAATAATATTCTACCTAAGTTTATGTGCACGTATAGATCGCATAATCGAAATTTTTTATTCGAGGTTGACATCTTTTTCTACGATTTTCCCAAACAAGAAAAGCGAAGACAAAGATTTATAACTCAAACAGTTGAGGATGACTAAATAAATCACGATCAAATCTCGAGTTCTACAATTTTCGCGTTACCAAGCGTCGACACAACGTATTAGAATGCTGAGAGTAAAAATCATTCATCGAATCAAGGAATCTAAGAGTTATCTCGATTGAGCGAATTTCCCCTCTCTATAAAAAGGTAAAACCAAAATAGATTTTGCCCCAGACCGTAAAAAAAACTTCCATCGTTCATTCTCGAACAAAGAAACAAAAATCCCTTCGGGCGGCCATTTCAGCTTACTGAGAAATATTAATGACTGAAAAGACAACCGCGATCACGGAACGCCAGATACCGACTAAACCGGCGGAAGTTCCTGTCGGAAATGATAAATAATAACGAGGCGGAATTTCTTAATTCCGGAACATAAATCACTTCCCCTTAAAATTATTCGACATTATTTCAACGGAAAGGAAATAAATCCTTCCTGGCGGATAACCTCGACTCATCATCAGACGTCATTCAGTTGCGTTTTAACGTAAAACCGTTGCTGCGTTCGTTACACCAGTCAAAGTCTTATCGAAAATTTTGATGAACGTAATTTGAATTCGTCGTCTTCCCTAGCTTTGGGAAAGAAATACATATATAATTCACCCACCACTGTTTCTTTATGCCTACTTGTTCAGTATTAATAGGTTATTCATGAATATGCGTCATGCCTAAACTTACTATACGAAAGAATAAACCGGTTTGACATTGAGTACCGTGTACAAAATAAGCGAAACCATGGCCTAAAAACACTTTTGAAAACAAAAAGCTATTAACAGAAATAAGTAATAATTAATGAAGAAATACGCCGGAGAACTCTTAACTAAACATCGAAATTGCTACATATTATAAGACTCAGACTTTGCAAACGATATTTAAAACACACTCATAGTATGTTTCACACAGTCTATTTCACAATATGTTGATTTTGTAAATCATAAATTTGGCTTAAAAATCGATATTTAATTCCCGCAATCCCCATATGTTTATACCATTTGCAGAGCCAAAGTCACAGATGAATTTAAAGATGCGTGGTTGCTATATTTCTATAGTTGTATTTATTACTTTTTAGTTCGAACAATGAAAAGTTCTCAAATTATTTCGTCTGAGCGTTATATGTATTCCAAATAAGTATTAAGAAAATGACAAGAATTATACGAAGGTGGCTAACGTCTACATAAATAAATTAGTAAGCCGTAAATATTTAAGCCCACAAAAATAAATATGGTCATAAAACAGCAACATGCACCGTTTTTATCCTTCAGCATTCACTCCAGTTACCAGAGTAATTGCTTTTAAACAAACTACGAGAATTATTCGGGTGTGTGTGGAACATTCGAGACGGCGACGTTTATGGGATTACCACTGCGACGATTATAGAGAAAAGTTTCGCGAGGGGGCCGTAGAGGGCGTCAAGTCGGTCAGTGGCGGGAGGGAAAGAGTAATAAAAAAAAGGTCGAGGAGGAGATTTTTGCGGGATGGGTTGGAAATACGAGAGAAAAAGAAAGAGAAGTGGGGAGAGCGCGAGGGATTATGGGAAGGGAGAAGGGGGAGGAGGTGACGCTGCGAGAAGGAGTGTTTTGGGGGGGGGTTATGAGAGAGAGAGAGAGAGGGTATAGGACTGAAAATTTGTCTGACACCACGAATTTACGATCCCGCGGTCCGGCCGCCTCCGGAACGCCTCGTCCGAGCATGTGCTAATACGTGGATTTGCGATCCGTTGAACGGATGGTCTAGCGGAAAAGAAAATTTCGGATTCGGAGAGAGAGAAAAGTATAGGAAATGGTGTTCCTGTGTATGTGGGCGAGAGATCCGGAATGGAGAAGAACAGGGATTCATCCTTGGAAGGGTAGGGAAAAGAGAGAAAGCGTGCAAAGGTTTTTTTTTTTTTTACATTTAAGGGTTGCGCAGAATTGAGCGCAAATATTTTGCCGGTCGAATGCGCATGTTTCCGTTTCCTTTTCTGTAAATAAAATACGCCTCAGAGCATAAATATTGTATAATAACCTAAAAATTCAACTTGATATCGCATGGACACTATAAAATATATAATTTTATATTTTAAATAGAATTTCAACTTTCGAGTGTGTCATACCCATAAGCACGGAAGACTGGAAATACTATGCTTACCTCGAAATCTTAATTTTCGATTAGAGCAGCACCGTTAATGAGAAAATCATTGTCCCGTTGTATTTTAAACGATTCTTTGTGATTGCTCATACTTTTCTGTCCATTCAGGGGATAATCAAATTTTATAAAATAAAATTGGAAATGACTTTTTCTATAAGAAATCAACAGAAAATATGCATTAAATAAAGGATATAATCGTTTAACAACAGGAGTTATAAATAACTGCTGGTTGATTTTTATTCGTAACATAGGTAATGAAATATACTCGGTATAAATGCAAAATATACTACCTTTTAAGGTATACATATCGATTACTTCAATAAAATGAATACCTTCATTAATTGTACAGTTACATGTAACATCATAGAAATAAACGGCATTTTAAAATTAACCATCAAAAAGGGAAATTTTGGTCCTCATAAATACTTTCTTGATCTAATTCCAAAGTGTACAAAATCTCAACTGTCGGTACCCGTCAGATATAACTTTATACACATTCTAATATTCCATTATTTAATTTGATACTAAGGATTATGATTTCTCAATATATAAATTGTATACCTGAGGATGACGTATCACGTAGAAACCATGATCGTAAACATCAAATATAATATGTACTGGAAAATTATGAAGTGTACTAAGTTATTTCTGATAATGGAAATAATCCATAAAGTGACGCGTAAAACAGTTACATTTTTATGTTTCACTTTCTTCCCAATAGCTACGCATATTCGGCAATCATCAGCAAAAACAGTTTTTTCCTTCCGTAAATTTTCCATCTTTCGTTATACGTACCTAAGCACGAAAAGAAGCAACTTTTCGGAATTAAACACCACTTAACGTAACACGAGACAGAAGTTGAAAATAAAGATAGATAGAGGAACTCGATGGATTCTGGATTTTGAACTGTGCTAGGAGAAGGTCATTCGGAACATTAGTAAAGAAAATAGATATGGAGATAGTCGTACTGAGCTTCAGAATAGTCAGTCCGATTCAAATGGGGTTTGCGATAAAGAGAGAGAGACGTATGGGGAAGAAAGGATGCCTGAGACAGGGTTTCGCATACGAAGCACCGACGCCCTAATGGAATTCCTCACACAATTGCGAGCCGCACTGGCGCATCAGAGCCGGGCGGATCCTTCGAGGAGGGAAAATACAGCTGAGGTTTGTTCTCCCGCAAGAAGGAGACCGCGCGTTTATGACTGAGACGCGAATCGCAGAGTGCAAATGAAGATAAACGGCCGGTTGGATTTCGTAAAGTGGGCGGGTGAGAAAGAAGAAGATTTTTGCTTTCGGTGGTGTATCGCAAAATGGTCGAATGCATTTCGCTTCGGCTCGGAGGAAAGTCAAAAAATGAAAAGGGATGGGAATGATGAGGAGACTCAACAAAAGGAGACGGAAACGAATTTATCGTCCCTTGGACGCGAAGCGAGGGTGGAAGGATGAGACGCTCGAAAAGGTATGGAGCGAAAGATGGCTGCGTTGAGGTCGGCGGAGGAGAAAAAGACCCAACAGTTTCCGGAGCTTCGGCAGTGGGATTTATTCGGCGACTTTTTTCTTATCTTCGCCAAACGATTGGGGCAATCTAATAAAAAATCGAGCATCCAAAACTGTGAATTTGGCGAAAATTTGCTGCGGACTGCGAGAACTCTGACTGAAAAGTGATGTACATTTGTTCGAAACGATTATAAGTCGATTCGATTTGACATCTCGGCGTTTGACTAGCGATTGTTATTTATCGTTCTAGTATACGGCATAAAACAATTTGCTTCTAGCTTACGGTTAGTGTTTGTAATCTATTGCGTAACTTTAAAAACGACCGCAGTTCCTCATATTCGGAATTATTGAGAATGCAGGAGTTTATGTTAAATATTTGTATCTTTAAGTATCTCAACAAGGAAATATTTCACTCGCCAGAGTGACTGACTCAGATTCTGTAATAGAAAATATAAAGAAAATGTAGTCTGTTAAAGAAAACTTTTCATCATCAAAGGCGTATTTAAAGAATAGTCTTTTCCTAAAAATATGTATAATCCAGGTTAAATTAATACAAATTTCTTTAAATACTAACTAGGATAATGATTATTACATTATGATGAGAAAATTGAATTATATCTTGCACTGTATCATTAAAGTAATAATAATCAATTATTCAGCTGAAATATATTTTCTTGATTAACAAAATGCTCTACCTTATTTCTTTCAAAAACCTAAATGATACATTATTTCAGCATGAAAGGCATGCAATGGTTTAATCGAACTTCGATTTTTTACATTTAAAATTTTAATAAACAAATCGAAATTCTCTAATATAAACAAGGCCAAGAATATGCATTTCATCATTCTCATTTTGCGTAAAATCTACAAGTTTTTCAATAAAAAAACGCTGACATTCTTATCGGATTATCTAAATCATTGAACAAGATGTCGGTAAATCGTTTTATTTTTTCTTTTTAACCCAAAAAAAAACAGCGAGCGAAGATAATAACGCAGTGCAGGAATATAAAAAGTTACGCGAATTTTATTTCCGCAGAAAAATACGGAACGCAGAGAATTTCGAAATTTAATTAAAATAAAACAGAGAAAAACTGATGGATGGAAGAACAGAGAAAAAGATTAAACAATGGAGGTAATTTTTGTTCCCGAGCCATCTTTCACTTCATTTAATTTCCCGGATCCATGCGATAAAAAAGGCGGAAACAACGGTCATAAAATCCACTGAGGAGAGGACGCTAATTCTTCCAGTTCTTTTTATTTTATCTCACTCGTTCAATTTTAGACGCTTTTTTAAGGTGAAATTTCCAGTCCTCGGGTATTTAAGGCAAAGCTACGAGGAGTGAAATCCAAGCACGTCGCGTAAAATCTCCAATTTTCGAGTTTCGAAGGAACAGTGAACACGTTTTTTTTTTACAGAATAACTTTAAGCAATGGAGTTTTATCTGCACAGTTAAATGTTTTTGGTTTTAGGATACCGCTATTGAAGAATCGCGTTTCATACCAACTATACGTACATTGACATTTATAGAATAATTAAAAGAATGTTTATAAGTAGGCGAGTCAAATTTTTATCAACACGAATATAAAATTATGGGCAAGTGCAATTGTTTACATTGAATTTAATAGCGTTAAATTATATATTTATTTTTAAAAAATGTCAGTATCTATTTAGACTGTTAAGAAATACGAGCTTACAAATATACTAGTCGAATTTAATCAACTGCAGCATAATTAACGAAAAAAAAAATGTGTCCAGCACATGACTTTCTCCATACAAAGAAATGAATGTGATTGCTCTCTACATAAGTGTCCTCAAGAAAAATTATCAGCAATTACACTCTTAAATAATTTAAAAACGTGTTCAATTGTCTTTATTTTAAAAAACAACAAATAAAGAAAATTGTTAGCTGTTTCTATGAATAGCGAAATACCGATGCGCAATTAAAATTACCCCTGGCAGCGTAAGCAACGCCATCAACAATTAGAAAATTTTATCGTAGTAACAGAAACAATGGTATCGCTTAGCGACGTACTTAACATAAATTTAGCAGATAAATCTCTTAAAAGATCGATTTTATGAAAACTTCTTCAAACAAAACTTGTAGATAATGCCATTTTCTACAACTTTAATAGTGACAAATATTTACGTAAATTGAGTTTTAGGAGGTTTGAAAAAAAACGAAAAACGACAAGAATAAATCACCGGTTCCGGTTGACCAGTTTCAGCCAAAACCTTTTCAGATCTTAATTTACCAATTACCGTAATTTTTCCAATTATATACACGCCCCATATAATACGCACCCATGTTTTTACGAGTGAAATGTGAAAATTGTCTTATCACCATGTATAATACGTAACTCATTTTTTGCAAAAAGATCACTGTAAGTTTTCACTAGGTTATTAGCAGTATCGAGACAGTTCTCGCCTTGCCGTCAAGTGAGATAGCGTATTTACTCGAGTAATACCCGCACGCGTGTAATACCCACACCCCCGTTTTTGGAAGTAAATATCTGGGAAAAAGGTATTCGTGTAATGCCAGCACTTTAAAAATTCAAATTTTGTTATTTAACGGCAACATCCGTAAACTAATCTATCTGAAGTCGAGTCTGATGATGCGTAAGCGGCTAAAATCACGTATTTAAGACGTAAATATTAAAACAACTTTTAATGCCTATTCTAACGCAATCAATCGCGATAAATTGACATTCAACAATATTATATTTTAAGGAAAAAAGTCGGAAGCGTATTTTGAAGGCCAGTGCCTTAAAATGTTAAATATAATGTTCTGTACTGATCTGATTATTAGTTTTTGAGTTAGAGCCCACAAAATTCTTGTCACGTACAAACATACACACACAGATATCATCGCAAAAATAGTCAAAACGTACACAGGAGACCTCAAAACGTATATTTCCGTTGAAATCTCGAATTCAATTTTTTTCACGAATACAATACTTTCTCCTATAAGTATGGTGAAAGTTAAAAGACAAAAAAAGATATAGAAACCTTAAAGTAAACCTTGTGAGCTTTAAAGATGTCCACAAATGGTCAAATCTTGCCAGAAAATTAAAAAACCTCCAACGACAAGGAAAGAGAACAGTAATTAATAATTAAAATATTTAATTGGAATCCTTAGCGAGTGACGATTCATTGGGAGTGATCAAGATGGAAAGGTTATCTTTTTTTTTTAACAACTAACAGAATGGTGTTGCTTCAATTTAACGAAAAAAAAGTGAGAAGGAGATGAAAAGGAAAAATATGAGGGAAGCCGTTTCGCCTTGACGAAAATGATAAAAATAACTTCGAAGGAATGGCAACAGAGCGTGAAATAACGGGGAAAAAACGAGATGGAAAAAAGATGGCTCTCACATCAATGGAGGAAATATGAGGGCTAGATGGAGAGGAAAAAGTCTAAAGCCCACGCGCACACAAACGTACGAACTGCGTAGAGAATGACTAGGCGATAAAAGAGAAGCAGGACTGGTTGGGTAAATGTATGGCAAAAAAGGGACAAGCAACTTGCTGCCCACAGAGGGAAGAAAATATAGAGGGAGAGTAAAAGAGAGAGTAAAAGACAGAGAGAGAGGAAGAAAGGAAAGGTTTGGCAAATTCTCTGAAGCGATACAAACTGAAAAAACTTGGAAAACAACTAAAGAAACTGCTTTCTCCGTTATCATACATTATGACTCCTACCATAACTCACCTAAACTACACTTGCCAAAAACAAAAGAAACAACTAACATTCCAAAAAAAATCGTATTTTAAAAGCGTGGGAATTTTAACCGTGTCGACGCCTTTTTTGAGTTTCAATAATAACTTCGAAAGAAATCAGGTCTGATAGTGAATATAATTTAAGACATATTATAAATGAATTAATTAATGATATCCTCTGCTCAAATGCGGTGACAATGACACATGTGGCTATTACATTTTTTGTTAATAAATACAGCGTTTAATTTCTCATTTCAAATTAATGTCTGCTTTAATTCGGAAACATGTTTGTAGGAATAAAATTGAACTTTGTTTTTTACCACGTCGTAACTCCATTCCAGCTTATTATAAATGCAAATTAAAGATATCCTACAAACTTCTTCATTGCTTGCAAAGGGAAAAGGAAAAACGCTCCTGAAATCAAATCCGTGGTGTTATCGTAGAGGATTACCAAACGCTGACACGACCACAACGTTCACATTTAACTATTATATAATGCGTTACAATCTATTCCACTTAAGCTTCAACAGACAAAAACTATATTTTTTCCCAGGTTGTTAGCGTGATGGAAACGCAGAACCGACGGTATAAGATCCAGGGGCGTATTTGTTAATCTCATACTTTCAGGTTTTACTTGGTCTTACCCCTTTATATATTTTAGGCTGCTCAAGGACTATCGTAACGACATTGGTCCGATTCCAAGATCGTTTTATTCCTTCATTTGATTAACACAGATATGCGAGTCACATATTTTTTATTTGCATTTAAAAATTTTTATTAGCATAGTACAAATTTCGGACTTGAACAAAATAACGCCAAAAGGAATGGAACCTAATTTTCTTCGCGTCGATTTTAAAATACGTGTCGAATAGACATACATATTTTTGTTTTTATTTAATGTGGAAATCATCCATTTATTGGATCTTTAAAACTTGCTCAATACACATGAATCTACCTCTTGCACCTTTTAGACATTATTTCATCTATTATAAGATGATGGGTTCGATTTAAGGAGTACTGATTTTCTTCATTTTAGTAACACGGGGTTGAATCATTTGAATTTTAATGCAAGTAAGGGGAAAACTGATGAATCAGACATTAAGGATGTTTTTTTTAATAAAAACTATACCCATTCCGCTATAACTGGAGTCTCCAAAATTCAACCGCTGGAAGAACTTACGACCACGAACGGTCCCTCAAAACTTGGTCTTCCTAACTTGAACGGATAAAAAAAGTGTGAAGGACGAACTAACGGATAAAACGATTATATTACGAGATTTCAAAAACCGCTTATTACATTACATCACAACACGAAGGCGGAATTTTGACGGTTCTTACATTTTGTGTATTTTTCTGTCATTTTGTAATTATATGTGCATTTTATGTGTATCACGCTGAAAGGGCTTAATTTTTTAGGGGAGGGAGAGGAGGGAAAAAGGAAGGGAAAAAGGAAGGGAAAGAGGAAGGGTCTTAATTTTAATTTAATACCTACTTCATTCATGTATATCCGTCAATTATAATGGGCAATTACACAAGTATGTTTGTACATACACACACCAACATTACATAACTAAGTTTCGTAATTTTCAGATAAAAAATCGACGGCGAAATTTTCCACCAACCTTCAACTATCTCCATCAAATGAATACCAGTTAATGTTTATCATTTTTCATGCTTTTTCTGGGTGGATTTTTATTAAATGATTTACTAAGAATAATCGTTATAACAAAATTATTCAAAGCATTTCCACCACATTCGTTAATTAAATTATTCTTACAGAGCAAAAATACAAATTAGACCCCCCATCAAAAATCTCAGTGAATATCGCGATCCAGGATTTCTTTCTTTTAACTTTATTGTGATCACGAAAAAAATCGACTTCGAGATTTCAACGGAAATACACGTTTTGAGGTCCCTAGAACACGTTTAGACTATATTCGGAATGACGTCTGTCTGTGAATATTTATGTCAAGTTTTGTTTTTAACAAATTTTCTTCGAACCATCCATTTCGGAGATATTTTGCTTCTTCGTAAATTTCCAGTATACAGCGCCGCCACCATGTAGCGGTGAATTCTGTAAACATATTCAAAATATAATTTACGGCAATAAGGACGACTGTATTCTTTTACGATACGAAATAATAATTTTTCCTTATAATGCTATTCATAATAATTTAAATATCTATATCCCAAATATGGAGAAAGTCATGTGTCGGCCACATCAGATTTTTTTTATGCTTGTATCCGTAGAATTAAGCATTCAGAGCTGGGAAAGAGTAAAAAAAATAAATCCTTTTACACGCATTCATTTTTAACCATTTTTTGCCACTAAAACATTTTCCATTTCCTCCCCTTCTTTTTGCTCTCTTTTGAGAAAACATCTGATTTAATCTTTTTCCTTTCCCGAATCTAAGGAAAGAAAAAAAATCTTCTTTCGGTGAATCGGGAAAGACATTCAATTCTTCTTCTCTTTCTCTCTCTCTCTCTCTCCTCTTTCTCTCTTTTCCTATCCACCGCTACTATCCACCGCTACTATCCGTTATTCCATCTCACCCTCCCCTCTATATATATATATATATATATATATGTATCTCCTACTCCTCCTCCTCCGGGACAAAAAAGAATTATTTCACCCCCTCCTCCTCCACTCCTAGCCTCTCTATCTTCCCTGCCTCTCCTCCCCAATCTTATTACAATGGCTTAACATAACTCCCCCACTCAATACTGCAAGGACAGCGAACTCCTCTCTCTCTCTCCCCCCCCTCTCACATCTCCACCCCCCCTCTCTCTCTCTATCTTTAAACCCTCTCTACCCTCCCCTAAAAACCTGACGAACGCCATTTTCTCCATCTCCACTCCCCCGCCCTATTAAAAAAGAATTCTTTTGAGCAGTCCTTCCCTCTTTCTCACTTCTTCCCGATCCTCATTCTTCGCCACCTCCTTTTCTCCCTCCTCCATCTTGCAAATTGACCTCTCTCTCACTCCCCCTCACTAGTCACTCTTTTTCTTCTACCTCCTCTCTGTTCTCTCTCTCTCTCTCGCAATTTTTTCCACTCCTCCATTTCTCGCCGTCTCATTCGCGTCTCACACCTCCCTTCTGTCTCTCTCTCTCTCTCCCTCTCTCCCTTTCTCCAGCTAATAATACTACCCCTTTAGGTGATTTCCTCTCCCATATCCTATTCTCCACCATTATCCCTTTATATCCTTTACTTCACCCCCTCAAGCTTTCATCTGGGCTCTTCCATCTTTCCTCTCCTCCACTGTTCGTGTCCTCGTATTTCTCAAAATTTCCTTTCCCTTTTCTCCTTACGCCATACACCCTCTCCCTTCATCCTACTCCTTCGGGGAAAAATCCTACGGTAATCCCTGAAGCAAAGCCCTTTCATTTTTCTCTCCTTCCCTTTATCTCTCAACTTTCCTTCTGTTCCCACATCTCCCCATTTCTCTCGGTGCTCGACTGTCATTTTACCAAATCCATCCTTTTTACTTTCTCCATACGTAGTATAGGGCAAGTATTGTGATCACGAAAAAAATCGACTTCGGGATTTCAACGGAAATACACGTTTTGAGGTCCCTAGAAAACGTTTAGACTATTTTCAGAATGATGTCTGTGTGTGTGTGTGTGCGCGTGTGTATGTGATTGTGGGCGCTCTAACTCAAAAAGTACTTGCCATATCGTTACCAAACTTCATATATAACACTTTAGCATGAGCACAAAAAACACTAGTTTTTGGACAATAACGGTTAACCGGAAGTCGAGGTTTATTCGAAACCAGATTCGGTTTTTGGGTTATTTCTCCGTTAAAACATCATTATTGCATATACAATTCTATACAAAGGTTATAGAGAATGTAATTTCCTACAAATTCTATTTGAAACAATTTTCCATAGCATTTATTGTTTAGGAATTATTTATAAATAATCGGTGTTTTCGGTTTCTGTCAAATTCGTATCTCCTTAAAAACGTCGTTATTGTTAACCTTCTTGAGGACCAAAGTTGTAAAGAATAATATTTCTTTCAAGTTTTGTTTGAAACAAATTTTCGTAGAACCATTCATATCGGAGATATTTTGCTTATTCGTAAATTTCCAGTTTACAGCACCACCACCAGATAGCGGTGAATTATGTAAACATTCAAAATATACCTAATTTACGGCAATAAGGAAGACTGTATTCTTTTACGATATGAAATAATAATGTTGCCTTACAATGCTATTCATAATAATTTAAGTATCTATATCCCAAATATGGAGAAAGTCATGTGTTGGCCACATCAGATTTTTTCATCATATGTTTTCTGCATTTTGGCTGACCCAACCCAAACTCCTATTAATGGTTTTTCTGTTAATTTTCTCTAATCCGTCCCCTTCTTTTAATAGCTACATCCAATATTCCTCTCCTCCTCCCACCTCATTGCCTCTTTCCTAGCATTCTACCTTCCATTCTTCTTCCACAGGACCCTTTCCCTCTCAAAATATGACCCAACAATTTCTTTCCATACCCTTATTACTCTAATTAGGCTCCCCGTGCTGTTTCTCATTGGTTTTCCCTCAATACAACAAATTTTCTCCTTTCTACCCCACACATCTCCAATCGGTTCATATCTTCATTTCTCATAATACATGTCACACGACCATATAATAGCACACCCATACCAAAGTTTTCACTAACCTATTTTTTGTATCTTTATTCGCATTTCCTGTCAACAATTCCCGTCGTCTCATGCCACCCAAGCTGCTGCTGTTTCTGTCTTGATCTCTTTCGTACTTCTTCCATCCTGGGATAGAATACAACCTAAATAAGTAACGCATTCAATTTGTTCTAGACTTTCCCCATCCAGTATGACATTGACCTCTGACTCCCTGCTCATAGTTAATCTCAAGACTTTAATTGTCTTCCTTTTAACTTTCATCGCTAATGCATTTCCCTCGTCATTTAAGGAGTTAGCAAGAATCTGTATTGTGCAGTCTGGTTCGTATGCGTATTTTCGATCATGTGCTTCTCTCTCCAATACACTCCTATTTACCTAAGCACTTCCTAAGCCATGAGACATTATCAAAGGCCTTTTCAAAGTTCACAAGGCCCAAGAATGCATCCTGTTCTTCTACAAAAGTTATAATAATAACTATGGCGACTCTTGTATCTTGTCCTAACTAAACTGTTTTATATAGATGTTCTCACTTTAGCTTCTAGCCTCCCGCCCAGTATCCTCAGAATACCTTTACCACTATTAGAAATAAAACTGATAGTTCCATTTATACTATAATAGCCCAGGTCTGTTGGTTGGCTGGTTGGTCACGCTTTCACGACGGCCGATATAGAGCGTTTTAACAAACTTCCCGAATAGGTAGAAGATTGAAATTTGGCACGGATGCTTGATGAACATATTTTAAGGTAATGACGAAAATAAATCTCAAAAAAGTCTTGGGTTCGTCTCCAAGGAAGACATTTCCATTTTCCGTAAGGTAACATGTAAAAATCAATGTTTTTATGTGCAGGCTTTTATTGTTTTGGAAATTAAAATTAGAAGAAATTAACCTACGATCTTCGGATTTGAACCATTTTTAAGAAAAAATTACAAAGTTTCTTATTCTGTTCATCTTTTTCCGCATTCAATTCAAAATCGCTCATGTTATACGTTTAATTCACATATTTTGTGGAAATATTGCCATTTTAACGGAATGTTGCCTTGGCTACCAATTATATTGTTAGACCTCAAAATCCTATTGCTGTATCAATCCTTATGGGTGTAAGCGTGCTTTGAATGTTTTTAATACGAGATAGGGAGGGAGAGAGAGGGAGTGAGAGGGAGGGAGGGAGAGGGAGAGAGGGGAGGGAGGGGAAAAGGGAAGGAGAGGGTGGAAGGGAGGGAGGAGAGAGGGAATGAGGGGGAAAGGGTGGAGAGAGGGAGTGAGGGGAAGGGAAGGAGAAAGAGAGGGAGGGAGAAAGAGAGAGGGAGGGAGAAAGAGAGAGGGAGGGAGAAAGAGAGAGAGAGGGAGGGAGAAAGAGAGAGGGAGGAAGAGAGGGAGGGTGAGGGAGTGAGGGGGAGAGAGATGGAAGGGAGGGAAGAGAGAGGGAATGAGGGGGAAAGGGTGGAGAGAGGGAGTGAGGGAGTGAGGGGAAGGGAAGGAGAAAGAGAGGGAGGGAGAAAGAGAGAGGGAGGGAGAAAGAGAGAGGGAGGGAGAAAGAGAGAGGGAGGAAGAGAGGGAGGGTGAGGGAGTGAGGGGGAGAGAGATGGAGGGAGGGGGAGAAGGGAAGGAGAGGGTGGAAGGGAGGGGGAGGGAGGGAGAAGGAGAGAGGGGGAGGGAGGCAACTATTTAAGGTTAACTAAAGATATCCCCTCATATTGACGGGCAATTATGCCAGTTTAATAATAATAATTTAAACAATAAGAAAGTTTCATAATTTTGACATTTATTTTCCTTGTTCTACTTCATAAAAATAATCAAAATGGATCTAGTATAGTGCTTCGCCACTCTCTCTTCACATATTTACGGAAAATTTTATAAAAATCCTCTTTTCCCTCTTTCCCTAATTCCTTTAACATTTCTATAAGGAGATCACCAACTCATGCTGCTTTTTTTCTTCATAACCTTGAGTTTTTTCGATTTCACTTTCCAAGATTTCTGAGTCAGCAATGGCAGTCTACATTTTCCTCCTCGATATCGATAGATTCCGTCTTCAAATATTTTCCATAAAATTCTTCGATGTATTTTTTCTTTTTTCCTCAGATCCTCCAGCTCAATTGATAGCAGAGCCGGTTTCAGTTAAAAAATACGTGTAAGCGAGGTAAAAAATAATATTAATGATATACTAAAAAACGAAAATAAACTTATTTCACTCAGTTTCATTTTTTCAAAAAAATATTCGGCTAAATATTTTCAGAAAATAGAAATAAAACATTCACTGACCTTATAACAAAATTACTATGTAATGATTATATTACCGAATATTTTTATATAGCAACTTTACGAACCCACTTTTCGAAAAGGACGAGATTAAGTTTTTTCAGGCTTTTTTCTTTGCAAAGTCATTTATCTGGGATCAGAGAAGAAAGCTACATGGTAAAGATAGAGATCCCGAATGTTAAACCCCGGGTAATCAAAATCTCTAGTATTGAAGGTTCATTCTATTTGGGGGGGGAAGGTTATTTCGAATTACAATACTTAATCCCTAAAAGCACATGAAACTTAGCAGTATAGTTATTACTTTTGCGTGTATATATTCCGCTAAAGAGGTTAAGGAAAGTGCACAGTGTATCGGCGTGTTTTAGATAATGTAAAACTTTAAAACGTTCATCTTGCCACTCTTTTTAGGTGACACCTGTAAGCGGTAGGTTATGTCGCTTACACATTGAACCGACCCTGAATGTAAATGACATATCATGGCATAAAATATAATTTTTTCGCGATGTTTTCAAATTCTGTGCAATAAACCTTTAAAAAATCGGTACAACATACATCATACAAATTTTCTCATATACTAATGCGTCGTTTAGTTATCTTTTGAAAAATACGAACTATGTAGAATCGTTATAAACATCAACTTAAATAACTATACGAAATTTGATGGAAATCGTATGAGCCGCTTTCTCGAAAATCCAATTGTTATTAAAGTTACCCAAGAATAAACTAGCCTTATATTAACTCTTTTAGGAAATATGAAGTATGTAGTATTATTTCAGACGTAAACTCAGGTAGCTGTACGAAATTTGATCAAAATCGTTTCAGTTGTTTTTAAGAAAATCACATTGTTGTTAAAGATGCCTAGAATAAAGTAGTCTTATATCCATATTTGAGACATATGAACTACTGGGTATTATTGAAGACGTAAGCTCAAGTAACTGTACGAAATTTGATCAAAATCGTAAGAGCCATTTTTGAGAAAATGAAATTGTAGTTAAAAATGCGTAGAATAAACTTCTCTTAATTACTGAGCAATGTCAACCATTTATTCATAGCTTCTATTGTGTATGATAAAATGCCTAGGTTTGAGATTTCATTCATTTTCGCTCTGCCGTTTAGGCTCTAGAGTCAATAACAGACAGACGGCACTGCAAAACCCACTTTTTCGGACTCAGGTACACCTAAAACGTATATTTCCATCAAAATCTCGAGGTCGATTTTTTTCGCGATAACAATACTTTCTCAATATATTTCATATATGAGAAAGTTTAAAATGAAAATGTAAAAATCCGAAATATTGATTTTTGCCGCCCCTCTGAAGTGGCGCCTGTAAGCGACCGCTTACATCGCTTACGCCTGAAACCGGCCCTGATTGATAGTTTGGTGTTTTTGTCTTAAATAGTGGTCAACGTATTTCCCCATTTTTCTCCATTAACTCCTTCCCTTTTCCGTAAAAACAAGCCTGTCCTCCGCAGTTACTCCATGTCTTCACACTCTCCACCAAAACTTCTATATTTTCGCAGTTCCCATTTCATAGTTTAATTCTTTATCCATTCCCCGTCTATATTCCATATTAAGCTGCTCCAATCTCCTCTCTTCCATCATTTTAATCATCTCTTCTCTAAATCATGGCTAACTTTCTTCGATGTTATATTCCCTATCGTTTTATCCGCGCTTTCTATGGCACCTTCATGTTGGCTTCAACACTCGTTTGCCTACAAGCACTTTCTAAGCTTTCCCTAACATCCTATTTCGTATTTATTCTCTTGAGCATTTCTAAATCCAAAATCTGCACTCGAATGTTTTTACTATTTATTTTCAGTGTTAGAGAAGACCTCATGACCACCCAATTGTGATCAGACTCTGCATCCTCCCCTGAAAAAATATGCGAGTTCAAAACACTTTTCCCACATTTTGTACAGCTGTTTTTCAAAGTGGAAACCGTTTTTGTGATTTCCCCGATTCATCATTTCAACCAAACAAATACAAAAATCCAGAACGCTTGGTTTTATCGAATTTTTAGGGCCTATGAAATAAGATTGGCGTGTGATGACTAACTGCTACAGTTGATGGAAGCGAATCCATATTTTTGAGGTGACTAATATTTTTAAATATAAAAATGAATTTAATACAAACGAGCTTACCCAATATGATATATCGAAAGCTCACATGAAACTGGCAGGGTAAATATTCCGAACATAATTAATCGCTCAAGCAAATACAAAATTAAATACATTTAGTATGAAATATGAGGGAAAGAAAATAAATTTTAATTCAAGAGTTCAACCTTGACAAATCCTGTTATAACATGGGTTTTTTTATTTAAGCCCGCAGGAAGGTAAAAACTGATGCAGAAGTAAAACGGTCTTGTATATATTATGACCTAATGCAGGACTTACTCTGTTTTTTCTTTATGAACATGACGAAACGAAATGGTTACGTGATTTATTTTAAATTAATGTTTGACCTCAATTACGTATTCTTCTTTCCATACTGAAAATAAAATTTCATTAAGGCCAGTCGTATAATTAATAGCAAGAATAAATTCGTAACTAAAAAATTACTCTTCTTAGAATTTATTAAGTAGTAAGTATTGAATTCAAATATGAAAAAAATATTGCTTAGCAATGATTGGAGTTGTTTTTTAAAACAATCATATTGTCAATTTATAAATTCATTCCTCAGAATTTGCAAGACTATTTAAAACTCAATTAAAGGTAAAAAAAACATTCAAGCGAGACGCAAGACATATAAACGTAATTTTCACGTGCAATAAACAAAACAATACTTTAAAATCCGTTTAAAATTTATCATTCAAAATAAGAATCCATTGGATAAACTGGTTTAATGATTTTACCCAGGAAGCGCCGCTTATAAAGAGCGCTATTTGAATAAAAAGCGTTTCGACCACAGATATATTCATTCAATTCACATGGCCTCAGTATTGTTCCACTGAACCCTACTAACAACACAATACAATAGATGGGGAACTGAAAATTTCAGAAATTGTAGATGGCATGGAGAAACCACCAGAAAAATTGAGATATCATACCTTAGTGTCATCGGTTCGACTCCAGACATTCCGAAATTTGCGTTTTTTCCCACAAGAAAAGCATTGCGGCATTTTTGAAAATTAATTTCGAGCACTTTCCTATAGGATAGAGAATTGAAACTTGGAAGGTTGTTAGATATCCACTAGATCTATAGGGAACCGTTATCAAGTTTACAGTAGCTGTCATGAGTTCGATTCCAGACGACCCGGTGTATCTCCCATAATAAAGCATGGAAAAGAGTCATTCCTTCATATGGACGAATCTAAGAGGAATAAAGAGCTGACACTTTCAGGGTTTGTAGATGTCATGATAATATCTCCATATTAGTTAGGAACTCCTGCGTAGGTGTCATCGGTTCGACTCCAGGCAGCCTTAAATTTGAGATTATTTCCCATAAGGAAAGCACTGAAATTGGTGCAGGGCACTTTTGCGTTTAAAAGTTATCTGTCGGCCTTTATTCTATACATTAAGGTGAGAGAATATGCTTGCAGAATGCAAGCACACATTCACTAGTAAGTTTATATTCACCATTGTTTTTATACTCCCAGCCCACTTACACAAACACCTTAGCATTTACGAATAAATGGGGGTTTAGAATGAGATTGCAGCGCAGGTATCCAAATGCAATCGACTCCCGAAGGACGCAGAAGGAACTCGATAGAGGACGTCACTTTTCTACGCTCCAAAAAATAAAAGGGAAAAGAAATTCAAAAATATAAATTTAAAAAATTTTTACTTTAAAAAAAATATCGAAAGATACTAAAAAAAAGTTTTCTTCGCCGAAATCAGACTTATTTCAGCAGCGACGCTTTTTAGACTCCCGCCTCGAAGTTGAATAAAAACAGGTTCGTTTTTTTTGGCGAGTTTGGTCCCCTCCCACGAGCTATAACGGCCCATTTTTTATTTTTCACGCTCACAGAAGGAAGGCCTCGATTCGACAGAGATGGAAAAAAATCCTTAAAGACAGCGACCTACTTTTCTTTGACAGGAATGTGGAAAATAATGCCCGAAGGAATACGGGAATCCCGTGTTGTTGGGAGTGTGCACGTATCTTTCCGGCCTTCCTCTTCTCTTGCACGCCCACCCATGAGGAAGTTTTATTCCGGCACCACGTTTATCCGCTCCTCCCTAAATGTAACTTCTCACGCGAAATATCCAAAAATGTCAGTATGCATTTTAACGAATGTAAGCTGTTTGAGGAAGTAACACTGAAGCGGATGAGTATATTTTTTTTAATGGGTAAAGTCAAGTCATAATCAGGGATGAGTTCTAAACGATAACTTAAAGAGTTATAATGTATGTTAATTTATCCGATCACTAAAAAACTAACTTCGCTCGTTATCCATGAAATATCACTGGTTGCCATTTACGGTAAAGCCATGCTTGATGTAGCGGACCACTACGACAGCCGTGGAGACTTATCTTGAGCATATACAATATTTCAATAAAAATAATTAATGTTGTACGATGTTACGCTAGCTTTTATCCTAATTGCAAACATTTACGATAATATATTAACAAATAATACTTTTTTCACATACGTCCTGTGTTACTTGATTACACCAGTGACAATAATATCGGCAGAAACAACTTAAAGATCTAAAAGTCCGTATTTCAATGAACTTAGGGGCATGCTTAAAACTTGTAAATATGTTAGTAAATAAGGTTTGAAGCTTAAAGCCGTTTTAAAAAAACACCATGATAAAAAAAATCTGATGTGGCCAACACGTCTTTCTCCAAAATTGGGGTATAGATATTTAAATTATTATGAATAGCATTATGAGACAAAATTATTATTTCGTATCGTAAAAGAATACAGTCGTCCTTAATGCCGTAAATTACGTATATTTTGAATATGATTACAGAATTCACCGCTACATGGTGCTGGCGCTGTATACTGGTATTAAGAAAAAGTTGAATATCTCCGAAATTGTTGGTTCTACATAAATTTGTTTCAAACAAAACTTGGAAGAAATATTATTCTCTACAACTTTGGTCCTCACGAAGATTACCAATAACGATGTTTTTAAGGAGATATTTGACGGAAACCGAAAAACCGGTTATTTATAAATAATTCCTAAACAATAACTCCTATAGAAAATTGTTTCAAATGAAAGTTGTAGGAAATTACATTCTCTATAACATTTGTATAAAATTCTATACACAATTATGATGTTTTAACGGAGAAACATCGCAAAAACCGAATCGGGTTTTGAATAAACCTCGACTTCCGGTCAACCGTTATTGTCCAAAATTAATGTTCTTTTTGCTCATGCTAAAGTGTTATATATGAAGTTTGGTAACGATATGGCAAGTACTTTTTGAGTTAGAGCGCCCACAATCACATACACACACACGCACACACAAAGACATCATTCCGAAAATAGTCTAAACGTGTTCTAGGGACCTCAAACGTGTATTTCCGTTGAAATCTCGAAGTCGATTTTTTTCATGATCACAATACTTTCCCATTACTTCGTATGGAGAAAGTAAAAAACGCACTTAAAGAACTAAATATTTTTTAAAAATACTTATATCAGTTATCTTCAGTATCCACACAAGGTTATATAAAAAACAGACGCGCATTTCGGCTACAATGCAGCCGTTTTCAGCGGTAATTCACCGACAACAGATTCTCAAAGAACACGTGAGCTGGTATTTTCGTTGTTTTTGTGTGTGCGGAAAGGGAGAGAGAAATGGGGTAATTATATGGGTGGATGTCCACTGAAGGTGCGCAGGATAACGAACAATAAGGTTTAGGTGCGTGAAAATCATTTTAACTATGCTTGAAGTACACATAAGTATTTTGATGAGATGCTGAGTTCAGAAGCCTCATTAAACGAACGAATTTCTATGCCGTTCAAAAGAAACCCAATCAATACTACAGGAAATGTAAAATTTCTGGATTCGAGTATAATAAAAAAACATAAACCACATACCTTTGAATGTGCCAGACTTCTCGATGAGCCTCATCAATGCACCCCACCATCCTGATCTGAAATAAAAAGAATAATGATATTTAAGTCAAATATAGTTCGGCTGATGAGGTTTTATTTATACTTATTTATGTTTTCCTAAGCATAAACTGAAAATCAAAATGTAATCGTTTTACAAGTTTTCAGTAAAACTGTTTCAGGCTTTTTCTGAAGACATTTGTTAATTAACAACCGATATCAGAACAACAATTTGCGGCGAAAATTCAGCAATAGCATACCATAATAATAACGACAGAATATTATTTTCTTGCTACGTAGTATTATATTAGTAAAAAAATCGAATTCGAGATTTCAGCGGAAATACACGTTTTGAGGTCCTCTGAGTACGTTTTCACTAATTTCTCTAGGCATGTGAAAGAATTTTGTAGGCGCCCTAACTCAATAACTAACAATCAGATCATCACAAAACATTATATTTAACATTGTCGTTTTAGTAAATTAAGATCTGGAGGTTTTTGCTAAAATTGGTCAACCGGAAGTGGAGGTTTATTCTTGTCATTTTTCCGTTTTTTTTTAAATAGCTCCTATAAAACACAAGTTACGTAAATATTTGTCATTATACAATGTTATTTTCTAGTAAATTTTATTTGAAAAATCCGATAGTTTAAGAGATATTTCGATTTTTCGACTGAATTTATGTTAGGTGCGTCGCTAAGTAATGCTATTGCTTCCGTTGCTGTGGTGAAATTTTCTAATAGTTGACAGCGACGTATTCGCTGCCAAAAAAATTTTAATTGAGAATCGCTATTTTTTTCCATAGCAATAGATAACAACTTTTTTACTTATTGATTTTTAAATATAAAGGTTAAGGAAAGCGTCTGAATATTATTCACAAGTGTAATTGCCGATAATTATTCTTGAGTACGCTTATGTCGATAGCAATCATATTCACTACTCGGCATGGAGAAAGTCATGTGTTGGCCACAAGATTTTATAGAGGGTTTTGCAAGAGTAACGTAACCATTTCTATATTAACATTTTTAATGTATGCGGTGTCCCAACAGACTCTTTAAGCAATGTGTTAAGACTTAGGACTAAGTTGTACATATAAGGCATATATGTTATTTGTTTTATTTATTGTTCTGTTTATTTCTTATGTTCATAGTTAAATTTATTGTTTTATTTTGGGTTATTTCGTGGAAACAAAGATGTCGAAAAGAGACCAATTACTCTCCACCAGCTAATCCTAGATCCACCAAATCTGTGCCATAGGTATTTAGCACTCGTGAAATTTTGGCTTCTCCAAACATCAGGATTCCAGATATATTGCCCAAACAGACGGACCGACAGAAAAACCGAATCCATAAGCATTTTTTTTGAAAGAATATAATCATCAAAACTTATGATATGAAATTCGGATAACACCAAATGTTTTTGATGATTCCCAGCATTTCAGGTTCCACCACAGTTTACCTATGTTTTAGTTGTACAGAGAAAGGTAATTTAATACTATAATAGCCCAGGTCTGTTGGTTGGTTGGTTGGTCACGCTTTCACGATGGCCGATATAGAGCGTTTTAACAAACTTCCCGAATAGGTAGAAGATTGAAATTTGGCAAGGATGCTTGATTAACATATTTTAAGGTAATGACGAAAATAAATCTCCAAAAAAGTCCTGGGTTCGACTCCAAGGAAGACATTTCCATTTTTCGTAAGGTAACATGTAAAAATCAATGTTTTTATGTGCAGGCTTTTATTGTTTTGGAAATTAAAATTAGAAGGAATTAACCTACGATCTTAGGATCTGAACCATTTTGAAGAAAAAATTACAAAGTTTCTTATTCTGTACATCTTTTTCGAAATCGCTCATGTTATACGCATAATTCACATATTTTGTGGAAATAATGCCATTTTAACGGAATGTTGTTAGACCTCAAAATCCTATTGTTGTCTCAATCCTTATGGGTGTATAAGCGTGCTTTGTATGCTTTTAATACGAGAGAGAGGTAGAGGGGGGAGCGAGAGGGAGGGTGGAGCGAGAGGAAGGGGGACAGACAGAAAAACGACTTTATTTCGGGCGAAATTGAGACTACATAGTCCCTTCTTACATTTAACCCTACGTTATGAATCAGAAATGAGGGAAGTAGAGGGGGGAGGGGGAACGAGTGGGAGAAGAGAGAGGGGGAGAGGGAGAAATGAGGAGGGGAGGGAGATAGAGGGTGCGAGAGGGAGAGAGGGTGTGAAAGGGGAAGGGGAGAAAGGGAGGGAAAGAGAGGCAACTATTTTAAGTTTAACTAAAGATAGCCCGTCAACAACAGAATATTCACTAGATATGTTGTATATGACAAAATATTTCATATGTGAAAGTGGGATATTAATTATTTTAAATGAAAATAATAATAATATATCTATCTATAATTCTTCCGTTGATACTTCAACGGGCATTACAGTAGTTTTCAAATAAAAATGTTTTTCGGGTCGCATTTGCTGGGAAATGTTTTCTGCGGCGCAATTCCCCCAAGATACGTACTGCGACGGTTTTGTTGAAAGACGCCATCGGGATAAATGTGGATTTTTTAAAAGACTTTATGAAGTAAAACCTCTATTGAACTCTGAGCTAGGTTATATTTAAAATTTCATAGCCTCATTTAATATATTAGATAACTCTGTCAGAAAATTACCTACTAATAATATGCAAATTAACATCAGGACTAGTTAAACGTCGTTCGTTCAATATTTTGTACGTGGCTCCCAATAAAATATAATTTATTTAATGATTCCATTTAAGAATAAAGAATGGAATACTAGTCGAATCTTATGGACAACAAACGTTCCAGTGAACCAACTTCGCTTTAAGTAAGTAGTAGCCCTCTTAAGGTTTAATTCACTTATCTCTGCCTGTAATATATTACCGCTAAAGAAGTTTAATTATCTATGAGAACGTTTACTTTGCATTTCAAATTTGATTTCTGTTTATTCATCCGCTTTAGAGCCATAGAAACAATCTATACATCGTCTATTAGAAAGAAACGAGGTTTTTCTCAGAATCAGCCAAACCCACATCCTTCCATTCTCCTTCTCTTCTTCAAAAAAAAAACACCCCCCTCCCCCAGCTTTTATTACGAAAATGAATATATCGAGCCCTCCGCAACGCAATTATCGACGGAACGAAATAAAAAAACACAAAAAAGACCTTCGATATTAAAAAATAAAAAGTAAACATTTTTTCGCGAGCTCGTATATTTCATCGCCGTAATTGCAGCCCGGTATTATTGCCGCAGGGGGACCCATCTCAGCAAAGCGCGCGCGCACACACACAGACAACTCGTAGGCACAGAGCCCGGCGCTCATCAGCCCTTTCTGGTGCGCGCAAATGGCTTTTGTCGGTCGGCTCCACCTAAGATTTCAAAAAGGCCGCAAAGAGTTCGTAATCAAAGGCGGCGTTTGCGGACGATTCTAGCGAGCGCTCTCTCATTCTTCCCCATTTTTTTATACGACGTGGAAAATAGCCTCCGCTCTCGCGGCTAGTGTGGCCGCACATACACGGACTGCATTTTTTTTTAACTCCGCCGGTCTTTATTATGAATTTTCATGTGGAAGAGCGCACGTATATTTATACATGAGGGCGGAGGATGTGGAAGTATGTCACTATCTCTGTGCTTTCGCAAATACTGCCGTGCGGCGCGACGTTTTTTATTTTTTTACATTTCGCGGAACTTATCCGCGTTGCAGACAGACAGGCAGGTGGCTGAACAGAATGTTCCTTTATTTTTGTTCCTCGATTGCATCGTGAATTTTTATTTTTTGAAAAAACGAAAAAAATAAAGTCCTTCCTCTGTGGGTTTTTTGCCGCCTACCTGTCCTATTTTTTTTTTAAACGCGCACGGAGTCGGTTTAATTCCGCGGAGTTTGATAGTCATTCTGGATAAAATTAGATCGGAAATACAACGCCATATTTTTTCCGGAAACTTAATTTATTTATTCAGGGGTGTCAGGAACCGAGCTCGGTTGTAAAAGCGCGTTCTTTGTGGAACACAAATAAAAAATTTTAAACGTCTGGAAACCGTTGCGCAGGCTTAGTGTCGCGCGCTGGCTTCGTGCTGTATCAATGCTTCATTTTTGACATAATGAGGTTGCCTTTTTTTAACTTACAGTATAAAAATATTACTGATATACTTTTTTACTTTCTCCATATAAGTACTATAGAGAGAGTACTGTTTATGAAAAAAATCGACTTCGAGATTTCAACGGAAATAAATGTTTTGAGGGCCCTACAACACGTTTAGACTATTTTCGGAATGATGTCTGTGTGTGTAAATGATTGTGGGCGCTCTAACTCAAAAAGTACTTGCCATATCGTTACCAAACTTCATATATAACACTTTAGCATGAGCAAAAAGAACATTAGTTTTTTGACAATAACGGTTAACCGGAAGTCGAGGTTTATTAGAAACCCGATTCGTTTTTTGCGATATTTCTCTGATAATACATCATTATAGTATACATTGACCAATACAGAAATGTAGAGAATATAATTTCCTACAACTTTTATTTGAAACAATTTTCCATTGCAGTTATTGTTTAGGAATTACCTACTTATAAATAATCGGTGTTTTCGGTTTTCATCGAATATGTTCTTTAAAACGGTGTTATTTACAAACTTTATAAGGACCAAAATTATAGAGAATAATATTCTTCCAACTTCTGTTTGAAACAATTTTTCGTAGAACCATCCATTTCGGAGATATTTAACTTATTCGTAAAATTCCAGTTCACAGCGACACCATCAATCGGAGAAATTGGAAAGTATTATCTCCCCAATAATGGTGCTTAAAAAGGATGACTGTATGTTTATTTTTATTTCTCCTTTATAAGTCAATTTTTGTAAATAGTTTTAATTATAAAAATTATAGATAATTAAATTTTCTGCAAGTTTTGTTTGAAACATTTTCTATAAAAGCGATATTTTAAGAGATGTCTTGATTTTTATTCTAACTTTATGATAGATACGTCGCTAAGTGATACCATTGTTTTCGCTGCTATGATACAAATTTCTAATTGCTGAGAGCGTTGCGTACGCTGCCAAGGGTAATTTTATTTGCGCATCGAAATTTTGTTATTCATGATAAAGTTAAAAATTTTCTTTACTTATTGTTTTTTTTTAATAAACACCATTAAAAATGTTTGAAAATTATTCTCGGGTGTAATCGCCGTCAAATATTTCTGAGAACGCTGATGTCGAGAGCAATGATACTCATTGCTCTGTATGGAGAAAGTCATTTGTTGGCCACATCAGATTTTCTTTAAATATATGTTAAAATTACTGCACATTCAGTTGCGACAGTCCAAAGCAAAATCATGAAACTTTTTATTTACGTATTGACCAACAGAGGGCAGGCGAATAAGGAGAACCCTGTTTAACCCATGGTCATCCCCTGTTGACAGGCTATTGTAATAATGATGACGATTAAACAAATTTTAGTCCTAAAGTAAACCCAGGACATAATTAAATCCAGCACTGAAAATATTTCTATAGCATCCTCAACACTTAATGTTAAAACGCCCATGACTGTTAGGTGAGAAAATTACAGTTCATAAGTATTGAAGCAGAAAATATATAATATATAAAATCCATATTCATCAAAGTCTATAGTCTGTCTGATATCCAAAGGAACAATTTCAAATTGGATTATTTTGAAGTAATATTTAGAAAAGTCTCATTTAATCAAAAAAGCAATTTATCTTGTACATATAACCAACCAACCAACTTCCGAAAAAGGCAATAATGAAGCTATTATAAGCCTGAGGCGGAAGAAATTATTCAACGAATAAATTACTTTATTTCCGCATTAGTCTCCCAGTCACATATATTAGTTTCATCATCACTAGATCAATTAACAAAACTGCTCCATTATATAGTAATATGGTCCGTATTCATTATTTAAATCGAATGATAATGTCAGTTTTGAAATACGACTTCCATTGTTGTTTTGCTTTGTTTGAGCATGAAAACTACTAAATTATTGTAAAATAGTTTCGTAATTATTCATGGATTTCATCAATATTAATAATTCATGATGTCTGACAAGTTAATCGAATTAATTAGTGGAGGAATTAAACTGTATTAGCTATACAAAAGTTTCTCACTTTGTCCTATCATACCAAACATCGTGCTACCCGATTGATAATGAGTTTACATCCCGATAAACAATCAAGAGTTAACTCATCAAAAGTTATTAAGTACTTCAGGCGCATTTGTTTAACTCACATGCAAAATGTCTTTTAATAATTCCTAGCTTTGAGTAATCCCTTCCATTCAAGACAATAACAGAGCCTAAAACAATCCAAACGTTAACAAATTTCTGAGTCTGTTTTACTAAATGACAGCTGTTTATCATCCACTGATGTATGTAGCCGTACAAAGATCATAAGCGAGATAGCTGCATGTGATCAGCCCATTTATTTGGATACAAGTTTAAAGAGCGACACAGCTTTCTACCCGCTCTTCAATCGCTGGTAATTTACGCCGCAAATTATGAACAAACCACATTTCACGCGACATTCGCATCATTCAACAGAGATCACAAACTACCGCTTCTACTCTTCCAAATGGTCGACAGAACCTGTAAGATAAAACAAAGAAAACTGAGAAAAAACTAAATCGCCACAGTGTCTTCCGCTGCAGGCAAGCGGAGAAGTTATCAATTCCCGTTCTTTTTGGTGATCAAATTTAAACGTTTTAAACTCGTTTTTTTTTTCCTTTTCGAAGGGTATTATTCATGCTCAAAAATCAAAACTTCCGCACAAGCGTCCACGTCCGGAAACGTGACGTGTTTCCAATTACAGCTACGTTATTAATTCCTGTGCTCAAGAAAGGAGAATTTTCCAACTCTCCCTCCTTCGTCTTCTCGTACTGATCCACTACATCGTGCTTAAAAAACGTCCCACCCACCCACCCACTCAACGAATGAAACCGCATTACGGACGCATGGCCTTAACTCGCAACAAACATCTGAATTAAACGTGGCTTGTCTCCAATCTTTCTGCCTCTGTTTACCTCCTCCTTTCTATCAACCTCCTTTACGTGCCTGCGGGGTCCGAAACCGGCATACGACCCCAACGACAGATGGCGGAGGAGGGACGTACGAGAGTAATCTCCTTCCCTGCGGGCGTGCCAAAAACGTCCTCCCCCCCCTCTCCCTCCACCTCCTTAACATGAAAACCTTCAAAAAATCTTCTCCTCTTCGAAACAAAACCGCCCATTCTACTCATTATCCGTGCAAAATCCTAACCCCATTTCACTACGTACTCCTCTTCCTTCCTCCTATCTCGAAGAGAGCTTCAACTTCAAAACATCACACGGACCACTTTTTAACGGGTTCTTTCCAAAAAGAATGACTGGATATTCCCTCATTTCCATACTGCTCTGTCCACATCCGTGCCTTTTATCATGGAACGTCGAGTTAAATCCCCACGAGGAATTTCTTTCTGTGGTGAAATTACAGGTGATATTAAATCTTTGCTAATTAAAATAAAGACTCCACGAGAGCTTGACAAGTAATCCGAGTGATCCAAAAAATACCGTATTTAAGTACTACACGCCTCGGAATACGACTCGTACCCCGTATTTTTTGAGAAAGCCGAGTGGAAAAATATTAAATTTCCCATTCGATGAGGTCAATTAAAACTATTTTATTCACTAGACAGTCCATGCATATTATTCGATTTATAAGTGATTTTCCTCGCAATGTCAAATACCTTCTTGAAAAACAAAATCCTCGCACCCTGATTTTGAAAAGAAAATTATCGATAAAAAAAGTGCGCAAGGTATTCGAGGAAATGCGATTAATAATACCCAATGAAGGATATTTCTAACTCCTTTCCTTCTTGACATAACCTCATCCATCTTAACATACTTCCATTCAGATTTATCTTCTACTAGACATTCACACTTTTCCTACACAAAAGAATGGAACTTCTCCTCCTCCTTTATGCATTTGTTCTCATCCTCAACATTCTACCCGCTAATGTGTATGGCGAGCCTCTTCCCTCTCACACTCACCGACTCTTCAAAAAAAAAAAAAGCGTCAGGGTTTTTCCACTCCTCTCGAGACCCCCGCGTGTGAGCACGTGAGCACCGAAAAAGGATCGTTCGGCTTGTTTTTATTGGACCGCTGCCATGCAACGGTCAGCCGCAACAATACGCTCGCCAGCGTTTAAAATGTTTTTTTTCATGTTTTTATTTCTCCTGCCCTTCGCATCACGCCTCCCCCCCCCCCCTACCGCTTTACCCCCAAACCCCTCCCCCCCACCTCCCTCTCCCACTCTCACACGCGGACGAGTGAACGTATGGCGGCTCGGCATATATGTAATTTTCCCGCGAAAAACCGCCAATTATGACGACCCTGAATGAAATAACGCGCGAGTTCTACAATTCGAACAACCTCGCCCTTCTTCCTTTTTATCGCCTTCTTTTTTTCTCTCTCCTGTTTTTTACCCGAGGCGTGTTTGGTGACGCCAAAGGGAGGAGACGGAAAACAACGTTGATGATTTCGACAAACATTTGTGCCTGACGCCTGCTCCGACGGCTTTTTAATTCTCTCTCCGTCCCTCTCTCTCTCTCTCTCTCTCTCTCTCCCTCTCTCTCTCTCTCTCTCCCTCTCTCTCTCTTTTCCCTCTCTCTCTTTCCCCTCTAAAGTACCACGCAGGAGCTCTGTTTTATTACGCTTAGGAGGTAAATTATTGAAATTTTTTTTTTGAGCTTTTACGCTTTTTAGTTAGCACGGAGGGGAGAACGTTAATGTTTTTTTTCCGAGGATGGCGGTAAGCTGACAATTTGTCCGCTTGTGACAGATATTCTGTTTACGCTAACGCGCAAACGACCTCTCCATAAAATATTCTCATTTTGTTTTTTCGAGAAATAAATTAAGATTATGTTAATTTGTAAAATTCGCACGGGTCCTGGTAAATACGTTTCAATTTCAACCGATAATTTTGTCAAAATATAATTAAATAATAATGAAAATAAATAGAGTAATAAGTGACGACGGAATTGATCATACCAATTCGTTTTCATTGTGTCAAAAACGACGGAAGAGAGTGGTAAGTTTTACTGTTTGTAGACACTGTGTCAATTGATACCCTTAATTTGATCAAATTATTAATGAAAATCTTATTACTTAGCTCAGGTTTTCATTTACGTTAAGTGATACGTAAAAATGACCCCTATAGCAATAAATCAGAGCAAAATATATTTGCATTTCAGATACAAATAAGCTGTCGGGTGCTGTTTAATCAACCTTTTTATACCTATAAGATTCACATATACTATTTTGATGCTTTTATTAATATTACCACAAATCTAAAAAATGGCAAAAGAGTTTTGGAAATACATTTAAGCTTCTAAGTAAATGAAACACAAAAATCTAGCAATCGTGTAGGCATTCAATGCGACTCTATAACAGTTGGACAGTCATAGTAATTCCATTAACGATATGGCGAATGACGCCACATGTATCAAGAGTTAAGATGTACCGTTCGTAATATGTTTGAAAAGGCTTTCATGGTTCAAAGGGAAGGGAGAAGAGAAATGTAGGGTAAACGCATAGGATCGGCGCTCGTATTTGCTATTAATTCTGCGAGAAGGGAAATGGACGCATAACGTAACGATACCCAGAACAAAAACACGTGGCGTCGTTCGTGGGATTTTTATGTAACCACGAATGAATTCAAAGGGAAATGCTAAAAGCGGTGTGGTACTGTTCTAATATTTCCACGCTATCCGAGGTCGCTTAGCAACTCCAGAAAAACCCATTCCGCCGCAATATCTCAACCGAAAAAAAATAATTTGTCAGCGTACTGAATGGAAGGAATTGTTTTTCGGTCTCGACTCTAGATACATAAAATATAAAGTTTTTCGGTAGTTAGCATTATAATTAAAAGGTTTTTATTGCATAATCTTTTTACTATGAATCAATCGTTTAAAAAATTCTTACCAGTAAAGGTTGCAAGAAACTTCTTATTATATAGTAAGCTAGGTATTCCTATTACGCCGTAAGATGACACGTCTATCGAATTTGAAAATAAGAAGAAACGCTTATAAATCAAAAATTTTCTTTCTCAGTCACACTTTCACGAATTACTTGGCAACGCCCGTTTTAGATTCTAAACTCCTCATCGTCATGGATTCAATCACAGAAGCGTTTATTTTCTCCATTTCATTAACACGGGGATGAGTGTAGCATGTTGATGATTTGAATATTTAAAATTTAAATCATTAAAATCATCGTAGGGATTCGAAACATTAAAAAACGAACTTCTAAAAGAACCACACATTTTCCTGCCATCGTCTTTCTAATACATGTCGAATCGGTCAACAAATAAGTTTTAAACGGAAATATAAATATGGTAAATATTTAAACTGTAACGAAAACAAGCGAATATTCAATTATATGTTGATATTGTGTTAATGAAGTTGGATAATGAAATTAAAATTTCTGAATTTTCTGTGAACGTTTAGGAAATTTATAGTCTTTTCCAAAAAAATGAAACGTATATAAATTTATTTTAATGAAATGACCGTTCATATGCAATAAAAGTAAAGAATAAATCTAAATTTAATATAATTTGAATATTCCAGATAGTAAACATAGTTTTGGGCATATAAAAGTTGCGTAGCATAATGTTTAACGAATAAATCCTCATTGACATTTCTTTGCCACATAGATTTTATATGCGCAAAACTATTTTTACTTTATGGAACATGCAGCTATGTCATATTTCCATTTATTGTTTACTTTTTAGTGCATACAAAAATTGGTTTTTTTATTTTTATTTAAGTTTTATTTTAACTCATTACTAAACTAACGCAGATCCTTCACTTTTGACATGCAGTTACATTAATCCAGCGGTTTTCCACCTTTTTCAACGCAACGCCGCCATTTGCTAAAAATGTGAGCTCCCCCTTTAAAGATACTGCTCCGCACAGCAAGTAAACAGAAAAATTTAATTTATGTAAATTTATCTTAATTAAATCACGATTTGTATGCAATAGAAAGTAAAATATTAATATAAAATTCACATTTTTACATGTTCCATAAAGTAAAACTAGTTTTGGGCATATAAAATTTGTTTAATTTTTCATCTACAAAATTCCGAAAAGGAAGATAGAGAATAGGAGAAAAGGGAGAATATGACAGGAGAGATTTGGAATGAAAGAAAATGGGATAGAGATATTTGGAATGAGAGAAAGGGGAATGTAAAATATTACGTATTTTAATTTAAATTTAATATTTTGTTAATTTTTTGATGAACAATTACGCTTTCGTAGCATTAATAAACAGATTTTGATAGCTTTTAACTGTAAAATATTAGCAACTGGTCAGTCTCCCTTACAGAAATTTTCCTAATTGGATGGTTTTGCTCTTAGCGTGGATGTTTCACGCGTTTCGGACATTAGAAAATTTTAATAATATATCTACTACATTATTCTTTATAGAGCAGAAAAAAATTGACATATTATACTTTACATTAATTTTATTTCATTTTATATACCAATATCGATCGTTGACACAGGCTCGACAATAAATTATTTCACCCGACTCTAGAAAATTCTAAATCGTCCCTAATCACAATGCAATGAAAACCAACATAAAATAATTCTAAGTGTAACAGTGTTATTGTGAATGAATTTTTAATTAAATGACCCTGTACCAAATTACGTTATTCCCCTCTTGTTTAATTGACCAAACTCAATAATGAAAGCATTATAAAAGAAGAACACCTATGATTAAAAATTTACATTATAAAATATTCGACGAAGAGCTTCAACCACTTTCTTTAAGAAATCATGAAAATCGATTGCAAAAAATCCTCGCCTCCGACATCAAAATTTCATTCAACACAGGAAAGACTTCTTAATATAGGCGTTAATTCATTTTACGTTTACCTAACACGAAACCCAAAAACTTGATCAAAATGAACCAAAAGTTCGCCTTCATCGTCATCCCTCACACATAAAAGAACAGCCCCTTAAACAGAACTTAAGAGGAAGCGTAACATCCTTACCAATTAAAGTTTTATCCGGTTGTACTAATCCTTCCCCGTTTTCTTCCCTCACCCCTTCTCCCTTTCCATCCCTTTCACGCGTTCGACAATAACGACAAGTCAGAAAAGGAAAGACAAAGAACGTGCAACAATATCTCCTCTTAGTACGACACCGATCGCTCGATGAAGACAGAAGAGACGAACACGAACGACTTTCCCTTTAGAAGAGGGAAAGGGATGGGTTAGAAGAGGAACCGGGAGACGAGAGTCAAGAAATGAGCCATTTTCATAAGAATCCCACTTGTCTTATCAGCTGGAGGGATAGAATGACGAGGCAAGGTAAGAAGAGAATAGATGTGACGCAGGTGTTACCAAACTGGTGCTCGCGAGCCCCGCTGTGCTCCATGGTAGCTGGATGGTGGTATTTGACAGGTTGACTGTGCCCTTCTACGGTGCTTAATATCCCGTTTCTTAGAAGCAATAATTTAATTTGTTCGGTTGCTTTATTTCTAAACGTATTCGAGGACGTTGAGAATAGTTTTGACCTTGTTATGATTTTATTCATTACCATTCCTATTTTTTGCGGAAGTATAGAGGTGCTTGCTTGATATTCTACGTTGTAACATGGTGCTCGCCACATCTAAAACGTTGGGAACCCCTGACATAAGGCGATGAGACGACAGAAGACGATGGAGTGGGAAAGGAGAGAAGAAGAAGAAGAACGACAACATGCACAGCTTCCATCTCCCTCGGGTTCATCCAACTCCTGCAAGCAATGAACGACAGGAGAGATGAACCCAACTTTAAAGCCGAAAAAAAAACCTGTATGAAAAATCACCTTCAGATCTTCCTAACCGTCTCTAAAACCACGGGATGTTTTCTTTTATCGATATCCCTTCAGCGGCTCAATATGCCATGCTACTTGACCACCAAACTTGAAATATTAAATAAAGCGTGAAAAAAATCTCAGTTCGAGAGAGGAAAAAAGGTAGGCCCTTTTATTCTTCCCTCTTAACTCCCTTTGCACATCCTCCTAACCCAATCCTATCCCTCCTAAACTCCATCTAAAAAAAAAAAACTCCCACGCGCACGCACGTAAAAGGGGTAGGTAGACCCTTTTGGCTAAAAAGAGAGAGTCGCATGCGGCGCCGTTCGCCACCTGTCGGCACTATCCGGCATCAAGAGAGAGAGTCGCGTACCCTCCGCAAGGGACGCCACCGTAGGGACACAAATCCGAACGACGACTTTTCTTGCGGTCGTTTCGCCTCGGTAGAGAAACACGACGGTCTTCCACTTTTTTTTTTTTTTAAGTGCGCCCATGAAAAGACGCCTTTCCCCGTCTCTTATTTTTCCCCAGGAGAAGTGGGAGAGAGTGGAGGAGAAGTAAAAAGAGAGGGATACTAATTTTTAATGTTCATCCTGCGACTTTCTGAAATCTTAAGTAAAGTTTAAAAAAAAAATCGGGAGAAGTAAAAACGTTTCTATGAAGTAGTTTCGCAGTAAAAAAATTAAAACAAAAACGTTTTGGGCTTTATGAAAACACCGGATCTAAATTAATTCGGCGCAGGTTTAGTCGTACTACTTGTGTTTTTTTTTCTTATACTTAATCCTTTTTTAAATACGTATTTGTTAAAACAGAGAGAAAAGGGAAAAATACAGGAATTTAGATACAGTGGAACTTTATGAGTCGAATCTAAAGGGAAACAAAAAGTGTGGAAAACTTGATTTATAGAAGAAAAATGACATGAAAAAGATTTTGTCCTGTAAATGTAATTAACTTCGATTTATGAAAAATTCGAGTTATAGACGTTCGACTGTAATCGTGAAAATTTTTCACACACGTATCATTCGTTATTTTGCGAAACACGAAAGAATAATTGACTCATTCGATACACGCTTGTTTAATAACTGTTTGATAAAAATCAGCAGTTTGGGCTGTACGCAAAGATAAAATTTCGATAATTTAACTTGAGCCAACTTAATGACTTTAAAGACTAGGTCAACGTTTAAATAATTATTAGGCTGTTAACCTTAATAGCTCTCATTTTTTAATAAATTGATCGATTGTTGATATAAGAAAACTTGAAAACAACATTTTTTATTAGTTAAACTAGGGGCTCCACCTATACATATATACTCTCTAAGAAACTTCATATTTTATACAGAAAATAGAAGCTTAGGCGTGCCAAGTAGAATCGCTTGCGTGCCATTTCTGGCCCGTGTGCCACGTATTTGCCATCTCTGGTATATACCGTTTTTCAGTATTCTTTGATTGCTAATAAATTTTCAAACGATTTATTATCGATAATATAACAATAAACAAGTAAACTTTTTAAATTACTGTTATTATTCTGAGAAATACATGGTGTACTCTTTTGTAATATTTTTTACACTCATTTTGTTTCACTGTGCTCTTTGTTGGCTATGGAGACTTGGTAACCCTATATATAGACCCATGTTTCCACATTTTCCATACAAAATTGCGGTTTTAAAATCATTCATCAGGGTTTTCATTTTAAATTGCCACGTGTTGTTATAGGAAATAAATTATGTTTAATGTTTTAAGTTTATATTTCAGATAGTTAGTGCAGGTCAAACGTGATACAGTGAAGAGTTTTTACTGAATTTGAGAATATTTTTATTTGTTGAATTCTTAATTAAAACATTTTGACTTTGCAAGATTTTTGAGTTACAGCAAAATTTAATTACAATGTTTGATGATTTAAATACTAAAAATTGTGAATATATTCACAGGTTATTTACCTTAACTATGATATAATTCCTCGACTTATTTTTAATTTCTTTTGCTAATAATCTATAAATTTATTTTATGATATTTCAATTCTTCTGTAAAGGTAATTTACATTTATATTTAATAGTTATCCAAAATTGTAAATTATGTGTCAAATACAATATTCCTCGACAATTTACGGAAGGAAATTAATAAATGGCAAATGATGTCATCATAGGTCGCCATATGAATAATAAATTAATCTAAACGATAATTTTTATGTAAATAAAATTATTTTAATTTCTCGTACAATTACAACAGTTCTCCACGTTCATTTAATTTATTCAGTAAATGCTATCATTACATTTATAATTTATGCCTTGAAAATAACCTCCTATGTAATCTGAAAGCCAGACAATTATCAGACGTTGAAAGAATAAATTGGCAAAAAATATCATTTTCCGCTAAATTATATTCAGAAATACTACTCTACTCAAATCACTCGAAGCAACAAAAAGTTAAATTCAAACGCATGTAATTATCGAGGATATATTCTTTCATATGTATGGAATTCACAGATTTCGATTCTATTACAGCGGATTCTATTATGCGGACTTTTTTAAATTGTGTTTATGCATTTTTCCGTAATTGCGTCCGTTCGGAATCGCATTCATCCGAGATGCAGGTTTAATGAGCCGTCGAAAAACGCTAACAAAAAATGACGTGACGCGCGACTTAAAAAAAGCCGCATTTTTCGACCCTTCAGCAGACCGGAAA
Source organism: Uropetala carovei (assembly GCA_036926305.1). Taxonomy (NCBI): domain Eukaryota; kingdom Metazoa; phylum Arthropoda; class Insecta; order Odonata; family Petaluridae; genus Uropetala; species Uropetala carovei. The sequence continues at coordinate 1,203,028 of JAXCHB010000020.1, forward strand.
ATTGCGGCGGATTCTCCTCCTTTTCAGCGTGCATGCCTCGCGTATATTTAGACTTTGATCTATAACCCTACCCGTCCTCGAATGACGAGGAATCCCCCCGCGAGTGACCTCCCGCAGACTGAAATGGAGGTCGCGAATGCAAATCCAGACCACGACACGAGATCCGGTTTTCCAAGTTTATAGTCGTGTAAACCGTTACGATTGCCGATTCCACCCCCACGAAGAGATGGGCCGAGAACAATGTACCGCATGCGGCAACACGGAAACATCCATGCTACGCGATTTTTTTTTCACTCGCCCTCTTTTCCCTCTCTGAATCCTCATCTCCCAAAATAAAACGGTTGACGAACGCTGGAAACAAGATTCCGCGTAATCCAACTACTGCCTCTTTTAAATGGCGAAGTCCATAGGTCGTGACCGAGCGCCATTTAAAACGAGAGGATAAATTCACCGCGGCGCGTCTATCAACGCTCGTTATAGAGAAAGCTGTCGTTACGCCCTTTACTGTTTAGTTACGGTGGATTTTCGCCGCATTCAAAATGTATTTCCGTCGTTAATATCGGCTTCCCTTACCCGCCATCCACTTCAGGGTATAATGGTAATTTTTATTTTTTTAAAGTTACGACCAATCGGTGAATAGTCGCACACTCGTTCAGGGGCGAGGCCGTAAAAAAATATTACCATTAAATGCAGATCCATTACGACGCCGATAACAATACACCTAAAATATTCCGCGGGGGACTCCTTCCTTTTTATTATTTCGCCCTCCTTTCGTCGCTCAACTGTTTTCTCTTCGCCCCAGCGGTTCTCCGATGTTATTTTTTTTCTTAACCTCCTCCATCGGGCGCGTGAAATTTTCCGTTTTTTCCTCCTTTCTCTCATCTCGCGTCCCTCCATCGAGTTCTTTTTTTTTTTTTTAATCTTTCGGTTTTTATATGAATGGAGTCTTCCATTCTTTTCCGACAGAACCTTTTGTATCATTAATCTCTCCTCGGTTATTTCGAAGCAGACCTCGAACTCGAAAGATCCCCCTCCACCCCTCCTTTTTTTAGCGGGAGACCCAAAGTGAGTCCCTCGCCCTCATTAAAAAGTTGTGTATACTTTAACCGCCGCTCCGCACCCCTTTTTTTTATCTGCCCATCCCCTTTTTTTCGCGGGTCGCCTTTTCTCCTCCCCCCCCCCCCTCTTCTACCAGCCAAATCAAAAAAGAATTTATCTCCTCTTCTCTTTCAACAATACAGGAAGACAGAAGTATCCTCCTTCTCCAACCCCTGTAATCCCCCTTCCATCCTCATAGCGTTTTTTTTTATCAAGTCTCCTTCTTTTTCTCCCTACCTCCGCTTTTCTCTTTTCCTTCGCGAATAATATTGAATGTTTCAGAGCAAAAAGGTCTTTAGAAAAATCGCTTAAGCGTGTAATACGCAGCGCGAGAAACGTGCGACGTAGCGGTGCACATGATAATAATAATAACATTATTCGTCGAAACAATTTGAGGGAAAAAATAATAATGGAATCATAACATTTTGACATTCGAGTAGATTTGAATTTCCCAATTTTGTTTCAATTTTTAATGTTTCAAATTCGTAAATTGCTTTCGACCGGTATATTCGGTAATAACGAATCATACCTCAATTCTTAATTATTTAAAAATAATAACAGAAATTTCGGCCGTTTAATTTGCAAAAATTAAAGGATATGTCGTTACTTCCGTAGCTATAAAATGTTTCACTCACAATCAGTCTTAATCACATTCTGCATATTAAAAAGTTAGAGAGAATAATTTGGAACCGACGTTCGTTGATTTATCCGTAAACATGGCTCCTCGTTATCATAAATAATATACCTAATCAATTATTTTATAGGTATATAAGTTGAGGGTTACAATTCAAATTACAACTCCAATCTATATGCAATGATACCGGCAGACTCAGAACCAAATTAACTTGAATAAGTTTTTTTAAATTAGATCCAGAACGGTATTAATTACTTTCTATAATGCACGAGAAAATGTAAATTTGAACTAAAATTAAAAATCTATCTCAAAAAAATTTTCAACTGATAACATCACATTTTTCAATATAAATTGGGAAATTAATAACAAAACGAAATATCTCAGATAGATCGAATGAACTCAAATGTTCAATTCTTCGATTAAACTGATCGATAGATCATTTTAAAATTTTATAACATGGTAAATGTATAATTAGCTTTTACTCTTTCCCATTAGTCTACATTTGTAAAAAAACTTTTGAATCGATGATGTTAACAGAAGCATATTTGGTAACGGAGGCAGATTTATGGTGCCTCTGCATGTGTCTAAAATAGCTAACAGTCACTGACCTAAAAAAAATCTTTAAAACTTATCTGCGCAAAAACTTGTGATATATTTGAAATATTACTTCAACAACATTACCAATACCATGTCAATGTTTCACGAATGGGAAACAAGCAAAAAATTCTCTTATTGTCTTCTCAAAAAGCACACATTTCTATAAAAATGAAAATGACATGAAATAAAAATAACGTTACTCGAAAAAACTGTGTAATATTATGCGAGTTTTGAAGAAAGAAAAACAAAATAATTTTCCTCTAAATTCCTGTCTCCGTAAAAGTTCATCTCTCCGCCGATTTACAAAAAATAATTCTTACGGTATCTTTTATGCCCCATTTTCATTTCCATGGTTTCGCTTGTTTTTATTTATTTTCCACACGCATCACGCCATTTCCCTCGCTGCACGCCCTGTTGCGCACTCCGGCGTTAATTTGTCTTACCGAAGGCTTTGCCACCTGCGCCACAACCCGTCCCCCTCCTACGCTTCTATTTTGGGGACCTCATTTCTTTTCCATGGCACCCAAAACTCCCACATAAGCGATCACCAAAGATTCATAGTTGGAGGCACTGAAGAAGACTGGAGAATTAATCTCCCTTTTCTATTTCACCTCTCATTCTTAGACACAGAAATTCTTCTTTCCATACGGTAAATTCATCGCCATGAATTAAATATACGTGTGATACAAAATAAAATACCGTGTTTGCAGAACTTTATGAAGAAGCATTGGAAAATATTGCAATTTTTCGACCAGAAATGCGTTCTGATACATTTTTAAGTAAATTGGGAATGTGTAAGGTGATATGGAACAATACATAGTGAAACATTTCTCCTAATTGACGGATAAAAATTGGCGAATGAATCTGAAAAATAGCTTCAATCTAATCGCTTTTAAAAATCCAGAAAAAATGTGCGCAAATTGACAGTGTAACGTTGAAAAAATTAAAAAATTCTAGAACGAATTTTCCCTAATATTACTGTCCACAAAAAGCTCTAAAGAAATGTATTCAATATAACACCCCCGGAGACGGAATTTAGCTACATAATAGAAAATTATCGAGCTTGTGAATAGTTTTTATGACAATACCGAAAGGTCCGTCGTCCATCACGCATTTTGGGATAGTTCTACATGTAATAGCTAATATGTTACAAACAACAAATTATGGTAAAACTACATATTATATCGCGAAAAAGTGGCCCAAATTGATTTCAGGAACTTTTTTAAAACTGCGATTGTAGGATAAATGTATTAAATTTGATTTTTAGCGCTTATGTATTCGGTTCATCCGTCTGTCTGCCTGACCGTGTACAAAATAACTCAAAAATTAGGTAAGCTACAAACACTAAAATTTAATAATATATAGGTCTACATTCGAACTAGTTATGGAAAAAATTTGGGATCCGTCTGCCTATCGTATTTTTGGCCGTATTCACAGCAAAGAATGTAAATAACCAAGTATGATATTAAGCTAAAGTAAGCGAAATTACACAGTTCTAAAATTTTATTCTATGAAATATTTTGACGTTGATATTCAACACCAAGTGTTTTTGAAGAAATGTTTGCATGATACGCTGCTTAACATTTTAACGGTAAAATACATTGCTGTAAGATTACTATATTAAGATTAACTAATATAAAGGCCCGTCAATATGACGGGATATCTTTAGTTAACCTTAAAATAGTTGCCTCCATCCCCCCCCCTCACTCTCCTCCTTCCTCCCTCCCCCTCATCCCTCTCCCTCCCTCCCTATCTCTCCCTCTCTTAAATGTAAGAAGGGACTATATAGTCTCAATTTCGCCCTCAATATAGTCGTTTGTCTGTCTCCCTCCCTCCCTCTTTCTCCCTCCCTTCTTCCCCTCACTCCCTCTCTCTCTCTCCACCCCTTCCCCCTAATTCCCTGTCTCCACCTCCCCCCTCATCCCCTCTCTCCACTCCCTCCCCCTCATTCCCTCTCCCCCCTTCCCTCCCTCTCTATCTCCACCTCCCTCCCTCTCTCCCCCTCCGTTACCATCCCTCTCTCTCCCTCCCTCACTCGTATTAAAAGCATTCAAAGCACGCTTACACCCATAAGGATTGATATAACAATAGGATTTTGAGGTCTGACAATATAATTGGTAGCCAAGGCAACATTCCGTTAAAATGGCAAGATTTCCACAAAATGTGTAAAATAAACGTTTAACATGAGCGGTTTCGAACTGTAGGCGGAAAAAGATGAACAGAATAAGAAAAGTAATTTTTTCTTTAAAATGGTTCATATACGAAGATCGTAGGTTAATTCCTTCTAATTTTAATTTCCAAAATAATAAAAGCCTGCACGCCAAAAAATCGACTTTTACGTGTTACCTTACGTAAAATGGAAATGTCTTCCTTGGAGTCGAACCCAGTATTTTTTTTAGATTCATTTTCGTCATTACCTTAAAATATGTTAATCGGACATTCCTGCCAAATTTCGAGATCCTATCTCAATTCTTTCTCGAGTTAATACCATAATTCGCTACCAGAGGCACGACCTATGGAATAGCGTGACCAACCAACCAACCAACAGACCTGGGCTATTATTATAGTAAATTTTTCGAAACAAAAGCGAAATTACATAGGTCTAAAAATGTATTTACATAATTGATGTTTTAATATTATTAAAAATTTCAAGGTAGGTTGTTCTGCTGGGGAATGTCTTTATTTTAATATTCATGAAAAAGCGTCTTATGTAACTTGCTCTGCAATTCTTTCCTCACTTGTTTTCAATAGAAGGTATAACGAACTCGTCAATCAAATTTATGGTTTTTAAATGGAGCAGAGTTTACTTTTACTTATAGTGATATTAAAACACTCTCCGAATCATAATAAAAATGAAAGAATATTTGTATTTAGGTCCAATACAACGTTTCCTGCAATATTTATAAAATTAAAAAAATAAACGAAACATAAAATATGTGCTTTATAAGTTATTTGGCATGCATTGCTGGGTTGGGTAAACACCATTTGTCTTTCTTCATTTATAACAGTTAAAAGTAAGTAATCACCAATCTAGGATATGGTAGTAAATAATGAAGATTTGGCAATTTCTACGAGACAAGTAATTGCTAAGCTACGTGCACTTCGATAGTAAAAATAAATATCTTCATATAGTGCCAATTTTAAAATATTTTTAAATATTATTTATTTAAATATTGTATCTAAGTAAATTAAATTTACAAATTATTATAGTACTCGCATATTAATGAAGAAATGCCCAAATATTCAAGGTGGTTGGTTTTTTTCAACAGAGAATTATCGAGCTCGTCTTATGGCTGAAAAAATCCAAGAACAAGCACCTAAAAATTACGTGTCTCAGGTATCTTCGATAGCCACAACAAGGTTATATTTTTGGTGAATTACCATTGAACACAGCCGCTTTGTAGCCGAAATGCGCATCTGTTTTTTTATAATCTTGTTGTGGCTATTGGAGATACCTGAGACAAGCATTTTCTAAAAATGCTTATTCATGAATAACATCCGCCTGGAGTTTTCTTCTTCTGCCGCGTAGCGACAGTCTACCCCATTTCCTTCAGCATTCAATCCCTTCGAACCGCGGTGAACATGTGAACGGACGCAGCACACAGACAAGAGAGCACGCTTTCGGGATAGCCATTAAACAATCGAATGCAACTGACCACACCAGTGACGTTACGAAGGTATGCATGCGTCTATTCATGCGGAGCAATGAATTCGACGCTAGTCAGCATTTGGGAACGCTATTAATTGCCGACTCAGCCGTCCCATATTTAATGAATCCGTAGAGAGAAGGGATTTGAAGGGAATGGGGAAGGTCCAATTCTTCTTCGGAAAACGGATATCGATAGCTACAATTTAATAGGTCTGCATCATCTATGCCTATTCACAGCGAATAGGTCATATAAGAGGTTCTGAAGTGAGACAAAGGAACTTTCCACTCTACTTTTATAACAAAATCTCAGTTAAAAATTGAGTGAAATTAGTTACCATGTAATTTTCTGAAGAACGCATCAAAAGTGTTTATTTTCCATGGGAAAACTACTCGGTGGAAAATCAATTGCGTGATAATGAAATTTTAGCACATTTTTATTGTTGTTATGCACACGGATATTTCATCAAAAGAATAATTATTTTATAAAAATCTGGGGGAAATTTTTTTTTACTAAAATGAAAAAATAAAATTCGAGCCTTTTATTCCATTAAAAGTTGATTGGCCAATCATAAACTGATTGAGAACGTAAGGTGAGAATAAAATGACTATCCATTCGATTTATAATTGATTGATTTCCGGCTTCTCGATCAAAATTAATTGTAAATCATCCCATTTCAGTACACTGACGAAAATCTTTCTCCTAAAAATGTATGAATATATCATTTGGCTAAATTATTTCATTAGTTATGCATGCAACTTTGAAAACAAATGGTTATGTAATAGGATAGTGGTTAAGACACTGGCATTCTACTTGCCCGTTGTTCTAATCAGACTCTGGCACCAGTCCTGCGAAAGTATGACTTTTTTTTTTAGAGGTTTCCCGGCCTAATGTGTTCAAGAACTAAGAAAACAAGACACCGAAGAAAAGAAAAACTCATTTTTTCTTACACAAATCAATCAACCAGAAGGGACGTTAAGCAGTGTCCCCCCCCCCCCCCCTTGGTGCTCTTCGTAACACCGGGTTTTCCTCCTCCCTTCTATATCCGGTGCGGAAGGCAATGGGAAACCACCACTTCATTTGTGTGTATTCCCAAGTCAGTCAAACCAATCTAAGGTATGAGAACGATTCATCATCAGTAGATCTTATTTGACCAAACTACACCGTGATAAGTTATTCCCAAAACAAGGAACTCGACGAAGTACTTGCAGATTATTGGTAGTCAAAGGTTCTACCTTCGCACTTCCCCTTGAAGCGAAGTTTACTAGGAAGAAAAATAAAAACAAAAGATAGTAAAGTCTGTTCGCTTATTCCGAACAATAATCTTTTTAAATGTCCCCCCCTCACCCGCCAATTTATCCAATCCGAATGACCTTTTGTCCTCCGTACATTTTCAATAAACACAGACCAAAAATTAAATTCAATTTGGAATCGATAAGCTTTGATAAATGCCGTTTATTCGGTTAATTTTCCACCGCTCCATTTTGACGAATGCACGGATATGAAGCGCAACCGACCGACAGAACGAACGTTTCCTAATTTTTTTTACAGTCCCCCACGCGTCGCATACGTCAAATTTTTATACAACAACGTTACGTCCCGCATTTCCCCTTTTCTCTTTTACGCTGGCAGAGCGCACGACGTGAAAATAAAATAAATAAATCAAACGCGATCCGTTTAAAACAATCCAGTTAAGTCGAATTTTTAAAGGGATTTCTCGTAAATCCTTTCGGACATTTTCTCTCTCACGCGCCCGTCGAAATAACGAGAAAAAAACACTCATGAAACACCAGATATTCACGAAAAACAGCAGTAATACGACATAAACATGGAGAACAATGGAGAGAGAGGGAGAGACCATGGGAACTTCGACGGCTGCAAAAATAAGAGGATTCATTCTCATCGTTTTCCCGACGCACCGGATAAAATTATCGTTTTTAATGGGCGCGGAAGGGTTAAACACCGCGGATAAAACGAACGGGTTCAGAAAATCATCACGCGCAGCAGCCGTTAGAAATATAAAAGCGAATAAAAAAAAATAAAAGGAATACCGGGCGCGTGAGCGGGGCAAACGTGAGGGGAGTGCCGCTCAGGATTTTCCCCCAGTTCGCGAAACGTTCCATTAGCTGGATGTTAAAAACCGAACGCTCTTCAAAAATGCGGTCCTATTTAATTCCGAAGGGGACGACTCGCCATGGCCGGAAAAAAACAAACACGAGTGGATCGACGAGGCTGATAGTCGGAATTGACAATCACGAGGATCGCGTTACACGTGTTATTGATCACCTCGTTCTACGGATTTTCGGGATAAGGAAAAAAATCTGACGGGGAAGGAGTGTTTTTGTTTTCAATCCCTTTAAAAATCTGACTATTAATTAGAAGAAACTATATAAAAGTTTGAAAATTGATTATTTGGGTTGTTCTTATCACCCTCGTGGTCCAGTGTTTTTCACAGCACGTCGGAACACAGCATCAGACAGCGAAACATACGTAGTAATGCCACTACTATGCAACTGGGCTTCTTGTATCACATAGTACATATTACTTATTCTTGATAGGACCTCCTCCATTGTGCCACACGACTAACAGTTTGGAAAACAGTGATGAACATTATACAGAATTCAGTTCCGTAACTCACAGGGTTGATTCTATGATAAAAAAACAAACAATATTCATATAGCTATGGGTCCTATTTCGTTTCCCTTAAGAGATAGAGGAGGTTTTCTTCGGACCATGCATGTTAGTTTGAGTATTCTGATTTGTGTAAAGTACGCCTCGTCCGTAAACAACAAGCTGACGACTCATCCCATTGGTTAGTCATCAACGTGAAATGCGTAGTATCGTGTATGGTATAATGCAAGGCAACACAGAAGCCGCAGGACAGCGATACGCCGAACGATTCCCAAACAGACGTTTGCCAAACAGGCGAACTTTTCAGTCTGTAGAACGTCATAATCTGCCCTGTTATTCCCTCTTCACATTTGAAGAACACCTTCTTCCAAAAAGAAATATCTTCCCTTAAATGCAAAATTCTTCGGAACTGTTTTACAAACAATAAAATTAATAATTTCTTTAACCTCAAACTCTCCGAAATAATACCGGTCCTTAGCAGGAAAATAGATTTCGCCACGATAAATCTCGAATGCATTTATATCGTTAAAAGTAACAACTTGAGTTTTGAATAACAGTAAAATTTGTTTATTTTTGATTTTGACGACGCGCAAATGATACACGGTCAAACTGCAGCAGTCATTAATTGAAACGTTGGTGGGCTCTTGGAAACAAGAAATAATTTTGTTGCTTCCACTATACTCTTTTAAATATGACATCGGGGGTGGCTGTTCGGAGATACTCGGAACACGTCGTTCGCTTTCACTTCGAGGAGGTGGGGAGACGTGTTTGTTCTTTGATAAGCATCACAAAAGAGCGTTAATTGGGCTTGCTCATATGTCCATATGCGGTAACAATATGCATGAATCATGGTGATTGAACTTCTCAATTAAAAAGGTATAAGAAATAGCGGTTGCTAAGATTCAATTATTCGTGGTAGATTCGCGTTCTTACGAACAAACAAACGTCATCATTTAAACTTTCCATCTGTTATAATTCCATAACCGTACTTAAACTCTAATCAGTAAAAAAAATCTAACTTCCTACCTACTAGCCTGACAGGGAAGTAGTGGGCCCGGCAGCGAAATAGAGTAAAACAAATATATCCCCCAAATAAATTTTTAATCACTTAGCAAATAATTCAATTTAACCATTCAAAAGGCAATCTACACCGCTGCCACACATTTATAGCAGAATTCAATATTATTTGCTATAATTAATAGTCATTACAAATAGGTAACAATTATTATTATTTATTAGTATTATTATTATATTAGTGTTATGCTATTATTTCACATTTCACATCAATGACAGGTACACTACTCTTTCAAGCGGAGCGGGTAATGGTGGCAGAAGGCGAAAGGGGCGCGAAAAATTGTTCCCGTACTTTTAAATTTGTTTGTTTACGTTTTTATGATTCCAACGCTTGTTCGCGTATTAAAAAAAACTAGGGCTTGTGCCCGGGTGTGGCCACGCGTACTGCATCAACATATTTACGCCACTGGCCCTACTCTCTGACGACTAGAGACGAAAGGCTGAGGTGGTTAAAATAATCCAAAATAAAATAAAACTTTGGAAATTCGGAATTTTTCTATGGTTTTTTCGAACGACCCACACCAAAAGTCACACACATCATATGTGAGAGTGACAAAAAATTTTGATAGGTCACTGAGTGAATTTCGATATGCTATACCTATAAAATCCAAGCTAATACAACAGAACAACTGATTTCAAATAACTAAGCAAAATACCCTACCGTCCACACATTCTTGTGCATGGTGGGAAATAAAAAAAAGCATACGTAGCAAAACGAATCTTCGAAGTAAAAGTCGATTTTTGTCTTTACGCAATGAAACGAATTCCAACACATTTCGTTTTATAGTTAAGTTCGCGGATTTTTTTATCGTCTACTAACCGAAGGCACCGGCTGTTTCTATCTCCCAATTTGAATTCACGGCCGATTCTGAGATCCATTTCGGCCTAAACTTCCTCCATGCGGCAAATAGGTCATGGAGGCGATACGAAAAGATCGAGACCACCAAAAGATACTCGAAGAGCTAAGCGAAAAATCAATTCCAAAATGCCCAGAAACTAAGGATGCGTGAAATTCTTGATAGTAAAAGAAAGACGAAACGCGACGGGCGGATGAGAACCTTCTTACGACTGCCGAAAACGACGAGAAAAAAAATAAAGGCTCTGAATGCGCCGCTTCCTTTCGTTATGACGACAGATGTCCAATGCCGACGAATCATTCCCAAAATAACGTTCCTTTTGGGAAATGGCCAATTTAGACGCTTGCGACAATGAAAACCTGTGCGAAAATAAAATGCAGATGGATTATGGCAAGTGATGCTCTCTAAAAAGTAAAAAGAAAAACTAATATGAATGATAATCTGACATCCTGTCACTTTTTATGTAGGTGATTCTGAAACAACATATAAGAAAAACGCGGAATCATACCACTTTAGAACAGAGGAAAATGGATGTATACAATTTAACCATTTCATAACCGAGGGGATTGATGAGTCCTACAATCCCTTAGTAACTAGGTTATCAAATATTCTAATGCGGCTAGTATATCTAAAATTATTTGGACATGCCCTGCTGCTATTCCGTGAGTAGCAGGTAGACTTGGAATGATGGAATTTTATAAGACTATAGAATTTCTAAGCACATTTTATTCCAAAAAAAAAAAGTACCTGGTAGCTATTCCCAAACTCAGTCTATTTCTGCAGCTTCGCCGGGGATAAATGATCTCCAATTCATCTTCAACAGTAACGATCACTCATTTATCAAAATGTTTATTGCAACTGTTTTTCTTTGTGTGTTTTTTCGATCTATATTATGCAGTATTAACCGAGTCTCCTTTCATTCTCTTCCTATTGTAATTATAAAATCGTCTCTTAACTGCACGCATCATATTAACACACATAACTGACAGTTTTGACCTCTTCGTTTGCCATATTTTCCTCATATCGATTGCAATTTACAACGCGTGAACTTTTTAAATTTCATAATCATTAGAATCTAAACGTAAACCTCTATCATTGCGTGACATTATCAAAAAGTATTATTTCAAATTTAATCTAATATGAAAATAATCTGCATTAAAATAGAATTTTATTGCGAAATAGAAAACATTTCATTCTGTGAAATATAATAATATTTAGCACTAATGTAATCAACACTCTTTAAAACATTTGGAAGACACCATTCCTAGTGTAATTGCTATTAATATTTTTATTCAGAAGGATTATTTAGTTTTTAAATCGATAGTTCTCATAATATCATTTATTTATTTAAATAATAATATTTCGACGATATAAACTAGCTGTAATTTCGCTGAAAAAACTTTTTCCCCTTTCTTTTCCCTTTCATAAAAATACGTATATATATTTCATTTGAAGTCGTGTAGTTAATAGCCACTACATCATTTATGCAAGAAAGATCAAACGGTCCTCCTCATTTTTTATCTTCCTGTATTTATCGCAGGAAAGTGTATATTCAAGTGCTTCACTATGGATACCTTATTTTGCCCAGCTGCAATTCCTTTCATGAAATTCCCACCGCTTTGTCGTTATGCGTTTCCTTCAAGTACCTCAAAACATGGCGGAAACTGACTTCACTCAATATACATTCGTAGGCCGAACGACTTCATCAATGAAGGTTTCAACACCCATCATCCCCTTTTCCCCTTCCTACTTTTCTTGTCTCTCGACCTCCAGCATCTCACCTTTATCTCATCCAACGTTTACATCCTTTTCATAACTCTTTCCATCTCTCTTTTTCACCCTTCTTCACTCATTTTCTTCTCCCCCACCTTATTCTGACTCCTCTCCCTCCTCTTTCTTCACTCCTTGATTCCCTAACACCAGCCTCCTCCTGCAGTCTCTAACTCCTATTCCACCCATCCAATCCCTTCACGTCCCGTAACCTTTCTCGCGAGAAACAGCTTTTGATAACCTATTAGAACTGCGCACTGACACAGTAGTAATTCCCGGCCTAGCTCGGTCACGGCCCCATTCTCCACCCCAACAACGAAAAAACAAACAGTTTGCTAAGCAATCCGTGTGCATCGAATCGGATCCCACTGCTCTCGCGCTAACACGCATGCGCAAAACGTGCTGCGTTATTGCTGTGGCTCTATATATTTCTCTCCCTCTCTTTTTCGCACAAAGCCAACAACCTCCTCTCCCCCATCACTCTCCTTCCATTTATTCGGTAAGAACAAACATGACTGACTCCTTAAAATCCCCGTAGGCTAATGGAAAACCATTTAAAACGCAAAAGAGTAAAAATCTCTCCCGGGGGAAAAATGTCACTGCCAAAATATTTTTCGAAGACAAGTGCCGGAACAATACCTTTTATGTTGATATAATTTCATCCATATTTGCTGATTTGTGTCAAAAGGAACTTGTAAAGCTCGCAATTGTACATAAAAATACATTTCTATCATATTGTAAATAAACTGAAACTCTATGACAGGGGTCTCCAACCTTTCAGCACCCAAGATCTACTATTCATTCCTAAATTTACGGAGGATCGGCACAACGGAGTGAGCCTTGATACGAGAAATACTGTAGAGCAGGGGGGAATCCCCACAAATTTCTCCCAAACTTTCAGAGACATCGAAACCAGCGCCATAACATGAAATGTTCTGCTTAACACGTTAATCCAATTTAATCGCAAACAACTTTTTATTCGAGTTACACAAACTCGAATAAAGTTTTATTCGAGTTTTTGTACTGTACAAGAGAACATTTTAGTTCAAATAAATTGATTAAAATTTTATCCACCAGGATAATTCAATGTATTACTAAGTCGTAAGCTATTATAACTTGAAGAAAAGGGCTATTAAATAAATATACAGACGGAAAAGATCAACCAAAACATAACTTTAATTAGTTAACCAAGTTACACATAAAGTCGCAGTTAGCCTAAAACTTTTGCCTTTTGCAATAATTCGCGATAGGAACACCACGTATCGAGTTACACTTAAGCATACTCAGGGTCGATAAACATCGATATGCTCGTGTCTGCTACTGATATCTGTATCATTTTATTTATGCATTCCAATTGCTCTTAATTTTTGAACGATTATAAAATCATCTGCATTGCTTGACAAAATAAAAGTACCAACTATAAGTTCAAAATCTATATCGGCTCAACATTTCTCACTTGATTCAATAAAAATTATTAGCGCTGAGACAAGATTCACCTATCGACTTTAAAAGAGCCAAAGATTGACCGGTCGATCGCGATCGACTGGTTGGAGACCGCTGATGGAATGAGGAAAAAATACTTATTTCTAAAAACAGTACATCTGTATTAGCCTGGATGAAAGAATTACACAACGTGACGAGGTGTTGCCAAACTTCCCCTTTCACGGTTTCTTTCCATAAGCTCAGATTTAATCTTGACTAATCTAAATTTTTTTATTTTTTGGCAAATCTACACTAATAAAGGATTAAAATGGGGTTCGTTTGACGAAAATTGGCTAAACGCTATGGAAATTATGGATGAGTAACAAAATCATCCCTTGATAAAAAAAGTTCCAACTTTAAGTTCAAAATTTATACCGGCTCAACATTTCTCGCTTGATTTAAAAAAATAGTGCTGAGCCAAGGTTCAGTGATCGACTTTCAACGGATCAAAGATCGACCGGTCGATCGCGATCGACTGGTTGGAGACCCATGACATATGAAGTGAAATAGGACCACGTGCAATAGAACAAATTTGCCTAACTTCAGGATAAAATTATCGAATGAATTTTAAATTAAAATATACTTAGTTATTTCAATATTTTTTTATAAATCTACGTAACATCTGGAAGTCAGTCAGTCATAACAATGGCAAAATACGATAATTCCAATAGATAACTACATGACCTTTTAAACTGGTATGAATAATAACATCGGTGCATAAATTAATATTTCCTGGATATAGTCTCATAGTTAACTTATACTGTGAAAACAGTTTATAATATAAATAAATTCGGAGTTGAGTTTCATTGCAAGAAAGACGATTTTTCGAGGTAGAAAAAATCGAATTATAAAAAGTTCGAGGATAGGAATAAGAAGGAAATCATATTTAATCAATTTATAAAATTAAAGCGATAGAAATTCGAAATACGGAGGTTTGATGTTAGCACGCATGCATATTACCTTGTAGGTTTTCCCTCACTAAGAAAAATTTGGGAACAATAAATTATTCTAACCTCGATTAACATGTACTTAAAAATCAGACGATAGCACCATATCTTCTGGAAACATTTCAACTTCCTTCTAGGTGGATAAGTGCGTTCCAAGTGAAACCCGTGCCAAATAGCTTTACACGAAGATGAAGATAAAGAGCCACCACACCTCTCACATTCAGGGAAAGGCTATCAACACCGAACCCAAAATTAGGTCAGTTTCAACCGAAAATAGGTGTCTGGCAGGAGATTACGATGACAAATGAAATGCTTTGTATTGTTTCTTTTAAATTTGCTAATCACTCTAAAGGAAAAGCTTTAATTAATGTTTATACTTATGTATACAGTGGAACTTCTACAAGTAGAACATCAAGTGATACAAAACAGAATTCCGCATATACAAAATTCGAGTTATAGAGTAAAATCGACATGAAAAAGGTTTTTGCTAAAAAAACGAATTCACTTCCAGTTATGGGGCTTCGTGTTATAGACGTTCAACCTACAGAAGTTCGATTTTATTTATACATGTAATTTATATTGCACGTGCAATTTGCAATATGTAAAATTTTAGCTATACGCTATTTTGTGCAGAGCATTATGTAAGCAAGTGACAAATTAGGCAGTTTATGAACACATTTCTGGGAGGAAAAAGCCCCACGTGATTTTGCAAAAACAATCTCTTATAAGGAAAAGGTAAATTTAGAGCCCAATGGATAATTACAATATCGGTCTACGGAATATGGAATCTTCGATTCCGAAATGCGTATCCAGGCAATTTTTTTAAAAATCGAAGTACACATGTGTGATTTTTCCTTGTGTTTTTTTGTGAGAGTGTGAACAAATGGCCTCTGACGTGGAGCTCATTCCCAGCAGTGCCGTAACTAGGGCGGGGCAAGCGGGCGCAACTAAGCAAGGGGAGCAAATAAACCACATAATAGTTACTAAATAAACTAGAGAAAATAATTTCTTGAAGGGGGAGAGGGCGCATATTTAGTAGTTTGCCCCGGGCGCTGAAATATCTTGTTACGTGACTGATTCCCAGTGTGAGTACTTTCCGATTTTTATATTTTTTATGTTTATAAGGATGTTTCTCCATTTTTATTAACATATCCGTATGTTCTAAAATTATTAAAACATTCTTCCTCCACAATAAAAACTTTGTTTTTCTTATTTTCATTGAAACAGGGCAGAAATCTAGACCATCGTCACATTTACAAGGAGTAAACTAAATTCCGTTAAAAAGTACTTTTATTTCCCCTTCTTAAAATAACATAATTCTCTCCTCAACCGAACCGGCAGTACAAACTGCGAAATTAGTTCGTTCGGTTCATTTGGCGTAATGCAAGGGCGGGGAACATTTTCAACATGGTGGACCGCATTAAGTGGGGTCGAATCCTTCGGGGGACCGGTATTGGAAGATGCCAATGCTTTGGCTGGCCTAAAAGTTTTAAATAGAAATTAGTGAGAGATTATAAGAATAGCGTTAATCGCTTCGCACTAGTACGTTTAATTACCTTGTGTGTGCATGCAATATTTTAAAATAGGATGATAATGGATTATTTATGTCGAAGAAAACTTTAAAACGCTCTTTCCCTTATTTCCACGTATATCATTTCTTTCAAATACTCTATTGCATGAAACGCGTCCATTTGTGATACACTGCACATTTTTGCGTTTGAGGTAACGGAAAAATAAAATTTCCCATAGTAAGACTAAATTTCTATTGTAAGTTTCCAACTAGGGAAGTGGTTCCCAAACTTTTTGACATGACACCTCCCTTTTAGTTTTCACTAAGCCGTTTCGTATTGTTATGATCGCACTCAATTTTGTATTATAATTTTTAACGTTTCCCCATTTGCCTCTGTTTTAAAAAAAAAATTCAAACATAAGTGGCATCACTGTGAAAATGAACACGCAAAACATTTATCTTTCCATCTTTCACACCTATGGAAATATAAGTATAACAATAGAAAATTCTTTAAAACATAGTTACCTTACTTGAGTAATTGTAACGTAATCTCCATGTTCAAGTTCATTTATTTATTGTAGATTATCCATTCTTTTTCACTTAAAAACGCATGAAATGAAAATTAACATATTAAGTTCATTTATTCGCCGTAGATAACCAATTTCCTTTCATTTATTACCTTCTCTTATCGGAGGAGTAGCCGTTATCAGGAAAATCAAACAAGAATATCTTAATTCGAGTTGAACTTTAAAAATTTCTTGCACGGTTACTTCATAATTGTTGCTAACATGATCTCAAAAAAGAACATTTTATTTCCTTACGTGTGCAAGTAGTATTTTTAAATATGAAGAAAATGAATTATTTATGAGGAAGAAAAGACCTCCAAAACGCTATTTCCCTTATGTACAGGTATATCATTTCTTTCAAATACTCTACTGCACGAAACGCGCCCATTTGTTTTACGTTGTACACTACCCGAACCATTTTTCTCAATACATATATAAAATTATTATTCACCAACAACAAACAACGATACACTTCATTTTTCGACATTTCTAACAAAACATTCATCATCGCCATCTAGCGTAGAAAACTGAACTAAAGCTATTTTACGAGATCTAAAAAAAGTCTGTCCTACTTAATCTAATAAATACGGAGTTTTCGAATTTTTCCCTTCGATAAATTTCGGAAAGGTACCCACATGCGAAATTTGAACCTTCTAGGAAAAGCAGAAGTGCTCTATACTTGACCAGAGAGACATACATACAAAGAACACTCTTTCCTAAGCTTCTACGCCCATCCTATCTCCCTTACGTCCCCTAACCATCCCTCCCACCAGCTAATTTAAAACTCCTCTCCCTATATCCCCTTCTTCTCTCCCCCTATTCTCCCCAGACCACGTCCCAATGAACGTAGAAACTTGCGCTGGCTGCAAAAATGGCCCCCCCTACACCCTGGAGTCTGGTTACACAGGAAACGTCCCCATACCTTATCCATATGCCCTATTCCACTCCGCTGCCCTCACCTCCCCTTGGGTGCCATATACTCGCGCTTACACACAAACACACACAGGAACTACGAACAATCTACACCTAGCTCCACCCCACCTTCCTTGCCCCCTCTCTTCCTTACCCCTTACTTCTTTCCCCTCCTCATCACTCCTCTTCCACATTGAAACCGCCCCCCTCTAAAACGCCTCATAATCCCGAACACCTCACCTTTCAAAGAATAAAAAACGACAAAAGAAGAGTGGTTTCGGCCAACTCTCTGCTCGCGACGCTGTGTTATGTGCGCCCGTGCTCACGATCATGAGACTCATATAACACGGCTTGTGTTGGTTTCTTTATGAATTCCATCGGACACATTTATTAAGTTATAGCTTCTATCTCTACCCCCTACAAAAATACCAACGCAGGTACTCTCCGTAATTTTTTTATCTCTGCGACTTTCAAGTGATGGTCGTAACATACCACACGTTCGATTGTTTTTCCGCAATGGTAACATATTGGGAAAAATATTACTGCGCAATTTTTCGTGCGAATTTCACCCAGCGCTCGTGCATACGTCATTCATATATTAGGAGCCGTATGCAGTTACACCAGCGAATAAGACATTTTACATTTTAGGTTTGAATAGATTTATTTTCAATACGCATATCCCTTAAGTCGTCTATAATTTATTACGTCAGCAGTGAATAAATATGTACCTTCTCTGACCTCATTCCTACATAAAATCCTCTGATTAAAACTATTCCACAGTGCCAATCATAAAATAACTGTTCAATATAGAGAGACATCAAGCCCATGCCTACTAATAATAATTAATGATACAAGCTGCACTAAAACAATTAGTTTGACTGCAGGTACATTTTACGAAAAAGGTAATCTACGGCAGAAGTTATTCCCTAATCCTTGAATCTAGTAAAAGCTGCTCTTATTAGAATGAACAATCTGTGGCTTAATAACAGAATATGTTTACTCTTTATTAGAATACTAGCATAAGAACCCCTCAAAAATGACGGGGATGATCGATTATTCTGAAATAAAATTGAGGCGGTCTTCTTTGACCTGAAATCATACCTTCTGCTGAGAGGGTTGCCTTCGATCCGAACGAGGGTTCGAAACCCTCGCCGCGAATATCTATTGTCCTTCAAAAACTAACCTCAGTCCCCTCTTGCAAGGTATATTTCTGTTTTTCAGAGCGTGACTGAGGGAGTGACAAAAGGACAAAGGGACAAAATAAGGCTTATATATATTACCGATACATTAAAACGTTACATGACAAAGGGGCAAAAGGACAAAGGAACAAAGTGACACTGTCTTTTATATATGTTTTATGACCGCAGATGGCTCAATATTCTTTCATTGGTATTAACACGGATTAGGATAAAACACCAATTGGTGATTGCAAACATTAGTAATATAGATCCATAAACTGAATCTTAAAAATGCCACTTATGATTTACGATTAATTTTTAAAAGCTACATTTCTTAGTAAACATGTATACTGGAGTATTTGGACAGCAACTGATTTAAAATTTCGATAAAAAAAAGGTGGTTGATTGTACGTTTTCACATTTGAGAAAGGAGGAAAATTTTTAGTGCATAAGCACGAGAATATTTTTGGTAGAGTTATTTATAGAAAAATTATAATTCCAGATAAAAATGTTGTCGTGTTTTTCCTTACGATAACTTTATAGGATTATAAGAAAGAGGGAGGTTAACAAGCAGTTTTTGAAGAGCATATGGTGTTAAGCAGTGGTGTGTGTGTGCGAGTATGTGTTTGTGTGTGTGTGTCAGAGAGAGAGAGAAAGGAGCAAGGAAGGAGAAGTTGAGAAATAGAGAGAGTCATACACACCCGTTCTCCCTAGGTTTTTTACATTTTTTAATTTCCCCTGTTCGTGCCCGTGTGTGTTGTCCGTTTCATTCTACCTATTTATTTTGTCTCCCGAAAGCTACCTCTCGCACCGACGCCCACATGTATTTTTTCGCATTCAACAGCCTCTCGCCGCCCTTCCGACGACTCCGAAAAAAAACGGGCTTCATTTTATTTTTTCGGAACATTTTCCTCCTCCACTACCTGGCGTCTATCTTTCTGCCAGAGGACGGGACACTCGCATAATTTTTTCGGCAAATTTTTTGATTCGTTTTTTCGATTTTTTTATTCACGCGTTTCAGTTTGTTCAAACGCTTCTTTGCACGCCACCTTCAACGTTGCCGTCCTACAGGAGGATTTCTTCCTAATTAGTCCCCCGTGTGCCAATGGCGTAATCGTTTGATGTATCAGATTGCAGCATTGAAGGGATTTAAGTTTACCAAAAATGGAAATTTTAATAACAGAAATTTCACCATTAATTATGAAGTTAATAATAATATTAAACGTAACTATATAATTAATGTTTCCTTTTAGAAATTAATTATTTCAATCAATGTGTATAAAGAATTGAGAAGTTGTGAATGATTTTAATTTACAATAATTAAAAAATACCACATTGAACACAGAAATTAATCAGAAAGTAGAATAAAAACATAATAATATGTAACATATTTAACGCTTTAAAAAAAACATGGGAGTTCAAATGTGATTCCCCAGTATTTTCTCTGATGATTCACGTATATAAATTTAAAGTGTTATGGTATTAGTGTACGTACTCAATTTATTGGTCCATATACAGTTTTGGTTTCTTCCAATTATACAGATTATTCAGTTGGAGCACCAGAACATTAGCACTAAAAAAATATCAAATATAATCAGAGCTGCAAACCATCCTAAATTTTGCAGTGGTTAGATTCGCAAATTACAACAAATGGTTCGGTTGATAGTTCACTTTTTGGCAGTGGTTCTGTTCGGTTCAAGGAAAAATAGGAATTTTAATTTTACGGAGATGCTTAAATAAAAAATTCCAAACACAATATAATTAATACATTAATATTAAATAAAATTTGTAAACATTAGAAGTATCGATACTCTAAATAGGTGGAGTTCTCATTTATTCGAAAGAATATAAAATTCGTTTGAAGCAATCACTCAACAATTTTTTATATTTAATTTACATCTTATAAGTTAATTCAATTTTTTCGATAACGTGCGTCTTAAATATAAAATTATTTAACACATACTTCACTTGAGTAATTGTAACGTAATATTTACGATAAAGTCCATTTCTTCATTGTAAATTATCCATTCGTTTTCACTTACCAAATCGCACGAAAGAAAAATTAACAGATTAAGTTCATTTATTCGCCGTAGGTAATCAATTTACCTTCATTTGTTACGTTCTGTGCGCAAAATAAAGGAAATTAAACACATTTACGTATTTTTAGTAGACCTTGTTCACTTAAGTTGCTACGAAGTTTATTTTCTTCGACAACGATTGATAAATCCTCATAAGAAATTTTCTAATTTCAGAATAAATTACGACTTTCTGGTTGGATCTTTCTCAAACTTTTGCAAAATAAGAGACATTAACGTAGAATTTTACGCTCAATTTTCAGCTTACCGTATTTTATATTTTCGGAGATATTAAAAAAACTACATTTGCAATAGGCCTCAATCCGATCTTGGATATTATTCAAAAATCAAATTTAAATAAAACCAAATGGCAGTAGTCCAGAAATCTATCCCCCAAGTTTTAGCTCTCCATGTTTTACGGTTTCGTCACAGTTTCAATTTAAGAAAGTGCCCAGA
Source organism: Uropetala carovei (assembly GCA_036926305.1). Taxonomy (NCBI): domain Eukaryota; kingdom Metazoa; phylum Arthropoda; class Insecta; order Odonata; family Petaluridae; genus Uropetala; species Uropetala carovei. The sequence goes on from JAXCHB010000020.1 coordinate 1,224,462, forward strand.
CAGACACCAAAGAGAAATCATAAGCGCATTTAAAAAACGTGCACTTCCCGGTATTAAAATTATCTCCGGAAATTAAATTTAAAAAAAGTTTATTTTAGGTTTCGGTGTATAATTTGACTGCGGCGAGGTCTAATTAGAACGAGAAACCCTGTAGAATCAGCGTTAGGTGAACTTTGTGGAAGACCAGCTTTTCCAACAATTTTCGAACTGAAGTCCATGTATTGATTCGTAGTTGGTGAATCCGGAATTTGACAAGAAATGCGGGGCATAATTATACGTACTTTTGAACGCACTGCTTGCCAGAGGAATGCCTTCTCGAGTGTGTGAAGACGCCTCACGATATTCATCTTTACAGTTCGCGGGGTACAATTGTAAATCGAGATCGAACCGAACCACTACTGCGAAAAATACCGATTCAGTAAAAAATTAGTCACCGGTTTCGGTTCGGTTCGCGGTTCAGCAAAACGATAGCGGTTCGGTTTGATTCAGTGGTTCGGTTCGGTGTGCAGCTCTGAATATAATTCTAATTATAGATGTTTTGAGTTTTAGCCCTGCTTTTTATCGTGAACTAATTCTAAGCTGAAGAAATCTATTCTTCGAGTAACCGAAATATCGAGTTAAAAAGGCTTTCTCTTCCTAAATTTCCCCAGCAATTTACTAAAGATCTCTTAAATTTCTTTCTACCTCGTGGTTTTCTGGCGATAAATTATTTTACAGCATTCATTACTGAGTTTTTTAATAATGCCAGCCAAAAAATATTTTTTCTATCGAATATCAAGCATTGATTAAAATTATTCGGCTAATGCAAAACTTTGTTATTTAAAAAATAAAATAACCCATACATCAAAATACGTGAACCGTATCTTTAACGGCTTTCCTAATCACTCAAATACGCCTATATCGCACATAAATAATGCGGTGACCGAACAAAAAGTCTATCATAACCAACCAAAATGACAAACAATTCGGTTAAAACGCGTACGATTAAACTCATCCATTTCCCAATAAAAATTTTCCTCCAACCGCCACGAAAACTATCCCGCACGTACACTGAGCACCTAGCGTAAAAATAAAAGAGGGAATTTAATAACGTTTAAGCGTCTTGAGATTTTAATCCACTTCATCCTCCTCGAGCGCCCCTAAAGGTACCATCCGGTCATCGCATCAGAGACTCCCTCTCGTCATAAAACCACGATGGATAAAGTGCCCCTCCTCTCTTATTATTATTTTTTTTTTAATCTTCCCTATTCCCCGTTTCAGCTCCAAAAACTACGTGGTGCATTACAATTTCCCATACGGAGGCCGCTTTTAATTAAATTTCTTAATTTCGCGAAATGCACGGACCAATTCTCTTTCCCGCCACCTCCCCCCATCCACCTATTCTCTTCCCTTCTTCCTCCCTCTCTCATCCTCCTACGCCTCAAAGTTAATACTCAATTTTCTCGGAGCCTTCCAGAAACAAAAGGAAGGGCCAGCCAATAGAGCCGCCTTAGAAAAGTCCCGCCGCGAAGAACTCTCTCTCTCTCTCCTCTCTCTTCCTCCTCCTGCCCACTCGCTCAAATAATTTATTCCCCGCGCGCACGCGAAGGAGCGCGAGAGGAAACAGTTCCGCTATTGTCCCTCTGGCGGGACAACTCGGATTTAATTAAGGAGAGGTGCGCGGTAGGCTTTTAGACCAGGTTTGGAGGAGAAGTGGCAGAATTAGCTAGCTTTGCTGTCGCAGGAGTACAAGGAGAGACGAAGCATCACCTCTGTAGCTCGTGAATTGTCGCTTAAAAGTCTCAAATACAAGCAAATGGTTGCGAGATGTCGCGATGTTCTATCCACCAAAGGTCTCTATTATCCACTTGGAACGCATTAACGATCGGCCCAAGCACAGCATCGATATTATATGATTTTAATATACAGGAGCCCATATCATTCCCTCGTGATTGGATTTCAATGAAATCGATATATTATCTGAAACTAGATTGAACATAAACTGAGAGGTAAGTGACAAATGCCTTCGTAATTACGTGGAAATTTTACTCAATTATATAATAGAAAATTAAATCTTATTAATCATCCTTTCATCTACTGAAACGAGAGAGTGAAAATTATTTTGATTTGTCAAAGCTCTATCGTTTGAACTATACATAGCAATTACATTTGTGCATAATAAGATTTTATGAAATTTTTCTACCAGAAGATAAGTTAATCACCATGCTCTCATAACCTCTGTTATTTATCAGAAGGTTCACCAAAAACTCATCTGTTGGATGGGACCACGAAAATATATTCGTTGGAATGTACATTTTTTTTCAAATTCTCGCCGAAAAACTATTTAAACGATGCCACATAATGAAATGTAGTGAATAAATATTTATGAATACAAATAAGTAATTGGGGAGGAATTATTTTAATTTTAAATTTGTGAACATGTATTCCTGGTATGAGAATATAAAAATAGTAATCATCTGCAAAACCAAATGCGGCGAAACTAATCTTTAATGACGTGTATACATGAATCGGATATTTCAATAATCATTTCACATTAAATGAGAGTTTGCCATTTTCAACATCATTAACAAACGAAAGTATCATTATCGCTCTTCGATGACGAGTAGACGCGAATAAAAGCAAATTTGTTATCAGAGATCCGTTTAAAACTGAGGTATTTTTTTTTGGGACGATTGGGAACCTTCCTTAGCAACAAATAATTCACTTTGATTTGATTTTCCAATAGCAGCAGCCTCCGAATATCGGAAACGCAAAATGTTTTTTTTTTTTGGGAAATTCATACCATTCACTAAAGTATCGTGACCGCGTTTAAAGAATAATGAAAATGAGCCAAACCCTGAGAAGGAGAGAGTTCCCTCTTTACTAACCAAAACCTTCGTCAAAGTATACTTCTATGTGAGAAAGGGACCGAATCCAACTGCACGGGAAAAAAGCTTCGCCATCGCTGTCCTGACGCAGAGAGAGAAAAAGCGAAAGTGAGAAAGAGAGACGGTGCCTTCAACAACGGCGCTAATTCTAATTTAAGGGGACGGCCCCCGAATCCAATTAAGACGGACGGTGTTTTCCTTATTTATGTGTATCTGTCTAGTATCAAAGGTTTCATCCTGCAGTACCGTTATAAACAGTAAATAGGATACACTATCTTAAAATTAACCCTTCGTATAAATATTATACACGTAAACAATTTTACTTCAGCTGCTCTTAATGAATCATGTAAAACTTAACTCAAAACGAACCTATGTATATCAACGGATATACTTGAATGGGGAAAATTTTACTACAGTTTTTGTACCTGGATTTTACAAAAATAATTTTATAAAATAATGTTAATTAAACAAGAACATTAAGTGAATAAAGACAACAGAAGACGTGAAATTATTACATCAACGATACTAATTTTAATTTAATTTAATTAAAAAATAATTTAAACAAAATTCTTCTATAAAGAATGCGAAAATCTTTTAAAACATTATTACTATAAAAGCCCACGCTTGTCGGTTGGTTGGTTCGTTGGTCACGCTGGCGGCGAATTATGGTTTAACGCGAATATCTCGAGAAAGAATCAAAATAGAAACTCTAAATTGGCAGGAATGCTCGATTCACATATTTTAAGGTAGTGACGAAAATAAATCTCGAAAAAAGTCCTGGGTTCGACTCCAAGGAAGCCATTTCTATTTTCCATAAGGTAACACGTAAAATTGGCTTTTCGACGTGCAGGATTTCAATCTTTTTTAGATTAAAATTAGAAAGAATTGACCTACAATCTTCGAATATAAACCATTTTGAAGAAAACATTATAAAGTTTCTTATTCTGTTCATCTTTTTCCGCCTACAGTTCGATACCGCTCATGTTAAACGTTTAATTTACATATTTTGTGGAAATCTTGCCGTTTTAACGGGACGTTGCCTTGCCTACTAATTACATTGTTACACCTATTGTTATATCAATCCTTACGCGAGTGCTTTGAATGCTTTTAATACGAGAGAGGGAGGGATGGAGAGGAGGAGAGGGGAAGGAAGGGAGAGGGAGAAATGGAGGGGGAGAAAGTGAGGGAGAGAAAAGGAGGGGGGGAAAATGGAGGTGGAGAGAGGGTGGGAGATGGGGAGAGGGAGTGGGAGAAGGGAGGGAGGGAGAGAAGGAAGGGAGGAGGGAGAGAGAGAGGGAATGAGGGGGGGGAGAGAGATTGAGGGGGAGGGAGGTGGAGAGAAGGGAGAAAGGGGGAGAAGGGAATGAGACAGAGACAGACAGATAGACAGACAGACGAATGACTTTATTTAGGGCGAAATTGAGACTGTGAAGTCCCTACCTATATTTAACCCTTTCGTCAGGTTTGAAAATTATATACAAGTTAATTACAAAATTTCTCATACGTATTGAATACAAATTCTGTTAGTTGAACATAGGGAATTACTATAGAATAATGTTCGTTTTGCGGGTTGGAAATAAAACTGTGTAATCACTTTGTTTAGCACAGAAAAAATCCCACTGCAGAAAAACACCTACGAAGAGGAGCGAGGTGTAAAAAAACCGCGAAAAATCCCTATATAGATACAGAAGAAAAAATTAAAGAGTGAGAGTGGAAGGGCGACGGAGGGAGGGAAGAGGAGGGAGAAAGCGGGAGGGGGAGGGAGGAAACTATTTTAAGTTTAACTAAAGATATCCCGTCATACTGACGGGCTTTTATACTAATTATAAAATATTCGTAAGCACTCATTTACATTAATAAATACGATAGGGAGAACAAAATATAATGGAATATAAATAACATTATGTTCGACACTATATGGAATGTCTGTATATTATAGCTGAGACCAAATGAAGTTCATCTCAGGCCAATTATTGGAAGTCATAATTGAACGATAATTGAAAAGTGCTCACATTTTCTGAGATGATTGATTCAAATACGTCGTGTGAGTGCATAGGATACATAGTATGAAATGAGCTATGGAAGGAAATGGTTTGAATATCATATTCAGTAATTTAAAATGCATCAAAGCATCATTTCACAAGTTAATAATTAAATCTATTATGTCGCAGCTGTGGTTTTTGCAAAATCCTGCCTTTAGACATTAACTTTAAAAGTATAATTAATTAAAATTATCAAATAAATTTTTTGGTTTAATTTTTAGATAACTGAAATTTTATTAAATATTCGATAATAAACTATTTTCATTAAAAATAAAATCTGGCCTTAAGATGAAATAGTAAATTGCATTATTTTCGCAATGAATCAAAATTCATAATCTTTAATACAGGACAGATATTTATCTCAAAATTGTAGCACATATATTAATTAGATTTTAATTAGTAAACAAATAATTAGGTTTTTATGAAATATTGGATATTATCGCCTAAAAATGAATGCTATTAAATATTTCAATAATTCAATTAATAGGTTCATAAATTGATCAAGAGTCGTTTAAATTCGTTATGCATTGATTATAAATGCCCACATAAATTTCAAATCTTGCAAACCACGAGCAAAAGGCTATATTAAATTTGTACTCCAAAAATAAACTATTTTTCGCCTCGACCGCTTGTCGCTCAGATTTCAAAGAACAGCAAAAAAATATTCCTGCAAAATCACAATCGTTGGAGTGGCACCATAATTCTGTACAATGGATGTTATTTACAAGAATTTTGTTTTGAATCAGAGTGAATACGTCCCTCCTGTACGAACTGCTGCTTCGCAGGAATTTGTCCTGACCAATGATATTCCGGACACAAATTTGCTCCGCCGGATATTAAAATCAATAATTCATAAGGAAGGATGGACACAAGAAAGACGCGTGTTTTTTTTCGTAGAAGGGATACTAGGGATTCGTGGAAGTGGAGGATGGCGGGCATTGTCAGGCGGTTTTGGGGCCATAAATCCTATTCTTCCTCAAAAAGCAATCTCCCTGCATTTTATAAACAGAATATTCCGATAACTCAAAAATAAGATGAGTAAAAATCACCTATTCCCGATTATCGATGACCGAATAAGAAAGAAAGAGCTCTTTCCATGCAACAAGTCCCGCTTTGTAGAGCAGTGCACATTATATTAATTTTATAATAGAAGAATTGGCATTGAAGCATAACTATCCCTAAAAATGCAAATATATGCAAATAACTTATTTAAACGAGATAAAAAGGTAAAGTTAAGCTATCTCTTTAATAAAGATTTCGATTGCAAAATTCATCCTTTCAAAGGAAGAATAAAACTCAAAAGCACCTTTAAAATTATTATTACGTACGTCGCCTTTCAAATATATGATACTATGCAATAAAGTTACATTTTAGGCCGTGGTTCACCGACCCACATCGGTGCGTGGACCACATGAAGGCATTGCACTAAATCTACGGACCGCTTCAAGGCAACGTACCAAATTCGCGAGTTGCAATCTAATTTCCCGGTCTTCACATCGTTTCATACTCTCTGCGCATTCACTCTCTCCATCCACTATAGTGTCAAAAATCGTCCCAACCCTCCGATGCGCTCATTAACTCCTACATTACAAAAACACTAGATTCGGCTGGGGAAACATCCAACGTATTATGTCTACTGAATTTGCCTACTTTATCAATACGAGTTCCGCTATCTCAAAGGATTCCCTTTCGAAATATTCCTTTAATTTAATTAATATATATTACTATCCGCTTCGCCGCGGACTGCGGAAGCGAAATTCTATAACTCAAGAGATAACAGGTAGGTAATTGGTGTAAAAAAAATTTTATAAATAGCTTTTATGTTTTTAAACTTTTTCTATTTAATGTATACATTAAGAATTCATTAACAAAATAAATTTCGTTTTCTGAGTCTCCCCATTCTATTTAACTCCCTTATATTGCATATTTTATCACCTATTAATTTTCGGCATTCCAAATCATCTACTTCAAGATCCTCCAGCGATCGCACTCTGCTTAAAGCAACACATGCTTGTCCTTTTTGGAACAATCTCCTTTTCAAGGCAAACAACAGCCTTGCATTTTATGCACTGTACTGCTCCAATCATATTATTATAATCCAATTCAATGAAGAACAATGCGAGTATTTAAAAAAAATGTAAATAATTTCGATTGTTCGACAAATAGGACAAAGCAATTGCTGTTATTAGATTATATTGAAAATCTTTGTTATTAAATAAAACAAACGCGAAGAATTTTTTGAGGAGTTTCATTAAAATGTAAATTTATTATTTAAACTATATAAATCTAAAATATTCAGAAAAACTTACATATTCCACCATGAAGTATGAACTGACAGTAAACTATAATATTAGAGTTATATAGTGATATAATAATTCAATAAACAAATTGTTACTATTCACTCAGAAAGAGGAAATAAAAATGTCGAAACAATAAAGAATTATAGAATAAAATTAGTAGATGAGGCCGATACTTTCTGGAAATTCATGATAATCGGGAAAATACGGCGTTGTTGAAATAAAACAAAAGCCGCACACCACAGTATAAATATTCTTTTAACTGTTTTGTGAGAATTTTGTTTTATTTCAACAACGCCGTATTTTCCCGATTAATGGAGGAATCATAACGAAATAAACGTGATTGTTAATCTCTTCATGTAAAATTACCCATTTAGTAAATAAAATAAAAATGCCAATGATAAATAATACCAAACACATAAATCAGAATATTTATAACAAAATTTCGCCAAAGGTAAAATAAATACCTAATATAATCGGTTTAAAGCTGTTTGACGCGGTTCGAATCCGATAAGTGGAAAACATCTTCCCGAGATTTTTAATGCAAAATTTTAAAGGGGTCGTTGAAAACATAGATATACGTCAGTCAATTTTATATAAAAGCTATCAACTTATTAATAAAAATAAAAAATAATAAAATGAAGTGTCATCCGTGAACATAGATAAAATTAGCGAGTTCTTTCTTCTATTATTAAATTCAGTAATATTTTGTTATAAGTTGCTATGAAGATTTATTCCATTAACCTAACTGACGAATTGAGGAGAAATTGAAATTCGGGCACCTGTCAAATACCTAAATTTAGGGTATCTTAATTTATTTCTTATGTAGTTATACCGCCAAATATTCTGTCAATAGAGCCTCGTTTGTAAGTCTTGAGACTAGAGTCTAGAGCAGGGGTGCACAACATACGGCCCGCGGGCCAAATGTGGCCCGCCGACACCTTTTCTATGGCTCGAATGAAGCTGGGAGTAACTCAGCTGGTTCATTCCTTTTATATCAAAAAAGACAATTAAAATTTGTAAGTAAATTATATTTATTTGCCACTTCATTTTTTTCACAAAAATTGCATGTAAAATTTGTTATGGTAATTAATATAGCGACAATTGTGTACTTAAGTTTTTATTATGGACAACATTTTCAAAGTGTGGCCCGCTTAGGTCCAATCAAGGTCGTTTTTGGCCCGTGTCAACTTCTGAGTTGCGCACCCCTGGTCTAGAGACATGTGAAAACGTACTCCAAATATCAACTTTCCATCTTTTATACCTTTGGAAGTATGTTTTTTAAAAATTAATATGCCCCTATCCGAATGTATATTTTTCAAAACTCAAATCTAAAGAAAAACAAATGGCAGAAGTACCGAGATCGACACTCCAAGTGTCAGCTCACTATTGTTTTCGGTTTCGTCACTTTTCCAATTTACGCAAGTGCACAGACAGAAGCCAAAGTGAAACTATCATCGTATTTCTTTAAATCGCGATAAAAATATAAAATATTATCAATTCTCTGTTGAGATGAATAAGTAAAATATCAAAATAACGAGAAATAACAAACGTCGCACGTTATGGCATTGAGCGTATCGTTAAATATCTCACGTGGAATGAGGCAATTATACCTAGGATTCTATTAGCCATGTTACACTGAATTTCTCTTAGCATATTCCGTCTAGTTCAGACGAGCCTTTATCTATGCAAGGTTAGCTAGCAACCTGCCCTGCATGCTCGGTCTCTTTAGAAAGGCGCCGTTCACCCGATAATAGTAGGCGCGTGCATACACACGAAGGAAGTAAGGATCTCAAGCCGCCTTACATGCTCAGAGACGGAGTCAACATGAAAGCGTTAGAAGAAGACGGAGGGAAGGGGAGAGAGGGAGCGCACACGCACGCAAGTGCCGAAGGTCGATCACTCCAGTCGCCTCCCTACACCAAAGAAACCCTCACAAGCTCATCTCCAATACCGAAGAGAAGAAGAAGGCGGAAGGATTCGATTAGGGAGCAGCTGACGCCGGAGGATATACACGCGTATTGCAAAGAGGCACGTGAAGAAGAGAGAGAGGGAGAGAGGAGGGGGTTACGTCGTCAAGAGGATGAAGGGAGGAAGAGGGAGAAAGCGAAGAGGGAATGAGAGAGCGAGAGAAAGGGGATGGTGAGATGAGAGATGGGGAAAAGGGATGGTAGGAAGTGAATGCAGGGAAAGAGGAGAGCGTAAGGGGGGAAATAAATTGAAGAAACGATTCAGTCGGTGAGGGAAGAGGAGAGGTCGGGATATGAAAGAGGAAGAGAACACATCTCGAGATCGGAGGAGATTCGAAAACACGCATGTTTTAGAAGAAGAGGCCAGCAATAAATTAAGGAATCGGTTGATTCATTGGATTCGCTTCGCAATGAATGCCAGCCCACGTCCGAGATAAGGGGAATTTAGATTGATGTTTATGCGCGGAGGAAATGGAAAATTTATAAATAGAAGGCACATTTCAATTTTTTACCATGGAATTAAGTTTCGGAAAAAAAGTCTCCCATTATTTCCCGATTCCCTTTTCAAGGGGATGCATTTCAGATAATCTCCGAATGAGAGCTTTCCGGAATTTCTGTTCGTAAACGTTTCATATTTTACTTAAGACAAATTTTATGTATAGCGCTGACGATCTATCGAATTAGGAATTTTAACCTGCATTTAACATGTGTCACCTTTTGATTGTGACATCTGTCACAGATTTTTCAGTGATTTTCCAATTTTATTTCGTAAATATTACAAGAAAAATAGGTTATGTTAGTTTAAACTAGATATTTCGTACATGAGTCATAATTAAAAGAGAAAAACTATCAAAGGTAAACCTCACTTTCCCACATTTTAAATATTAACAATATTTAAAGAAAATAATTCCTTTTTATATTAATTAATATAATATTTGAAAGTAATATTTATAATGTCCACATTATTAAACTTTTAAGGGCACGTCTGACAAGATCGGAATATTTATCTACTGGCATATAACCTTTCAAAGTTTACTGGTATATAAAAACCTAAGGATGTTTTTGAAATTTAAATTCTATTTTGATAATTTTGAACAACAAATTAACCATTGATTTTTTTCCTTTCTGCCATTTCATTTCGCTCTATTTCCACTTCACTCAAATTTTTGAATAATTGAGCATACACAGATTTCTTGCGTATCACGTCATCAATTATTATCATAATTTCTGAAGAACATCCTTGATTCACTTCTACACTCAATCTACTACCTAATGCTTCTGAAGAATCTATCACATACAATTGGCAGTTTAATGATGTGGAATTCCATCTGGAGGATGAAGGTGAGATGTAGCGTTATATACCTGACCATTAATGGGGAAACAGTAAGGACCATGTGAAGAAATTACGTCAATTTTGACACCGATTGAAGCGAAGGCAAACGAACTGTTGTACGCTCTAATGTTTGCTTTGAATTTTTTGTAATGAGCACTTTCTCCGATCGTGGACAATTCTTGGAGCTTTGGAGGATAAACTGGCCTGATCAAATTAATCTTCCCCTTGTGATATCAATTCTTAAATTTTCCGTCAGATGACTTTTCAGCTTCGAAATATAAAGAGCCGCTAAACTGACAGGCAACGTACATCGGACCAAAATAATGTTGATTTACAGCCTCTAAAGATGAACCTAATGTTTGTTGACTTTGTCGTTGTCTTCGTCTTACATTTTCAAGATATATATGAAAAATTCGCCTCCAATTACTTCGACGCGTTTCTCTTTCATCAGAAGTTTCATTTGATACTCTACTTGCAAGTCATCTGGCTTCAATTCGTTCTTGAGTTAATGTATTTCGACGTCGCTGTTGACGTTCTCTAGTTAATCGTCTTCTTTCTTCTGGCGTTTCTTGAATTTCCATTTCAAAGCGCTTCAGCTAAAGATATGATAATATTATTATTTATTAACGCTAAATTGAAGTTAAGTTAAAAATACATATCGTCTCAAACCCAAACTTAGCTCAGTCTACACTTAAATGTAAAACTAAACTTGCATGAAACAGAAATATCACATTGGGACTTTATGGCCTATAAAAATCACAAATTTTACTACTTAGCATTTCTTTCTTTGTTATTTAAACTTAATACACTGCAAACTTACTAATATCAACTGACACTTGTTCCGCTAACACTCCTATATTTACTATGCAATCACACAGAAATTACATACACACCGACGCTACACTATATTATAGTTTATCACTTTTCAATGTAACTTTTTACTTTTAATTTAATTTTTCCTATTTTAACATCACCAATTTCAGAAAAGAACTGAACACACCCATGAAAAATTCCTCTATTTATATGTATTGCGTAATTTCCAGAAACGGAAGTCACATAGTGTAGGAAATAACTGGAAAATTCTCCCTCCCTCTATCTATACGTCTATAAAGTCGTTTAGATAAACAAAAGAATCCGTACTAAATTCCAGTCCCATTAGGATAACGTAATTTCGCGAAAAATCCAACAAAGTGGTTTGCCATGAGAGCGAACGATTTGTGGACCAATTCGTCGTATGGACGAATTGGTCCACAAATCGTTCGTTTTAGCTAAGCCGATGTTATTCAAATGGAGAGAAGACACGCTCCTTGAGTTATAAGCGTTTTCCTTTTTCTTCCATTTAACTCCGTATAGCGTGACAGAATGGATTCGCTTAAGATGATGATGAAGCTTATTATATAGTATGACTAGTATAAAAGCCCGTCAGTATGACGGGCTATCTTTACTTAAACTTAAAATAGTTGCCTCTCTTACTCCCTCCCTCTCTCTCCCTCCCCCTCTCTACCTCCCTCTCCCCCCTCTCTCTCGTATTAAAAGCATTCAAAGCACGTTTACACTCATAAGGATTGCAATAACAATAGGATATCTAGGTCTAACAATGGAATTGGTAGGCAAGGCAACATTCCGTTAAAATGGCAAGATTTCCTCAAACTGTATGAATTAAACGTTTAAATTGAGCGGTTTCCAACTGTAGGCGGAAAAAGATGGACAGAATAAGAAACTTTATAATGTTTTCTTCAAAATGATTTATATTCGAAGATAGTAGGTTAATTCTTTCTAATCTTAACTTAAAAAAGAATGAAAGCCGATTTTTAAGGGTTATCTTATGGAAAATGTAAATGTCTTCCTTGGAGTCGAATCCAGAACTTCCATTAAGATATTTTTTCGCCAACCCCGTAAAATATGTGAATCGAGCATTTCTGCCAAATTTATAATTTCTATCTCGATTCTTTTTTGAGATTCGCATTTTTATATGATCACCAACCAACACTTGTCTATAATTATAAGAGATGATGATGACGCATCATATACCATTAAGGAGGAATCCCATTCAAAATTGAAGTAGTTAGCTCGGTAGATATAATAAACTGACAAAATTCTTATGGCTTTAAAATAATTTAATTAGTTATGAGTATTTATTGTTTTTTGGATCGTCAATACGGGTCAAACCTTAATTAAGGTGAGAAACGCTCGGTGAATTGCGACTGACAATAGCTTCTTTGTTACTAAAACATATTTGTGGTATATTCGGTTTTATGTCTAAAGAAAGAAGCATTTGTTTTTTTTTTTCAATTTGCCAGAACAAAAGCCAAATAATCTCCAATCCCAATATTGCATGGAATTTAAAATAAGGCTGCAAATATGGATTCCCGGCAAATAAAAAAGTGTGTTGTTAAACAGAGATCTATTATCGTACATTTTTGGTTTGAAATTATCAACTCTCAACTATAACATAAAGAACGGTTGTAATAGTAATATCACTAAATTTTAATGAACAAAAAAATTACACGGCTACACCGGTTGCAATGAAAACCCTGTTTTTTGTTTGCACCGTTAACAAAGCAAGCAAAGTAGTTTCAGGGAAAATAAAATTTTGAATGAGAATATTTGTGATACATTCCGGTTATGAGACTTCAAAAACGTATGCAATCACAAATATGTCGTCATTAAAGCAACACCTGTGAATTCATTTCCTGCCTTTAAATGAGATTTCACGAATTCGTCTGCAATTGTAATCGTTACATTTTCGAAGGTTAGGGGTTAGCTACCCATAAATGCAAATCTTTCTCAGGAATCGCAATTTTATAACAAATTCTCGCCAGAGAATTCTTATTAGAAAATTTCCATGTATATTAAGTTGATATTCAAAACTTATACTTTGCTCAAGCCTAATATTGTCAGTTATACTTCACCCGCCATTCTTTATAGCGTAAGTTAACATTACAAGCAAGCGTTGAAGCTACGATTAACACATAAAATTATAATAAATGTACCGTTTAAAGGTTCCGACAATCAGAAGTATTTATAATCTAAATTATCTATTACCCGATCTATTTATTATTTAAACAAGTTAGGAAAGTGTACAGCGTATCAATGCAGCGTGCATTGGAGTGTTGGAAAGAAATGATATAAATGTATGTAAGGGAAATAGCGTTTTTAATTTATTTCCTTCGTCATAAATAATCCATTTTCTTCTTATTTCAAAATATTGCATGCACACGTAAGGAAATTAAACGTATTTTTTTAGATTTTTAATGTTAGCAACAATGATGAAGTAACCATGCAAGAAATTTTCAAGTTCAACTCGAATTTCGACTTTCTTGTTTGATTTTCTTGATAACGACTATTCCTACGATAAACATGTATAGGAAAAGATATACTCTACTCTTCCAGTCCTACAAATTTTATTTAAAAACTATTTTGATATGACTAATACTTTACGAAATATGATGGAAAGTTAATTTTTTGCCACAAAAAAGTGGTAACCCTAATTGGTCAACGTGATTCATTTATACGATTTTCTTATTACCTTTGACTGTAAGTCCTTAATATGAAATTTCGTGAAAATCCGATCGGTAGAAGCCGAGAACGAACATATGGACGGACTGACAGACCGACGCTAATATGCCCTCATGCTGGAAGCGAAACGCGCCAATGAGTATAAAATATTTTATACAGTTAGTAAATCCTCGATGCTCCATAATACACGTTTCTATGGATAAAAGAGATAGGCTAATTTATTTTAATTGATATTACCTAATATGAAGAATAATAAAACGTACGTTAGCAGAGGAAACGCTGCATGCCGTATAAGCTAATACAACCCAATTTAAACCCCGCAAATGACGTAGCGCGTTAAACAAGCTAAGAAGGGACTTGTTCCCCCGGAAATCTAGTCTCTAACACGGAGGATGTTCATACATCACGAAGCACAACCTCGGATGCTTCTTCCACCTCCCTCCATTCTTGGTCTCCCCCCCTCCTCCCAACTTTTTCGCAACTTCCTCCTCCTTTCATCCCCATATCCTTCCTACTCCGCTCCTGTGCATCCTACCCTCAGCCGTATTTTTTTTCATTACAACTCTCTTACCACTTAATCTCAGTCACTTTAAGAACCTTTTTCTCATTCGCCCTGCAGCCAAAGCTTTCTGTATGATGATCTTCCCGCATAAATTTTTTGCAAGAGTATTTCTCCTGGATAGTTGGCGTAAGAAATCGTATTACATTTCCAGAGCCCTAGTTATAGATTAAGTGGAATTCTTTTAAAATTGCTACTTCAAATCTCCGAAGGAACAAACGTTGAGAAGTTAAGCTATGTGTTTAGCTAATAAGCTTGTGTAACGGCTAATGAACTACGCATGCTACAAGATCGGCGAATTAATTAAAATGCTTTCCTCTGTAGAATATCTCAACAAACGGTGCCTCACAAACGCAAATTCCTTAGCGTGAATAGTTTACTAATGAAAAATCGTTTGTGAAAATCTTTATTCTTAATCAAGTCGACTTTTCAGTGACAGTGAGTAAGAAAAGAGGTGTACACACAGACACTGAGAACAAGTGAGGGACGAATTGCAGAGCAAATTACTTAAGGCGTTTTTTTTTTCTCGTTTCAGGATTATAACATCATCAAAAGGTTACATATCCTGTTGAGATCGACGGACTCATAATATAGTCTACGAATTCCCTTTAAAAGCATTCTGTTAATGCTATCTACACATATATTATAATCGGCGAAGGAATCTTTCTTGTCTACGCAGCTCTGAAGTTTCATCTAAATATCAGTAACTATAATATTTTGCTTCGGAGTTGATGTGAGGACGTTTTCACTCATTTTAATTGACGCAAAAAATTTTACGAATAAACAAGAATTTTAAAATTTGTTTACATAAGTATTGTAGACATGAAAAAATTTGTAAAAATTACCAATAAACTTTCCAGAATTCAATTTTCTGTGTAAAAAATTGCAGGTAACATTTAAAATTTGAAATGGAGGCTTCTCTAGTGTAATATAATGTTTCCCATTTAGAAGCAGTGGACTAGTTGCTATGGCAGTTTTATTTCCCATTGCTAAAAATAAAATTAAAAAAAATGCCCTCCATTCGCCCAAATTTGAAACGTATTTGAATTTTGTTTTTAAAAAAATATAAACCTCAAGCTTTCAGTTGTCCCGAGCTCCTATCATAATTTAAACTAATTAAAAAATGCACATTTGTAATGCCATGCGCCGATTTCATGCTTTTCTTATAAGGGTAGCAATGAAACATAGGGGTTGGAAAAAATAACTCGATTACTCCTCACTGCTGATCTTACATCCACCAAATTCGTACCGTGCCTAGTCCTCGTGCACACTGCCCTATCATGAAAATTTGGCTCCTCCAACTTGCAAGGTCCCAGCGACATTTCGCTGACAGACAGGCGGACGGACAAACCGAATACATAAACGATTTTCTTTTTTGAAAAAACGCTAAAATATGGTACATAAACGCAAGGGAAAATCCAGTGCTAATATCATACATTAAAAGATAACATAACACTGTACCGAAACACCTTTTTGATAAAGATGAAAAAAACTCCCCTTTGGGATATCGTCAGATAATTCTTAAAAGACAAAAATTTCTCCTTCTTTGATAAATTCTCATAATATTCTTGGAATATATCTCAGGAATCTGGGTCGTAAAAAATATCCCATTAAAACTCCAAGTAAGTAGGATTACTACGTGGTCCTGAAGCGGCTGTCGCTATGGGAATACCAAAATAAAAAATCTCCTCAATCATGCAGAATAAATGAGAGAAAGACGGAGAATAATCAAGAGGAAGACGGATAATAAGGTCGAAGGCTGATTGTGAATTGATGTTTAAGAGGTTACGACGTAAAGTTTGAGAGGTATGCTAAGGTAGAGAGGGGATATAAAGGACGAGACTGAGACGTGGTAATGAAGTACGAGTATACGACGGAGGAACCACCCAGGCGGTTCGCAAATGGAACAGGGACGAAGAAAAGGGCTAAGAGGTGGAAATCCAAGGGGATATACGGGGAAAGGAATACGGGTAAATAGGGAAGCGAGGGAATGGAGAACGGAATAAATCGTGTGAGACACATTATCAAGCAAAGGTCACAAGAGAGAGAGAGAGAGGCGGTTACGAAGACGTTGAGGGATACGCCCGCGTAGGAGGAAGAACTATTAGCACAAAAGACTGGCTCGACGATGGAAACCCAAAAAGGTCGATTCTTTTAATAGGAGGCCGTATCAAACAATCCGCTCGAGTTGGGATTAATTCCCACTACGTGGGTTTCAGATATTTAATACTCACAATCAGTAGAAGAACCAATTATGGTTCACGATTTATTTTTGATATGATGTTTCCCTTTACGACATCTAATAATATGAAATAAGAACGAGTTGTGAGACCTTTGTCTTTTACTCAAACAAAAATTGGTTAAATGCTTCCCAAGCCAAATACGTTAGTCATATCATAAATGCAGTAAAGGTCTATAGAGATACATCAATACCGCTCAATCCATTTATAGAAGGATAGCAATATCAACCTCACATTCTGTTTTAAGACAAGTAATTACTCGATGAAGGATAGGAAGCAAAAATTTACATGGATGGTCTCATTACAAAATTTCAACGTTGGAGAAAGATTTTATTTCAAATTCCAAATCCCTACAATCGAACATTCAAAACGTATGGAAACATTTAACATCATTCGTAGCAATGAACAGCGAGTGATATTCGTAATCGAATTTCATTCAGAGAGCGGAAATATCACGACGCATGAACGACGCTAGAAAAAAGATAAAATTTTACAAATTTCGCTGTCATATACTGGATGAAACGCATATTCGTCTTTCCATATTTCAGGGTCAAGTCAAACTACCCCGCCGCAATAATCGCTTCATTGATTGGCTTTCATTCATTCTTGGTTAAATTAAATGTGTCGGTTAAGTTGAAACCGGACACTTTCTAATAACAGCTCTAATAAGTACAAGTATCGTTCATCTTTGTGAACTATGCTATACGAAAAAAAAAACATTTTGACGAGGTCCATGCTTATTACCGTGAAGGAAATACAAGCTAGAGTCTCATAACAACAACAAAATAGTGCAACAGATTATAAATTCGAAATACAGACAATCAAAATTTTTAAAATTGTTTTCCCACACGGATAATAAATCTCGTAGAGTTGACTTTAAAATGTCTTGACGAGGTCGAATTTATGAAATTAGGACCGCGTACGAAGCTCCTTCCGCGGAATTTATAAGGCTCACCCGGAGTTATTTCACTCGATATTTCTCTCGTAATCTTTCTTCCACACGCTCAACTGCAGTCCTACTCGGAAGCATGAAGAATAAAACGACGAATCTCTGCTCCGAAATTACCCTAGAGTTAAAAGATGAAGTAACTTCCTCGCATCAATCCGAATGAAGATATTTATAACCTTCCGAGGTCTTTCATCAGATAATGATAAAATATCCAAAAAATTATTCAGAATTTTGATTTCATCTTTTCTTTCCGTAAATTTTGAATAGTATATTTCCCTGAACGAAAATGGATATTTTTTTAAAGCTTTATCGCGCGGCATTTTAAACAAAATCTGTAAGGGTTAGTGAACGGATTTAATCCAGGGCATTTTAATAAAATACGCTCGGATTCACGTCAATTTCTAAGGTTGCGCAAAATACTACAGTAAAATACTCCAAACGAAATAACTCTGTATCATTTTTTATACCTTAAAACGCGCAATAAATGAAACTGAATATCCGAGTTCACAGATAGGATAGAAATAATGAAGAATAGGAGGAAAGAGAAAAGAAGGGAGACGGAGGAAAAGATTAAGAACGATGGAGTGGGAGAGGGACGGAGAGAGGAGGAGGGGAGGGGAGAAATAGAGAGAGAGGGGGCTAGGTTAGATTGTGTCCGATTAATATTATAATCACGTGCAGGAGCAAATTTTGAGTATGCGCAACATTTATCGGAAATCACGACGGCCATGATCAGAAATTTCTAAGAAATGGAGAGTTAATAAAAACCCGATTTGACAACGTGAAAAATTACCGCGAATCCTTTTTAAAATTGAAAATCGAGTTCTGAAGATGAGAAAGACCAAAAATCCAACACCAATACCAAATCGGGTTAATCTTTTCCCAATGTCAACATTTTTAATGGAGCAGTATATCACACACACACGGGTTAAATCTCACTGTGTTATGCTATTCGCGCACGTTTTATGTGCCAACGTTTAGAGGTTTTGGAGTTCATCAAACAAAAACTTTGTTTTTCCGCATTTCCCCTTTAGTCCTGTCCTCTTCACACTCCAGAAGAGAGTGCACATAATCGGTACGTTAAGTACTCGAAACAATGGAGAGGAGTCGGAGTTCGTTTGAGCCCCAAGTGTTTCCCTCGACGTTGTTTTAGCCGCGGCACTCGTGGCTCGAATCGTTGATTAAGTAGCAGAAGCAATGGTCTCACCTCCTTCCTATATACCTCTAACCACCTTACCCGCTCTCCCCTATTTCGTCCCTTAGGGCCCCTCGCTCCCTCTTGGCCTTCCCTCTCTCTCCCTCCCTCTACCTCCCAACCACTATCCCGCTCCCTTTCTCCCTCTATCGTTCTATTTATCCTCCTCTCTCTCTCCCACTGACCCTACCTCCCTCGCGGCCTCTCTCTCTCTCTCTCTTTCCAACTCTGTTCGCCATCATCCACCCTCTCGATTCCTCTTCATACCTCGTCCCGTATCCTTGTTTTCCTTGCTCTCTATCTTTCCCTATCACCCTATCCCGCCCTCTCTCTCTCTCTCTTTCTCTCTATTCTTCCATCCCTTTCCACCGCCTCTTACCCTGCAGCACATCCTCGAACAGGAGCCTTTCTCATCGATTCGTGCGTCGTCTCCCAAACGGACTTTTCCAAAAAGTTCCCACCCAAAACCGTTCCCCTTGGCCTCCCCATGGACGAAATTTGGACAGTTTCCAGGTCCCCCGCTAATGAAGGTCGGATGCATAAAATATCAATTACATTCATGAAGTTTCATGGAGAACGCATCCAAGGGATAATGTGCTGAATTGGGCCTTATCTGGCGGATGAATGTAATCCCCTAGTCACCCGAACTCTGAAAGCGGCAATTCATAAAAATGCATGTTTTACCCATCTTTCAACCATTGGATGTAAAGAGTATTTATTCTACCATAATTTTAATGATTTTGACGAAAGCGGGATCTGTTAAACGTCGTAAATGTATAATTTAAACTGTTGAAATGGCGAAATCCAAACGACCTAATTTTACTATAATTAACATACATTCAGCGTAATTAAATATAATTCGCCTATGCTATAACAAACAATGAAAAATCTCAATAAATACAAAAAAAACTCAACATCCAATGCACCCACAACGCTGAATAAAACTAATTTTCCGATGAAAATGGAGATTTACATTCTTTCTATATGTACTCTATTGACTGGCAGGGTTTTTTTTAATGGCGACAGAATGGATCACTGATATTTAAGTGTTAACTAATAATATTAATTTTCTATTGTGTACTTTTCATGTGACGATACTTCTAGACATAACCTCATTACGATACATACTCGACATATTTAAAAGTTTGCTAAATGGATTAAGTGACATGAACATCCATTAATATCTCATAATATATGAAAACTCTACATATGAATTTATCCTTTAAACAAAGTGGCAAAGATATCAACATTTTTATTTTTCAACTATTGCTACTTGCCGAAGGAAGTCATCATCGAAAATGATGAAATTTTCATAGTAATTTATACCTGTTAACTGAGCATATAGATGAGCATATTTATATCGAAATCAAGATTTCTGAATATGCATGAGATATGTTTTACACAGAGAAGGTAGTCTCCTTTAACTGGAAGAGAAGTTAAAGAGGAAGAGAGAGAGAGACTGTCCTCAAATGAATAAACAAATAATAGAGTGACTAACACATTCCTAGAGATGGTTTGTCGGATCAATTCTGGCAGACTAACGTGGAGAAACGTTTCTTAGTAAGACA